>JARCFY010000002.1:67149461-68349461 GCA_029233225.1 Lepidodactylus listeri
TTGAGGAGTACCATTGGGCGGCAGCCCATCAGCAGTTTGGCTGGGCTGCTGCCACTTACTGGGTTTGGGGTAGTGTGTTGTGCCAGAAGGAAGCGAGCCAGCCTAAACTCCCAATCTCCCTCTGTGATGCGGCTGAGGGCCTCCTTTGCAGATCGCACCATGCATTTCGCCTGGCCATTTGTTGCAGGGTGAAAGGGGGCTGACTGCACATGTTGGATAAGATTGCTACCAAGGAAGGTCTGGAACTCATCCGATATAAATGCTGACCTGTTGTCAGAGACGATTGTATCCAGGAGACCGTGGGTCACAAACAGGTGATGCAGTACTCTTATGGTCGCTTTGGAGGATGTAGTGGCAACAGGGTTTACCTTGAGCCATTTCGAGTAGGCATCCACCGTCACTATGAAAATAAGAAAGGCCCTATGAAATCCACATGAAGCTGGAACCGGGGTGTCCGGTTCAACTCACGCAGCACACTCCTTCACCCATGCTTCAATCTGCATGTCACGACAGGGTCAGGAGGCTGAGATAGTCAAAGCAAGTCCAAACACAGTCTGAGGTCAGCCGAGACGGGTCAAGGGTTTTGTCAGGTCAGCATAAGCTGGAATGAACTGGCGATAATAATTGGCAAAGCCGAGGAGGTGTTGTACGTCCTTCCGGTTTTCCGGAGCTTGCCATTGTAGGATGGTGTCCACCTTCTTGGGGTCCATCTGGGTTCCCTGGGGTGAGATAATATGACCCAAGAACTCAATGGACTGAAGGTGGAAGGCACATTTTTCCAGCTTGGCGTATAGCCCATGGGTGCAGAGCCGGTGGAGCCCTTGTTGCACATGCTGCACGTGCTCTGGTAGGGAGGCGGAGGCGGAGTAAATCAGGATATCATCGAGGTAGATGATCACGAACCGGTCCAGAAGGTCGCGGAAAATGTTGTTCATGAATCATTGGAAGACGGCAGGGGCGTTGGTTAACCTGAAAGGCATGACCAGATGTTCGTATTGGCCATTCCAGGTAGTAAAGGCGGTCTTCCACTCATCGCCAGACTTGATCCGTACCAAGTTATAGGCACCGTGGAGGTCTAACTTGGTGTAGATCTGGGCCCCTTGCAGACGGTCCAAGAGTTCCGTGATCAAGGGAAGAGGGTAGCGATCTCGGATTGTAATTTTATTTAATGCCCTGTAGTCGTTACAGAGCCTTAAGTCCCCTGTCTTTTTCTTTACAAACAGGACTGGAGAGGACAGTGGAGAGGTAGAAGGCCGGATGAATCGTCGGGCCAGGTTTTTATCTAAATAGTCTCTAAGCGCAGCCAGTTCTGGTTCCGCCATGGGGTACAGGCGGCCTGTAAGTAACGGAGCGCCAGGGACCAAATCGATGGCGCAGTCGTATGGTCGATGCGGGGGTAGCTGGTCTGCCTCTTTCTCATTGAACACATTCGCAAAAGGCTGATAGGGAGCGAGCAGTGTGGTAGCAGCTCCCAGGAGCATGGCTGCGGGCGTTGGCACAGGCGAACCGACTGGAGACGAGGGCTCAGCACTATCATCCATGACAGGTATGGGTGGGGGACCGGTGGTAGTGGAGGTCCTGATGCACCCAGTCCACTTGTGGGTTGTGGGTGCGGAGCCAGGACAGGCCGAGGATGACTGGGAACCGAGGCATCCATACCAGGTTGAACGTCAACTTCTCCTTATGCTGATGGACCCATAGGGTGAGCCTTTTTGTCTCATGGACTACGGGTCCTGATCGAAGCAGGCGTCCGTCGATGGCCTCAACAAGAGCTGGGGTTTTCTTTTCTTGAACAGGAACACCATGTTCCTTGGCAAAAAGAACGTCCATGAAACAGCAAGCGGCACCTGAATCCAGCATGGCATGAATGAAGAGCCACCGGCCATCCGGGAGTTGCAAACGCACCGGTAACAAGAAAGGTGCTTGCGGTGGGAAAGGGGAGCTGGACGACCCCAGGAAATGCCCCAAACCAGGGGGTCTGGTCAAGCTTGGGGCTGCCCTTTTACCGGTGGAGCTGGGGCTGCTGGGCGCTTCTGTTTGGCGGGACAACTGGCAGAGAAATGTCCTGCCCCTCCACAATAGAGGCACAAGTTTTGAGTGCACCGTCGTGTCTTCTCCTCAGGGGTCAGGCGGGGATGGGCAACACCCAGCTGCATTGGTTCTGGATCCTGGTGAGGCATGAAAGGGCCTGGAGACGAGGTTCTGGGTAAGGCTTGCAGGGTCTGCTTTTTCTTTTGGTGGTGACCTTGCAGTCTCCCACCAATGCGAAGGCAGAGGTGGATGAGTTGCTGTAGGGTGTCTGGGCGGTCACTACGGGCCAGCTCATTAAAAATTTCATCCGACAATCCCTCTGTATATTGGTCCATCAGGGCAGCTTCGTTCCAGGCCAGGTCCTGAGCTACCAGCTGGAAGTCTGTGGTGTACTGAGAGACGGAGTTTTTGTTTTGCTTGAGAGCCCTGATTTTATGGTTGGCTGTCTCTGCCTTCACAGGGTTGGCGTAGGCAGCAGAGAAATGAGCCTTGAACCGTGGGTAATCGGCCAGCAAAGGGGAAGCTCCCACGAGCAATGGAGTAGCCCATTTAGCTGCCTGTCCTGTCAAGAGACTCAAAACAAAACAGGGCTTGATCAGCATCAGGTGAGTCTTGCTGTAGGCTTGACTCCCCAAGACTTACATTGTTTTCCGTTAAGGGAGCCAAGTCCACCTGATTCTGGCTGCCTGGCTCTGAGTCAGGGGCAGGCATGACACTGCGCACCCACCTTAGGCCACCAGACATAGCTCCGAGCCAGGGCTTTCATCCTGACAATCCCCGGATGCACTTCATGGAGGGCGATGAGAACTTGGTGGCGCAGAGCTTCGGGGATCACCACCCAGCCACTGTTGGGTCCCGCAGCCATCGCAGGCCACCCCTGGCACACCCATCCCAGCACCCGGGAGATGACTGGATCTCTGGACAAGTGACGGGCCATGTCTGTTGGCTGGAGGGGTTGGTCCGGAAGATTGTCTAGAAGCAGGACGCAATCAGCTGGGGCCAGGGTCAATGAAGGGCAGGGGCAAGTGGCTCAATGCATCTGCATGTCCCATCACCTTCCCAGGCCTGTGAAGCAGCGTGTAATTGTAGCCTGCCAGGAAAATGGACCACCGGAGGACTCGGGGAGACAGAACTTGTGGCATCTGTTTGTCCGCCGCAAAAAGGGCCAAGAGCAGCCAGTGATCGGTGACCACTGTGAAGGGCCTCCCGTACAAGAAGTTGTGGAACTTTTTAATGCCTACTATGATCACCAGCCCTTCGTGATCTATTTGGATGTAGTTCCGCTCAGCTGCCGACAGGGTCCAGGAGTAGTAAGCTATCGGTACCTCGCAGCCGTCAGGAAGTTGGTGCCCCAACACCGCGCCCATGCCATACAGAGAAGCATCACATGCTAACACCACCGGGAGGGACTCATCAAAATGAGCGAGCACGGTGTTGGATATCAAAAGCGCTTTTACGGCTTTAAATGTGCCCGCCTGCTTGGGTCCCCGGACCCAAGAGGCTTTCTTGTCCAGCAGACAGTGTAAGGACTCAGCTACAGCAGCCTTGTGGGGGAGGAAGGCGTGGTAAAAATTCAAGAGTCCTAGAAGTGCCTGGAGTTCTGCCTTTGATTTGGGCACTGGAGCTTCTACAATAGCTTTGATCTTGTTGTGGGCGGGATGGACATAACGCTGCATGTGCTTAGCAGGAATGCCCTCTTCTTTACCTCATCGGTCACCTCTTGAAAGCAGAAGTAGTTGGTAAGTTGTTCCATCCATGCCTCCCATAATTCAGGGTGAGTGGGGTCGAAAGCCTCGATGTGTTCCAAAGCAGCAGCCATGACTCTGGAGCGGTGCGGTGAGTGATGTCCGGTGGCGTGGTCGGTGGGGCCTGGGAGCATTGGGGCTCGGCAGTGCGCAGAGGCTGTTGGATCAGTGCTTGATGCGGTGCTTGAGTCAGAGTCAGCTCCACTCATCAGGATCCCACCTTCGTTGCCAATGTAAAATACTGAGTTCTAGGCATAGTGATTCAGCTCAGATATTTATTAGTAATAACATCAGGAACAAAGACACAAACCCTGGCCGAAAAAGGCCTACTTTATACAACTCCTGAACTCCACCTCCTGGTCCCATTGGCGGGTTTAAACTTCCTGCCAAAGTTCCTATTGGTGCCCTGTTGTAAGTTCAGGATCCTTAGCCCCTTTTGTTCTCTGGAGCCAAGGTCGGGTTGAGTCTCGCTGGCACCTGTAGTAGTCAGCGGACATATCACTTTCCAACTGGATTTTGCCAGTTCACACAGTAAAAATCCAGTTGGAAAGTGCACTGAAAGTGGATTATTTAGCGTGTGTGACTGCAGCCTGAATGTTTGCATTCCCCTTTTCTCTCAAACTCTTTTGGATTTTATCCAGGGCTAAATGCATGATGTAAGAAATCATTGTAACAGCTATTCATTTTAACAGTAACTTTCTCATGATGACTTAAATTGCTTTCCAAAATGGTTCAGATTTTTAATAACATTATAGAGTAAGGCAGAAAACTTTTGCCCAACTTATACTGAAGAATGAGTGAGTTAAAATCAGTACAAGGATGCATTTTGTTGCATTTATTTTTCAGTAATGAAACAGAATGCAATTTTTTTTAGTAATGAAAAAGAATGTGCAAGCCATTTGTGTTACACGGATCTCCAGGCAAATCAGAAAAGTACCTAGGGTTAATGCACAGTTATTCATTTAGTTGGGAGTAAGTCCTGCTGATCATACTACCTACTTCTGAGTAAACATGCTCAGGACATGGTTGCAATCTTAGGTTTATTGACATGAGAGTAAGTAAGCCTCACTGAAATCTGTTGGTTTTCTTTCAAGTAAACATGTTTAAGATTGCATACCTTCAGGCTTTTCAGATGAAATTAGGGAAATTCTCACACAAACCCAATCACTGTTACTGTGCCACTACCTTACTGCCACCTCTTGCACACTAATAAAGTTCTGTGCCTGCTATATAATTGCATTTCAATAACTATTCCTGTAGAGGCCAACGTAGTAGGTTAGTAAAACATTTCACTGAAACATTTCACTCCACAAATCCAGTTTTTCATATTATATAATATCTGCAGCCCAAACACATGTATTAATATCTTAAGTTTGCCATATTTTCAAAAGTAAAAAGAGGACATATTCCCCAACTGACTACTTCAAACAAGTGATCACTACGACAAATCTCATATTATATACCCCTATTATTTAAGCTGTGATAATTGCTACTAACTAGGAATATTCCTAACCTTCCAACCCAAAGAGAGAACATTTTCATCATTGCTTTAAAATGAGCCCTACAGAGGACAGATACACACACGAAAAGAGGACATGTCCTCTGAGGACATCTGGTAACCCTCGGGATAGGAGGCTGAGAGACGAAGAGAAGGGAAACCGAGAATTTTGTGTCTGTGCACATGCTTTAGATTAAAGATACACTAGAAGTGAAGTGCAATCCTAAACAGAGTTATGCCTCATCAATTCTAAAACACCTCCTTATATTTTGTTGTTGTTCAGTCGAGTCCGACTCTTTGCAACCTCATGGACCACATCACGTCAGGCCCTCCTGTCTTCTGTTGTGCTCCGGAGTGTGTTTAATTTCATGTTTGTTGCATTGATAACACTGTCTAACCATCTCTTCCTTTGTTGTCCCTTTCTTCTTTGACCTTCAGTCTTTCCCAGCATCAGGGTCTTCTCCAGTGAGTGCTCCCTTCTCATTTGGTGGCCAAAGAATTCGAGCTTCAGCTTCAGTATCTGGCCTTCCAGGGAACAGTCAGGGTTGATTTCTTTTAGGATTGACTGATTTGATCTCCCTACAGTCCAAGGGACTCTCAAGAGTCTTCTCCAGCACCATAATTCAAATGCATCTATTCTTGGTGCTTGGCCTTCCTTATAGTCTAACACTCGCAGCCATACATTACTACTGGGAATACCATTGCTTTGATCATACAGACTTTTGTTGGCAGGGTGATGTCTCTACTTTTTATCATGCTGTCTAGGTTTGCCATTGCTTTCCTCCCAAGGAGCAGGCATCATTTAATTTCATGGCTGCAGTCACCATCTGCAGTGAACTTGGATCCCAGGAATGTGAAGTCTGTCACTTCCCCTTCTATTTCCAAGGAGTGATGGGGCCAGATGTCATAATCCTAGTTTTTTTGATGCTGAGTTTCAAGCCAACTTTTGTGCTCTCTTTTATTCTTAGCAAGAGGCTTTTAGGTCCTCTTCACTTTCTGCCATTAGAGTGGTATTGTCTGCATATCTGTGGTTGTTGATGTTTTTCCCTAGCAATCTTAATTCCGGCTTGTGATTCATCCAAGCTGGCATTTCACATGATGTCCTCTGCATATAAATTAAATAAGCAAGGTGACAATATACATCCTTGTTGTACTCCTTTTCATATGCTAAACCAATCAGTTGTTCCAAATCCAGTTCTATCTGTCACAAGTTCTCAAGAGACATGTGAGGTGGTCTGGAGCTCCCATCTCTTTAAGGACTTGCCATAGTTTGTGATCCACACAATCAAAGGCTTTAGCATAGTCAATGAAGCAGAAGTAGATGTTTTTCTGATACTCCCTTTCTCCATAATCCAGTGAATGTTGGCAATTTGATCACTAGTTCCTCTACCTCTTTGAAACTCAGCTTGTACTTCTGGCACTTCTCTATCCACGTACTGCTGAAGCCTAGCCTGTACGATACCTTGCTAGCTGGGATACCACCTCCTTATATAGTGGCCAGTATAAAAAAGTGGGGAGACTGCACAAAGAAATTAGTTCTCTGCAAGAAACACCCTTTGATCATGGTTTTTCTTTTCCCTTTGAAAACCAAATCAGACACCCTAGAAACTCCTCGAGTTTTCTCAGACCCCAGAAGATTCTTGTTTTCTCAAGTATACTTAAATCCACTTTATATCTATGCATTACATTCAGGCCTCATCCCACTCTAGGGCTGCAAGCCTCCAGGTGAAGCCTGGGGATCTCCTGCTTTTACAACTGATCTCCAGCTGACAGAGATCAGCTCCCCTGGAGAAAATGGCTACTTTGAAGGGGAGACTCTTATGGCATTGTACCATGCTGAGGCCTCTCCCCTCCCATCCCCAATCCCTGCCCTCTCCTGGATCCACCCCCAAAGTCTCCACGTATTTTCCAAACCAGACTTGGCAACCCTAGCCCACTCCCGCCTTTCTCTCAAATGGGCCAAGTGCTCATCAAATGGAATTCCGATTCATGACTACAAATCCCAGAGTACATTTCGGGAAGAAGTTCGTAGCATCTTTGTTCTCGCAAATAAAGGCATTGCAATGCTGCCATTCAGCTAACAGAGGGAGCGCCAGCTTCTGTCAACGTGACTACATTCCCCACAGTGCAAAGCGATCAAGAGAACGGAATGGGGTCCGCCCCTCGGCCGCCTCCCCCTCCCCGCCGGAGCGCCCGGATAAAGGTTCCGTTCCGTGCGCAGTGCGGTTCGGTGCGGCGCTGCGGGCAGGGGACGGGGCGACCGAGCTTGGGGCCCGCGCGGTGACAGCAGCAGCCTGGCAGAGTCCGAGTCCCCGACGTGGTGGGGAGAGGACTCGGGGACGGACGCCCCGGAGGACGACATGTCGGGGGCATGGGAAGTCTCCTCGGCCCGGGGCTCCGTCAGTGGAGGTGGCGGGTTAAGCCGCGAGCTGGGTCGCACATTCGGCCACTACAACCGGCACTTGGGGCGGCTGCAGCACAATCTGCGCGACACCAAGAATTTCTTCCGCGACATCAAGTTCTCCCAAGGGCTCGCCGTATCCCCCATCTCTGGCCCTGGGCCCGCCGGGGAGGAGCCGCCTCGACCACAGCCCGCCCCCTCGGTCATTGAGAGTGCCCCTAGTGGCGGGGGTGCCTCCCTGCAAGCCGGTAAGGCGCCCGGGGGGGGGGGGGCGTTGGGAGGAAGGTGGGGGGGGGGGGGGGGAGAGCATCTATGTTGGGTTTCCAGCTTCCCGGTGCGGCAGAGAGAACCCCATCAGGTGCGGGCTTTCGCATCCCTGAAGCGGGGAAAGCCCACGCTTGGCGGATTTCCCCCTCGTTAGGCAATCCTTGCAGCACAGGCCGGTGTACCCTGCACGGGTAGCCGTGTTTGTCTGTAGCAGCAAAATAAAGTAAAGCTCCAGCGGCATTTTAAAAGTTAACTAATTTATCCCAGCTGGATTCCTGCCTCATGTTTGGCTGCCTGTCTTGAGGAGCGCTGACTTCCCGGTGGGGAGGGGGATCTGCGGCAGGCAGTGGAAGGGCCCTGCGCTACGAGGGGTGTAACTGATGGGCGGGGGCTGCTGTATGACGGTGGGGGTTTCTGGATTCACCGTTGGAACCCGGGGGTGCTGAAACGGGCCCTGTGTCGGCAGGTAGGTATGCTCTAGCAAGCTGGCCAAAACCAAGGAGAGAAGCGACGGCAGCGGGCCTAAGCGTTGCCTTTTCCCGTTAGGCTTGCCGAGCATGCTGGTTTTGAACAGGAAACTGTTGTGCCTTTGCATGTGTGTCCGTGTTGGTATGATGTTCTCCTCTCTCTCTCTCTTTTTAAGGAGGATAGCCAGTTTCCTTGGGGCATGCTTGATGAGAGTGACACTGCCGCCGCTTGACAATTGCATAGTCTGCCCCTCCCAGTTTGGTGTAGTGGTTAAATGCTCTATTCTGGGAGAACCGGGTTTGATTCCCCACTCCTCCACTTGCACCTGCTGGATGACCTTGGGCAAGCCATAGCTCTGTACCAGCTGTTCTCTCAAGGACAGCTTGGGAAAGAGTTCTCTCAGCCCCACCTACCTCACAGGGTGTCTGTTCTGGGGAGGGGAAAGGAGTTTGTAAGCTGCTCTGAGACTCCCTTGGGGAGTGGAGGGCGGGGTATAAATCCAATCTCTTCTTCTTCTTCCTCCCCCCCCCCCCCAAGATGTCAGGTCAAAATGGGAAGTATGTCTTTTATTGTGACGGTTTGTTTTAGTTTGAATAAAACAGAAGTCAGTTGGCATGTTAAAACATTAGTAAAGTTTATGGCAACATGAGGCTTGTTAGCCTTTAAGGTGCCCCTTTACTTTTGGTTTATTTTGCTGCTACGGACTAACATGGCTACTCCTGGGGAATCTGCTTGAATAGTAGTTCAAATGGCGTGTTTGTTTATTTTTGCATGCATCCTTTTCCACCTTGTGGTATGTAGAGTTTATCCTTCTATGGTGTCTCTGTGCCACCTTATTTTATCATGTCCATTAATCCACAAATACAAAAGGACTTTATGCAGGGTAGTCTTCACATTAATATGGTGACTAACGGTAAAGATGCTATTAGAATTTTATATGTGGGCTATATGTAGTCTTTGAAGCTAGCAATCTTAAATCGTATGCTTGCTGACAACATTTTGTTGTGTACCCTATTCTTTTCTCGCTGTTCTCTGAAATAATGTGGGCCCTGTTTTAATCGGATGCTGAGTAGGTGAGAAGAATGTTGAAGCTGAAAAGGGTGGAAGTTCTTTGGCTGCAACACATTGTGAAATCCTGCAGTGAATAAATTGATAAATATAACTGGCGGTGGTGCATAGTCTGGACATGTATTGTAGGGCTTGTAAAAGAGGAAGTGAAACAAAGTGGATCCTTGGGATGAGGAATAAAGTGTGGCTAAAATTGGGGTGAGCATCTGAATGAATGCATGACATATCACCTCTGACTCATCAAGAGTCTAGTGGTTCACTTTGTATACTTTGAACCCTGAATCTATGCTAAATGTATAAATAGTTTGAATGATTCTTTTCCTGATCTAAGGAACAGAAGAGAATTAAAACCTGTTCAGTTCCGTGAATCTTCCCATCACATGTCAAGCTCTGAGATATCTAAAAGCTTTTCAAATGTATTTGTTGAGTTGGGCTTTATAAAAATGCATTACATTTTGAAATACTAGTTGGGTGGGGCATAGCATGAGGCTTGCATCACAGTCTCACACACACTTCTTTGAGAGTGGTTACCATTGCACTTATAGGATTTATAGCCTGCCCAGGACCAGACTGATTACATCCATGTTAAACTAAAATCTCTTTTTATTTTTTTCCAGGGTATATTGGAGGATTTCTGTTAGCACACTGCAGATTATTATTAACTAGTGTAATATTTGAAGTATTTTTAATTTGCAAATAATTTTTGATTTGATTTGCAGATGTATAGCAATGGGAATTTAGGATTCCCCCCCACTGTAGTTGTCTTTCATCTTACTGAAAATCTGTATGGATGATTAGGACTGATTCACATATTGTCATGCTGCCATATTTCCTACATGCAGTTGTATCAAGGATGTGTGTATCTGCAGTCTCGTGGGAGAAGCACAGTGTGAAGTAGAGTGATTGCCATTCCTGTGATTGTGGTAGTGCTTTTCTGAGTAAACTGCTGTCAAGTGTATGTCAGTCTATACAGTGCTTCCTCAGCATGGTTGTAAACATGTGGGAGCCAGAGGACTGGCATACGTGAATTTGTATTCATATGAAGGAAATGCAGTGCTTGTGTCACATGCTTGAACTCCTCCCAAGGCTATGTTCTGGAAAAAATTTTTTTACTTGGAAATGGTTTATTTAGAATTATGGGAAATTCTAGGTAAAGATAGACAATTTGTTGACTGCATAACTTGCAGCATCAGTCCTGTTTCATTTGTTGAGTGCCTACAACATTTTGGACAAGCTGTAACTATAATGAAATTGTCAACCAATGGGGAAATCCTCAGGGGTTTTTTTGTCATGCAACATAATTTATCTTCATAATATAAAGATAAGATACCTTTTAATAGGCAAACAATTATAAGTCAAATTGGCAAAATGTCTTTTTAAACTGTGTAAATGAATGGAGATCTATTTCAGATTACTTTTCAGGAAAAAATGGTTACTCAGAACTTTATCATTCATGTCCACTTCATGTGTATTTCATCAAGCACTTCCTAATTTATTTATATTTGCATTTATATCCTGCCCTCCCCGCCGCTTGGCAGGCTCAAGGCAGTTAACAACAAAATAAATATACATTAAAACACCGGATAAAACTATTAAACAATATAAAATTGTCCTGTAAACATATTATAAGATAAAAGATGGTAATCTTCAGAGAGATTCAGTGACATTTTCTCTTGTGGATCAAGAATTGTCTTCAAGCACTTGACTCTTAAGTGTCCACATGATGCCTCTTTAATAAAAACTACAGGTTTTGTTTTGTAGGTAAGTTTCTTGTAGCAATGTACTCAAATGGAAAGTACTCTAAATTTCACGACTGATGTCTGTAGCTGCTGTAGACTAGAGGAGACTATAAGAGTGTTCTTGAATTGACACTGGCTGGCTATCAGCTTGTTTTATTTTGAAAGGCCAGTTTGATGTGCTAAAGGGATAAGGAACTTCCAAATTTTAAATGTAGAAGATGACTTTTCTTTTAGAAATTAGTGCTAGCTTTGAGCAAATTGTAAATTCTTTTGCCCTTCATTGTTTGTTTCAAATGCTACTAAGGTTTCTTCATTGAGAGTCTGTGTAATGTAAGTATCATATGGCTAAAATCTAGATGATAAACCAAAAATTCATGACTCACTTAACTGCCCTATAAATTGCACATTAAGGCAAGATAAGTTCTAGGCAACACAAATGTCAAAATCTGAGGACTGGGTGAAAATGATAAAGATGATAAGGCTTGCTACATGTGAGTTATGTGCAGAGCAAGGAATATATACGAAAACTAATTTTCTCAAACTAAATCAAATCTCCTCAAACTAGAGAGGGGGATGCTTCAGGAGAATGTAATTTCCAGTATCCCTGATCAGTCTCTAGTATTAGAAAATTCCTTCCTTGTTGGTTAATCTCTGGACATCCAAGCTAATCCAGTATGCTTAAATTCACTGCTAATAGTAATCAAATGCAATGCTTATCAGGCTTGCTGATTCTGTTAGTTGAATGTTCATTCAAGTTTAAGAGTTTTACATATATGTGCTTTACTATACAGTATTTTCTGGTATAGAAACCGGTTTATAGAATATGACTGAGGTAATGGGCAGCCACTTGGGAAATGGTGGCTCGGCTAGGAAGGGGCCTTTCTGTTTAATGATGGGTTCTCATAGGAGGAGCACCATACTCGAGTACTGTAGGTTATTGGCATCCTTTTGTTCTGATCACAGTTTATAGTTTTACATGACTTAAGCCCTTGGAACAAACCTTCACAGCACCGATCCTCTAGTTAAAATGCAACTCCCATCTGTCAGTTTTGCAACGTGTTTGTGGCTTTATTAATTTATAGTCTTCCAGATCCTAAAAGTTCAGGCTTTGTAATTAATGTGAAATACAAAACCCTTCTCAACGCCTTATCTGTTATCTCTGAGATAGCTGTAGGCAGTGGGCTGGTGTATAACTTCTGCTGAAGTCAACATATTGTACAAACCTGGTGTATGTGCTTACCTCCCCTCTGATGCTGGAGGTGTCCGTCTTAGCACATCTTAGTGTTAGGGATGTAAAACATTAAATGTTTAACAGTGAACATTTCTTTATATAGTGCTATAAAAGTTAAATGTTTCCAAGGTGTGGAAAACTGGCACGGAGTTACCTGTAGCTTTTAGAATCATTTCTGCTTGTGGAATGCTGGCCTTACTGTTAATAATCTTCACTCAAGACTGACATGAGAGTACATTAATATGTTAATTTTTCTTTTAAAAATCAGTAGCAAAGCTGGTGTGTGGAGGGGCTAGATTGTGAACTTGTTAATGTTTTAACAACTAAAAATTGTGATTGTTTAAAAAGATGGCTTATCAAATGAAATTTTAATACCTCTTCAGTGCTCCATACTCTGGAAAAAGTAGGTTCACGTAGTGAAGAAAATAAAGGAGTGGTTATGCTAGAAGATGCTATGGCAGTGAAGAAGAGTGAAACAACAGCTGTTAGTAGGTATTGTAATTGTACTATGGATTATACTATAACTATGGAATATACTTTAACTTTTACTTCATGCAACACAAGTAAAAGTTTCCTTTTCTAATGAGTAGTTATATTAATGAATAGTGTGATGCTTTAGGATAGGTCATGATTGATTTGAGAACCCTGGTATTAAAGTTGTGTGTGGACAAGCCCTTTGTATATAATAACAGTTTCTCTAAGACCCAGTATTTTTTATGAACTGGTGTTTCCAACTTCCTGTTGCAAAAATGGTCTTTCCCTTAAAAGCTGGCATCCCTGCCTCCAGTTACACGTCTTCTTTTTTTCTCATAAAGAGTTCGAGTATATCTGATCTGCTCAGGTCTATCTATGCTGCTAGATTTGTGAAACACTGAGATACATTCACATTCCCTGCATATTTGTGGTTGGGTTTGCGTAAGTCAGTGCTGGCCATGTTGATTCTTAATGGATGTATTGGTTAATTAGTAGAGGAATCTGTAAAGTTGCTCAGTTGGAGCACATTTTGGTTATTTTCT
The DNA here is from genome assembly GCA_029233225.1 of Lepidodactylus listeri. NCBI lineage: Eukaryota > Metazoa > Chordata > Lepidosauria > Squamata > Gekkonidae > Lepidodactylus > Lepidodactylus listeri. Next base: position 67,162,926 of record JARCFY010000002.1, read on the forward strand.
CTTTAATTTATATACTTCTAAGATACAACTGTAAAAGGTAAATTGAAGGGTGAAGAAGATACTTTCCTATGCAGAATTAAGCTTGTCAAACTAAAGAAATTAAAAATATTTTTCCCTGGAAAAGTTTGTGAATATGGACCTGATATGCCACTGATGCCAATACCTGCTTTGTTTATGGTCCTTTGTGTAGCAGTTGGGACTAGCTTGTACCAGAGAATCAAGAAGTGGTCTCTGCCATCCTGTTTTAACCGGCTTTTTCTTATTTGAGTAGACTTTGTGTTCATTAGTAGGTATATCTGTGGGAAGACTCAGAGTTAATATACAACTTACAGACTTTGTTACAAAGAATTCTTCATTCAGGGGGCCTTAATCTCTGCTTAGATTCTAGTCTTTCTTTTGTTCACTCTCAGCTTGTCGGTGTGGGCTCTTTTTTCCTGTGTTTCAGCTATTCAGAGCAGTGTGATTCTGTTAATAGAACCCATTTTTAATGTGGACAGAAATGAAACCTTTAGTGTGTTTCTATCTACACATAAGAATTTATATCAAAGATTTTAATAACTGCTTTGAAGGAACCAGATATAGAAGAGCAGAGTCCTGTCTGACTCAAGAATTTCTCACACAAATATTCTGTGACTATGCTTGACTTGTAGCAGATAGCACTGTAATGCTTCTGCTGTTATTTTTAGATCAATTAACTTGTTTCCTCTTGGGAACAGCATAATTGGGACCCATGTGTTTGGATTCTTTTGAAGGGCTGATCACATGGCTGTTTTCAACTGATGCAGAATGCTTCCTCTGGTTAGTCTTTTTGACATAAGAACTCTCGTAATGTTTAGCTGTCAGCAAAAGTCCTTTTCCATACTACTCTGAGACTAGCTTTTCAGTAACTTTCTAGCTGTTCAGCCTGCTAAAATTGTCACAGTGTCAAAGGAAATAGACACATCTTGCTTAGCTTCATCTTTTAAACATTTTGACCATAATATGAAGATTTCTCTTTGTTTTTGTTCTGTAGGTTTTAAGTGCTTTGCTGGCAAAGCAACTGATGCATAATAGAAATAGTTGGTACCATTAAAATATTCATGAGTATTAATTAGTGACAGTGAATTGTGTCTGGAGACGTCTGTTTGATGTCTGTGTTATGGCTTCCTTTCTACATGAATCCCAAGAAAATATACTTGCAGCGAAAGAGTATTGTGCAGACAAATTGGATCACTTGTTACAGCGAGGAGGATGACTTCTTGCTCTTACGTTGCCACGTGGCCAAATGTTACCAGAGCCAGTTATTAAGAGCCACCATTGTGTAGTGGATAGATTGTCAGACTAGGATCTGGGAGACCTGGGCTCGAATCCCCACTCTGCCATGGAAGGTCACTGGGTGACCTTGGGCCAGCCATATACTGTCAGCCTAACCTCCCTCGCAGGGTTGTTTGAGGATAAAATGGAGGAGAGGAGAGGAGAATGATGTAAGCTGCTTTGGGTCCCCACTGCGGAGAAAGGCAGGGTATAAATGAAGTTAATAAAATAAGTCAGTAAATACACTTGAACCTATTATTTAGTGCTATTACTAATACTAGAAGAGAAGAAGAAGAGATTGGATTTATATCCTGCCCTTCACTCACTTAAGAGTCTCAGAGCGGCTTACAAACTCCTTTCCCCTCCCCTCCCCACAACAGACACCCTGTGAGGTGGGTGGAGCTGAGAGAGTTCTATTCCCAAGCTGTCCTTGAGGGAACAGCTGGTACAGAGCTATGGCTTGCCCAAGGTCATCCAGCCAGGTGCAAGTGGAGGAGTGGGGAATCAAACCCGGTTCTCCCAGATTAGAGTCCGTGCGCTTAACCACTACACCAGACTGGCTCTCTAATATTACTAATATTATGCTGACTCAACAAATTGTATTGATCATAACCCACTGAAGTGATGGTATAATTAAACATTCTGCCTATGCTTTAGGCATGGCCTGCATAGAAGAAAACGCATAGCAGTTGAAGTTGCTGAGGGCTTATAGCTCTATTACACTGTGCCTTATTTCGTCATCATTTAAAACGTTGATTTTCTGGTTCTGCAGCAAAACATGGCTGCTGGCATGACTGTGGGTGAGACTGTGGGCCCTTGTCATATTAATAGTATTCTGCAGAATAAGTTCTGCCATGCAGTGTGTGGTTTTTGCTGTATTTGCTTTGCTGCAGGGCAAAATGTAATTGTGAAGCAGTGTGGCATGCAGTTTGGGGGTGAAGAATATTAAAAATGTTGTCCTAAGTTGGACCAGAGGAATAAAACACAGTGTCCTGTTTTCTGTGTGTAATGTAATTATTTATTTTAAAGTTTTCTGTGCCTATTTATTTATCAAATTTCTATCCTACTCCCTATTCCCTAAATGGGACTTAGGGCTGCTAACATTTAAAATACACCAATAAAATCAATACAAAGATACAGTAAATAATCTTTAAAAATATAATATGGTTTAAAATCTTTCCCCATGAAAATCTATCCACTATCAAACAGGGTAGGATGCGTGGATAGTGAAGGCACAGCTGAAGTATACCAGCTGCCTGGTAGATCACAATCACCCAAATGCCACCTGAAAAAGAGCAGCCTTGCATGCCCTGAGGAACCTAAGGAGGTCCCGCAAGGCATGCACCTCTTTGGGCAGCTGGCTCCACAGGACAGGAACCACTCCTGAGAAAGACCCTCGCCCTTGTTGTCACAAGGCGGGCAGTTTGTGGACCAGGAACCTTCAATAAATTCCAGTATGACGATCGGACAAGATGGGGAGGATCATGCTGGGAGAGGTGGTCTTGATATTATGAGGGTCCCAGGCCTTTTAGGGCTTTAAAGGTAAGTACTAACACTTTGAATTGACACTGGAAACTAATTAGGAGCCAGTGCAGCTGCTTTAGGATAGGTATTATATGCGCTGAACAGGACACTCCTGTCAGCAATCTGTCAGCTGTGTTTTGGACCACTTGTAGCTTCCATAGCATCTTTAAAGGTAGCATCTCAAACATAGAGCATATTATAGTAGCCTAGTCTTGAGGTGACTGGTGAGTGAATTACTGTGGCAAGGTCCTCCTGAGATAGAGAGCAAGTTGGTGGGCCCGGCATAGATGGTAAAATGCAGTCTTTATCACCAAGGACACATGTTTGTCCATGGAGAGCAAAGAATTGAGCCATACATCCAAATCCCTGATCGAGTCAACTGTAGAAAGACAGACACCATCAAGGATCAGTAGAGGTGGCCACCCCAGTGGTCCAGGCTTCCCCAGTCACATAATCTCTGTCTTAGGGTTCTGATTTTCTGATTTTCATCACTTGTGTGTTCCTATTTTCTGATTTTCATCACTTGTGTGTTCCTATTGCTTAGTAATCCCAGAGGGAGCAAAACACATGTGGAAAAGGGGCGGGGGACCCAAAGCAATAGGGATAAATGAGTGACAAAAATGAGAATGCCGAAGAGCCCTTAGATGGATTTCGCTTCAACCAATTCTCACCTAGCCATTCCACCACTGCATCCAGGTAGGAGGCCAAGACTGGAATTTCAGCTACCAGTTGCCCCTTAAATAAGAGGTAGAGCTGGGTGTCATCTGCATATTGATGGCATCCCACTCCAGACCTCATTACAGTCTCCACCAGAGGTTGATAATTGGCTAGATGTTAAATAACTGGAGAGAGAATTGACCCCTGTGGAACTCCACATGTTAGGGCCCACGGTGACGACCTCTCTCCACATGTGATTACTCTCTGGGACCAACCCTGGGTGAATGATGAGAACCAGCTCAAGGCTGTACACCTCACTCCTAGGGAGGCTAGGTGTTTGACCAGGCTCAAATGGTCTGTTGTGTCAAAGGCAGCAGAAAGATACAACAGGATCAGTAGCGACATCCCGCCTGCATCAAGCTGTAACCAGAGAGATCGTCAACCAGAGCTGTCTCAGTCCTGAACCCTGGCCGGAAGCCAGATTGGAAGGGATCGAGGGCAGATGTCTCATCCAGGAATTCCTGGAGCTGTGCTCAGCCACTGCTTGTTCAGTCAGTTTTCCCAGAAGTGGAAGATTAGATACTGAGCGGTAATTGGTTAGATCCCTCTCATCTAACGATGCCTTTTTCAGGAAGCATGTCAAAACTGCCTCCTTGAGGGAGCTAGGGAAAGTGCCCTGGTAGAGTGAGAGATTTATAATATCTCCCAAGGCTCCTGCTGCCACTTCCCTGCAGGCTTTCACCAACCAGTAAGGACATAACAGTTAAAGTGCGATTTTGATTTGGGAATGTAAATCATCAGTGGTTAAAATTTTTCTTTTTGGTCATTGAAAGTGCCATCCAGTCACAGCTGACTTAAGACAACCCAGTAGGGTTTTCAAAGCAGGAGACATTCAAAGGTGGTTTGCCATTGCCTGCCTCCGCGTCACTACCCTTGTATTCCTTGGAGATCTCTCATCCAAATACTAGCCAGGATGGACCCTGCTTAGCTTCTGAGATCTGGTGAGATCGGCCTAGCCTGGGCTATCCAGGTCAGGGCATTTTCTTTTTAGGCACTGGCAAAGTACTCTTAATATGGTCACCATCCTAAAGTGGCTTATTGAGAAAATCACTTTCATGACATGGTGCTGGGGATGAGAGCATTTCCTCAGTTCAGTTTCTTTGTTCTGTTGTTCCGTTATGTTCTGTCAAAAGAGGAAAATTTTGCGTTATTGGTAAACTCCAAATTCTGCTAGAAATTCATAGAATAACATAAGAAGAGCGCTGCAGGATCAGACAGCTTAGTCCAGTATGTTGTTTCATACAGTGGCCAAGCTGTCATTGGTACTCAGATCTTTATTGCTTCAAAATGTGGTGGTTCCCACTAGTAGACCTTTTCTATCTGAATGTGTCTAATCCCATTTTAAAGCTATCCATGCTCATAACCATCATGGTGTTCTCAAACAGCAAACTCCATAACTGAATTACTCATTGAGTGATTAAATACTGCATTTTGTCTGTTCTGAAGTTATTCCCATTTGACTTTATTGCCTGCTTCTGAGTTCTAAATTTGATTTATTTACATTTTTTATACTTTGCTTTTTTCCCTGATGGGGACTTAAGGTGGCTTACACCATTCTCCTTCCTTCTCTTTTATCTTCCCAACAACCTATGAGGTAGGTTATGCTGAGTGTGCATGATTGGTTCAAATTGCTTCCCTTTCCTTCGATGGAAACTGATCTTGGGTCTAAATCATGGTGTCCTCCCGGAGAGTTGGTCTGGTTGCATAGCTGCTGGGGCAACAGGAGGGCCCGCTGCTGATTATTAGGTGCCTGGTGGGGCTTGAAAGAGCATGCACGCTGCTGCTTCCCCAGGACACATTTCCTATTTGAAATGGAGGCCCCTGCAGAGTCTTAGGGATGAAGCCCAATGAAAAGAGCGAATTGTGACCGCTGGGGCATGCTGACAGGGCTTGAAGGAGGGCAAGAAACTCTCCCGGGAAAAGTGGTGAAACACAGCTTTGTTGCTTTTCTTCAAGCATCATAGCAACATTCCTGGAGGGCTCGAAAGAGCTGCGTGCTCTTTCCCTGGACATTCCTCCTACCCAGAGGAGGCGGTTGCTCTTCTTCCCTAAGGCTATTAGTGCCAAAAGGACTTGAAGGAGTTGCATTTTGCTTTCCTGTCTGTGTATGCATGTTCACATGGGCCTATCGAAGAGCTGCCCCCCCAATAAAAACTGTATAGGGTCACATTGTTAACCAAGCACAGACATTTAGTAAATTATTTCTTCTGTCAATAGGTAACTATTTTTGTTTTTAGAAAACTAGAATTTTTCTAATTCTTTGCCACTTCCTCGATGTTGGCAGGAATAATTTAAATTGGGATATAAATGAATGAGTTGTTTAGAGAACTATTCAAAGAAGATTACAAATCTTATTAAATAAGCGGTGGATTTAATAAAGAACTTAGCAGCAGTATTTTTTGTCTAGCAGAGCATTGGGAAAGATGTAATGCTTTGCAAGGCTCAGGATAATCTTTTAAAGAGACTATGACTAACTTGACATATAGCAGGAATTGACAAGTAAAGACGTAAAACAAACTTTTTAAAATAATTGTCCTTCATAATTCATTAGTATAATGTACTAATTGTAAGCCACAGTTCAGTCATGGATGAGAATTTTACTATATGCATAAGAGGCCAACCCCAATTACAGGAGCCAGATTTGGCCGTTGCAACAAGTAGTTATTAGATAAAAAGGTATCCTAAGCTAGAAAGTTCTGTTGCTTAGCTCTGTGGACACGTGAAGCGGGGAATGCATAAACCATTCTCATTCTCACAAGGAATGTATGATGCCTGAATATAGCTGATGACTGTTCAGTATGTTCTTGCTGCTCAGTGCTCATAACAGCAGAATGCCAAACTTAATGATTTGTCCTTGTTCTTTTGCATTCTGCAGCATAACTAGCTGCTCTATGTATGTCCATCTCATTCTTTGTTCAGAGTGATTATTATGACTGAAGCTGCAGCTGCAAATACCCGGAGACAGTTAAAAGCTTCCTGCATTGAATTCTGCATGCTAATGACAGAATGTAAGGTCTGCCCCCACCCCAGTCAGCAGAATGAGGCGGTAGACTTCTAAAGTGATTAAAATGGGCTGTCCCCTTCCAAACGGCAAGATAGGGGAAATTATGTTTTAATGCCTCCCCATGTAAAATGATGGTTACTGAACATACATTTTTTTATTCTTAATCTGCCATTTGTTGCTGTTCATGTGCACGCTCATGCTACTGTGCAAAATGACTAAAATAATTAGGAAACTGCCCAAGCTATAGGCTTGGTGGGACCAGCCCAGGTGGGAAAGACTCAATATATTTTATACTTAATGTGGCCACATCTGTGGATACTTAAATCCAGAGATTGGAGCCTTGAACAGGCAAGACAGTTCTTTCTGCGAGCCTAAGAAAAGCCGCAGGTTTACAGAAAAATCTGAAAGCTAATGATGATAATACTAATATAAGCAGCAGGTGTAGCTTTAAGAAACAAATGCTCTCCATGCCCGTTTCTATGCAATCTCAACAGTATTGCTAGCTGAAGCCTTGGTTTCTGTAAGTAAAAGGTAGGGGGCAGGGCCTTTGAGGGAGGACTCAGTAGGACCAGACCCAGTAGGAGCCACCAGGTGACTTGCTACCACATGACTTGCTCATCTCACCCAGGTTTGGCTGCTTGTTACTGTTCAACAGCAAGTCACCCCACAAAAGCCAGTGTGGTATAGTGGTCAGAGTTTCATCCTAGGATCTGGGAGACCTGGGTTCAAATCCCTACTCTGCCATGAAATCTTGCTAGGTGACCTTTGGCCAGTTATACACACTCAGCCCAAACTATCTCACCGGGTTGTTTTGAGGATAAAATTGAGGTGATTAGAAAGGTATAAGTGGCTTTAGGTCCCCATTGTGGAAAAAGATGAGGTATAAATGAAATACGTAATATAGCTGAAGATGGGAGGCAGGTAGGACTAGGCGGGTGGGTGGGAAGGACAGCAGAAATTAGAGGAAGTTGAGGGTATGGGGGTTGCAGGGAAAGCAGAAATAGTTTGGGGAGGGGGATACAGGGGGGAAAGACATTCACTACTGCACAACTGTGTCTAGCCTGGTAACTGGCACTGTGCAACTTGGCCATATTGCTTCTAGGTAGAGGCTACCAAGGGGAGGGAAGGCTGAAGATGGGGGGCAGATAAGGGTAGGTTTGGATGGTAGGTGGGAAGGAGAGAAGGGAGCAGGAAAAGGGAGAGGCAGTGGAGAATTTCAGGGAAAGAAAAGAGGAAATAGGGGGTGAGGAAAAAATGCCTCCCCCACAAGTCCTGATAGGTTCCCAAGTAGTCTTGTATATTAGCCTCTTGAATGACTAAGGCAAGCATGCAAAAAAGCTGCGTAAAAACAGTATCAAGCATATCTTGAGACGCAAGTATTTGTTTAACCAATTAACAAATACTGGCTTGAGTTTCTAGTAGATAGGGATCTCTTTATTTTGCCTGTTTAAGCTGATGAGTAACTATAAATACTTCCAAGTTGTTACACTGTTGTAGGAATAAGATAAGGGTAACTTTATATCTGGAGAAATCAAGGTCCTACAAAAGAATAAATGAGAAGAGATAATGTCTTGTTTAGCCATGGGTGTGTTAGACAGGGGTGATTTCATAAAAAAAAGAGGTGCAGGGGCTCATTCGCATAACTCATTACCATAACTTATTTGCATATACTATACCACCTGACATCACCAGAAGTATGTCAGAAGGCAAGAAAGAAAGACAGAGGAAGAAAAAGAAAGAAAGAAAGAGCTGGCAGAGAAGGGACAGCTACTAATCCAAGCCTCAGAAATACCACTATTCTGGGAGGATAGCTTCAGTGGTGGCTGAAGCCTTCAGAAGGCTGGTCGGAGGAACAAGGACTTTTCCAGGGGACAGGGTCATTTTGCTGCAGCCATGACACAAGCAGGCATTCCCCTGCGCGTGGGGGGGGGGGGGCTGGCACCAACTCCCAGAGCTGAGCTCCCCCAGCCTCCTGCTCGAAATGACCCCTGGTTGTAGACATAATGCTGTGGAGAGAGAGAGGTCTTGGCTGAAGAACATCATGCTGAGGAAATGAAAAGTGTTCTCTTTAACAGAAACCAACCTCTTTTTAATGTAACATCTATATTTTCTTGATCAGATAGGTGGTGGTAACATCAGTGAAGAATCTGTCGTTAGAAAGATAGTTGGGCTAATTACTTCATTTGCACCAGTATATTGATAGGAGAAAGTTTGCCTGTTGAATTTCCTCCTGCCATATAGAGAATTAAAAGGCAGAGTTTTTGGTCAACATGTAGGGGTCATTTTGAAAAGGTGAAAGTAGAACCAACCAGCCTCTTTTCTTTTCCTCCCCCATTTCTTCTCTGCTGTCAAAAATATTTTTTTCCCATGAGGAAGATGAACTTGTTTGACCTGCCTTTTATGTGGCACCCACATGGTTCATAAGTTCCCAAGTCTGACACAAGAATTTCCTTTAGGGTCAAAACCTAGCTACTCTGTGCTGATATAGAGCTGTAGAATCCTTGGATGGCAAATGTGGTGTATAACTCTTGAACACATGTAATTGCTAATAAGATCTTTGTGCCTTGCTTTTTAGGGCAGCTGAACTCAATTTCCTTTCCCCGACACGAGGAGGAGTACCTTCAACTGACAGTAAATTGTCGCCCATGCCTTTTAATCTTTGGCCAGAACTGTAATGCCAAATGCCAGTTGCTGAACATGCTTTTGGGAGAAAGACTGCTTCCAACCAACAAAGTTAGCAGTGAGGAGAACTGTAAAAGACGTCGAATTCACTTCAAATATGGAAGACAAACACGGATTAGTTTGGCTTTACCAGGACAGTATGAACTGGTTCATAATTTGGTAGCTCACCAAGGTAGATGGGAGACAATACCTGAGGAGGACTTAGAAATCCATGGGGATAATGAGGATCTGGCACACCAGATTGCGGAGCTCGAGGTGACACTGAATCACACTTTACTGCAGGTACTAACATTCTTATATGTTCTTGCTTGAATTTCTGACAGATTGAGCTTTGTTATGAAGCATTGTTATATTGTGCTGTAGGTTGTGATGGTGGCAGAATAAATTCTACATAAAACCCAAGAAGAGCCCTGAGAAGACGGCAGTGTGGATTGCATTCCTAAATACTGCTTGGAGGGCAGAATTATATGCTGTTATGCTTCACTCTTGCCTTTAAGAAGTCACTTCTTCTCAGGTGTAAAATTAGGACTTGGAGGGAACAACATACTGTAAAAAAGGTTTGAGTGGGAGGGTAGTGCTTAACCCTTCCCTTTCTTGATAGGTTTCTTTCATCATAACCCCCCCCCCCCCACATATGGCTTTTCTTCAGCCCAATTTTCAGTTCAGTTACTGTATAGTCTTGTACTGTCATTAACTTGGAGTTTCACAAGGATGAAATGTAATGGTAAACAAAATTTAGAGTAGTTCCCAGAGCCATGTGACAAGCCAAGATTAATTGAACATTGGCTTTCAATTAGTTCTGCTCTCCTATCCTGCTTCAGAGAGTTTTTTTCCAAAAAGTACAAAACAGCTTCAAGATTAAGGGAGTGGAGGGAGAATAAAATACTTCTTAATGGCACTATGGAGGACCCTTTGTACAGCTAGCATTTTATCTTTATTTTGTTTAGTATTGATTTAGAACATCTTGTTGCCACCTTTCCACCCAACTTAGGCTCCCCAGGGTGGTGAACAACGTTTAAAGTAGACTTTTAAATAGACATATTGGAGTACACAAGCCAGTTAAAACGAATGAACAGGAAGGAGGGTCACTTTGAAAACACCAGTTGAAACAGGTGCCTTCACCTGCTGGCAGTGGTTGAGGGGGGACAGCCATAATCTCCATTGGGAGGGATTCTATAATTTTGATGCCAGGACTGAAAAGGCCCTTTCTTGGGTTGCCAGTTGCCACCCATCTTGCCTCATATGAAGAAGAAGAGAAGAGATTGGATTTATACCCCGCCCTTCACTTGGAGTCTCAGAGCAGCTTACAAACTCCTTTCCCTTCTCTTCCCCACAACAGACACCCTGTGAGGTAGGTGGGGCTGAGAGAGCTCTGACAGAAACTGCTCTTTTTCAAGAACAGCTGTGCCAGAACTATGGCTTGCCCAAGGTCATCCAGCAGGTGCAAGTGGAGGAGTGGGGAATCAAACCTGGTTTTCCCAGATTAGAGTCCACACACTTAACCACTACACCAAACCACTACACCAGCAAAGGGCCCCTGAAGATGACCAGAGTAATTAGATACGTTCAGTTGGCCTTATAAAACATTAAGATGACCTTATAAAACCCAAGTAGATTGGATATGAGGATTAGATCTTGAATACTGTAGTATGGCAATACTTGAAGAACAGGAGTTTCCAATCCCCTTCTTGCTGCTGAAGTCCATTGACAACCCCCCCCCCCCCCCCCCCGATTCTGCTCCGGGAGGTGGGCAGGGAACCTCACAAACAGTATGAAGTGCAAAGAGGGAATTTGAAGTGTGAGAGATAAGGCAAAATCACTTTCCTTCTCTGCCCACATAAGTGCCGTTATGCTGGCGAACACTTTTATGTCCAACCCTATAGGCTTGATTTAGCACAAGAATTACTGATCTTTCCTGCAGTCTGTTCCGACTCCAGAAAAGTTTATTCCCAGGGTTACAGGACCTTCCCTGGATTAATAACCCTGCAGGTTGGGAGGCTATGGTAGAGAGAAGGAAGAAGGCAATGAGTACAGCTCTCTCTCCCTCCTTCAGCCTACCAACCCTTGTACCCGTTAAGCCATGCAGGTCCTATAACTCCAGGAATAAACTTTCCTGGGGTTGGAAAAGACTGCTGGGTGGAAGGGAGCTTGAAACATTCTGGTGCTATTAGTGCCTGTGATATACAAGGGTCAAGCTATCAAAATAAGCTATTATAAAAATACAAATAAATTATGGTGTACACATTATGGGTTAAACGGTATCTTAAAACATATACAATTGATGGGTATATTTTAGGACCAATAGACCATACGTGTTTCAGCCCCTTAGGGCCTCCCTCAGTGGTCAGTATTACTATTATAAAACACAAGTCCAGAAATAAATATATGAAAAAAGATTTTCTTTAAAGCCAGGTGTTGCTTTCTCATATGATGTGCAGTTGTTAAAAGTAATTGATTACTACCTTTGATGGAAGAGACACACATCCAGACACATTGGAAATTTGATTCAAGCACAATTTGGAGAGCATGTGCAGTTTACCGATAGAGAATATCCATGGCCTACTGAGTAAACTTTTAACAATTGCACATCATATGAGAAAGCAACACCTGGCTTTAAAGAAAAGCTGTTTTTCATATATTTATTTCTGGAGGTGTGTCATTTTATAATAGTAATATTGACTACTGAGGAAGGCCCTAAGTGGCTGAAACGCGTATGGTCTATTGGTCATAAGATACACCCATCAATTGTATATGTGAAACTAACAGCTCTGTATGTAAAAAGTTTCAAGAGTCTGATATTTGGATCATTTCTTTTAACCTAGTTTATCTTTTACTAATGTGTACACCATAATAAATAATAACTTATTTTGATAGCTTAACCCTCCTATGTCACAGCCATATTTTGGGTTGTGCCCCCCCTCTTCTCGTTTTTTGCTGTTAGTGCCTTCCAGTGACTGATTGCTGGATCCAGCCTTACATTTTCCCCCCTTCCACACTTAACTTTCAAATGAAAACGCTTAAGTTCTATATTCTCTAGCTGAGAGCTAGTGTGTTGTAGATGACATTCCTTTGGGGTACTTGTCTTCTGTGTGAATAATGTTTATGTCACTAATTGTAGAGGGTCTGTTTGTTCTTTCTTGAGTATATCTCTGTTCTGGATTATTCAGTGGCACTGAATGCAAGCTGAAACAAGAAGTTTTGGGCTTGGTTTTGTGTATTTCAACGAGATATGTATTTATGTTATATAGGTCAACTAATACAGAGTTGCTCAAATGGTTTTTGAAAAACCATTGACAAAGATCTCTTTGTTAGAGTCCAGATTCATCTAGGTCAAATTGTATGAAAACAGCTGCCCAAATTGGGAAGGAGTAGAAAATTAAGGTGGTGTTCTGTTAGAGAGGGGAAAGACTTGGAAAGCTAATATGACAAGGGTTGGAACCCTCTCTCTTTTAAAATGGAATTTTAAAGGATGTTAGTATACTTCTCACACTAATATGGAAACTTGACTACATTATCATTGGGGGAAAACACTTTGCTACAGAAACTTCTATTTTAAGCTGGAACTTGGAGAGGGGCATCAGTTAAATTGATTTTAAAAACCTATCCGTGCCTTGCTTTGTTTCTGAGACAGCTTACAGAAAAGATCAGTCTTTTCTAGAGTTTAAAGAAACATACAGTATAAGAGAAATGTTGCTGTTCTTACAAAAAACACTCATGCACCAAGAGTCATGAGGATCATTATTTAAAGCTCTTGTCTCATGCACCCTGCCAACAGTATATAAGATACGCAGTCTTTCATATTGTGCGAGGTTACAATTTGGACACCATGGGCTCACAATTTGCTGTGGTCAGTCTCCAGGCCTCCTTTGTCTGAAGGTGTGGTAGCATCACTGAAGCTGGTATGAGTACTGTATAAGAGTTCAATAAGATCTTGTCTAGATGGTGAAATTAGGAATAAAAAATGCCTCGTGGAAGGAACTGATGCAACCAAATAATTGTTTTGGAAAGAAATTATGAGATAGTTTGCAGATCTCAACTGGTTATGAATAGACTGATAGATGAATGCAGTTAGAAATGAGAAGAATGATGCATTTCTGCTGAAAAATAATTGGGAAGAGGGATTAGAGACCTTGGGCAGTGTTCCTGTGCAGGTTAAGAGGAGCAGGATCCAGCCCTTCTAACCCTGAACAGTATTGGCTCTTGAAACTGCCCCCCTCATGTGCTAAGAAGTAAAAAAAAAAAAAAAGGACTGGTGTCAGAATGGAAAAAATAAATGTTTATTTAAATTTTTTAAAATATTTCAGCTATAACAAACGTCTCTTTTTAAAATAACGGGGTTTAATATAAAAATTTAACTCTGCATTTGTATTATCTCTTGATATTGAATTTCTAATTGTGAAATTCTGCTCTTCTTTGTAAGGAGAATGGGGGAGCATCTTCAACAAATCATTGTAAAATACCGCAGTTCATGTACCCTGTATTTTGGCTTTTTCGTGTGGACCAACCTCTAGCAAGTTGCTACAGTTCCCAACCACTGATGAATCTAGTTTATGCTTAGTAACTGCCTGTTCTCCACAGTTGGTTCAGTATTCTTAATTTAAACCTCAAATAAGGTTTTATCTTAATTATACTTTATCCTGCTCTTCAACAAAGGTGTTAAAGTAGCATACATTCAATTAAAAACACAAGTAATTTTAAAATACCAGCATAAAATAACATTTTAATTAGCTACTACTTATTGACTGCATGGGTAAGTAAAGTAAGTCTTTAATCAGCTAAGTATCTGTGGAGAACTGGCAACTGTTCATGTATCATTTCCCTTTCTGTAAAGCATCTCTAAAAATCTTTGCCTGCTGTTCCTTTTACACGCAGGCTATTCTCGCATCACACCTACCCCTCCAATATACTTTATATGAAGAAGACAATGAAATATTTTTAAAGAGCCATCTTTGTTTCTCTACAGAGTGAAATTTGGCTCTGGAGCCTCAGGTTGCAGATTTCTGTCTTGAACCAAAGATACCTTAGGATTTTCATGTTTTCTTTCTCCCCCTCCTCTCTCTCTCTTTTTTTGAAAAGGGCTTCTGCTTCCTTCTGATATGGTAGTCTAGTCCATAGTCTTCAAAAAACAAACAAACTTGGAATTTGCACTGGTAATTAGAGAACCGCATTGTATTCCTGCCCCCATCCCCTTAACACTGATGTACTTTCCCCTGGTCTGTCTTCAACTCCTTTCTCAGCAGCTGCCACTGTAGAGCTTTTCTCTTTGTTACTGTTGTCAGTAAAAGTACACAGTTGGGTGGGGGAGCTCAGACAAAGTCCAGTTTTTTTACAGCTCTTTTCCTTCCCCCTTTCAGAAGCCAGACCCAACCTGAACCTCCTGGTCCCTTGTGACACCACTAGCTAGTGACAGCCAGCTGAATATAGGGAAAGGGAGCCAGGGAGGAACCCACTGCTGCTGAACTCATATTTATATTTTGACTTGTTGTTTAATCTGTTTACAAATTTTTATGTAAGCCACCCTGAGCCTCCTTTGGTGAGGAGGGTGGGGTATAAATCAGATCAGTCAATCAATAAAACTTCTGCAAGCTCACAAGAGAATCAGTTGGCTTCATCATTACTGTACTCATTTACATAAAACAGTGGGGAGAAAGTCTTTGAGCATCTGCCAAGATGGCCAGGATTGAGCTATATAGCATCCCTTGGCATCAGCAGACATTGCATGCATAATATGTAACTATCATCTTAGTGTTTCAGCACCAACTGGTGTTAACTGAAAATCATAATATAAAAAGGATCCTTTAGTAAAAGCTTTATTTTGCACTTGATTATCCAGAATGCTCAGTTAACTGGCATCACCCAGAGGGCAAGCTCCTCATTTTCAGCCAGCATGCCCACTGTCATGGATGTACAGGTTCCTGGAGTAAGAAGAACCAACCACAGAGTCTCTTTGTCTCACACACCCCATTTCTGCTTCCTCCACCACCCACCCCCACTGGATGGGTGGGGTAGACCATTGCCACCAACTTGGATTTGGAGGGTTTGCTTTACTGAAGGGGAGGAAGGTCACCTTTGATTCTTTTGGCAGAGCCCTTTTATTACAAGCAGAAGGAATCTAGTTCTGCCACAGAGCCTAAGAGATATAGAAATCCCCTAGTAAGGTTTGAAATTTTTAAATAAAGAAATTATATTTTAAACAAAAAGGACAAAAATTACAAAAAAAGAAAGCATTCTAATAGAGCTAAGACTACCAAGCAAACACAAATACAGATTCCCTAATGCATCTCAATTTAACTGTCCTTGTCTCCCCAGCATCAGGCATAGTTCCTCATGGTAGCAGCCAGTCTCCTTACCCGTCCCAGGAAAGTACACACAGGCTCCAGGGGAGGGAGAATTTTATCTGTTACTCTTGGATCCCTATCCCTGATTCAGGATTGGTTGTCATTTCCCTCCAAAATGGCAAGAAACACTTTGGCTTCTTGAGTTGCTGTGAAAGACCTAGATGACTTGTAGAATGTAATGGCTGCTATGAAAAAATTAGGCTCAGGTTCTCTGGCTTGCTTCCAGTGCATACCTTATTGCTTCTCCAGTGAAGTGGAGGCAAGTAGGGAGCCCAGAAGGTGATGGGAAGACTGGGCAGCCAAAGGGAAAGGTAAGTGGCTGGGTAAGCCACCCACCTGCTTCCTCCCCCCACTCACAGCAACAGTGGTGGTAGTGGCTCTCCAGAAATAACAGATCTCCCAACTACAGAGATCAGTTCCTCTTAGGGTTGCCAGATCCAAGTTGGGAAATTCCTGAAGATTTGGGGGTGGAGTTTTGGGTGAGGTTTGGGGAGGGAAGTGGCCTAATGTCAGAGTCCACCCTCCAAAGTAGCCATTTTCTCCAGGGCAACTGATCTCTGTCATCTCGATATCTCTCCTTATATATAATTGAGTGTATATTCTTATATATATAAAATTGAACATTCCACATGCTCCTGAATCAGTTGGCTCCATGATATGTCAGTCAGAAGCTGTCCCTATCCACTGGCTGCATTGGCTGTCTAGCCTCCCCCCTATAGCCAGTCGGAATGCAGAAGTCATTTGCATATGCAGCCTGATTGGCCTTTGCCTCTAACATTCTAAACAGTTTGTTGTTGCTGTTGGGAGTCATTGCATGTGTCCTGAGGTAAAACACATCTCCCAGTCTTCCCTTAAACGGTCACTGGAGTTGCCAATCTCCCTGTGGGGCCTGGAGATCTCACAGAAATCAGTGTTCCCCAGCCATGGCACATCATTTCCCCTAAAGAAAATTTCCCAGGTATTACAACTGATCTCCAGATGACCAAGATCAGTTCTCCTGGAGACAATGGCTACTTTGGGCAGTGGACTCTATGGCATTATACCCGCTGAAGACCCTCCACACCACAAACCCTGCCCTCCCCAGGCTCTACCTCTCAAATCTACAGGTATTTCCCAACCCAGCGTTGGCAACCCTGTAACTGGCTATGGAATTGCTTTCCAGACCCTTGGAACCCAGAAGACATGGCATAGGAGGAGGTGCTTTTCTACCTTAGCTGCCACTGCATAACCCCAAATCAACGTAAGTCGGGTAGAGGGAACCATACCTGTTACCATGAGGCTGTCCTCCCATACTACCCACTTGGGGCAGCAAAATGACTTGAGACAGCCCTGCCTTATAGCTAAGCAGAAGGAAATAAACATGGCTCGTGTCCCTCTCTTTTCCCCTTCCCTCTGCCGCCCCACCAGCCACAGCCGGAACACTCACCTGCAGGGCTCATTTCGTAGCAGGAGCTCCTTTGCATATTAGGACACCCCCCCCCCCCAATGTAGCCAATCCTCCAAGAGCTTACAGAGCTCTTCTTACAGGGGCTACTGTAAGCTCTTGGAGGACTGGCTACATCAGGGGTGTGTGGACTAATATGCAGAGGAGCTCCTGCTACGAAATGAGCCCTGCTCACCTGGAACTTTCTTGTAGAACCCGTTGTATTTCTTTCTACAACGAGCCTTACTCCTAGTCAGTTATCCAGCTATCACCTGAAGGTTGGCAATGCTAGTTCCCCTGGAGGAAATGGCTGCTTTGGAGGGTGAAGTCTATGGCATCATACCCTTCTGAGGTCCCGCCCCTCCTCAAATCCCACCCTCCCCAGGCTCCACCCCTCAAGTCTCCAGGAATTTCCCAATCTGGAGTTGGCAACACTGTCTTCTTCCCACCCAACAGCCAATGTACCTTTATCTGCCCCTCTGTCATCAGCTTTCTGTCTCCTCCCCATCTGCAGCCTCTTCTACCTAGGGAAACTACAGTCTTTCTCCGCAGTGGAGACCAAAGGACCTTCTCCTCTCCTTTTTATCTGCACCTCAACCCTGTGTGGTCGGGTAGGCTGAAAGTACATAAGGGATACAAAAGCACCCAGTGAGCTTCCACAGCAAGATGGGGATCTGAATCTGGGTCTTGCGGACCCTACTCTGAAGCTCCAACAGCTAAATCACACTAGCATTCACTGGGTGGCTACTGTTGAACAATAGCAAGCAGCCGGGCTGAGTTGAGTTATACAAGTCAGGTGGTATCAAGTCACTCAGAGGCTCCTGTCAGGCCTTGGGTTGCCAGCCTCCAGGTGGGACCTAGAGATCTTTCAGATTACAGCTGAACTCCAGACAACAGAGTTCTGTCCCCCTGAAGAAAATGACTACTTTGGAGACTGGACCTGTGGCATTATACCATGCTGAGGGCCTCTCCTATCCCCAAGCCCTGCCCTCTTCAGACTTCCCCAAAAATCTCCAGGAATTTCCCAGCCTGGACAAGGCAATTCTAATCAGGCCTGGCTTCAATGAATCCTCCCTAAAAGGCCAAAATAGTACTGGAAAGGGCCCTGCCACCTCCCCCTGCCTTTTTGTTCACAAAAACCAAGGCTTGGAAGACTGTGGTTGCCTACCAGCAGCCACTGAGGAACTCAGTTTTTTAAAGCTACTGGTGCTCCTTTTATCATTTTCAGATTTTTAAAACTCCCCAGTGTTTGAGGGGTTTTAGATTTCACATTTTCAGCAAACCCAGGGCCCTTTTCAGGTTTGTAGAAAGATCTGTCTTGGCCGTTCACAGCCCTAGTCACCATCTTCACTATGAGAATGTAAGGCATTACAATTTTATATGCAATTGTGCACTTTATGTTCTGAAAGCAGTAATATTAGTTTAGGTTTGATAGGACAGTAAGTAATGCATATATTTTGATTCCCCCCCCCACACACACACACAAATTTCTGTTTTTCCCTCCAAAAGTTATTTTGTGTGTGTGGCTTCTAAACTTTTGGAAATTTTACATCTTTAAAAGCAATGAACAGGAGGAGGCCTGGATTTCCTCTCCCCCAGGAGACCTCACAATAATGACCTTGTCTTTACTTTAATGACAGTATATGGCTTATGCCAATAAAAAAAATGTTAAAATTTGTCCATAAACACGGTGAGGGTTAGAATGTTGAAAGCAACTGAAATTCATGGTGGAGAGATAAAAATCTGTTCAAGCTTCTTATGATTTGGGAGATGTTTTCCACTGTGTTTCTTGTCTCTCTTGCCTTCTCCATTTCTTTTGGGCTCCTGACTTGTTTTGTCTAAAACTGACCTTGATTGTTAAGTTACGTCAAGTTGCTTCCAACTTATGGTGATGACCCCCCCCCCCCCCCCCAAAACATCCAAATGTTAACAGCCTTATTCAAGTCTTGCAAACTGAGGGCTGTGGCTCCCTTTATTGAGTCAGTCCATCTCATGTTGGGTCTTCCTTTTTCCTTGCCGCCTTCAACTTTTGCTAGCATTATTGTCTTGTTGTCTCAGAGGTCCTTCCCGCACTTGGATCTCATCCCTGATTTTATCAGAGTTCAACTCACGACACAATACCTTGAATTTATCCCTGGTTATAACAGCATCCATTTATCTCAGGAAAAGTGTGGGATGAAACTGGGGTGACCTCAATGTAATGTGGAAACAAAAAATACGTCGAGATAATTACTGGGTGAACTCACGTGTAGTGTAGAATGTAAGTTTGGGGACAGGGTTGAACCAGGATTTAAGGTCTAGGGCAGAAAGGACCCATATGACCAAAGTACAATAGCCTCAGTTTAGTCATTTTAGCTTCTAGGGAGAGTTCCAGCTTGGTGTGATCTGCAACGCACTTGTCTTTTTTGCAGTCAATTGTATCTTCTTTTTTGCAGTCAATTGTATCTTCTTTTTTTTAATGAAATTTTATTGATTTTACATCTATTTCTACATCTATACGCTAAATTCTATACTAAATTACCTTATACAGAAAATGCTGAATAAAGTAATCATTTTTAGTAGATTAATCAGTTTGAGAAACAAAAAATCTTGGTTTAACTAGTTACGTATGTTACTGCTTCTAAAAATCACATAGCTGATTTGGTGGTACACATAACTTTGGAGCGCGCTTATTTTCCATTAACATATACTTAGTGCTCGACATTTAACAACAATGCAAAGTTTATTTCTTCTTTTGTCCTCTTCTTTTCTTTTTAGTCTCTTCCATGAGTTTGGGAGCCGCAGCTCCCTTCTCCGAGTCTGAGTTTTCTTCTTCGCTTTCTGAGCTATCCAAGCCATATATACTTTCCTGCTGTGCTAGCGAATCGTCTGAGTCTCTCTCTTTTTTCTTTTTCTTGCATTTTTCCAAAAAAACTTTCGCTTGTTCAAGAGAATCAATTTTAACATTCTTTTCTTGATAGCTGAAACACAGTCCCTCCGGAGTATTCCATCGGTATGTAATTGATTCAGACTGAAGCCAGGTCATTAAACTTCTGTAGGCTTTTCTTCTTTTTCTTATTTCAAATGGAATGTCCTTTAATTCCTTAATGTCTACCTCCTGGATCTTCAGCGTTGTTCTGTTGGTGGCTTTTAAAACCACACCTCTTGTAGATCTTTTGAAGAATCTTATCATAATTTCACCTGGCAGGTTTTTCTTTTTGATTAATTCAGGATAGGTCCGATAAACCAAATCCATGTCGCTTATTATTTCTTCCGCTTTTAAACCTGTCACTGGTGCCAAAGCTTCACTCACTAGCTTTTTAAGATCCTCCCCTTTTTTTTCAGGAACATTCTGAAGTCTAAGGAAGTAACTTGAGCGTTCCATCTGCAATTTCAATACATTATCACATTGAAAAGCCTTTTCTTTTTCAATTTTTTGTAGTCTTGAATCATGCTTACTAGTTGTCGCCTTTCCTTCCAAGAGATCCTGTTGCAACTTTTCTGTTCATTTACTTGATTCTTTCAGTTCATTTTGCATTGAGTCCATTTTGCTGTTGAGAGTAGTCATCTGATCCACTAGCGGCCGCAGCAATGCTGAAAACATTGAGCTCATCTCTGTGGTATCGCCCTTTGAACTCGGAGGACCGCTTCCTAGTTTAGGGGAGGGTTTTGGCCACCCCGTCATTGTTGCAGTTTCGCTTTTATTTACACTTAGATAAGAAGGACCGTAGAAGAAACAATTGTAGTCGCACTAATGTCTCTCAAAAGGTCATTTCTCCGTGTATGTGATCCAGCCCTCCAGCATTTTTAAAACGCTTTTATAGTTGCAGTAACGCTGTGGGAAAGTCTCAGCCGCTTCGTTAAGGAGAGGGGGGGGACGACGCGATCCTCCCTTTCCCTCCCCGTCGCTTTATTTGCCGTTATATTTTGCAACTCACGGTTTTCACCATTGCGTTTCAGGTGTGTTAATTGCTTCTCCGCCAGGCATTTTCTGCTGCTTCACGGTCATGCTTACGCAGCCCGAAGGCTTCCTTGGCAGGGGAACCTATGGGGGTGATGAGGGGGGTCTCGATCCTGCGGTCGCCACTGTCAGGAGAGTCTCCCCCTCGTGCCACCCCAGGCAGAGCCCCTTCGCTAGGGTCTCTGGGGGTTCGGCACCCGTCCAGAACCCCTTCACCCTACCGGGCACGGATCGCCTCTCCTGCATATGCAGAGAGAGGCGTCCGCCATTAGCGCGTCTCTTCCAGAAGTCTCAATTGTATATTTTAAGCTCTCCTCCAACATCACATTTCAGAGGAATCAACTTTCTTCCTGTCAGCTTTTTTCACAACATCACATTTCAGAGGAATCAACTTTCTTCCTGTCAGCTTTTTTCATTGCCCAACTATCACACCCACAGATATTAATGTGGAATACTATAGTATGAGTTATTGTGATTAGGGATGGGCTCACGAACTAAAGTTTGTGATGAATTTTGGGGGGTTCATGGTTTGCAAACTGAAGTTCGTAGCAGATCAACCACCACAAACTTCCCAGCGGTTCATGAATGGATAAATTTCCAGTCGGACAGTCTCCACTCAATCAAAATATTTACCAAACTTCAAAGCAACAGGGGAGAGTGATTATAGAGGATCATACAGCAGGGCTAGGTTCCTGTGTGTAGCTTGCAAGTGGGTTCATTCTATACACTTTTGAACCTGCACCTGACATTTTCCCCAAAAGCACTTTCCTGGGGGCATCTTCTTTGTGGGGGGGCATAACTTGGACCCCCTAAGTCCAATCTGCACCTAACTTGGAGGGCATGTAGAGGAGCATCAGTGGGAGGTCTCCTGTGAGTTTAATTTCTATAGCTTGCAGAGCTATAGATTTCTATAGCTTGTCCTATACACTCCGGAACCTGTGCCTGTCATTTCCCCAGAAAGCACTTTCCTGGGGCACCTTCTTTGGGGGACTGTAAGTCAGACCCCGTAAATGCAATCCTCACCAAATGTGGAGAGCAGGTAGAGGAGAGTCACCCAGGATTCCGTGCAAGTTTGGTGTGTCTCGCACTTTTGGGGGGGGGGCATTCTACTACATCATGAACCTCACAAATTGAATTGGCTTGTTTGGTGCCCAAAAGTTTGTGATGGAACATTTCCTTGTTGTTGCCCTTTGCTAATTGTCACCAGCGACTTGAAACTTTTCTAGCTCTTTCATGGCTGCCCTTCATAGTCTCAGTCTCCTGATTTCTTGGCTGCAGTCTCCTTTTCGGTTGATGGAGCCAAAGAAAAGAAAATCTTGAACAATTTCAATTTATTTATAACTAGGAATAAGGCCCATTGTTGAAATAAATACAACGGGCTCTAGAAAGAGGCTCTGGAAGAGTGCCAAGGCCTTGGGCACTCAGCGTCAATTTGCTGTGGCAACCTCAGCAGGGTATAATGACACAGAGACCACCAGTTTCTCCAGGGGAAGATCTCTGCCATCTGAAGTGCAGTTGTAGTTCATCGTGATCTCCATCCCTCCCCTGGAGATTGGCAACAATGGTTCCCCATGAGGGACTGGTTGGCTTGGAGGGTGGAGTCTATGGCATTGTACCTGTCTGAGGTCCCATCTCTCCTCCAACATCACCGTCTTCAGGTTCCATCCCTCAAATCTCCAGGAATTTTCCACCTGGAGTTGGCAACCCTATCTGCTTCATCATCAACTTCACTCTTCATAACTTCATCAACTTTCCATCTCCCCCCCCCCCCCCCGCAGCCTCCACCATATTCTGAAGCCCAGGAACACTTGGAATTCTGAGTGACCTCCAGCCCTCACCTGAAAACTGGCAACTCTTCTCCACCCACTGCAAGGTGGGTCTAACTGTCCCCTCAGTGGCCTGCTTCTGTCAGTAAAAAGGCCATGGACTTTCAGCATAATCCCCTTCCCTGCCCACTGCCAGTTTGGCAACCAAACTTACTCTGATTAGGGAAATACCTGGAGATTGGGGGGGGGGGTGAATCCTGTGGAGGGCATCATTGGGGGGGGGTGGAAGGACTCAGTAGGGTATAATGCCATAGGGTCTACCCTCCAAGGCAGCCATTTTCTCCAGGAGAACTGATCTCTGTCATCTGGAGATAAAATGTAACAGCAAGAGATCTACAGGTCCCACCTGGAGATTGGCAACCCTAGGGGGAAAAGTCAGCTGCACAGCAGGGGGTTGAAGAGAATGGTTTGATGATCACTGGCCCACCTCATTAGCCAGACAGAGAGACAGCCAGCCAGCCATGGTGGAGCTAAGCTGGGCTGCGGTCAGACGTGCATTTTAATCCACTGTTGCTCCGCCTCTAATTGATCCAGAGTATTTTATTACAGAGAATACTGATCAGGCTCACCCCTTTTAGTACTCTTCAAAGAGCTTTTGTACCATTCTTGAGCGATCAGACACGTATCAGACCCTGCAGCCAAGAAATGTTGCTGCCAGCCATTTAAAAAAAATAATTTTTCCCTTGAGCATGCCCAGAAGCACTGCTATGCCTTCTGGGATATGTAGTTCATGGGGCCGTCAGCCATTTTAAAGAAGTTTACTCTCTAGGTACCCCTTCCCCAAATCACAGGCAAAAGCTGAAGTACAGAAGTGTTTTTATTTGAAAGTATCTATGCAGAAAACAATGTTTAGAGCAGCCCCGTGGGTGTGGGGGAGAGAAAGAGTGGTGCGAATAAGCAGTCGTGTGCACTTCACTAGCTACTGAAAAAAATGGCGGCAGAAAAAAAGAGCCCTGTCAGAGCTGCCTGATTGACTGGGTGATCAGACAACAGGAAATCCGGTTTGAAACCAGCTCAGGCCAAAAAGACCAGACTTTAACAGGTATCAAATAAACATGCAGTGGTGGTGGGGGGAACGGGACACAGAAAACTGGGACACGACAGACAGATATTGCTGTCTGATCGTGCACTTTAAATCCATCAGGGAATAGCAATGGCAACAGATCAAACTGGACTTCTGATCACAGCCTGGGAGAAAGAGCCGTTTCTTAGGGTTGCCATCCTCCAGGTGGGGCCTGGGGATCTCCCGCTTTTACAACTGATTTCTAGCTGACGGAGATCAGCTCCCCTGGAGAAAATGGCTGCTTTGAAGGGTGGACTCCATGGCATTGTACTATGTTGAGGCCCCTCCTCTCCCCAAACCCCACCTTCTCCTGGCTCCACCCCCAAAGACTCCAGGTATTTTCCAGCCCAGACCTGGCAACCCTACCAATTCTGCAGTTTATTCTGACAGGAAAGTCAGTGGGCAGGGGAGGGGGTTATGCTGAAAGTCCATTGTCTGTTCACTGACAGAAGCAAGCCACTGAGGGAACAGTTAGACCCACCTGGCAGTGGGCGGAGGAGAAGAGTGGACCCAGCACCCAGTCGGTCCTTTCCCTTTGCTGGCTTCCTCCAGACTGAGGCCAAGACGCTGGCCATTGGCTCTGTGGGTGGGACTGAGGCAAAGCAGGGAGAGAATGCAGCCAGTGGCCAGGGACCCCCTTTTGATTGGCAGTCTGTCCAGCCAACTGATTTTGGCGCCCCATGGAATCTTGCCACTTGAAAACGGCTTTATTATATAGGAAAGATTAACCTTAAAGTTGTGTAATTCCCCAGTAGTCATTACTTTTGTCTCCTTGATGTTCAGCTGTAATCTCGCTTTGATGCTTTCTGTTTTAACCTACATCAGGAGTTGTTTCAAGTCTTCCCTATTTTCTGCCAGTAATGTGGTATCATCTGCATATCTCAAACTGTTAATGTTCCTTCCAACAATTTTCACTCCACCTTCATCTAAACTGACTCTAGTTCATCCCCATGATCTGTTCTGCATATAGATTGAACAGATAGAGAGATAAAATACATCCTTGTTTGACTCCTTTACCAGTTAGAAACCATTCTGTTTCTCTGTATGCTGTCCTAACAGTAGCTTCTTGTCCAGAGTACAGGTTGTGCATCAGAACAATCAGATGTTGTGGCACACCCATTTCTATTAAAACAACCATAGCTTTTCATGATACACATGAAATTTTCTTCTGAAATTTGCTTGTATGCTCCAGTAACCAGGTCACTGCCACTGCCAGGTCTGCCTTTTGCCCATCTGAGGCAGATCAGGCAGCTGGTCTGATATTTCACTTCCAGACTGGATTATTGTAATTCTCTCTGAGTGGGGCTGCCCTTGTCTCTGTTCCAGAAGCTGCAGCTATTGCTGAATGCGGCAGTGCAGGTGTTGACAGTGATGCCTGTATGGGCTTGCCAGTGCTGTGTAAACTGCACTGGCTGCCTATTGAATACAAGATCCATTTCAAGGTATTGGTGCTTATTTTTAAAGTCCTATATGGCCAGGGGCCAGAATGCCTTTGGGGCCGCCTCTCCCCATATGAACCCTGTAGAGCACTGAGGTCTACAAATCAACACCTTTTGGTAGTCCCCAGCCCCAGGGATGTCCAATTTACCTTGACTAGGGCCAGGCCCTTTTTGGCCCTGGCCCCCACCCGGTGGAATGAGCTCCCGTATGAGATCAGGGCCCTGCGGGATTTATTACTATTCCGCAGGGCCTGTAAGATGGAACTCTTCCACTGGGCTTTTAGTTGTGGCAGCAGACGTCCCCCCCCCCCCCCCCCCTCTGGCTGGCATCCCATCAGTGGCCTGGATTTGAATAGCTATCTGGGAACCCACACTCTTGTCCCATTTTAATTACTGAAAAAACCTAATCAGATTTTACTGTATTTTATGATTATGTGCTGTTTTAATCTGTTTTAAAGTGGTTTTAATTGTATTGTATATTGTTTTGATATTGTTGGAACCCACCCTGAGCCTGCTTGCAGGGACAGCAGGATACAAGTCCAATTATAATAAATAAAAATAAATTTGCAATATGATCTCTAGAGCCTCTTCATTTTCTGAATCCAGCTTGAACATCTGGCACTACTCGTTCCATATATAGTATCAGTCTGTGTAAGATTTTGAACAACACTTTACTTGCTTGAGAAATTAGTGTGGTGGTCCACTAGTTGCTGCAGGCTTTGTCATCTCCTTTTTTCAGAATTGGAATGTAAACTGAGTGTTTCCAGTCTGTGGGCCTATGTTTTGTTTTCCATAGTTGGCATTTTCTTGTTAAGGTTTTGATGGACTCGATTTCTGTGACTCAGATTGATATCTCATCTACTCCTGGTGATTTGTTTTTCCCAATTAATGCAGGTTTCACTTCACTTTCTAAAGCTATAGGAGGTTCTTCAAAAGATTCTTCTTGAAAGGAATCTGTCCTGCTTTTCTGTATAGTTCTTCAGTTCACATTGTTTTTTTTAATTTTGTCCTGTTCGGTTAATGTATTTCCATATTGATCTTACAACATGCATAATTGTACTTTAAATTTCCTTTTAATTTCTTGGATATTGCGGAACAGATCTCTTGTTCTTCTTTTTTGTTCTAGCTATTATACAAGTTCTCTTTGTTTCTCCATGCAAATCACTGGGACACTGCATTTAGAGTTCTGATTTTGTTTCTGATATTTTTTACTTTTGTTTATCATTTGTCTTTAGCAATTTTAAGAGTCATCCATCAAGGCCTTTCATTTTTTTTGGCTACAGGAGTAGTCTTCGTGCATTCTGCCTTGATAGTATCTCTTGTTTCAACCCATAGTTCATCTGGTTCGTGTTCACTTGAACTTAGTAATGCCAGTCTGTTCTTTAGGTGTCTTTAATTTCTTCAGGAATGTTGGTTTGATTGTATTTTGGCACTATGAATGTTTTGATGTTTTTCTTCAGCTTTATTTTAATTTTCAATATTGATGATTTATTGTACCACAATCAGTTCCTGATCTCATTTTAGCAGAGAGAACAGAGCTTCTCCACCTTCTGCTTCCAATTATGTAATCTGTTTGATTTCTATATTGGCCATCCGGTGATGCCCATATATATAATTATCTGGTTGCCTGAAACATATGTTAGCAATGAACAAATTGTTGCCTATACAGAATTCTATGAGTTCTCCTGCTTTGTTTCATGCTCTTAGCACAAATCTTCCAACAATATCTGATTTTGTGTTCTACTTCTGTGTTCCGTTCACCTATGATTATTAGCATATCTTGTTTAGGCATGTGATCAGTTTATTCCTGGCCACTTGCATAAAAGCTTTCAATTTTTCCTCCTCAGCATCGGTAGTGGAGGCATAAACTTTATATGATGGTTGTATTGATAGGCTTTCCATTAAGTCTGATTGATGTTATTTGGTCAGACTTTGCATTATGTCCTCTGACTTCTTGTGCTGTATCTTGCCTCACTATGAGAGCAACTCCGTTTCTTCTGTGTTTGTCACTTCCACATTAAAACACTTAATTTTTTATTGAAAATGTCCAAATCCAGTCCACTTTACTTCACTCACTCTCAGGATTGCAATATTTAAATGGTCTGTTTCTCATTTTACAGTTTTGAGCTTACCTTTGAACCTGTGAAATGTGGGGAGAGCGGCCTAGAAATCAAATAAATAAATAAATAAATACCTTGATTCATACTTCTCCTATTATAAGTGGCAAACCGCTTTGGACTTTTCTTTTGCATTCATTCATGTCAACAACTGATTGTCCTTTCAGCTTTAGTCCAGTTGCATCATTAAGAATAGCGCTGTTCATAGTTGTCCTTAGCTCTTTCCCAGTGGCTGATTGTGCCATCCGACCTGGGAATTCCATCTTCCAGTGCTGTGTCTTTTTTGTTTTGGATTGACTCATCGTAGGATTTTCAAGGTAAAAGATGAGCAGAAGTGGTTTACCATAGCCTTCTGTTCAGTACTAATGAGCGTTAGCTGAAATGTCTGCCACTGTCTGTGACAGGTCCTCCACCAGTGTCACTTTTCACTGCTGCACCTGTCCAGCAGGCCAATAGCCATGGGGGCCCTTGGGGGCACCCCCCCTCCCAAATGTGCCCCTTCCCTCCCTCAGGAGGTGGAGGGAGCCTGGAGTAGCATATCGGTGGCTGAGAGGGGGCCGCAGCGAGCGGCTGAGTGCCTGCCTGCCTTCCCTTTGTCACTGGAACTTCCCCGCCATAGTAGAGGGTAAATGTTCTTTGACTGTGCTAAGGACCATGAGGCTTGGTGAGACGCTTGGGATGGGCTAACAGCAACCACTCCATGCAGCAGTGGTTGACAAAAAAGCCTCCCAACCTTAAGTGGGCCCAGCCAAGGTAACAGAGTTAAAACAGAGTCCGGCCATGTACCTCCCTCTCTCTCTCCTGGCCTCTCTCATTAGAAGAAGACAGGAAGTGGTGCTGAAGTGCTTCCTGGTGGTGGATCACAGGCTGGGCATACATTCTCTCTCACTCCCTCTGCCAGCTTGCCCCTTTTCACTGAAGCAGCATCAATGCTTGCCTAGGGGACCTGCTCACCTTCCCTCATGCCTCTGAGGTACCAGGGCATTGCTGCCACAGCCACCAAGCGGGGTCATTGCAGGTGCTCGCCATGGCTGAGAAGGGCTGAGATCAGCGGTGGGGGAAGGGGAGGGAAGTAAGTAAGCTGCTGGGGGGGGGGTGTTGTCCTTTTTTATGCATTGCACTGTCTCCAGTCAGCTCTCAGCAAACAAGCCCCCCATTTTTTTGCGGATAGACTCCATGGTGGGGATTAGTTTTCCCCACCACAAACCACTGAAATTTTTCTAGCTATGAGCCTGCTGCCTGGTAGCCTGTCAGTAGGATGGTGAAAAAGGAGTGTCCAGAGTATGCAGGAAACATACCACTTTGTAAAGGCAAATATTCCCTGATGAGAGTTCAGGAAAGGAAAAGTTGGGAAGAAAGAAATGAGGATGGCCCGGCGACATGTCTCTTCCCCCATCCAACAATTCCACGAGAACCCCCAAAATGAACTCCATAAAGAATAACAGTGTTAACCAAAAATTCAAAACACCCTACTTATAAACTATATATTCTAAGCATTACACCAGACTCAAACCCTCCCCAAATTGTTACTGTCCTTTCTTATGCAAAAGCCTTGCACAATTTATAGATGGGCATATTCTGGGTACAACAGCACCTCTTTGAAATCTGTTGCCTGAAGCCTGATGAGGCCAGTTTTGGGTACAAAACTTTATATTCTCAGGTTTTTTTATCACTTGCAGCAGCTGTTTTTATGCCACTGGCTAAGAGCCTAATCTAGTTGTAGTATGTAGTCTGGATTTCCTCCCCCCCATCTCTTTTCCTAATCAGAACTTAAATTGTGAACCAGCAGGCCTAGCCCACAGAGCTAACTGGGTACCGAGCTATCCCTATTCTTCCTCTTATTTCAGTTCCAACTGGCAGGCATTAACAACAGGTTTTTTGGAAAAGAAAAGGCATTTGCTTTGTATAAAGTAGGAAATGGGTAGCCTCTCCAGCTTTCATATGTCAGTTCATTCTGGCCATCATTCAGTTGCTTTTTTGGGCTTCCTGCAAAACCCCTTTGACTGAAAGTTGACGGTGTCTTAAAAGCAGCAAGAGAATTTGCTGCAAAGGACCACTCTTCACACTATCAGCAGCTGTGGATCTCCTCCTGTATGGTATATGTTTATTTTAAAATGTACAACAGTAATGTTTCTAGTTTATTATATTTATCTTTAGAAACAGGCTTTCAAAAGGAAGGGTGGTTTTCTCTGAAGCCATTGCTCCAAGCTTTGCATTTATGAAAAGCACATTCAGTGAAAGTGCTTTTTTGGAGTGAATTCAGTATTTTCCCCATCAGTACATTTAAACTTGCCTGGTGACTTATACACCCCTATTTTCTGAAATTAAGAAAAAAATGAGTGTCAGTTACAAAAGTGAGTTTCCAACATAGGATACTTTATGTTAAAGAAGAACCCTGTCACATAACAGTTCAGCAGTGGTCTGTGAGAAGATGCAGAAACTTAAAGGAAATGGCTGATAATGCCTTGCTGGGTATTCTTGCTAGATAGCCTTTAACTGTTATACAAACAAGATTAATTTGTTCATGCTGAGACTTTATCTTTAATTTTTTCTCCCCCTTACTTATGTCTCTTAGAGACCAGCACTGGCTTCCTCCTTTGTTTACTGCCATCCAAGTGAGTCATCTCTCATGGTATTAAGAGCTGCACATCTAGCTTTGCTCTCAACTTGCACTCTTGTCTAGTTAAATCAATAGTTTTGTGCATTTCCATGCTTGAGTCCCATGACAGTCATAGTAGGCTAACTGCAGCTAAAATTTTATTTTAAGCATTGGGAAGAAGAAATATGTTGCATGGTTGAGAGGCTACTTAAGGGTTTAATTTTTTTTAAAAAATAGGTAGTGTGTTGATTTTACCAAAATGTCTTTGCCAACAGTTCTAGGATCTTCGTTATATCCTGGCTTTAGCTATGGAGCTATCAGGGGAAATCCAGATGTTTGCTCTTTAGGTGATGCTGGAAAAATGAATACCCAAAGTATCTAAAATACTTAAAAAACAAATCGTGCCTCTGAACTGGTCTTTCCCCCCCAATGTTTTTTAACAATTCACCTGCCAATTCAGTTGCCATGACAGATTTTGAGGCTACAAGCCAGTCTTAAGAGGTCATTATGTTATCACAGCCAAAAATTACCCTCTCGTGGAATATCCTGGCATTTAGGTCATACATTCTATAAAAATGTGTACCTTGTGGGTAGCTGACCAGTACTGATGTGTAACTGGCTGTGATTCTTGGTATACAGTTTTGATTTTAACCATTTGTTACTACTTGACTATCTACTCTGTCCTAACACTGAGAATTCCTTTGGTTAGAGATTATGGCTTAATGTAGAAAAATATGTAACATGGTCTGGCTTCTGCTGGAAAGTGCACTGGAAATGTTGAGTGTAGCTAGGCATGTGTATAATAATAGTGCATCTAAAGCAAACACACTGCAGCAAAACTCAGTGGGCTTCCTTGGTCAGTCATGTTCTCTGAACTTGGTCTACCCCACAGAGTTGTTGGGGAAGGGAAAACTGTGTGCACTGTTCTGAGCTCCTTCGAGGAGGAGTGGGATAAACGTATACTAAATATTATAGCATATTTATCCATTTTTATACTTGTAAAAGAGAACAAGGTAACTAAAAGAATGTTAAATGTATGATGTAGTAAGTTTATTAAACTGAAGTCATCAGAGCAAATTTCCAGATTTATAGGTCTGACTAACAAGTATTGAAAGATTGCTTGAATTGAGGTTGATGTGAATGCCTAGTTTTTGCTGAGGCTGTAAACAGTATCTGGGCTGTACTGTTTCACACTGCAGATGTGGGCAGTTACAGCTGAATTTTCTTCCATACACACACAAAAAAAATCCTTCTAGGTAGGCCCAGGTTTACAGTCCCATTCTGCCATAAAGCTCCTTGAGTTGGGGGAGGGGGTATTCCGTAGAGGAAGAACTTTCTTTACACACAGTGAGGAATTGTATTGCGCTGTTTCCATTTTTCTTCAGTTTGGAGTGCTCTTGAGAGAAGGGGGCGGGGGAAAATGTTTGTTGCTGTTGATGAAAAGGAGAGAAGAATCCTGATTAGAAAACTCAAATAATTATAATTTTAATGTTAAATTCATACTGTCTTGCTGTTTTCAGGAGGTGGACATTGTAGTAGCTCCATGCTGGGGATTCCAGTCATCAGAGGTCACCTTGGGGGAATACATGAACCATGTTCTTCCAGTCATCTCCTTTGCCATTAGTGAAGCAGAGCTCTCTGCCCTGGATATGAGTGAACTGCGGGAGATTAAAGAGAAATTCTCTCCACCTGTCTTTTTTATTAAAGTGTCCATTTTGGGGGCACAGCTAATAACCCCTCGAGACACAGAAAATGAAAAGTCGTTGCTTTATCGGCAGTTGCTAGACCTAGACTATCTTAGTACCAACCACTGCAGCTGTGGAGCTTCCAGCTTTGATGCCAAAGCTGAGAGCATGCTGGTGGAACAATCTGATAAGATTCGCCTGCTTAGCACTTTTGCTAGAAAGGTGTTGCAGAAGCACTTGGTAGATGCAGCCACGATCTTGAACATAGTGCACTGCCGTTGTCTGGACATATTCATCAACCAGGCCTTTGACATGCAGCGAGACTTGCAGATCACTCCAAAGCGGCTAGACTACACACGGAAGAAAGAAAATGAGCTATATGAGTCTCTGATGAACATAGCCAACCGTAAGCAAGAGGAGATGAAGGACATGATCATTGAAACCCTCAATAACATGAAAGAAGAACTGCTGGAAGATGCTGCTAATATGGAATTTAAAGGTAATCTCCAGAAAAAGTACCTGGCTTTTCCTTCTTGCCTTTCAAAAACCCCCCCCCAAAACATTCACTTATTGGTTGTAAATGAAAGTCCT
This sequence comes from Lepidodactylus listeri, assembly GCA_029233225.1. Classification (NCBI taxonomy): domain Eukaryota; kingdom Metazoa; phylum Chordata; class Lepidosauria; order Squamata; family Gekkonidae; genus Lepidodactylus; species Lepidodactylus listeri. The sequence goes on from JARCFY010000002.1 coordinate 67,195,167, forward strand.
CTTTTTATGCACCTAGACTGGCTGGAGTGTTGCCTCCTTCACCATTGCTCCCACAGCTATAAGGGTGTAAAAATATTCATATATGGTTCTGCCCTAATGACAAGACGACATAACATGCAAACAATGTATGGTCCCTTGGGTGGTGTGCTGCTTGTGTTTCATGTAAATATGTCATCAGCATGAGCTGCAAGGGTAAACGTTTGTTTACAGCTGGACCATCACATAGCTACAGGGCCTGCAAAGGACCTGTAAAAGTGCAGGTCCAGCTTTGTAAACAAAGCATTTTCTTTTATTGTAATGCATTACTCACTTGAGGAAAAATGGCAAAGTGTAGATTTCTCTTTTCAGAGTGTTGCTATTTATGTATGCTGTTTTCAGGAAGCAGGCTTTATGAGGAAGGGGTGTGACTTGCAAGCAGTGATTGCTTGGAATTTAATTTTGAAGCAATAGAGTTGAAAGTAGATAGTACACTTTATCTGACTTAATTTTGTGAAAAATTGTAAATTTCAAATTACTCTCCTTTTTTTAAAAAAAGAAGACAACAATAAACCCTCCCTCAGTCTTCTGCAAAATGGAGCCTAGTTAATTGCCTGCTTATATGCCAGCAGGTCTGTGGTATGTTAGAACTGTATATTAGTGAGTACTAACATGTTAGCAGACTTGCAACCTGAGCTTAAGCATGTTTACAATGAAAGGCCCAGTAAGTATGCTTGGGACTGCAGCCTCAGAGTTACTTATCACTTAAAGTAAATTCTTGTAGAATAGGCAAGTGAAGCTTGCCTTTCAGGAATAAGCCAGTACTTTTATTTACAAAAGTAATTTATTTACAAAAGTAATTGGTTGGACTTTCTAAAGAGGTGGATTTATTTTTCTCTCTAGCCTCCTTTTCAGCTGCTGTATGCAGATATTTGAACTCTGTGAGCATGCCGTGGTGTGGTAGAATTCTTTACTGGATTTAAAAAAAATAATCTGTAAATGCTCTTGGCATAAAATGACTTAATGGGTTGGATCTAACAGAAGATTTCTGTTTAGAGTGCAACTTTCTTGCCCTTCCCATCCTGCTGTACCTCACAATGCCATCAAGCGGTTCCTAGAAGTGTTCCGTTAAGGCCAGGTTATTTAGCTAAAATGATAAATATGCATATATTTATGTTAACAAGATTGATCTGCTTTGGAAGCTGTAAAATGTCTTTGGATGTAAACGTATAATTGGAATGTAGGGTAGATCCAGTCCAATTTAACCCTTTGAACTTCAGTAAATGAAATGGAAGCGTTAAGCAGAAGCTTGAATGTCTCATTGACATCAGTGATGCTGCACTTAACTTGTCTGGATTGTAGGCTTTGTTCATATGTCAGAATCCCCAGACAGCAACCAATCCAGGTAGTGCCTTGAAACCTTTTGTTTCATGGGAGCAACTAAAGCTGCTGTTTCACTAATTCTGGATAGATGCTGATATACTAAAATTGTGATGTCATGCAATTTTTCCATTCTGTTTTCACCCCTTTTTCAGATATTATCTTTCCTGAGAATGGAGAGCCTATTAGTTCCAGAGACATAAAATGTTGCATTAAGCAAATCCAGGAGTTGATCATTTCACGACTAAATCAAGCAGTTGCAAACAAGTTGATCAGTTCTGTGGACTACCTGCGTGAGAGCTTTGTAGGGACTCTGGAAAGATGTCTGAAGAGTCTGGAGAAATCTCAGCAAGATATTTCCGTGCATATTACAAGCAACTATCTAAAACAGGTAAAGAAGTATGAGAATTAATAAACTAGTTTAAAGAATGTTTCTATGATGGTGGTTGGCTGAAGCTTGTACTCGCTGAATTCTTCAGTGTTATATTATTCAAAACAGATGAACAAGCTATCTTTCTAAGCTGTAGCTGGAAGAAGATATGCAAGTTCATTGCATCCTGCTTGTGGAGATCTAATGAATGAAGACTCTTGTCCATGGCTATAAAGGATTGCATGGCTATAAAGGATTCCATGTGTTTTAGTCCACAGGATTGGCAGTTGTGCTTCACAGAATGGAACATGACTGATTCATTTTCCATTTACAGATACTGAATGCGGCCTACCATGTTGAAGTCACTTTTCACTCGGGTTCAACAGTAACAAGAATGTTGTGGGAACAGATCAAGCAGGTATTAATACTTTGATGACAGAACATAACCAAGGAGGGGAAAGAAACTTAACCCAATAAAATTGATTACTTTGATACCATTAGTTGTAAGTTTGATCTTCAGTAGGTCTGTCATTATTCTATCTGTCTTCTTTCTTCCTTCTTCATTATTCTGATGATCACACTGGAACTAGGCTTGTGGAATGCTTACTTCTGTCACTCAGTATTGTTTGCTTCCAGAGTGGATTAAAGACTAGCCACTGCAACAGCCATGCTGTTAAATCATAGCTGTGTTGTTAACAAAAATAACTTGTGTACACATTCATTCACTTCCCATCATTTTGACCTCAGTTTTGTCATAGGTCAATAGCACAATTACAGTTCAGATAAAAGATTTTAATACTGTAGACAGTTATACAACTATCTTCTTTTCTCTTAGATAATACAAAGGATTTCCTGGGTGAGCCCACCGGCTATCACCACAGAATGGAAAAGGAAAGTAGCCCAGGATGCTATAGAGAGTCTTAGTGCATCCAAGTTGGCTAAGAGCATCTGCAGCCAGTTTCGGACAAGGCTAAACAGTTCTCATGAAGCTTTTGCAGCCTCTTTGCGACAGGTAAGTTTGACATAAAGGGAACTGCAAAGGATTGACAAATTTATACCAGTAGGGATGGGCATGAACCAGCTGACAAACTAAAGTTCGTCACAAATTTTGTCCAGTTCATGGTTCATGAAGCAGTGTTCATAAAGTGAAGAACTGCCACGAACTTTCACGAATTCTGATACAGTTCGTGGTGGTTTGTGAAGAGCAGAAAGCAGGGGTTTAAATCCCTGATTTCTGCTTTTCACAAAAAAAACAGCTGAAAGCCATTTAAACCATTGCTTTCTGCTCCCTGTGAAAAGCGGCAGGGAGCAGAAAGCAGGAATCATGAACCAACCTTCCAGTTCATATATATTTGTGGTTCACCCACAAACTGTGAACCGATCTGCAAAAATGCCCATCGCTATACCACCAGTCTTTCAAGTGAGTACTTTTGAAGGCATCCACGCTTGCCATTCCTGCTTCTTTGTCACCAAGAACAACACCTAAATACTATCTTCCCTGTACTGCCCTTTAAGACTGGAAAAGATGGGTGCAGTGGCACACAGCTTGTTCTGTAGAACAGAAATGTTAGGATATTACTGCAAATGTATTATCTGGGCTTTTAATGATAGGAAAGTTGTAAATTATGGCAATATAGTTTTCTTTGAAAGATTTATGCCCAGCACTTTCTGCTATTAAAGATCCTGAGACAACAAATGAATCAACTGAAAAAAATGGCCAAGAGGAAAACTGAGGTAAAAGGGCTACTGCATAGAATATGGAAGATATTATGCAGTTTCAAGCAAACTGGTGTAGGATTAAATACAAAATAGAAACCATTCTGGTCTGGGAGTGTTTTGTTGTTTTAAAGCAGGAAAACATTTACAAAATGGAGAATTGTGTCTAACCTTGCTGAGAGTACATTATTGAACTATGTCTTTAATGTAGTGCACCAGAATAGATTTTGTTCCTCTGTAATGGTACTGTGAAAAGTGAGTTATAGTGGACTGAAATTAACAGATTGTGATGCCCAACACTGCAGACAACAATCTAGTTAATCCCTCCTGATAAGTCTTCTAATATAATTTTAATTTTCTTACAGAAAGCACCAAACATCACAAAGGTACATCCTCCACCTTGCTATATACTACCTCACTCAGTCTTAAAGGCTAGGTTAACAATCAGCAATAGTGCTGTCTGCCATCTGGGAGTGGGAGAAGGATTATAAATGAAACTGAATGTGGGAGGTGGTGCTGCTGCCCACCATCTGCTCTTCCAGAGCAATAGCTGCTGAAACTGGCAAATGTACAGCTGTTTAAGAAGGGCAAAGCAAGTGTGGCAAACCCAAGTATCCCAAGTGCCATTCTTGAGCTATGCGAACAGGCCAGACCAGCACAATGCCTTGATCAGGTCTGTACCTGCATTACCAGAGCTATTTTACCATCCACAAAGCTGCTACTTTCTACTTATGCAGCTTTGAAGACCTGGTGAAATGGCTGATGAGACAATAGGAAGCATAGTGAATCTTCATGTAAGCTCTTCTCTTACTCCATGCACTTTCCCCCAAGAAGTCGGAAGTCAGACAATAAGTGACAGTTCATAGGATCATAGAATCACAGAATTGGAAGGGGCCATCTAGTCCAACCCCCTGCTCAATGAAGGGTCAGCCTAGAGCATCCCTGACAAGTGTTTGTCCAGCTGCTGCTTAAAGACCGCCAGTGAGGGGGAGCTCATCATCACCTCCCTAGGCAGCTGATTCCACTCCTGCACAACTCTTACTGTAAAGAAGTTTTTCCTAATTTCCAGCCAGTACCTTCCCGCACTTAATTTAAACCCATTATTTTGAGTCCTATCTTCTGCTGCCAACAGGAACAGCTCCCTGCCCTCCTCTAAGTGACAGCCCTTCAGATACTTAAAGAGAGCAATCATGTCCCCCCTCAACTTCCTCTTCTCCAGACTGAACATTCCCAAGTCTCCCAGCCTTTCCTCATAGGGCTTGGTCTCCAGGCCCTCGATCATCCTTGTCACTCTCCTCTGCACCCACTCCATTCTGTCTACATCTTTTTTGAAGTGAGGCCTCCAGAACTGTGCACAATACTCCAGGTACAGCCTGACCAATGCAGTGTACAGTAGGACTATGACATCTTGCAATTTGGGTGTTATGCCTCTGTTGATAGAGCCCAAGATCGCACTAGCCTTTTTTGTTGCTGTATCACACTGGCTGCTCATATTTAACTTACGGTCCACCTGTACCCCCAGATCTTGTTCACACACACTGCTACCAAGAAGCTTATTCCCCCATCCAGTATGTGTGTTCCTCATTTTTGTTACTCAGATGTAGAACTCAGCACTTGTTAAATCACATCTTGTTCATATCCGCCCACTTTTCCATTGTATTCAGATATCGTTGAATTCTGTCTATATCTTCTGGTGCATTTGCTGCTCCTTCCAATTTTGTGTCATCTGCAAATTTAATAAGTAGTTCCTCCACACCCTCATCCAGATCATTTATTAAAATATTAAAACATACCGGGCCAGAACCGAGTCATGTGGCACCCCACTGGAAACCTCCCTCCATTCAGATGAAATGTCATTGAAAACCGCTCTCTGAGTGCCGTTCTCCAACCAGTTCCCTATCCACCTAACTATTGTCCAGTCCAGTACACAGTCCTTTAGTTTACCCATCAGCTCATCATGGGGAACCCTGTCAAAAGGTGTACTGAAATCCATTCTTTTCTCCTTCCATACTCACACTCATACAGACTCTTTGAGCTAGATAGATGGCTCACTGACAGTCTGAGGTTATGTGACATTCTACATCTTCTGATTCAAATAATGATAGGAAATGTCTGAGCAAATCTCATTTTCTAAACTGCAGTATCTGGAGGATTATACAAGTAATATTGTTGTGGGGTTAGAAGAATCAACAGTACCCTCTGGCATAACTTGTAGATGGCAGTTAGCCAGTAGGAAAACAATTAACATTTTGCAGGAATAGTACAATAGCTTTAAAAGCGGTTGATCATTCTTTTTTGAAACCATGGAGGAACTTAGTATAGTACAGAGGTGGCCAAACTGTAGTTCGGGAATCACATGTGGCTCTTTCATACATATTATGAGGCTCCTGGCAGGGCGGTTGGGGAAGCATAGGGGAGGCATGCTTTCCCAATCGGTCTTGCCTTCCCCAGCCAGTGTTCCCCTCCCTGGGTAGGCTTGAGGTGGGGGGAAGCAGAGAAAACAACTTTAACTTTAGATGCATTCTCAAAGCCCCCCTCCCCAGCTGGCCGGCTTGGAGGAGGCATTTGTCTCTTTAAATCCCTTCTCCAAGCCAGCCAGTGTGGGGCATGGGGGGTTTGGAGGACACATGTAAAGTTGTTTTCTTTCTGCCTCTCCCTCCCTCCATCTATTTGCTTTTTTTCCACCTTTCTTTCTGTCTTTCTTCCCTCCCTCCCCATCTAAAGTTAAATGTGCTCTCCAAGCCCCACCACACCAGCAGACTGGCTTGGCTCAGAGAAGGCATTTGTCTCTTTAATTTAATATGCAAATTTGCATATTTTTCAATTAAAATGTATTTGTTCATGTCTTGTGGCTCTCAAACATCTGACGTTTATTCTATGTGGCTCTTGCGTTAAGCAAGTTTGGCCACCCCGGTATAGTACCTTGTATCGAGATGCTTGGAGAAAATGATACGCTGTATGCTCTTTTCACTTTTCCTGATAGCACTACTGTACTTTTGAGTTGTTTCAGTTGCTTTTTACTATACTGTATCTGCTATGCTGTTTCATGCTCTTGAGCTTGGTATGATCAGATTTAGTTGGAGGATCATAGTGCTGTGAAAACTGTTCTACTTGCCTTCTGCAATGGTTGAATTCCAAACAGGGAATCCAAAAATTTATTTTCAGTTAACAATCATATGATCTGTAGAAGTGTCACAAGTAAAAACCCTGTATAGCTTTCTTCTTTTAAGGGATGCATAGAGGTAAGATCTAGCCAGCTTTTTCACTTAATCTTGCCCAATTTTCCTCCTTGATACGTCTCTTGTTCCATATACCTCTTGTCTACTCAAGTTCAGCTATCCTCTGCACAACCTTTTGGGTGGTCAAATGGGACTTCCTCCTCACTTTCTGCCAGTGGGAAACCTGGTTGGATCCAACCATGACTTGGTTGAAAAAAGAATATGCCCTAGCATATATTACTTGCGCTGATCTGTTGAGACAAATGAGTTCTAAAGAGCTGGATTGTGAAAAATCCATTTAGATGTGACTGCAGGATGGCAAAGCTATGCTTATAGTTGGCCTTACTTTGTTTTGTCAGTTAGAGGCTGGCCACTCAGGCAGGCTGGAGAAAACCGAAGATCTTTGGCTGAAAGTTCGAAAAGACCATGCCCCTCGACTTGCACGCCTGTCACTGGAAAGCAGGTCCTTGCAGGATGTTTTGTTATATGGTAAGCTGGGACCTGGTTGGTTATTCCATCTGTTCATGGCTCTTGTGAATTCTTTCCAACCTTTTGTAAGATTGTGGGGGGTGCTGTGATAGCTCCAGGGTGGAAATTTAGGGAAATAGTGTGTGAGAAGAGTTACATGCTACTTCCACAGTCAAATCAGCAATCTCCCGGGACTGCTTCTATATAAAATTAAAGATGCCTGGAGGTCTGGTCATGGGTCTTCATTTTAAGGACTAGCTCATTCTTCTGTATATAAACAAAACCAGTTTCCTAAGTTAACAAAATTAGAAAGATCCATATGTTGAACTGATTGTTGAAGAAAACTGGAATGGCCATACCAGTAGGCAGAAAAAATATAGAAAAACAGTTACAAGGTGAAAAAATATTTATTTGGTTCCTGTAGAACCCTGCGTGTTTCACAATTCACTTCGTCAGGGGATCATTTCCAAAGTTCTTCACTTCCTCCGTGGGCAGTGAATAACTTTGGAAATAATCCCCGATGAAGTGAATTGCGAAACGCATAGGGATCTACAAGTACCAAATAAATATTGTTTCACCTTGCACCTGTTTTTCTACATTTTTTCGAACTGGTTATTGATGCATAAAAAAGGAAATCAGTCCTTATGCTGTATTTCCATATAATGTAGAATGAATGAATAAATTATTGTTAATGAATGAATATTTCTGGCACTGATAATGGGCTGGATTAATCCAAGGAGGTATTACCATGCGGGTTGTAGTGTATCCATATTGGGTTTCAGTACTGCCAATTCAATGCATCTTTTAGTATTGCTAATATACCTTGCATACTGAGATGTCCACAATGGGGATTCTGTGAGGTTGCAACATATCACTTGATTTATTGAAACTTGAGAAGTGCATGCTACTAGGAAAAAAAACTAGAAAGTGCTGTCCTTGACAAAGCAGCTGTTTGTTTCAGGTAAACCAAAACTAGGCCGTGAGCTGGGCCGAGGGCAGTATGGAGTGGTTTACTTGTGCAATGCCTGGGGAGGCCACTTCCCATGTGCACTCAAGTCTGTGGTCCCACCAGATGAAAAGCACTGGAATGATCTTGCACTTGAGTTTCACTACATGAGGTATGTGCCATTAAGCTCTTTTCTGTAATGAATAGACAAGCATCTGAGAGCTCTCCTGTAGCAATGAGTTAATCTAGTCTGAAGATTGACACCAAATGCTGCTTATGTACCAAGGATGAGTTGGAATTCTGATGCCGTTCTTTTATGAAATCATAATTTTAAAAAAGAGTGATGGTACCCAGTGCATAATTTCTGCTGTTTGGGGAATGAGTGGCCAAAATTAAGGTCTGGTAACAGTTAGCTTTGCTTGGTGGGCTGGCTGATTGGTACCTCTTTTTTCAGTATTTGGGGTGTGAAGGTGAGATTGAGAGAGAGCTAAATGGACATAGAATTATCATGTGTCAGCATTGTTTTTTACTTTTCTTCTATATCTGTTTGTTTCTCTAGGTCTTTGCCAAAGCATGAGCGGCTGGTAGACCTTCATGGATCAGTGATAGATTATGGGTATGGGGCAGGTTCCAACATTGCTGTTCTACTGATAATGGAACAGTTGCACAGAGACCTCTATACAGGACTGAAGGCAAGAAATAGCAATCTGTAAAATGGGCAGTATTAATAGTTTACCTGTGTGGTTCTTTCTCTAGTTGCAGGCATGTTTCTCACATTATGCTACATGTGAATTACATGGTTTTGAATTCCTGTAGCTTTGTTCTTCTCGTACTGTTCTAATCTTTGTCTAGACAAAGTGCTGGGTGATCTGTGATCTGATCTCTCCAGCATTTTAAAAAAGTAATTGCTGTTAGCCCTAGAAGGGGAGGAAAAGGGGGAGGGACAGAGATGCCCATCTTTTTCCCTTCCCAAAATCATTTACTTGTGCAGGAAGTGGGGTTAATTTTTGATAGTTGAAATTATAGGGGGTATGTTGAGAGAGTGTGTGGAAGGATTAAACATTGTTCTTCACATGATCCCATTCTGAATAAGGAACGTATTCAGCTGCATTCCCTCTATGTAATAGCCAAGGGGTAAGTTTTGTGTGTATAAAAAGATCTGCACAATGTGGCCAGTCACAGCTGAAAAAATAACTAATTGGAGGCAACCCCCCTCCTCCATTTTAATGGCAACATGTGCAAAAAACTCCACATAAAACACAAAACCCTTACAGCACGGGTTGGGAAAACATTTTGGGTTGCCATTAGCAGCTGAAGAGGTGACACAGAGCTGGTGTTGCAAAAGATGCAAAATAGGATTTTCTTTCCCTTCAGCTGTCGTGTTTCTTCCAAAAAGGATCAAATCACAGATGTCTCAGAATCTCATCTACTTTAACCCTCAAATGCTGTTTTCTCCTCTTCAGCCTTTGCCAGCAACACTTGAAATCTAGGGTTAATGTTCAGTTGATCTCAAATGAAGCTTCTGAATTGTTATATATACATGAAGTAGTTTAGTGTTTTAATGCTTATATCCCTTCTGTCCTTCTTGGAGGTCCAAACAGGTCACAGATGAAATTATCCGGGGGGGTGGGGGAGAGAAGGCAACTGGCTATTGTTAGCCATGTGGGGCTACAGCTATAAGTCTGCAGTCCTAAGGGCCCTTTCCTGGGAGACAGGCAAACTGAATAATATGGGACTGAGTAGACCTGCTTAGGATTGCTCCCTAAGTCTTTCTTCAGGAGAAACATACAAGAAAGTTCTGTGCTCTGACCTACTTGTGCTAATATGCTAAGAGGAATTTCTAAGGGATTTCTGTTGGAGTAACTAGTGCTACTTAATAGTTAAATATGAATCCCATTAATGAGTGGTAATATTATGTTGTTGTTGTTTTTTCTTCAGGCTGGCTTGGCATTGGAGACAAGGCTGCAGATTGCCTTGGATGTAGTTGAAGGGATTCGGTTTCTTCATAGCCAGGGATTGGTCCACAGAGATATCAAACTTAAAAATGTGTTGGTAAGAGATACTTCCTTGCCAGTAGCTTGGTTCCCCTTGATTGAATGGAAGCCAGTCTTCAACAAGGTGTCTGAGCTTTACATAAAAAGAAAACACATTTTTTTTCTCAAACTGGAATATGGCTTGAGCAGTGTGATCTTGCCTTGCTGTTTATGACTCTGGCTTAAAAAACAGTAAGAAGTAATAAATAAAATGTCAGCTTGTAAAGCGCAAAGCAATTATATTTTTCCAGTTATTTGTTTGCAGAACTGCCTTAGAGAGACTAGTGTTGGGTGTCTGGCCTTCACATATCTAAACAAGGTTTCTTACAGCATAAACATAACCATACCAGATCACACAACTGAAAGCACCATGTTATTTCTAAAGCCAGATGAAAGATCATAAACTGAGCCACACCTAAAGGGAGCTGCAAGGAAGGAACACGATAGAGGTTTATATCAACAGAAACTGTTCTTTCATACAGAATTTTCATACTGGCTTTCCAGTGATTAGCAGGAATGTCAGGACAGAGAACAACCACAATTCTCTCTTGCTACAAGATGTGGCAGCCCCTGTTCAGATGGCTTCTTTAAAGGGTTATATCCATGGCCTTGGTAGGTGTATGTGGAATCTGCCTGTTAAAAAGGCTGTGTATTGAATGAGCTGCTGGGGATAACCAGTATGGATTAATATCTCCATTTTGCTGTCATCTGTTAACTTCTAGGAGAATGAGGCTGATCCAGCATTACGTTTTTGAATTAGAATTTTGTTTCTTAAAAGACGTTTTCTACCAAAGTTTAGCTTGTTTGTGGTGGTGAGACAGTATAGTGGTAGTGTCAGATTACGACTGAGGAGACCTGGGCTCAGTTCCCTACACCACCATTAAGATCACTAGGTGACCTTGTGAGAGTCTAATAGATTGCAATCCACAACAAGTAGTTCTTAACCAGAAAGTCCTTTATTGTGAATGGATCTGATAGGCTTCTACACGTCCTGAGTTAGTAATGCAGAGCAGAGGAAACTCAGGGCAATTATACTGTATTCAAAAGAGTAGTTCATTGTAACACCACCAATCAAGACAAAAGGAAAATTGTGCCCAAATAAACTGGTCAGTTGTTCTCAGGCAAAAAGCGGGGAAAAGTTACAGTTTGCACCTGGAAGGCAAAAGCAGCTGAGAGTGGAGCACTCAAGGTTAGGGAGGCGCTGGAGGCGATAAGCCAGAGCAGGCATGGGAACAAAGGAGACATTCCAGAGACAGGCCTAGAAGGGAAAGACGTACCATTACCCCTAGGTTTTAAAGGGTACAATTTATGAAAGGCATGAAGCTTTGCAGGAGCATTTACATGTACAGATTCAACCCATTCATTGTCTTCGGGACCAAAATAAAATAACCGCCCACGTTTAAGCTTAGCATCAAGGATCTGGTCCACTTCGAAATGAGGTTCACCCCTCCTCATCAGACGAGGAGGAGCTGGACATCGGGGTCTCCACTCATTCGGCCCAGGATCTCTTTTCAGGAGGCTGAAATGGAAGATGGGGTGCATGAATTTAAGCGATTTAGGCAACTCGAGTTCAAATGTAACATCATTGATTTTTCTCACAACATTGAAGGGTCCCACGTATTTCCAACCCAATTTGCGGCTGGGCTGAAGACCTTTTTTTTTTTTGTGGAAACATAGACTGAGTCTCCCAGAGAACGATCCCACCCCGGAGCTTGCCCTTTGTCCGCATATTTCTTATAGTTAGCTTTAGCGGTCTCCAAGGTTTTAGCAATGAGTGGACATGAGTCACGCAAGGAATTCCACCACTCAGCAAATCCCCCAGGTCCAGGGGATGCAGATCCTAGAGAAGGGAGGGGGACCCCCTCATAACCCCCCACTGCCATGAACGGGGAAACTCCCGTGGATGAGTGGACAGCATTACTATAACTATATTCCGCAAAGGGAAGCAAGTCAACCTAGTCATCCTGTTGGTAGTTAGTGTTGCATCGAAGAAATTGTTCTAGAACCTGGTTTACCCATTCAGGTTGAACATCAGTTTCTGGGTGATAAGCACTGCTTAAGGCGGGTTCAACCCCCATGATCTGTAGAAGCTCCCACCAGAAATTGGCAACGAATTGAGAACCGCGGTCGGAGATTATCTTTTGTGGAATTGAATGCAATTTGACGACATGATAAAAGAACGCTTTAGCCAGGGCTTTTGCCGTGGGAAGACTCTTAAAGGGGATGAAATGGGCTTGCTTGGAAAAAGTGTCTACCACCACCCATACGACCGTTTTCCCTTTACTAGCCGGCAAATCAGTAATAAAGTCCATAGAAATAGTTTCCCAGGGTCTACTTGAAGTTTCCAAAGGTCAAAGCAATACCGGGGTCCCCCCCCCGATTCTTACACATTAAGCAAGTCTGGCAAGTAGACACATAATCCGAAACATCATGCTGCATGTGTGGCCACCAGAACTGTCAAAAGAGTAGTTCGTTGTAACACCACCAGTCAAGACAAAAGGGGAATTGCGCCCAAATAAGCTGGTCAGTTGTTCTCAGGCAAAAAGCGGGGAAAAGTTACAGTTTGCACCTGGAAGGCAAAAGCGGCTGAGAGTGGAGCACTCAAGGTTAGGGAGGCGCTGGAGGTGATAAGCCAGAGCAGGCATGGGAACAAAGGAGACATTCCAGAGACAGGCCTAGAAGGGGAACGCATACCACCTCCCACCTGGGGGATGACAGCATTAGCTGACAGACCTTGAACAAGTTACTGTCTTTGAGGTTAACCTACCTTACTGAATTGTTGTGATTAAATGGGTGTGGAAGAAAAAACCTGGTACACAGTCTTAAGCCTCTTGGAAAGAACAGTAGGATTTTTTAAAAAATCAGTTTTGGGGTAAACACTTGATGATGGAGTGTGATATTGTATCCTTTGCAGCTTGACAAACACAATCGAGCTAAGATCACAGACCTAGGATTTTGCAAGCCTGAAGCAATGATGTCCGGTAGTATTGTAGGCACCCCTATCCATATGGCTCCTGAGCTTTTCACAGGTGAGCTTGTCATGAACTTCTATTTACTAATAGCTATGGAGATTTTCAGAAATCAGATCCAAGGGCTGCATTGATGGGGCACTTCTGCTAGTTGGGTAACTGTATGTGTATAGCCTGGGGAAGTGTATCTACAAGGAAGTGCAATCTACTGATGTACTTCTAAGTAAACACGTTGAGGATCAAGCTGACAACAAAAATCTGTACAGCACTTCTGAGCATCTATCCCAGGGTTTCTCATTATGGGAACACATTAGAATTTGTCTCCAATGTTTTCTAACTAAGCTGATTCTAACATAGCATTTAATTAGAATAATGCCACGGAGCATAAGTCATTTTCATCTGGGTAAAACTGAATCATATCACAGAAACATGTGGATGTTTGTCAAACATCCATAAGTCTCCCCCCCCCCCCCCATAATATCTTTGGGTCTCCTTTTGACTTTGCCTATATTATTATAGGTTAATATTCCCCAGAGGAATAATTGCAGAGGGGTAGCTGTTACTGTATAAGGTGCCACAGGACTCGTGTTCATTTTTACTGAAAGAGTAGAGTTGTCTAGTATGTAGTATTAAGGAAGTCTTTAGACTTGTAGCCCACTACAGCCTGAAGAACTCTGGGTCGACATGAATAACAGATATTGAAAACATAAAACTTCATCTTAGAAGTCCACCCGCCCTGAAAGCCAGCCCAGACTGATAGGTCTTACAAAGTTTCAAAGAAGGGGCTTCATCTTGGAATTCAGTAAATCTTCAGGAAGAAGAAATTCCATTACTTGGTGCTGATAGTCACTTGACAGATTTTCTGAATCTGACAAATGGTCTTTGTGAGGATGTCCCAGAATGTAATGTGGCACGAAAAAGAAATAAAATGTCAGTGCTAGAGATAAGAGTGTAATTTAGTGCTGGCAATCTGAGAGCATGGAAATGAAATCTTTCTCCTTGCCATGAAATGTACTGCTGAGGTCAAATCCAAACATTCTCTATTTTTCTTGGCTGTTGTTGAAAATAGCAGCTGCCTGACCAGAGAACCATGCAGTCTTACAAGGTAGTTCAAATGTTCCAGTAAACGTCATTGCCCTCAGTCCTCAGGAAATGCTTCACTGACATGGTTACTGTCTATATGTCTCAGTGGACCCTTATTGGAATTTACACATTCTTGTGGTTGTGAAGGTTTGGATTTTAAAATACTGTTTAAAAAAAGGTCGTATGCTGTGAAATTCGACCATTCTCCACCCATACCTTCTACTGAAAGAGTGAACCCAAGCGGCCTTCTAAATGCAGTTATTACCTATAAACTATATAAGCTAGCCTGCCCTACCACAAAAGTCAGACTTTGAGGCTTCTGAAGACTCCTGAGAAAAAATGATCAGCCAAGATTATCAGCCTGACCCTCTGTCAGCCTAAGCCCAAACTTAAAATATTCACTATTTTAGCCTGGTGACACACAAGGTAGACTCTGAGACCTATATAGTCTCCTGAGACAAGTTCTCTCTCAGTTAAGCAAACCTTATCTGAATTGGACTGACAGTGTAGCAGCTTTTCCTCTCTCATCCATGGGCCCTGATTGGTTGTTAGCTGCTCTGCACACACACCAAACAGGCATACGGTAAATTGGTGACTGACCACAAGGGGCAGGACCTCGGCCCATCTGTCACAGTAGCTTACTGGAGTATACAGCTGTGGCTAGGATTTTTGGGTAGTAATCCTGTTTGGAAAATATGCTTTTATTTGTGTTGAAGTCTCTGTGCCTCTGTTTCCATATTGTGGTGTAATTCCTAATGAAAGCTTGCTGCCTTGCAAAATCTTGTTAAACCAATATTCTTTGTTGATCTGTCACAGGCAAATATGATAACTCAGTGGATGTATATGCATTTGGCATCTTGTTCTGGTACATCTGTTCAGGACATGTTAAGTTACCAGAGGCATTTGAGAGATGTGCAAGCAAGGACCACCTGTGGAACAACGTGCGAAGAGGTAGGCATGGCTTCAACACAAAAGGGAACAATGCAGTTCTGTGAAGGGATGGAGACGACAGAGAAGTTCCAGATGGAAATAGTGGCACACAGTGTGAACGTCTGCGTCACTCTCTTCCATAGATGTCCCTTCTGGTGCCTTACAAGCCCCCCCCCCCCCCCCGAAACTCAGGGCAGTTTTAAAAGCATAATGCAGTGCATGCTGGTATAGTGAAGTCATGGTGGTGGGGGCTTATTTCAGTAAGATGGATAAAGTATAGCAGACTTTTTAATAGGTTACCTGCACATAGCAGACTTAAGCTTATCATTAAGTAAGTTTACATATAAAAGTTTGATTTGTAATTTAAATGTGTTGGAAGAACAGACCATATGAAATAAGCCATTCAGTTACCTCTTTATACCCACATTGTGGTTGCTGGGGAAGCTAGTGTGGAAGTGGCAGCAATGTTCTTGAGTCCTTTTATGCTGCTGTCTGGTAACAGAGAAGGTAGGTTGAGTGAAATTGAAAGGGGATGGGGAGCCTCTTGGTTCTGTCTCACATCATCACACTTCCAGGCTGCTGTTACAGTGTCTGAGATTATCAACAGCTCTGGCAACATAATACACAGATTTTTGTTGTTGTTCCTAATGGCTTTTGGCTCTTACAGTGCTTTGCTTAGGTAAAATAGCCAAGATAGCTGTAAATGGAGATCACTTTCCTTGTTGACCTTCCCACTGTCAGTCCCACTTCCGAGCTTGTTACCTCCAGGGAAAAAATAGTGGTTTTGAGATTTGTTATCTGTTGTCTTAATTATGTTTTAGAAGCTTCATCATGGCATTTATGTTTTAAGGAGGTTACTATAACATAGTGAGTATCTGCCCCAGAAATAATCCTGGTTTTGGTATGCTAAGGGATTCTTCTCGTAGTCCCCAATTATATAGAAATCTTTTGGAATTCTAGATACCATATGGCAAGACAAGTGGTAAGATCTAAATGAATGAAATAGCAACAGCAGTTCTATTAGCTTTTTTGGGGTAAGAAATGTTAACAAGGATTTCATATCCTGGGATTATGTTTCTAGTAATTGTAAGAACATAAAGTGCCTTCAAGCTTGGTGAAACCAGCAGTTTCTTTGAACAAGACAAAGGCAGTTGAAATTTTTCAAGAGGATGCATGACTAATAGCTTAAGTGATTTCAAAACTGACATCACATTAAAGTATCATTTCAAGTGTTTGAGAATCTGCAGGATTTAAAGCACGTTGAGCAGGGAGTCTGAAATGGAAGGTCTGTAAACAGTCTAATGTACCATTGTTCCATGGTTAATATGTTCTCTGTGAAAGTCCATTAGTTGCTACCAGAACTAGTTAGTCTTCTGCATACTATGTTTGATTATTTCAGATATGTTACTTTAACAGCCAGCCTTTTTCTCAAAGGCAGTTTCCCATCTTTCCAAGGTGAAGTTCATATTCATTTGAAAGTTTACAAAGTGTCTACTACATAAATGACCATAGCTGGGTGCATTGGTCACAGTGCATGGCATGTGATGGAGAGACAAGTACCAGTAGTGCAACTTAGGAGGGCATGTTCCTAAGAACTAATATATGACTTAGGAACAAATCTCTGATGTGGGGTGCTCGCTTGAGTAGGGTAATGCTGAAGAACCTTTGTAGCTTTTTATGAGGAGAGATCCATACATTCAGGCACCCTGCCCTTGGAAACTGGTGCTGTGGCTTTTGTGAATAGACTACTTAAGTAACTCAATATTAATGCATATCAGAGATTATACATTATAAATTGGAACTTTATGTCAAATTGAAGTTTATGTCACATCCTCCCCTCCACCCCGAAGAAGGAGTTGCTTACATGTTTGACTGCTGTCACTAAAACAAAAAAGCCAAAATCAAAATACATGCCCCTTCTTCAGTTAATGATATTCCCTGTTTTCTTTTCCCAGGAGTACGCCCAGAGCGTCTGTCTGTCTTTGATGAAGAATGTTGGCAGCTTATGGAAGCCAGTTGGGATGGAGACCCGTCCCGGCGCCCACTTCTGGGCATAGTCCAACCCATGTTGCAGGGCATAATGGACAGACTTTGCAAGTCAAACTCTGAGCAGTTAAGCAAAGGTTTAGATGATTCTACTTGAAACCAAGCTATGGGGGAGCTGTTCTGTTGCATGAGAACTCTGATTCCCCACCTTGTCAACAGCAACTCAAGGTGTAGCTCTTCTGGAGAGCCCAATCAGAAATTGCACTCTCAGGTGAGAGGATATTGAAATTCCACCTCATATAGCAGCCAGAAATGTTCCATTCCAGTATACACTACTAATGCAAATTTGCAGTGCTTCCCTCATTTTTTTAAAGTGATAAGATGGGGGATTCAAACCTGAAGGGGTATTTTGATTACTTCTTTTGGGCACCAGTAAAAATAATACACTGTGTTTCAGTAGACTGGCAGCTAGTACAGCTGAGACTTTTGAGAATCCTCTTCTCCATCTACACTCTGATACAGCAGCTTCCCAGAAAGTCATACAAGATGAATGTGGATGAACAGAAGAAATAAGGGTGGGTAACTGCTAACTACAGAGCATGGACTGAAAGGCGTGGATTTCCCATAATGCTTGGTATGTTTACATGGAGGGATCAGAGCATCCATATTCTTCTTCAGGGAAGCCTCTGCTGCAATGGAAATACTCTAACAGTATAAGCTATCTGTTCTTTGTCTTGTCAGCCAAGCTCTCTTCTGGTAAATGCTTAACAGTAGTTCTTGGAAAACATGAGCAAAGATGGTCTTTTTTATTTTTTGCAGTCTGACAGTGAGATGGGTATACCACCAAAAGACTTCATACCTACAAAGACAGAAACACAAGTTGCTAGCAACTAACCATGGTCTGTACCCAGCAAACTTCCAGTGTATCATGTTTTAACTACAGTGGTTTTCTTGTTTTGAATTAAGTGCAAAGGCAATGACTGTTTTAAACTCTGCTCTAATATTGACAGACATTTTTAAAGATAGGTTCAGCTGTATATTTTATGTCATTTCCTTGAAGAGGACCCAAGAGAAACCTGTTGTGATTCCATAGGCATGCATGGTTGCTGTGTCTGTCCATCATTTACTTCCTTGGAGTTTGTCATTTGGCTGTGCTAATCTAGGTGTTCATTGCAGGGAGCATTTGGCGAAGGAAGTCCAGAGACCTCTAAAATGGGCTCCTTCTTATGTATTTTACACATCCTTGACTAGGTTCTTATGTGTTTATGTGTGTGCAAGAACTAGTTTCTTGTTGCAGCAATATTTTAAGTGGAGTGTAGGTTGAAATGGCAAATACACCTGAGATGGCTGAGGAAAGGGACCAATTGCCAGTGTTTCACCAGGTGCTTGGAAGATGGGATGTGACTCCCTCCTGCATGCAGTGGGATGTGCACTGGTTCAGTCTTTATGGGATATTCCAGGGTGTGCTGGGCAAAGCTGATCAGTCTTGTAACATATACAATATTTTGCTTCTGGGGTTTGCTTAGTAGTACAAAGGAGATATGCAGCTTTGGCCTGTTTACATCAGTGGAAACCACTAGACAGAAGTGACCCTACAATGATACTTAGCAGGCTAGATGAGTCCTTCTTTGTGTGTGCAATAAAGTTAAAACCATGCTTTTAAAATGATTGCTTTCTACTTAATGGGCATTGATTGTTATGTGGTGGTCTAAAGTATAGACACTTCCATCCACAAATTGTAGCATCTAGCAACTTGAACAGCTGCCAGCCATACTCACAAAAAAAGCACATCTATTCTCAAATAGGAAGTCCTAAGAGAGGCACTATCATGTATCTGGGCCACTGTTCCCATCACTTAACAGTATTACTCTTATTTATATTAATTTTCTGTTATGGTGGCTAGTAACCTTGTTTAGAATTGGGAGGGCCTAGGTCAGTATTTTTGAAAGTATAGAAATAGATTATGTGAAATAAAATGAAATAAACTGCTTTTGAAAATGTCTCGTATAGCTTTTCCCAAGTAGCAACTTCCTTATTCTTTACCCTGTGCCTTTTAAATACTGATTCAAAGTACTGTGTCTTGGTTTCACTGGGGCTGTGTTTCTTTACATGTACAAAACTGGCCTCTTGCACCTTCTCTACACAATGTACAGCCTCACTTAAGGCATATGTTTAATTTTGGAGTAGATTTCACAGCCCCTGACTTGCCCCACAGTAAGACACACGGTTTTGTTAAAACATGGAGCCTTATTCCTATTGGCAGTGCTGTGGATATGTTTATATGTTAAAGCTTGGAATGAAAATGGACACTAAACATTTTCACAACTGCAGCTAGCTATAGGGTAAATATATTAAGGTGTGGCTATGAGGGATGATAGGAGAAATGGCTGTATCCTGTATTGTAAAGCGGGCCAGTGATGAGCACAGAGCCACAGTCACTCCTGTTATACTCCAAGTGTCTTTACAAAAGCAGTAATTGGAGGGGATCTGTCAAAGGTATAACAGTAGGTCTTTTTGAAAGCTATTGTTGTGCCCGTGTGTAGCTTGATACATTGTGCATGCACTGCAAATTACCTGTTCTTCCATCCCACCCCCTTTCAGATCACTTTACTAAAAGCTAGACTTCACCACCCACTTCATTCTAGGACTCAGAAGAAAATTGTTTACTGAATTGTACTTATGCAAGGTTTACATGTTGCCACAAACTTGATGGCTAAAGTAGGTGCTCCAAAAGACAGTTTCCCTAGTGAGCTGGAATCCTGATAAAGAAAATTAGTTTACAAAACAAGTATACCTGCAAAGATGAGAGTGGAGAAGGATCAAAGCATCCATACTGGTGCTAGTACCTGATGGTTCAAAGATGGAGCTGTTCAAAGCTGGTCTATTCCCTGAATACTTTGATTTCTGCCTTGGAAGGTATATCCATCTAGGGTTCGAACAAACACTACATAGGAGTTGCATGAGCTGAAGCATGGCTTGACTGCGATTTCAGACTTCACTGCTGGAGTGCTACTCTTGGCTTGCTGTTGCCTATCATGTCACTGTCTAGTGAACAAGATGGTGGAAAGCTTTTATTGGGCAACTGACAATATTTTTTTGTCCATCTTAACTACTTAGGAGGGTTTACTGACTCTACAATGCAAGTTTTTCTAGCTTGCCTAATTAAAAAGCAAGCTATTATATATTTATCTTTTTATAGCACTTTTGTTATGTTAGTCCTTCTTGCTCCTCCCTCCTTGGCAGTGTTGTGGGAGGGGACACTTGAATGTTGGCTCTTACAGGGTGACAGACTTTAAAAGAAAGGGCAGCAACTCTGCAGCCTTATTTAACGTGGCTCTTTGCCATGCTCCTTTTTCTTTTAAGAGATGTACATAAGCTCTGACTGTACAGGCCTAGCTGGAGGTCAATCCTTTCTCTTATTTTGAAAATCTTTAGTAGTATGAATTTTTTTGTCTCTAAGATGAGGACAAGAGCACATCTGCATTTGACACTCCTGTTGGGGAGGGGCGTAAAGAGCACTGCATTTCTTAAACTTTTAACCTTTCCTCCTCCTGGTCTGGTTCTGTTAAACTGATGGTCAGCTGTTACATTTTGGCTATTGAGAAAGACAGAAACATGATAAAACAGTTGTACAGTTCCATTGTAATGCCTATAGATTTTGTACTACTTTTTAATTTTTTTAAAAAAACTGATGTATAATAAAGTTAAAGGTAACAAAACTTACCAACTGTATAGGAAAAGTGCAATAACATGGAAAATGAAATGATTAAGAACTACTTCCCTTGTATTCTGTAATTTCCTTTCATCTGCTGCCCCTTCCCCACCATTACATGTATTTTAAGAGACGTGACTGTGGGTCAAGACTTCATTTAGTGCCATAATGAAAGTCTGTTTTAGTAGACAGAATACACAAGTGCTGTATAATAAAGACTGCATTAATGTTTTATGATTTTTTGCCTTTTGTTCTCCCAGTATATGCAATAGGAACTTTCCACAGTTCTTAATGTGGCACACCCGTGAAGCCTACTTGAAGGGGGGGGGGGGTAAGAAGGGAGGGAGAGACCACCTATTAAATGGGCATTCTACATTGCAACAGATAGCTGGAAAGGTGCAGATGAAGCTGCAGCTTTTCCTCCTGCGTGGCAGTGGGGTAGTTATGTTGTCTTTTGTGTCCGTCAGCATCTCATTACAAAAGCAACTCAATATGTGTAAGTTAGTGCCAATCCTACCAGTTCTGTTGTCTGGAATGCCTTTAGGATAGTGGAGAAATGAACAGCCCCAACCACCATGTGTCCTTCCAGCCTAGATTCTCTTCACCTTGCTTCTCTCCCCCACCCCCCAGTGTCTGCGAATGTATTGGTATCTGATGATGGCTAACCCCTGTTGCTATGCTGGTAAGATGCTTGAGTTGACTTTTAGATTCTACCCTCAACGCTGACAGGATGGTGTTGAGGTTCATATCAGTGAGTTATAAGTGTATTGCAGCAAAGTTGAAATATAAGTGGCTGGCCCCTGAAATAGCATGTTAATGTGCTAAACTCTCTTGTAACACAAGAATGCCCAGTGTATCTCTGAATAAAGCTTATGAGGCTACTTACATAGATGTGAACTAACATTCTTTACTACAAGCGGCTTGACAAAATCATTTTTAACAAAAAATCCTTTGGAAATAATACCAGAGTAGAAAAATTCTTTAGGCTGCCCTAGGTGTCACAGCGCTTGATTACTAGAAATTCAGCTTTAAACTTAAAAGGCCAATTGGCCATGACAGCAACAAGCTTGTGTACCAACCAGGTCTGCTGCCAAATTGCTATAAAGTAGAGGATAACATTTATTTCTGGGAGCTAATTTTTCCCCAACAGCCTTGGGAACTAGCAGTCATCATCTGTCAGTTTATACAGAAATTACAGTGTTTTAGAGCTGGTCTGTAGTACTCGCAGAGGAAATGCTTTCCTCCACTGTTTTGTTCAAAGAAGACTACCACCCCGAAGTCTAACTTGCCCTGCAGAGGGAAAATACACAAGTTTTCCTAGGAAGAGGTAAAGAGTCAATAGCAAGATCCTTTTCCATCAGCCAACATGCACATGGGTATATGGAGGAGGAGATGGGAACAGGTGCTGGTGCTGTTTCCTCATCCAGAACAAGCATGGGTGTGTGCGTGTGCCACCCCCTCCTTTGCATGCAAGGGAGGAGAGGAGAGGCTGTGGTACCTTGTAAAGGGAAGGATAAGAAAATGACAACAGCAGCATTGCAGGAGGGAGTGGGGAGCTATTTTTAATTGCTTGGAGAATAGCTGGTCACTCCCGAGTAACTACCTGCCCATGTTTGACAAAACACCTGGGGGGGGTCTCAACCCCTCCCGTATCTCTGCTTTGTTTAAAAGCTCTGTTCCCGTTTCCAGACCTAACTCTACCCTGAATTGCCCATAGTCAGAAATTGTTCTAAAAATCAGGAGAGAATTGAGGGGTGACACATGGTGAGGACTGGAGTACTTAGTCAAGGGGCTCTTGCACACCCAGACCACCCACACATGCAGTAATAATCCAGAGAAGAAAGGATGGAGAAATCAGGGAGGTGTTAAAACAGCCTAAGTACACTGCGTTGTGGTATAATAGCACAAAGTTAAGCATACCTACTACGAACACACTTTTTTTGCAGATTAATTGAAGGCTTCTTCCTCTGCCTTTTTTTTTTTTTTTTGCATTTTTTTGGAAAAATTCTTTGGGGTATCGCTGTTATAAGCAGAAGTGTAATGTGGCATTCATTCCCTTTGACAACAGTAATATTAATATGAGTTAATTAGATTACCAAAGAGCTTGCATCAGTTGCCAGTACTGAAGGACTGCTAGTAATTCATAGCATTTGTATAAATCCTCTGGGCAGGAGGCATGCCTTTGTTCTGTGCATTACTGAACTGGCTACTGCCACTAAAATGTAACAACTGTGGGTTGAGATTCCCATGTAACATTCACTCAAAGCAGAAATGAAATAACCAAATGTCATGTGAGGGGTCAGTAGTTCAAGATGGGATAATCCATTCCTTGAAAGATCAGATTCCTATGCCCAAAGCAGGCCAACAGAGTTAATTAACTGTGGGCCAAAGGAGACAACATTCTAGTAGTTCTTGTATAAATATACTGTAAATAGTGGTTAAACAGCTGAACATTCTTAAAGTAGACATTCTATAGATAAGTTGCTGGAGCAGATTGGCTAGGGAGGTGCTAAAACCAGCTTCTCCCCAATTTTTAGTTTCATCTGTTGCTCAGAAGCCATCCCATGTTTTCAAAGATGGTGGAAACCCTTAACTGAAATGCAACTTCTGCAGCTTTTCTGACATGCTGTTGGCCTGGGGCAAAAGCCCATCTATGTTGCTGTATCTTTGCTAGATGTTCAGTACTTTGCCTTTGTTCATGCAGTGGCCACTGACTGTACAAATCAAATAACACAAAAATAAATGTGTAATCCTCTTAACTAATAAGCCGTTTTGGTAGGATTTGCACCATTTCCTTTAAGTCAACAAAACTGCCTTCTCTGATACACTGTGAGGTAAGCTAGTTGTGCCAGTGTTCAACCACCACTGGAAATTCCTGTACATGCAATGGAACCTAGTTTGAATTGTGATTACATTTGTATAAAGTATGAAATGCTGAGGGAATGACACAGGGCAAGAATTTCAAGAATATTATCCTTTATTTCATATAATCAAAGTGCTATACTTCTTTGCAACTCCCTGCTTCCAAAATGGCAGGACTATGCAAAAACATGTTGAACAATCTTATTTTTAAGAAATTACATGGTGAAAGAACAAAAGTTGAGTCCAGTAGCACCTTAGAGACCGACAACATTTTCCAGGGTATTAGCTTTCATGAATCAAAGCTTACTTTGTCAGAGTGAAAGAAGTAATCTTTAACCTTGATCCTCAACATATTTTCCTCAAATCCCAATGATCTCAGTGCAGTAAGCTTGCCAGTCAGATCCTAACTTTTGCAAAGGTCTAAAGATTCAGCACCTTGAATTGTCCAGAATGGAAACAAATGCTAAGCCAATACAACATACTTCATGAAATAAGTATATTATGAAGTATGTCTCAGATGTTAGGCAACACCAACCTAAACCTTGCACTTTCATGGTACTCCACAAATAGAAGCCATAAACATTTACTAAGAGATTTGACCCCAGTCTAGTTAGTTCTCTGAAACTTGTTTCCACATAGTAATTCAACTTTAGTATTCTGTTATGTCCTGGATGCAATTCCACAGACAACCAGGCTGTGATTCTCTATGTGTACACTTGTATGATTCTTTGATGTGACCAAACATGTAATGGCGCCGGCAATGCGGTCTGACCGCATGGCCTGGAAAAGGTACAAGCTTGAGGTAAAAGAACAATAGCACCTAGGCTCCTAAAGATCCACCTATCAGGGGCTTAGCATATTCAGATTAACCAATGTAATCTCTGGTGGGAAGATTAACCTATCCCGCAGTTTGGGTGTGGATGGGGGCAAGGCTTTTCTGTGCATATAAGCTGACCCCCGGGCCACCTCAGGCATGCTTGTTCCTGACCTACAATAAACTTGATCATGCTGAAACTCACTCCACCGGCCTCCAAACTCCAGTACTTTTCATATTCCAAATATTTATTACATTTATTCTAAGTATTTTAACTTGCTCCTCCAAAATTTAGAGCAGCTCCTAATAACACAGGAGCACTACAACTGAAGAAAAAGCCCAAAAGAAGAACAATGCATTATATACATTTATATACCACTTTTTGAGTCCACTAATAAAACTTTGTTGGTCTTAACAGTGCCACTGAACTCAAACTTTGTTCTGCTGCTTCAGACCAACACGGCTACCCACCCACATGAATATACCACTATTGTCATTCATAATGCTTTATAAATGTCATCTCAGTAAAACAACAGGAACAAAAGGAAGACCAAACCACACATCAGACAGGAGGCTCAGAGAAGATGGCTTGCTTAAAACCTACTAGTGAGCCCATGAGTGAGAAGAGATTTAAAATGGCACCCTCTTTACGATAGCTCATCCTCTTAGCCACTGAGCAATACTAGTTCAATTTTACCAAAGAAGAAGCTTCCATAAAACACATATGTGTTTTGCATAGACAAATGTCCAGCTTATCTCATGGAATATCCTGAGGACACACCAATAAGGAAAATGAATAATCAGCAATAGAAGAACAGTAACATGATTGGGTTTGTGACTGTCAGAAAGGCTAAGGTACTAGATACCTGCTAAGTTCAGTACAACAGAAGATTTCGAGCCCAAATAATATACTCAACAATAATATAAACAAATAGTAGACAGAAATTCCAGTTGCCTAAGGACTATAATTTTGGTGGTGGAAAGTGCCGTCAAGTTGCCGACTTATGGTGACCCTGTAGGGTTTATACATAAGGAATACCAAAAGTCAGAGAACAGGTGAATACAACTACATGATGGTAGCATATAGTTAACAATTACAACACAAAGCATCAGAGAATATTTTTACCAAAGATGTAACAAGTCTATTATCTTAGCTATTTCTTCTTGTTGCGACAAATATTGTACAACAGGAAACCAAATTTGGCAAAGTTAGACTATAATGTTTGGTTATACATATCATTGAGATTTTCTGTGATTTTTGCCATTATATACATGTTCCAAAGTTTGGAATGCCAAGTTTGCCTAGTCGGGGCAGTCTTGTTTTTCCATTTTAATGCAACAGCATTTTTAGCTGCTGATAAAAGAATAGCTACAGTTTTACTAATACTGTCTGAATCAATCTCTTCGATCCACTCATTTAAAATAATATGTTTCACTGAAAATTGTAATTCTATCCCAGTTATTTGTTTAATCAGCAATATAATATCTTCCCAAAAAAATTTTCAACATAGGGCACTCTAGCTAACAAGGGTTTTCAAGGCAAGAGATGTTCAAAGGTGGTTGCCATTACCTACCTCTGCATCATTACCCTAGATTTCCTTGGTGGTTTCCCATCTAAATAATAACCAGGGTTGACCCTACTTAGTTTCCAAGATCTGATGAGCTAGCATGGGCTATCCAGGCCTTCACACTGTAATATTGAGGACTAGGAATGCTGGAAATTTTTCAACCCTTGCATAGTGGTGGCCCCTGAAGGTTTAAACTGTTTCCAGCCCCAATCATGTTCTAGTGAAGTAACAACAAAAATATTCAAAACATGTAATAAATTAATGCTCCAGCTAACTCTGCTCCAAACTCTCCCACAATCAGCTATTTAAGTGTAGTGGACTTTGAAAACAGTTGGAACACTATCAAGAAAAAATACACATCCCCCTGGGTGGAAAAAAGAACTTTAAAGCCTGTTTCTCTGTATGCATTCCACTTCCACTAATATCTGCCAGCTGGCAACAAGACACTTCAGAAAAAGTTTGTCAGGGTAAATTTTGGCCTTGACCTCCTCCCTAGGAGAAGGAAACATACCACTTTACTCATCTAAAAAGAGCCTTATACAGGTGCCTCCCTGCAAATGGGCAGATCAACAACTGCCTATTCATATGCATTTTCTGTAGTACCCCCACCTATGGAATGGCCTGCCTGAAAAGGTCAGGAATGCTCCCACACTTTCATCATTCCACAAACTATGTAAAACACAACTATTAAGAAGGGTATTTTTATAAAGGAATAGGGCTGCATTATAATAGAATGATTCAGGAAGACGTTTCAGTAGAGAGAGCATGACTATGAACTTATACTACTAACAAGTGTGAACCCACATGGACTTGTGGGAGACATTTCAGTTCCCCTTCCCCTCCATTTCCTCCTCTTTCCTAAAAGCCCCCATAGCCTCTTCCCTTTTCCTGCTTGCTTCTCTCCTTCTAGGGTTGCCAGCCTGAAGATCTCTTGGAATGACAATGGATCTCCCATCAACAGAGAAACCCCTTATGGTTCCCAGCTAGAAAGTTGGGAAATTCCGGGAGATTTGGGGGTGAAGCCTTGGGAGGGTGAGGTTTGGGGAGTGAAGCAGCCTCAGCAGGTTATAATGCCACCGAGTCTACCCTCCGAAGCAGCCATTTCCTCCAGGGGAATGGACTGCTATCATGTGGAGAGCGGTTGTAATCATGGGTGTTCTCCAGCCCCCGCCTGGAGGGTGGCAACTTAGTTTCCTGAGGAAATGGCTTCTTTAGAGGGTGGAATCTATGGCATCATAACCCTCTGAGGTCCCTCTGCTCCTCAAGCCCCACCCTTCCCAGGCTTCACTAGGGTTGCGTGACCCCTGGTAAGGGTAGAGGTTTCCCCGATTTTGAGGGCTCCAACCAGCTGGCCAGCGGGGGGAAACCCACTCCTGAACAGCCCCCCCCCCCCGCATCGATGCTGTAGCATTTTGGCCACAAACTCTAACCTCCAGGGGATGTCACTGTGGTGTGTGCAATTCGCGCGCACACCAGAAGATCCAGGCACAGACCCAGGAGGTCCCCGCTGGAAGGCCAGTAAGACCTGGCAACCCTAGGCTTCAATCCCTAAATCTCTAGGAATTTCCTGACCTGGAGTTGGCAACCCTCTCTCCTTTCCACTCAACAGTCAACATACCTTTATCTGCCTCTGTCTTAAACTCTCCCCACCCCCCCCGGCCACCTCTGCCTAGGAAAACCATGGCCCAGTTGTGTGCTGCCAGCCACTTGTATGGCAGGGAACCCTGAATGACTTGTGGAGAAGATGAAGAGGAGATTGGATTTAACCCCGCCCTTCACTACCCAAAGGAGTCTCAGAGGGATTTACAATCTCCTTTCCCTTCCCTTCCCCATAACAGACACCCTGTGAGGTGGGTGGGGCTGAGAGAGCTCTTTTGAGAACTGCTCCTGGGAGAACAGCTCTGAAAGAACTAGTAACTGACCCAGATTAGAGTCCATGCTCCTAACCACTACACCAAACTGGCTCACTTTTCCCAGTATCCCTCTCCACACACCATTTCCTCTTTCCCTCCCCCTGGCAACCCTATATCCTCTTTCCCTTTACTTGTCTCATTCTCTCCTTCTCAGCTATTCACCAATCTTCCTTTCATTTGCCTCTCATCTTCAGACTCCAAGGGCGTTTTCGCACTGGCTTTTTTCCGGGGCGAGCACCGGAGTGAGCACCGGAGTTTCTGGTCAGTTTCACATCAGTTGCTCCGTGCTCACAAACTCCTCCGGAGTTTCACCGCACTGCTCAGGAGTATCCCTGGAGCAAGAAAATCCTGTTCCTGGCAGTGTTTCCTGTTTACTCCGTTGGAGAAACCTAGATGAGAACACACCCACTCGCCCACCTTCCATCTGGCCCGCCCCACGGTGGGCGTTTCTTGAATTTTTTTTTTTGAAACGAGCCCTCCTAACGTTATATCGAAATAAGGAGGCAGGGAGGCAAGATCGCACCACAGGGACTGCGTTGGCGAGGTGGATTTGCCGTTTCTTGGGAGCAGGAGCAGGGCGCCATTGGCCCGAGAGCTCCATGTGCTTGCTCCCCGGTAACTGCTGCCCTTTGTTTGGGCTTCCCCGGCAACAGCTCGTGCAGAGCTGGTGGTGGGTGCTTTCCTCTAGCAATCCGTGGAGAAGCCGCGGCAAGCGGGCGGGCGGGCTGGGTAAACTTGCCTTCCTTTCCACTCCCTGTGTGCGGTCCCACGATCCTGAAGCAACACTTCCCCCCCTCCTTTTTTTTTTTTTAAAAAGGCCCTTATAACGTTATAACATCATAATGAAATTTTGATGCAGCAAGGGAAGACGGCACAATTGTTGTCTTTATATAATAAACACACGTTCACATCTACTATGGGGGGGGGGTTAATTTGCTGTTTATTGGCAGCCCCTGCAGAGCAGGCTGGGCGCGCTTCTTTGCAGAAAAGTCACAGAAATGGATTGAACTGTTTTCAAGGGGCTATAACTATTCCTGCGGAGCGGGGAGACTGCTCTGCGTGTCATGCTGCTCCTCCTCAGCTGCCGCCACAACCACCACCACCATTTTTGTAATTTTTTTTTTCTTAACACGGGCCAGCTGACGCCATGTTGCCCATCCTCCATTTTGTTGCCTTGATCGGGTTAAGCACACGACATTTCAGTTCACATCGGAGAATCCACCAATGGGGGGGGTCCTCCTTGTAGCCCGCCAATCGTTTTGCATCAACCCAGAATGGCTGGAAAATTTGAATACTGAGGAGGGACTTGATGAATTCTGGGAAGAGGAAGGCGGGTGATGCACTGTCGTCATTCCACTATGACGTTATAACATTACCACGCATGCATTTAAAAAAAAAAAAAGGAAAAGCGGGGAACGAGGGAGGAGCTGGGGGGGAGGAAGGGGAGGGAAGGGGAGGGGAAATGCAAGGGGCGGGCACAGAGAGCATCGAAGCAACCCAAATGGGAACAGAAAACTTCGGGGGGGGGGGGGGGAGAGGAGCAGATTGCTATAGTGCGAAAACGGCAGGTTTGCTCAGGAGGAGTCGCAGAGGGGGAAATGAGGAGGAAGTGAGAGGCAACTGGCCAGTCTGAAAAGGCCCCAAGTGAAGGGCAGGGTATAAATCCAATCTTTTCTCTTCTTCTTCTCTGCTAAATGTCGGAGTGAATGACTCAGCATGCTTGGACAGGGGGTGTGTGTGTGTGTGTGTGCTACATCACTCGAAGTATTCATAGATGTTATCTTCTTGAATGGGATGCCTCACTTTGTCAGTTTGGTGTAGTGGTTAAGAGCACAGACTCTAATCTGGGAGAACTGGGTTTGATTCTCCACTGCTCCACATCTAGCTGCTGGTGTGACCTTGGGTCAGTCACAAGTTCTTTCAGAGCTGTTCTCTCAACAGGAGTTCTCAAAAGGGCTCTCTTAGCCCTACCTACCTCACAGAGTGTCTGTTGTGGTGCGGAGAGGGGAAGGGAAAGGAGACTGTAAGCTGCTCTACGACTCTGAGTGAACAACAGGGTATAAATCCATTCTCTTCCTCCTCCTCCTCCAAGCTGCCTTCTGATTGCTCCTCTCTCTTTGTCCTCTCCTGGCACATGGCTTTCCCTGGTGATACATGTCTCTGCAGGTCTCTCCTGTAGATGCAATGCCCTCATACTTCCACACACATGATGCCAGACAAGCTGGCCATTTGTAACAGGGAAAGTATTCTTTAGATTAGGCTTCTTTCTCTTCTTCTGACTGCAGTCTGAATATGAACTGGATCTACTTGAATAAATGTAAGTTTACCTTTTTTGCAATATACTTTGGAGATTTATTTACTGCACTCAGTAACACGTTTCTATGACTGGGCAAAACTCTGCTATATTAACCAAATATCCCAAATAACAACAACCCTGTGTGTTGGTTAAGCTGAAAATTTGTGACCAGGGGTCGTAGAAAAAGAGGTGCAGGAGCTCATTAGCATAACTCATTAGCATTACTCATTTACATATGCCACACCCCCTAACATCACTGGAAGTGTGTCAGAAGGCAACACCCACCACTCAGGCTCCACCCCAAAAATCTCCAGGTATTTCCCAACTCAGAGCTGGTGGGCCAGCTTTACACTTTGACTCAAGACACTTTAGGTTTCCTTTGCTCTTGCAGGGAAGCTGCCCTACAGCAAGTAGGAATATCCAGATCAAGTTAGTATGCTTTTGCTTTTTTCCACAGCGCAACACCATATGTGCCCGCTCCTGGGCTCCTTACTCCCAGAACGGCGTTCCTGCACATTCCTGCTCGAAATGACCCCTGTTTGTGACTGACCCAAATCACCCAGTGAGCTTCCACAGCAAGATGGGAATTTGAATCTGGGTCTCCCAGACCCTACTCTGAATTTCTTTTTTTTTTTAAGTATAATTTTTTTTTTAGACCCTACTCTGAATTCCTAACTGCTACATCACACTGGCTTTCATAGGGCGGCTCCTGTTGAACAGTGGCAGGCAGCCAGGCCTAGTTGAGTCATGCAGATTGGGTGGTATCAAGCAAGAGGGTGC
Organism: Lepidodactylus listeri; assembly: GCA_029233225.1. Lineage (NCBI taxonomy): Eukaryota > Metazoa > Chordata > Lepidosauria > Squamata > Gekkonidae > Lepidodactylus > Lepidodactylus listeri. Next base: position 67,226,187 of record JARCFY010000002.1, read on the forward strand.
TGCCAGGCCCAGGGTTGCCAACCTCCAGGTAAGTAAAATAGTCAAAGAGAGGTTCACAGAAAGAGGTTAAATGCAAAAAAGGAAGAAATTACAAGAAATATAAATATTCCACACTTATTAAATATACTAATATCTGTGTACTCTATTCATACAACAATTCCAAAGTCTAATACATATACATTCAGTCCATAATCATTTCCATCCTCATCCAATATCTTTAAAGGAATAAAGTGCCTGTGTTGAAAAATGCTTCAATTCATTGTTTTCAAAATATAGCAGTTAAGTCTTTGAAAACAGTTCTTTCATACAATGCAATTTCAAAGTGCATGCTTGGAGACTGTCAAGAGGACACTGCTGTTCCACCTCTGATGGAGCCTGCTGGCCTTTACACATCCATTTCCAAAAAGCTTTTTCAAAGAGAGGACAGAATGTTGTCCATACATGCAGTACTGCCACTCCAATATAAATATCCCAAGTTCTCACAAGCACAATTTACAAAAGAATAACATCTCAATTCCCGGGCTCCTCTGACAACTGCTGGAGGTAAGTGCATTGCACAGAGAATGATATTTTGGGGGTGCGTGAGAATTAACCTCCCAATGTATTTGCTGAAAAATCTATTTAGCATCCATGTGATCCTGATCCACAGATTTAGGCAGGGGTCCTTTCATAAAAAAAGAGGTGCAGGAGCTCATTAGCATAACTTATTTGCATATGTCACACCCTCTGACGTCACCGGAAGTGTCAGAAGGCCACACACCCCTGATGTCACCGGAAGGGTGTCAGAAGGCAATACCCACCGCTCAGGCTCCACCCCAAAAATCTCCAAGGTATTTCCCAACTTAGAGCTGGCAAGCCTATCTGATGGGAAAGAAAGGAAGGAAGGAAGGAAGGAGGGAGGGAGGGAGGGAGGGAGGGAGGGGGAAGGAAGGAAAGGAACAGGAAGGAAGGTAGGTAGGTGGGGGAAGAGAGAGGGAAGGGGGAAGGAAGGAAGGAAGGAGGGGGGAGGGCGGAAGGGGGAAAGGAAGGAATAGGACGGTAGGTAGGTGGGGGGAGAGAGAAGGAAGGAAGGAAGGAAGAAAGAGGCACTTCCCTCCCCCCCCTTGCTTGGGCCCGAGTGGCTTAACGCCACTCGGGCCCGGCTTCTCCCTCCCTTGCACCCCCCCCACGGCCCAGGAATGGTGAGCGGGGGGAAGGATGGGGGCTTGTCTCGGGGCCGGCGGCCTGCCGCGGCCCCGGGAACACTGAGCGAGGGAGGGATGGGTGAGGGAGGGTGGGAAGGGGCTTCTCCCGGCCGGCGGCAGCCTGCCCGGCCCGGGAACGCTGAGGAGGAGGAGGGAAGGGGGCTTCTCCCGGCTGGCGGCAGCCTGCCTGGCCCGGGAACACTGAGGGGGGGAGGGAAGGGGGCTTCTCCCGGCCGGCGGCAGCCTGCCCGGCCTGGGAACGCTGAGGGGGGAGGGAAGGGGGCTTCTCCCGGGCCGGCAGCAGCTTGCCCGGCCCAGGAATGCTGAGGGGGGGAGAGGGAAGGGGCTTCTCCCGGGCCGGTGGCGCTTGCCGCGCGGCCCGGGAAGGATCTGCTGGGGGGGAGGGGAGGGGCTTCTCCCGGGCTGGCGGCGCTTGCCACGCGGCCCGGGAACCATCTGCTGGGGGGGGAGGGAAGGGGCTTCTCCCGGGCCGGCGGCGCTTGCCACGCGGCTGGGAAGGGTCTGCTGGGGGGGGGGGAAGGGCCTTCTTCCCGGGCCAGCGGCGCTTGCCGCAGGGCCCGGGAAGGGTGAGCGGGGGAGGAGGCTTTCTTCCGGCTCCGCACCGAAGCGCAGGCCGGGAAAGTGAGCTGGGGGGCGGGGCTTTGTCATGTGCCCACCCCCCGGCCTCCTCTCTCCCGGAGCGGTGCTCCGGCGCGCCCCGGCCCCAACGGAGCCCTGGATTTAGGTATCTGCAGATGGCAGCCACACGTCACAAATTATATATAGACAAGTGGAGACTCATGATACTTGCAGGGGGAAATCCCTCCCCCACAGTTGCTTCTGATCCCCCTTGAGGGAGATTCCCAGTGGAGGGGAGACTCACAGGGGGGAGCTCCTCGTCTGTCGCCACTGGGCCTGGCATGGCTGCCAGCATCCTCTGCCGCCATGAGCTGAGGGGGATCTCATATCCCCCCACCTCCAGTGCCAAGCCTTGTGCTCCTGAGCCTGGCACCCGTTGCCTCTGCACCCAGCACTGTTCCAGGCTTGCCACACCACTGACACCAAGCTCAGCATGGCTCCCAGTGCAGAAAGAACTTTTTTTTTATTTGTGGGCACTGTTTTTTTTTTAAGACAGATTTTTCTGCAAACTTAACTGGAGATGCTGGGGATTGAACCTGGGACCTTCTGCACAGCCCCACTCTAGGAAAGGATTCCAAGGAAACACAGCCCTGTTCCCCACTACACTCTTTGGGACTGAACAACAGTGCCCCCTTGAATCTTTTGTCATCAAGTCACAGCCTCTATTACAGGACCCTGGTATTCCTTGGATGTCTCCCATCCAAATAGTCTGGGCTGACCCTGTTTAGTTTCTGAGATCTGACAAGATTGGCCTAGCCTGGACCATCCAGGTCAGGGAGCAGCAAAGAATAAAAATACTAAAGAAGCTTGTTTGGTTGAATTATTCTCAAACTGCAAAGCATATCCTTATCTCACACTAGAACCTTGCCAAAGCACCCTCCAAAAATGATTTAAGCCTACCTCCATTTTGGCTGTTTTGTGTAGGAATGGAGTGGGACAACAAATAATGGGGTGTTCAACATCTATAACATTTTGAACTTCTCACTGATATGGGATTGGCTCAATCAAAGAAGCCCCAGCCCTCAGTTTGCAAGACCTGAGCAAGGATGTTAATGATAGGACATTTTGGAGGTCATTAATTCATAGGGTTGCCATATATTGAAAGTGACCTGACAGCATATAACACACATACACACACAGTTTAAACATGATTACCTATTATAACCCTTTGAAACATGACAGTCTATAATAAATACAGAAAAAATAGTATAGGAGTCTAGTGGCAACAGACTAGCATAGCTACCTCTTAACATTTATAGTATTTATAAAATAGCAGAATTCAGTACAGCCCAGAAATAGTCAAAACAAAGGATAGCCAAGGGATCTGTGATGGAATGGGAAACAGAAACTTTGTCCTCCTGTCCTCAAGCCCCACAATATTAGCAGAAGATGTAGGAAGGTGTTTCCCCTCTTTCAGCACTTTCTTAACCTCTCTGAGGAGGATTTCTTCAGTCTTTGAGAATTATGTCAAACAGTTGCTTCAAGCAGTATTCCTGTTCATTTGTGGCTAACTAATATGCTTGTTTCTGTCCATTTCCCATAATTATTGATCAAAAGTTTCTTCCAAAAGTAAGTCAGTAAGTTTTGTTGTTTTAACCTCGCAACTGAGACCAAAAAGAACCTCTGGCATTAAAAAAGCAGTACTCTTACAAAGAACTCTTTATATGCCAACATCTCAATTTCTGTCACACACATACCCATTTACCCTGTAACACTTCACAAAGGAGAAAAGGGATACTTGATTAGCTGTACTACCACTATTCAGTCAATAAAGTTGTTAACTTCCAAACATAGCTGAAGGCTGTTTTCTGTTGCTGTACCCTATCCTGTACTAACATCCTTTCCCCCAACAGATTAAGTTCTAGACATCTGAGAGGTAAGAAAGGTGATTTACCACTGTGTAGGATTGTCAGTTCTGGGCTAGGAAATGCCTGCAGTTTTGGAGGTGGAGCCTCGGGAGAGCAGGATTTGGGGAAGGGAGGGACCTCAGCAGGGTATAATGCCATAGAGCCCACCCTCCAAAGCAGTCATTTTCTCCAAGGGAACTGATCTTGATTGTCTGGAGATCAATTGTAATAGTGGGAAATGCTTGGGGAGCAACAGTGGGAGGGCTTCTGCAGCCTGGCCCCACCAGTGAACCTCCTGGTGCAGGCCCATAACTACAGTGGGGCTTTGGGGGGCTCAGACCCCTTTCTTAAAGGCACACCCCACAAGAATTTCTCCTGTAACTGCTTTTTCCAATCATTTTAAAACATTTGTTTAAAGGCATGATCTCCTTTAAGCAGAGCGGGGTGCTGTAGTTGGCTTATTCCTGCACTGAGCAAGGCGGTTGGAGTAGGTGACCTCTAGAAGCCAGTTTGGTGTAGTGTTAAGTGCAGCGGACTCTAATCTGGGAGAACCAGGTTTGATTCCCCACTCCTCCACTTGCAGCTGCTGGATGACCTTGGGCAAGCTATAGTTCTGTCAGACCTGTTCTTGAAAGAGCAGTTCTTGAAAGAGCTCTCTCAACCCCACCTACCTCACAGGGTGTCTGTTGTGGGGAGGGGAGGGGAAAGGAGTTGGTAAACTGCTCTCCAAGTGATGGGTGGGGTATAAATCCAATCTCTTCTTCTCTTCTAGGATCCCTTCTAGCTCTGTCAAGAAACTGGTCTCCTTTAAGAGAGTTTTTCTGCCTAGTGTTAGCTACCTTGACTAAAGAAGTCATCACTCCCACCTGCCAGTTTGTTTTCAGAATTGTCTTAGGCTGGCTGAAGGGATTAACTTGCAGCAACTGAGAACTGTCACCTAAAGTGGTTGACAACTTGCAGTTTAGAGATCTATCCTGGTAACGGGTTTCTATTGCCTAAATGGGTTTTCTTTCTGCACCGAGAACTTCAGCCCCACCAGAAAAAAAATTGCCCCACATGCCATAAAATCCTGGCTACGGGCCTGTCCTGATGGCACCTGGTTTTTAGCCACTGTGTGACATAGAGTGTTGGACTGGAACAATGGGTGACTGGCCTGATCCAATATGGCTTCTTCTATGTTCTTACAAGATCTCCAGGTGCCAGCTGGATGTTGGCAGCCTCCCAGGTCCAGGCAGTGATCAGAAATTCGAGACTGTTCGTTCTATATGTCCAGTGCCGTAGTCGTGTTAGTTTACTGTTGCAAAACACAGTAGAAGTCATGTGGCACTTCAAAGACTAACAACATTTATTTCAGTATAAACTTTCTTAAAACAAAGTTCACTTCTTCGGATACGATACGAGAAATAAAACCCTTAGCGTCAGTTTGAAGTGTATGCCACCTCTACAGAATCCAGGGAATACAGATAGAGGGTGCCCTTGCCTTCTTTAAATGAAACAGCGGATGGCAAATGCGGCTTTTCTAGTTCGTGTAATCTCTTCCTTTTCGGCTGTATTTCCTCGCATTTATCTCCAACTGTGGGTGAATGACGGATACCAGGGAAAACAGGAGAACACTCTTGGTCCAGAAACCGCAATTCCTGCGCCCTCTGTCAATCGTTATACGTCCCACCGGTCCTTTCATTTCAATAGGTTCCCCCTTCTTATTCTCTTCCTCGCTAGTACTGTGACTATCTTCTCTACTTTTCGGTTTCCGAACCAGCTATTTACGCTGCATTCTGCCGCCACTCTGACTCGGAACCTTGCTTGCACATCTCCCTGTTTGAAGTCGGCTCTCGTTAATCGAAGAACTCCCAGTTAGGGGTGTCTACAGCTTTGCCTGTTTTTACTATGACTTAAAAAGTTCCTTCTACGACCTTCCTCGGACCCTTTCGGGAATTGCGTGGACAAGCACCGAGGACCAGACTGACAAACAGGAGCTGATGAGAGAATAGCACAGTAATGGGCAGGTATTTCGTCAGGCAGGGCATGGTTGCCCTCTTTGGAGTGAGGACCTCTGGGTCCTTGGTTCCGGAGCGGGCTCGGACGGAGGGAGAGAGAGTGGCCGAGATGAATCTGGAGCTGCTCGGTACGTCGCGTTGTACGTCTGATGCTCGCTTCTCGGTGCTTCGCAAGGGTGGGGGGAGCCGAGGCGGGACAGGCCCGGAGGGAAGGGCGGCGGATGGGCGCGGGGCGAGAGGGGGCGTGGCTGGGGCGGGGGTCCAAGAGCGGAGGCGCCCATCCTCTGAGCCTTAACGGAGGAGCAGGAGAGGCTCCTCTGCTGAGCCGCTCCCGGGAGGGTCGCCCACAGGCCGGCGGACTCTTCTGCATTCACGCAGAGGCGTCCTGTGGGGTCCTGCGGAGGAGCTCTTGGCCCTCTGCCTCGCTTCTGCACAGCATCATGTCAACCTGGCCGGCCTCTTCATCACCGAGGCAGAATTGGCAACCGTGGCCACGGCCCTGGCAGTTCTCCCTGCTCTGTTGCTCAGCTAAACTGACTTGACATCTTTGGCCTCGACAGCCTGCCATCTCATAGTGTTCAAAGGTCAAATGTGAGTTACTCCAGTTTGATCCCACTGAAAACAGGGTTATCCTGGAGTAATTCAGAATAGGCCTGTGCTGTAACTGATTTTTTTTGGTAGATGTTTATTTCTGAAAAGATTTAGTTCATTTGTTCCATGCTGTGCTTAGGAAATGTTCCAAGGTTTGCATCCCTGTTCCCGTTGTCACATGTCCTGTTTTCTCTGGTGAAGATGATCGTTTGAATTCCTTGTGTTTTGATCATATTGGTGGAGGAATAAGATAACTTAGTGCAATTGCCAGCCCCAAAATGCAAGACCATCCTTTTTCTAAATAGTCACAGATCAGTTTGTAAGGTGGAAAGATGCTTACCAAGCCGCCAACTACAGGTGATTTAAGCAAGTGATCAGTGCACAGCAAAGCCTCCAAAAAGTCTAGCCTGTTTGACATACTGGAAGGTCCCTTCCAGACATCTGATATGCCAATTGATCTGCTCCCAAATGTGACCAAAACCTAGGTAAAAATCCTAATTAGGTCTACACCAAAGTAAGTCCCCTGTTATTCAGTGGGTCTTACTCCCAGGAATGTGGCAATATGATTGCAGCCTTAATCTCCCCAAAGGAATACTGGTGGTGGGGGATAGCTGTATTTTTCTTTTCAATTTGCTGCCCTTCTCTTGGTACAAGATTTAGATCACTTTCAACAAATATAAATGGTAATCATAAAACACTGTGAAACACAAGTTAATTCTAAAAAGAATGTGTGCTGTTCCTTATTGATATCCTTTTTACTAACTTGTGTATTTTTCAATTGATCGTAAGATGCCTTAAAGGAAAGACTGGGTTAGAAAACCCATAAATAGAGGAATTAATTTTTTCTAAGCGAGGCCTTCAGTCTTTCCCCAAATAATCAAGTGTGTTCCAAGGGGCCCTATTCTTCATTCCCATCTATCTAACCTCCCAGGCCAATCAGATTATGAACAGAGTCCCTTCAGTTTAATGGTAGTTTCTACACTGATGCCCTTGCAGGGTGGGGGTCAAAGATCATGTGTGCTGGGAGAGGGTGGAACCTCTGAACACATGAGGCTGTATTATAGAGAGTCAGACCACTGTTTTCTGTCAAGGTCAGTATTATCAACTCTGTCTGACAGCAGCTGGGCATGTAGAGGTCTCAGCTGTGCATGTAGAGGTATTTCACATCACCTCCTACATAACTCTTTAGGACACTCTGCATATGCAGCAGATACTAGGCCATGGTCCTTTTCCCTTTCTGATGTCCATGACACTGTTACAAGAGGTGGCATGGTCGTGGTTCTTAAGGAGATTTTTGTAATGCTTTGGGATTTGCAATATTCTAATGAGGTTTGTTGTGACTTGTTTCTGTTTTTGTTACTTTCTACTGTTCAGGAAATTTTCAACAATATTGTGTTAGTTACATACACACACACGTAATGCTAGTTAAGAATGTTAACATGGCTGCACCTTCAGATTTTTCTTCACATTATAGAACTTATTCACTTGTAGGATCAGGCTTCAGCATTAAGGTATTCTGTGACACAAAGAAAGTAACGTTGTACAACTATTCATGTTTTTTGTTTCTACTGTTATTTTCAGAATCCTTTGGGCAGAACTATCCAGAGGTAAATGTCTTTTATATATCTTATATCCTGTAAACACTGTGCCTCGAGTTTATGTATGCTCTCTGTATTTTATTTAAATCGTTTCACAGGGATGACCAAAACGGGTCATTCAGCAATTCTTTCTATATCTTACTTTGTTTTCAGGAAGCTGATGGCACTTTGGACTGTATTAGTATGGCCCTCACCTGTACTTTTAACAGATGGGGCACTCTTCTAGCAGTGGGATGTAATGATGGCCGAATTGTCATCTGGGACTTCTTGACCAGAGGCATAGCAAAAATCATAAGTGCCCACATCCACCCAGTCTGTTCATTATGGTAAGGCATTATCTTAACACAGATTAAATGTGATTTATAGCTAGCTTGTCTGATCATGGGCAAAAATGAAAATGAGTCAGGACATTGGTCCCTCTGTCTAGCGTATTGTCTAGTTTGATTGTCAATGCCTGTCCAGGACTTAGGTGAGAAAGGTCTTTCACCACACTGCTACTTGAGACTGAAATGTGTGCTCTTTCACTGACTATGTTTATTCCCCAACTGTAGTCTGAAGCTTGGGTGGGAGACAGGATATTTTCTATGTATTCAATATACCATTTTCACAAGTCAAAACTTTTGGTTTATCATTGATGATAAATCTGTTTATTTTTAGCATTAGATACAATCCAGGAAACTATATAAAAACACAAGTGTGTAGAGTTTCCGGTCGGAGGAATGGAGGTCTGACACGCTTTGCAAATGCGCAAGGCGGACAGCGGCTCTTCTTGACAGCTTGGGTGGATTAATCCACCTGACGCAACCTCACACAGGTAGTGTGAGGACTAGCAAGCAATATAATCCAGGTTTGAGCAAGCTCGGTGAAGGGAAAGTCTTGGAGGAGACTTTTGCGACACCTTGAGCACTGCAGCCGAAGAAGATTCTTGCAAGTATCTCTAAGGAGCCGAGCTGAGCTGATCAATTCAGCATAAAACCTCCAATTCCCCTGATTCCTTAACAAAGAAGACAAAGTTTAAACGTTGGGACCACATCTGAAGCGAAGTAACAACAAAAGGTAACGGAAAAAAAGTTTTTGCCTTACCATTACCGCGTTTTGAAAGACGAAAAGCAGATCGGGTGAAGCAATAGACTGTTGCAGATTGGATGAGTGCAGTTTTGAAACGTTAAAAAGCTGAATTTGAACTTAAAAAGCCAAAAAAACAAGTTGTTTAACATTCCTGCGGTTAAGAAGAGTCGGGAGGGGGAGCCAAGCATCGTGAGACAAAGAGGGAGAAGGGAACCAAGCATCGCGAGACTAAGATGTGAGGACTGAGACAGGAAGTGACGGCTAGAGGAGCAGACAAGAAAGGAAAAGGAGAAAAACCGGAAGAAGGTAAAGGGGACTTTAAAAATTGCCGGACCAAAAAGACCACAACAGGAAGTGACGTGCAGAGAGCAGACAAGGAAGAAAAAGGAAGGGACAAAAGGAAACTACGGCAAGCCAGAAGTAAGGTAAAAAGACTATAACCTTTGACACAAACCATAGAGAAGTTGCGCCCGCCATTTTGGATTTATAAAATTTTTAAATTGCAATATCTCAAAAACTATATAACTTAGAAGGCTGAAACCAACATAATTTGACTTGGCAAGATTAGCTTGTTTGAATGCACTAATTGGCGTCTGATTTGGAAAACAAAATAAAATCGATCTTTTTAAAGAGACAAGACGGACCGCGGACTAAGATCAAGAGCAGCTACATGGTCCTCTCCTACAATGGCAGCAAAAAAAGAAAAAGAATTACTAGCTGTTATGGAAGCAATGGAAAAAAAATGTTAGACGCTATAGGAGAGGTAAATGTTAAAATGAATAATATAGCGGCTCAAGCAGACAAAAATTTTATGGACTTAAAAGCAGAATTTCAAAAATTAACCACAAGAACACAAGACATAGAAACTAAAGTAAAAGAACTGGAAGAAAGCACCCAAAAGACAATGAGAGAGAATGACAGGATGGAAAAGATGATGTATTATAAAGACATGCAAAACCATTTGAGATTTAGAGGGATTGAGGAAAAATTGAGTGAAGACATCTTTACAAGAATGCAAGAAGCATTAGCAGATTTTTTACAAGAACAGGAAGAGGTCGTTAAAGAACACATGGATCTTGTTTATAGAGTCAATTCCACATACGCAAGAGACAAAAACATACCAAGAGATGTGGTTGTCCAATTTACAAGGAAAAGGACAAAAGAACAAATTTACAAGGAGTGCTTCACTGATCCTTTTGAAATAGATGGAAAGAAAATTATAGTAATGAAAGAACTGCCTAGAGCAATACTGCAAGAAAGGAAAAAAATCAAGCGTCTGACGGATAAACTGAAGGAGAAAAAAATTAGATTCCATTGGGAAATACCTCAAGGACTAAGCTTTTACTATGGCAACACCAGAGTAGTGATTAAAAGTACAGGAGAAATGTACGCATTCCTGGGAGAGAATAAAGATGACCTTGGAGATATTTAAGAATACATCAAGATGGATTACAAAATACTTACATGGAATGTAAATGGACTAAATTCACCCCAAAAACGTAGAATGGTAGGTCATTGGTTGGAGAAACAAAAATGTAGTATAATTTGTATACAAGAAGCTCATCTTAAAAAACAAGACCACAAATATTTAATAAGGAAAAAATTGGGAGAAGAATTTTATTCTTTAGCAAGTAATAAAAAGAATGGTGTTGTAACATATGTCAAAAAAGATTTGGAACCTAAAGTAATATTTAAAGATAAAGAAGGAAGATATTTAGCTATTGAAATTTTACTACAAGGACTGAAAACTTTGATTGTGAACATTTATGCTCCGAATGGAGCCAAAGAAATTTTTTTTAAAGAACTACAAGTGGAATTGGACAATGTAAATTACGATCAAATCATGATGTTGGGGGACTTCAATGGAACTGTAGATAACAAATTAGACAGGTGCTCTAAGAGAAAGGATGAGACATTAGGGAAGCTTCCAAAAAACTTTTTTGAACTGATAAAACAAGAGAAGCTGGAAGATATTTGGAGGAAAGCTAACCCACAAGGAAAAGATTTTACCTTTTACTCTAATAGACATGACTCGCATTCAAGAATTGACATGATTTGGATGACTACTAATTTAACTTTCAAGACAAGAAAAGTGGAAATTCTACCCAGAATAATTTCAGATCATAATCCGTGTTTATGGACGGCTGGGCAGGTAAAAAAACAAAAGAGATGGAGAATAAATGAGGACTTACTAGACAACCAAGAAATAGTTTAAAAATTACTTGAAGAAACAGACCTATACTTCCAAGTAAACATGCAGAAAGAAGTAAAAATCCAAACCGTATGGGATGCATATAAAGCAGTGATGAGAGGACTATTGATATCACTAAATTCTAAAGACAATAAAAAGAAAAGAGAGCAATATGAAAATATTGTACAAGCCATTAAAACAAAGGAAGAAGAACTGAAGAGTAAACCAGGGAAAAAGAAACTGCAAAAGGAAATCTGGATGCTGCAAGACCAAGCAAAAGCTATTTTGAACCAAGAGATGTACTGGAACTTAAAAAAACTCCAACAAAAAGCATTTGAAGGTGCAAACAAACCCGGAAAATACTTAGCATGGCAATTAAAGAAAAAACGTGAAAATAAATTTATCACTAAAGTGATAAGAGATAATATTGAGATAATAGACAACAAAGGAATAAAAAGAGAATTTTTTAAATACTATGCAAAACTTTTTAAGAAGGAAAACAAAGACAGAAGAAAGATTAAAGAATACCTGCAAACGTTAAAGTTACCAAAACCAACAGAGAAAATTAAAGAACTATTCAACAATCCAGTATCATTACAAGAGATTAAAAATGCAATAAATGACTCAAAATTAGGAAAAGCACCTGGACCAGATGGATTTACAGCGAAGTTTTATAAAACGTTACAGGAGTCGATTTCACCGGTGTTACTGCTATTGATGAACGATATAGGAGTCACTGGTGAGGTCCCAGAAACCTGGAAAGATGCAACCATCTCACTGATCCCGAAAGAAAATCAAGATTTGACTAATGTTAAGAACTACAGACCGATTTCTTTACTAAATAATGATTATAAGATTTTTGCTAAGATTATAGCAGACAGATTAAAAGAGCACCTTAAAGAAACTATACAAACAGAATAAGCAGGGTTCTTACCTAATCGACAAATAAGGGACAATCTAAGAGTAGTAGTGGATGTTATAGAATACTATGACAAACACCCTGAAAAGGAAGTGGGTTTTTTCTTTTTGGATGCGGAAAAAGCGTTCGATAATTTAAATTGGGATTTTATGTTTGAGGTTCTAGAACATCTTGAGATTGGTGAATATATGCTTAACCTCATCAAATCAATATATAAAGAGCAGAAATCCTCTTTAATAATTAATACTGAAAAGACGGACGATTTTAAAGTTGAAAAAGGAACACGACAAGGATGCCCACTTTCGCCGCTACTATTTATTTGGATTTTAGAAGTTCTACTGTTAAATGTGAAGGAAGACAAAGATATTAAAGGCTTAACAATTAAAGGTTTTTCTTTTAAATATAGGGCCTTTGCAGATGATGTGATGTTCATAGTGGAAGACCCTTTGTCTACACTACCATATTTGTTACAGAGAGTAAAAGAGTTTGGTGACTTAGCAGGATTTTATGTAAATAAGAACAAATCGAAAGTGATGTGCAAAAATTATGTCAAATAACAAACAAAATGAGTTACAAAACCTTATAGAATGTGAGGTGGTGAAAAAGACAAAATATCTAGGTGTAAACCTAACAATGAAAAACATTGATCTTTATAAAAATAACTATGAAAAATTATGGTTGCAAATTATGCAGGATATTAAAAAGTGGAATGTATTAAATTTGTCATTGTTGGGTAGAATTGCGGTGGTTAAGATGACCGTGTTACCACGATTAATGTTTTTGTTTCAAACTATTCCAATTGTGAAAGATGTAAAAACATTCAAATGCTGGCAGAAGGAATTGTCTAAGTTTGTGTGGGGAGGGAAAAAACCAAGAATCAAGACGAAAATAATGTGTGATGCTAAAGATAGAGGAGGGTTTCAATTACCAAACTTAAGGCTATACCATGATGCAATGTGTTTGACCTGGGTAGGGACATGGACTATGTTACAAGATAGAAAGTTATTGTCCCTGGAAGGTCACGACTGTAGATTTGGGTGGCATGCGTATTTGTATTATGGTAAAACAAAAATGGACAATATGTTTAAACATCATTATTTGAGAAGAACGCTAATGGATACGTGGACAAGATATAAAAACTTTTTTCCAGAAGAGATACCTATGTGGATTGTACCCGCAGAAGTTTTAAATCCAGCATCACGTTACAAAGGACAAGATTGGCTGAAGTATAGAGACTTATTAATAAGACATGGTAAAGACTTTAAATTGAAGGAGCAGCATCAGATGGACTTTGATTATGGTTGGCTAAGATATAGACAAATATATGACATGTATAGAAGTGATAAAAAATACGGCTTTAGGGAAAAAAATAATGAAATAGAACAAGTTTGGGAGGAAGGTGGGAAAAAAGTGATCTCTAAAATGTATAAAGTTTTGTTAAAATGGTTTAACGCTGATGAAATGGTAAAAGAACAAATGGTAAAATGGGCGATAAACTTTAACAAAGACATTGAAATGGAATCGGGAATTTTTATGGAAAAATGCTATGAGTATATCTACATGTTATAACCTAAAAGAAAATTGTTTTAAAATGATGTACAGATGGTATATGACACCAAAAAAAATTGCAAATATTAATCAGAATATGTCTAACAAATGTTGGAAATGTAAAAAGAAAGAAGGTTCTTTTTATCATATGTGGTGGACTTGTGACAAAGCAAAGATTTATTGGTCAAAAATACATGCAGAGATGGAAAAAATTTTGAAATGTACATTTAAGAAGTTGCCTGAAATGTTATTGCTTGGACTTAAACTAGAAGAGATAAATGTAAAGAAAAGGACAATAATGTGGTATATGATAACAACAACAAGAATGGTGTATGCACAAAATTGGAAAAATGAAAAAATACCAGAGGTGTGGGAATGGTTGAAAAAATTGTTATATATGGCTGAAATGGATAAATGGACTAGAAAGTTGAATGATCGGTACTCAGAGACCTTTTTAGAAGATTGGAAGGATTTGAAAGAGTATGTTGAAAAATACTGGGACATGAAAAATTGCATTTATACATGGTTATAATAACATAAAGCAATAGAATTAGAGTATATGAATGTATTAAGGATAATTAGACAATGAAGTTGTTTTTTATTTTAGAATTATATAAGAATATAGAAAGTAAGAATTAGTGTATAAGTATTTTTAAGATATATGACCGTTACCAGAAAAGTAAACATAGATATAAGTATTACTATTTTGGATAGAGTGGAAAATGTGTTATGCTTCAGATGTGGTGGGAAACCGCTAATATAAGATAAAAACAAGATTATACAAATAGAACAAAATGTTATATAATATGGAAAAAAGGATTTGTATAAGAAAAATGTATTATTTTTAATGTTTTGAAAAATAAATTTTTTTTACAAAAAAAAAACACAAGTGTATCATGCATACAAGGCTTTCTTTGATTTTATTTTCTTTCTGCAACTGTGAATTGCCCTATGAACAAAAAGTGTCATACCACAGCTTAATTTCAAAAGCACCTTGCTTCTGTTTCATTACAATGAAGATCCTGCTCTTCCAAGTAGGTGCTTTTGTTTTGCATGCTGAAGGGACTTGGTTTGAGACCCAGTCTGCAGATTGCAGATGGCACAGTGGGTGTTGTTCAGGAAAAGTCTAAAGTTCCTCCTTCAGCTTGCATGGTCATTTTCTTCAGCCATTCATTTCCAGCACCTATAATATTCAATTGTGCAGTTGTGTAATAGCTACTCACCTTCTAGTTTCTGAACATTTTATTTTCTCTTGGTAAATACAAAAACCCAAACTATGATATATCAAGTATTTCCACGGATTCTGTTAAATTTTAAATGAGGAAACCACAGAACATTTTCTTCTATAAATCATAATCTCTATCATGATCTTTCTTTCCTAGTTGGAGTCGAGATGGTCACAAATTGGTGAGTGCATCAACTGATAATATGGTATCTCAGTGGGATGTTCTGACTGGTGATTGTGACCAGAGGTTTCGGTTTCCTTCGCCTATCCTGAAGGTTCAGTACCATCCCCGAGATCAGTAAGTAAAATTGACAAAAACCTTTTCTTAGAGAAGTTTTGGAAATCTGAATGGTTTCTTGAGTATCATAGTAGCGTTTCAGAGCAAGTTTTGTTAAATGTGTGCATGGGGGGAGGGGCGTGATGTGTATTTTAGACTGAAAGTTACAATTTGAATTGGCTAGTTTCCCTGTGGAGTGGTGGCGGTAGAATAGTGAAGTGGAATATAATAAACCAGCAGTCACGCTGTGATTATGTGCAGAGTGCTCTTCAGTGATGTCAGTTCAGCCCTCTGAAAATAGGCTTTTAGGGAGCTGTGGGGCTCTGTGTTATCACTGATGCTATTTAGCTTTGATATGAGGCTGCCAGGCAAAATAATCAGAATTGGGTTGACAGTAATCAATATGACAATGCTGAGTTTTAAATTTCACTCATTCTTTATATGTTGGCACTTGTGTAATTCTCTGTCTAATCCTACCCCAGAGTGCAATGGTGGTATTTAAATATTCTGAATATTATTATGGAGACCAGGTAAGAAAAGATTTTCTTTTTTTAAAAAAAAATCTGCTTTTTGTTTTTATAGAAACAGAGTATTGGTGTGTCCAATGAAGTCAGCCCCAGTCATGCTAACATTATCCGACTCAAAACATGTCATCCTGCCAGTGGATGATGATTCTGATCTAAACGTGGTGGCTTCTTTTGACCGGCGAGGGGAATATATTTATACAGGGAATGCCAAAGGGAAGGTAAGAAGTCACTGAGTTTGTCTTTAGTGGGTGGTCTGTTCAACTGTCATATACGTATGAGTTCTCTGTAAATACTACCTTTTAACAGGATAATTATATATAGTAATGAGTATGGTTCTAGATATGGATTGTTAGATCTACAGATCAGAGCTATGTACAGAGAAGGGAGATCGTTCTGCAAACTTGAGGGAAAAGCCAGGTTTATAGAAAAATCTAAACGCTGGGGGGAAAAGAGTGACAAGGATCTTAAAACCCTGGTTTTTAAAAATAATACCATCACAAGATCTTACGAACCATCTTTGGAGGCGGGGGTGAAATCCTGCTAGAAGGGAAAAGGCAAAAACAGCCAGGAAAAGTGAGTGCTGGCAAAGTTTGGGCTGCTGCTACTGTCCTCCCTTCCCTCAGCCCCCGCCCCCTTCCTACTACATCCTCCCCATCCTTCTTGCTGTGGAGGGAAAGAGGGCAGCCACAAGAGTGAGCACTGAGCACCAGTGGAGCTTGGACTGCCACCGCTGTCATTTTCTTCATCCACCCACTCCTTTTCACCACTTCCTCCTAGTTGTGAGGCAGCCCCCCCCCATCCAGTGCTGCAAATTTATTTACTTCATTTATTGCTCTTTAATGGAGATCCAGAGTGACTTATGATATCCTCCCTCTTTTTCATTTTATCATCATAACAACTCTGTGAAGGGGTTGGGGGGGTTAGGCTGAGACTGTGTGACTGGCTGAAGGTCCGTCAGCAAGCTTCCAAGGCAGAGTGGGGATTTGGAATGGGTCCTTTGCCACATTGTCCTGTTGTCAGTTGGTGGATGTGCTGAAAATACATCTGCCATGTACAGTATGAAGAGACCAACACAACCCTGTACAAGTAAGAAGATTGCAGTAAGCTTATCAGATCTATAACGTGTGTGTGAAGGCAGATTCCCAAAGTCACTTCAGCAACTACCCTTGTTTGGTTCAGCAGACCTGTACGCTGCCATCTCCCATGGAACTGCACAGTGCACTTGCAGCTACCATTGTATGGGCAAACTACTTGCGAAACTCTAAAAGAATGAAAGAAAATTAAGTGGAAAGAGGTTCCACGTTCTGTGTTGGATCTTGTGTAAAGTCCATGCATGAAAGCATGACTTCCTGGTCTGTCTTCTCCTACTGCAGCCTGAAATGTCCCCACCTAAAATGCTGATCCCGGGGGGTTGAGGGGGCAAGAGCAGCATGAGGGTGGAGTTAAGTGGCTGCTACAGAAGGAGAGTATCAGCAAAAATCACCTTGCCCCTTGTACATGTGGATCTTCTCTTCAGAATCCGACCCTCTACATTGGCCATCTTAGGTGCAAAGGCCTTCCTGGGTCATAAAAGCTTACAAACAAGCATGCACATGTTGCATTTAAATGGATAAAAAGGCATTGCTTTACTGTTGTTCATAACATCTGGATTGAGCCTAGGTAAAATGATTCTAGCAAAAGAGAAATTTATATTAAATGGGTGCACAAGATATAAAATATTCTTTGCAGAGGAAGTTCAGAAAGAAGGACTGATACTAACATGCAACAAGCCACAGATACCAAATTTGGTTACAGCATGTACTTATCGCATCCAGCCCCATCATTATCTCCCCATCTCAGCATCATTTTGTGTGCTTGGAGCACTGTTGCTGTATTTAGATTCTTTGTTCTCTCCCTCTGCTAGTCCTAGTCAGTGTGGGCAGTTGTTACCTTGTTCGTCTTCTAAGTGAAGGCTTCTTTGATTTATTCAATTAAGGCATCCTCTGACTTGTGTGCTGTGAACCACATCAGACGCTTATTCTAGTTAATTTCATAACTTCTAGAATTTAAATAAAACTGGCACCGTCTCTGCCTATGCTGTCCAGCCCACAAGATAAGAACTGTCTTGTCAATTGCTGCTCTGTGTGCCCACTTTTAGAGGAAATGTGGGTGATGACTAAAGACAGGGCCTATTCTGTGGTGGCATTCCTCACCTTGGGAATGCCCTCCCCTTGAGGCTCTCCTGGTGCTTACTTTCTTTTAGACACCAGGCACACATCTTTTTACCCAGGCTTTTAATTAGGGAGTTTATCTTACCAGCTTTTTAATGGCGTACTTCATTTTATGGGTAGTTTTTATATTACTTATGTCCACTGGCTTGTTTCTTATATTAGCAATTTTAATTGTAAGCCACCTTGAGCAGGACCCTGAAGAGATGGGATAGAAATATCCTAAACTAAGTAAATAAACAGATTATTAGGGGCAGGTGTTCAGTGGTGTGAAAGATGTCATAATGAGATATTGGAAAAGTATCAGTTTCTGTACAAATTACATGAAGTTGACTGAACAGAGATTGAGATTCTGATAAATTTCCTTTCTCTTCTAATGTCATGTCTGCTTGAGTCAGACTTCACAAATTGACAGTGTTGCCACTAAATATTTTTAGTGGTTGAGAGAGAGAGGAGATGGAGGTGGAGATAGAGATGGAGATGGTTATGTCCCTTGTTCAGTGTCCCATAAATCATTGACGGTGACACATTTGAAGTCTGCACAGCTTTTCAATGCTTTTCCTCACTAATTCTCAGCACAGGATTTTGATTTTTTTTCTTCTTTTCCCCCTTGTGCTTTAGATTTTGGTCTTAAAGACGGACACTCAGGATCTTGTT
Organism: Lepidodactylus listeri; assembly: GCA_029233225.1. Lineage (NCBI taxonomy): Eukaryota > Metazoa > Chordata > Lepidosauria > Squamata > Gekkonidae > Lepidodactylus > Lepidodactylus listeri. Next base: position 67,244,662 of record JARCFY010000002.1, read on the forward strand.
GCCTCTTTCAGAGTAACAACAGGCACCAGCAATACTACAGCCATTAAATCCATAGAATTTGCGCGGAAAGGAAGGTGAGTTGAAGAATAGCTGATAGTGAGAACAGATATAAGGTTTTTCCTATTAAGTGAGTTTTCCCAGTACTTCTGCTTCCCTGATTGATGCTGAAGGTAATAGATCACGAAGAGTTGAGTTCCCTGGGACTGCAGTGTACCCATGTTTACAGATGGAATTTGCTCTCGTGTTTGCCTATAAAATCACCATTCTGCTTTTGGCACTGGGAATCTTGGAATAAAAGGTGCGCATGTTAGGACTGTGCTTAGAATGTTATTCTTGCACAAGATTCATTGATTTTAAGTCAGGTGCAGTGTTCAGACTTTTCAGAAACACTTTCAAACAGGCTTATGAATTTTAGTGTCCTTTGTTGCTGCACAAGAGCTTAGAAAAGCACCAGCCTCTTGGAATATGACAGAGCAGCACATTTATTTCCGAAGCATTGCTAATTTGAGAAATGGCTGTATTATAATTCAGAAGAATAAGGAGTCTTGCAAACTCTGGCAGGGATCCAGTGACCTGTGTACTGAAGCTTTCTCAAACAGCAGTCTCAAGGCTGTGCAGAAAACAGCTTTTTAAAAGGAAAGGCCTTTCAAAAGTAGTTTGCATTATGACCGAAAGGGCTATTGTTTGAAGGAAAAAAATATTGGATTCCAATCTCTGTCTCTCTTCTCTTGCTTATGTAACATATTATAGAGGAGTGTCTCAAGGTTGTGCTTTGGATGATATCATTACAAGAGTTTATGTATCTTTTCTGTTTCTCAGTTGCTTTCTAATAAATACAGCTGATCGAATAATCAGAGTCTATGATGGTCGGGAAATCTTGACCTGTGGTAGAGATGGAGAACCAGAGCCAATGCAGAAACTTCAGGACTTAGTGAACAGGTAGGATGATGAAGAAAGAATCTGTCTTGAGAGTGGTGTGTTTTGCTTTGCAGGTTCCAACTTCACTACAAAACAGGATCCTTCAGCGGGTCCTCTGAAGTAAGTTGTTGCTTTCCAAGCCTTGAAAAACAAAAAATATTCTATAGGCCTTCTGTCTCCAAAAATTTAATATGTCATTCCAAAGGAGTGGACTTGAGAATGATCATACAGCTGAAATGGCTTCCTGGCTCTCCAGGCCTACCCTAAGGAACTTGCTCTGTCTTCCTGGCTAAGTTTGTACTGAAGTGCAGGATATGGTCTCTAGCAGGCAATCCTGAAACTGTATGGGTATTACTGTGATGATGAAACTTCACTTAGCACAATTACCAGCCTCTTCTATGTTTTGTTCTCCATCCCTCTGCCCTTACTGGTCCATTCTTTCTGTCCTTACACTTTTCTGTAAGTTTAGATATACCCTGGTCTGTAACATAAGGTCACTGAACACAAAGTCTGCAAAAATGTAATGGAAAGGCAGGTAATATGTTAATGCAAATTATGAAAAACACTTGCATGTTTGCAGATATAGTTACTGAAATTAAGGAAATGCATCCTAGTAACCCATTTGAGTAATTCAAATTTCATAAATTGTTCCTTGTCGCTTTGGAATACCTGGCCTCTCATTACACCAAAAGCATCTTTCTACCTTTGGCTCTTACCTAGAAACCCTTTCTTCTCATTAGTGCACAATGTTAACAAGCTAAATTATTCTGTGAATTGCTTTATCTGCAGGACGCCTTGGAAGAAATGCTGTTTCTCTGGTGATGGGGAATATATTGTTGCAGGGTCAGCACGTCAGCATGCTTTATACATCTGGGAGAAGAGCATTGGAAACCTTGTGAAAATCCTTCACGGCACCAGAGGGGAGCTGTTGCTGGATGTAGCAGTAAGTGTCTCTATTACTGGTTCTCAATGGATTAATTTTGTCAGAATCAGTTGGCTCAATCTGTTTTTAATCACTTTTCTTCTGCCCCACTCTGTTCACTCTGTTTCTAGTGGCATCCTGTCCGGCCTATCATTGCTTCCATTTCCAGTGGCGTGGTATCCATTTGGGCTCAAAATCAAGTGGTAGGTAGTGATATCAATGCATTTTTTTTGCCACTTAAATATTTTCCATTTCCTTGAGTGACTCCCTTTTCATTGTTTTTAATCAGTACTCTGGAAGTAATATTTTTTCGCAGAAGAAGCAACATCCTTCTAAAGACTGCTGGAAAAATTCACTGCTAATAACCAGAGAGATAGTCATGATACTCTTTTTCATCCCTTTCAGTATTTTTTTTTTGCTGTGTGGCTTCGAAAGAGAACCCAACACAACGAATGAGTCCACTTATTTAGCAGGCCTTGTGACTTAGAATTTTGGAGAAGGGCTAGTCCTGTGATTTTGCATGTGGTCGGAGATCTTCAGTGCAGATCTAGGATATGATTGTCTTGGAGCTGTTTAGTGAATATAATGTTCTTTGAATTTGTGGTTTAGGAAAACTGGAGTGCCTTTGCTCCTGATTTTAAGGAGCTGGATGAAAACGTAGAGTATGAAGAGCGGGAATCTGAGTTTGACATAGAAGATGAAGATAAGAGTGAACCCGAACAGACAGGTAATCTCTAAAATAAATAAATAAAATTGTGTGCACTAATGAAAATTCATATACTCTAATGCAAGAGATGGGCAGATTTAGTTGTTTTTATTGTACCTTTCCTTTTGCTCAGAACATAATAAAAGATACATTACAACATTTCAACTGTACAGTAGATGCAAGCAGTAGCTAAACATCGTATGAGAACACTTAGATTGTCAGACTAGGACCTGGGAGATCCAGGTTCGAATTCCCAGCCTACCATGGAAGCTTGCTGGGTGATGGTGTTATGTAAATTATGTAATCCTAATCCTATTGCATTGTTCATTGGATGTCAGATTGTATTGTTTTATAGTCTGTAATCCACTGAGTCTTGGTGATACAGGAGGGCTACAAATAAGGAAAATTAAACCTTTCCTCCAGCACTGCTAAGGTGTGTGTGTTGGGGGGACAGGGACAACAGGTATGTCTATCTTGCCTGTTCTGTAATTGCAACTTTTGGGAAACCGCATCAGAGAAAGGTTTAATTGCACTCCTCTGAATCTGCTTTTCAATCAAAAAGATCTTGGGATCTCTTATGTCATCTCTGATTTGGCTGTTGCACAGCCCTGATAACTTGAAATATCGGTAGAAAGTGTGCTAGATAAAGCCAAAGTTAAAGTTATAACTGCCACCTAAAGATTTTGACTAGGTGTGCAAAAAAAAAAAAACCCTGTTTTTTTCGGATTCGGGTATATTAAACCTGAATTTTTCGGGATTCCCGAAAAAAACTGAATATCTATACTGGTATAGGGTAGATATCTGAAAATTTTCGGGATTCCCGAAAAATTCGGGTCCATTATACCCTATGGGGCCATTGTAATCAATGGCAAAAAAGTCTGAAACGTTTCCAGGGGGCTGGGGGGGAGGGGGTTTGAGGTAGAGGCTCCGAATTTGGACTGTAGCTGCTCAAGCCTCTCCCCAAAGGACCCCCAAAGTTTTGAAAAGATTGGACCAGGGGGTCCAATTCTAGGGGCATCCAAAGAGGTTGCCCCATTCTCCATTGTTTCCTATGGGAAAAAAGGCAGGCAGGCAGCAGACAGTGTCTCCTGAAAAATCTCTCCAAGAAAGTAAGTGAGGTGGTGAGAGGGGCATGTTTGCCAGGCTAGTAGCAGCAGAACCTGTGCAATCTGCCCCCCAGAAACAGGGCCACCATGCCAGTCAGTGCCCAAAGGTTGACCCAACAGGACTCACTCAGGTCAAACCAAAACTAAAGCCCTATACTGAGATTTATTTCAAGATATTATTGGAAAATAAACCTACAACCTTTTTTTAAAGCCTATTTAACAGTGGTGAGAGAGCAGGGGCAGCAGCCAGCCACACTCTCCAAGCTAAACTCTCTCAACTCTGACCAGTCCAGCCGCAGCAGCACCAACCGTTCAGGAACAGCAGGGAGTCAGGGGTGCAGGTCTGCTTTTATGCTCTCTGGGCATACACAGAGGTTTTCAAACAAAAACAACCTTCTGTGATTGGCCAGAGAGCGGATACCAAAATCCTATTGGCTGCCAGTGCAAGCTGCCTAGTGCCTAGGAGTTCCACAGTACTTGGAAACTTTGCAAGGCAAGCTGCCCTGATGCAATGCATTTGCAAATGCATTGCAGTGATTGGCCATCCATGGTCCCTCCCCCCCAGCCCCCTCCTGGGACCATGAGCAAAAGGCGGGAAAGAGGGTACACAATGCCGGAAAACGAAAGAGTAAGTGATGGGCTTCCCTTTGCAGTTAACTCCCCCCCCCCCCCCCGGCGGCCGCCATCTTCAGTTTGCCGAAAAGCCGGCTTTTTTGGGGGTTTTATTTTTGGGATACTGGGGAGTCTCATCAGAGCCTTTCCAGTATCCCAAAACCCCGAAATGGGTTTTTTTGGCTTTTCGGAAAGCCGAATGCACACCCCTAATTTTGACTTACTAGATAGAAGAGATCCTCCTGTATTTAGCTGATACAGAAATGGTCATTGTTTGATGGTTAAATATTTGTGACATGTGTATAATTCTGTACATTAGTGTTTGTGTTGAACTCATTCATGTTTACTTATTTAGGCACTAGTTTACCAAGGGAATGTTTCTGTTCCCCCTAATTTGAGATTTAAACTTTCTCTGCTTGGCAGGTGCTGATGCAGCAGAAGATGAGGAAGTGGATGTAACCAGTGTAGATCCCATTGCTGCTTTCTGTAGCAGGTAAACATGATGACAGGAAGATGTTAAAAGGATAAATATTTGCTAATCATGCAAATAACTTTAAACTGTCTTTTAACCCAGTTAAAGTAACCTTGGTTGATTAACTATGTGACTGTTAACTAAAGTTTTTTGATGATGCATGCACGTTATAACAAGCAAGCTCTTAGAAGAAGTATTCTTTCCTGAGCGATGAAGGAGGAGAGATGCCTTTTTCTGAAGTCTACCACCAATGGGTTTTCTACAAACCTGTGTGAAAAATATTGACGCTTTTAAGAGTAGTCTGGCCAGTTAGTTAAGGACAGTGTTGAAACACGTTAAATCAAAACATATTAAATAATCTAACCATCTTGTCCACTACATTTTATAGCCCTAACATAAATGTCTCATTGTGATACCTGTGAGATAAGCATTCTCTCCTTAAGCCAGTATTCTGTATCTGATTTCTAATTTTGTAAGAGGAGTTTCATGAACTAAAAGGTCTTTAGAATGGTCCAAAATATATAGGATGTGATATTGTGGAAGTTTAGATTCTGACAGTGGAATCCTAAGCAGAGTTACACCTTTCTAAGTCCATTGAAGTCAGTGGGTTTAGAAGGGTGTAACTGCTTAGGATCCACTGTAGTTTGCTTTAAAAAGATTGTTACAGTTCTGTTCCATTCTTCCCTTTTTAGTTTCTCAGAACTGATTGTTCTTTTTGTTTTTGTGCATGTGTGTGTGTGTCCGTGCCTTGAAGTCATGGTGACTTCTGGCAATTCCTACTGGAGCATGGAGGACATTCAGAGAAGTGGCTTGGTAGCCTGCTGCTGGCCTCGGTATTCTCTGGAGGCCTCCCATTCAAATGTTTGCCAGCATTGGCCCTGCTTAGCTTCTGAGATCTGACAAGACTGGGCTTGCCTGGACTATCTAGGTCAGGGCAGAACTGATTATTCTTGAGTGGTGCATAACTGATTCTTCCCAGACTTTTAAAAATTAATTTATTTTGGTATCTCTGTCTCCATCTTCCACTTAATTTGGGGGTTTTGATAAGTAGATGGCATGTTGTAAGTTCTCTTTTCTTCACAAAGCTTTCAGTTTCTCTTTCAGTCTTTGTTGTTGTCAGAGAGTGTTTATTTTTATGCTGGGTAACCATGGACTAAATCATGCACAAAAAAGTCAACTCAGAGGAAGTAAGATGTGTTATCTCATCAGTTTATCAGTATGCTGTGATTCACTACAGCTCCCTGTGAATGTACCTAAGTGACAAACCGGGATTTCCATCTATATCATGTGTGAAATGGCCATGTAGTATGTGCCCATGAGGCTCATTTCTGTGGTTGTGATACTTCGTTTTCAAACTGTGCTAAGAACTGAAGAAGAGATGAATGCGGAAAGGAATCTTATAGTATGAGTTGCCCATAATTCATGGGAGAAAATATTATTTCCTTACCAGTGATGAAGAACTGGAAGACTCCAAAGCTTTGTTGTATTTGCCTATTGCTCCCGAAGTGGAAGACCCAGAAGAAAACCCCTATGGCCCTCCACCAGATGCGGTTCAGACTGCCATACCTGATGAGGGAATAGGCTCTGAAAAAAAGAGACAGTCACTGTCTGATGGACCTCAGCCACCAAAGAAGAAACCCAAAACAACCAATATTGAACTGCAGGGAGTACCTAATGATGGTGAGTGGGAACTGCCATCCTTTTGCTCATGCAGGTATCATCTGCCATCTTTATAGACTGAAGAACGAGCAGGAATACTAGTTCTGTTTGATATTTTTTTAAATGTTGCTTGGGACAGTAGTTGTCTTCACCTACCAGTTCTTATCAGGCATGACTATACGTTTCTTTAGGGAGGAGTGATTCATTTCTAAACAGCAACCTACTAGTGTATTTATTTCTGTGCTGTGGGAACAGCAGGTTAAAAAAAGCATCACAAACACTCCAGCTGCATTTCTGCTGTCTGCTTTTCTTTGTAGTAAAATAATACTCGGTTTTGGACTAGTTCACACAATGTAATCCCTACACAAAAGTGATTTTTATGTAGGAATTTAATGAATCCCATATACAGATTTTCACAAATATAGTCTGGTCTACAAATGCAGCAGAATGAGGTAGCAGTGTGCTGAGGGCATAGAAAAGATTGTACCCATTCAGATTTGGGGAGGGGGGGAGGTGTCATGTGAAGGGCTAGATTCTTTCACTCTGAAGCGCTCAGTTTTTATGTAGAAAAGCATTAAAACTATTACTCTCCCCACCTATAACCTTAAGTGGCACAGCCTATTCTATTATTTCATTCTGCGACATGTAGTGTAGAATATTTGTACCCACTAGCCTGTGCACAGGGCTATTACAGTTGGGTAGTGAGTTTGCCATGTCAAGCTCTCTGCCAGGGAGCTGCTGCTTTCAAGAGCTTCTGACAACCATGAGACTGGTAGGTCTAATTGTGTTTTTGAAGCCTATGTTTGTCAGAGCCCTCAACGGCTGTAAAACTTTTAGATCTAGTAAAGGAACTGCCCATAGACCCCACCATTTCTCTGCCCTGTCCTGTGATTGTATAACAGAACACGTAGAGAGGATGAGTGTTCCGGAGTACTGCAGTGTTGACCTGGCAGGCCATGAGTTCACAGGAACAAACAGCTTGTACCAGTAAGCCTGACAGTTTGAAAAAGTGATTAACCAAATAAGACCCCCGACTTTGTTTTCTCATGTCTCACAGGTAATATAGCTAATTCTCAACAGGGCCAAATCGGTGGACACTTAAATCCAGAGACTGGAGTCAAAAACAGACAAGACAGCTCTTTCTACAAACCTGAGAAAAGCCCCAGATTTGCAGAAAAATCTGAAATCTAAAAAAAAAATGCATTGGGGATTTTAAAACCCCCAAAATAATAGAACCAACACTTCTAATGTGGCCATTGTAAACTCAGTGGTCATTGTGGGAGTTACTAGGCAACCGCAACAGTATTTCCAGTTTTTCAATCCTTGATTTCTGTCAGTGAAACTTAGCGGGAGAGGGCAGGGCTGCTTTGGCCTTTGTGGGAGGACTTATGAGGCCAGGTCTGGCAGAAACCACCAGATGACTATGTATTTGCCTGACTTACCAAAGCCTGGCTACTTGCTACTGTTCAACAGCAGCCACTTCAAGAAAGCCAAGTGGTGTAGTGGTTTGAGTTTCAAACCAGGATCTGAAAGGCCGAGGTTTGAATAATCAGTTTGCCATGGAGGCTCACAGTGATTTTGGGCTAGTTGCACATTCTCAGCTAGTTGCACATATCTCACAGGTGTTTTGTGAGGATAAAATGGAGTGGAGGAGAATGATGTAAGCTGCTTTGGGTCTCCATTGTGGAGAAAGATGGGATACAAATGAAGTAAATAAATATAGCTGAAGATGGGAGGCAGATAAAAGATAGGTTGGTTGATGGGTGGAAAGGAGAAGGAAACAGAAAGGTAAGAATATGGGAATTTCTGGGGGAGGGAAAGGGGAAATAGTGTGTGTGTGTGAGGGGGGTAAATAGGAAAAATGAGGTCCTCCTAAGGTCCTTGCTGGTTTCTCACTGTTCAACTGGCCTCAGCTTTGTGGCCAGCATCCCCAGGTAGAGGCTGCCAGGGGGAGGGAAGGAGGGAAAGCTGAAGGTGGGGAGGGGCAGATAAAGGTAGTCTGTCTGATGGGTGGGGAACAGAGGAGGAAGCAGGAAAAGGGGAGGCTTTGGGGGCTTTCAGGGAAGGAAAGCGGAAATAACGGGGGAGGGGAAAATGAGATTCCCCTTGCGAGTCCTTGTCGGTCCCCTGCTTGTCCCTATTTTGGAACTAATAGTATACTAGTGCGCTCCCCAGGTGCTTTTACTGTTTATCTAGCTGCATTCCTAAGAAAAGGAAGTAGTTCACCAGGCTGAGAACACTCAATGGAAAATATCTCAAATGGGATGAAGTGTTTGTTTAGTAATATTTGGTATTATGCATTTTCTTTAAAGTATCTGGACCAGCTGCTCTCTTGATCTGAGTGACCCAGTAAGTTTATTGTTGTGATTCTAGACAATGAACTGCTGGTGAACTCACTTTATCGTAACTCCTGGCTCATCGCACTGTTCTTGCTTGGCTCAAACTACTGTTTTGTGTTCTAGTTCCTTTTTTTAAAAAAAAAGACCAAATCCTGAGTTTCCCCTTTTTCATGTCATAGCATGTGCATCAGAGAGTTGCCAAGTAGATAGGGGAGTGAATTTGCTGTTTTGTTTTATATAAAACTGCAGATTTGAAGTTAATTTCCCAAACATGCCTCTTCCTTCACAGAAGTCCATCCGCTGCTGGGTGTGAAAGGAGATGGTAAATCCAAGAAGAAGCAAGCAGGCAGGCCTAAAGGATCAAAAGGTAAAGAGAAAGATTCTCCATTTAAACCGAAACTCTACAAAGGGGACAGAGGTTCTTTACCTCTGGAAGGAGCAGCGAAGGGTAAAGTGCAGGCGGAGCTGGGACAGCCCTTGCCAGGTAAGGACCCAGTGTGAGCGTCTGCTTGCTTGGTGACCTTGCTTCATATGGACATGGCATAGTCTTAGCATTTTAGTTCTCCAAATGGCAGTTGCTTGCTGAGTGTTTAGCTGCTCTGCTCTCAAGGATGGACAAAATTTTTCTTCTGAGAATTGTCCTGTTTAGCCTCCCCACCATAGCCATTGGTACTCGGTGCTGCAAGTATAGAATGCAGATATTTTAAAAAATAATTTTGCTGCATTAGAGCAGTAAAACTGCTGACTCTTCTCAGTAGCTTACTACATTGGAAATGCACCCAGATTTGGAGTCAAGAAGGGTGTTGAGTCAAATACAAAAATTAAAGTGGCAAGGTGCATGCTGAAGTTAAAAATCAGGTTCTGTGGCACAATTATAAGCATATCAAAACATGGAGAGGAGCTAGCCCCTAGTAGTTAGTAAGCTGCATTGCTTGTAAAGTATGTGGTGCTGAGAGACTCCATCTCCCTGTTTTAGATCATACTTGCCTGTGTAACTGTGGCATCTACCCATATAAACTACGTATCAGCCATTTCTTGACATTCTGACTCTATTCAGTGTGACTAAGAAACCAAAAAGATGCTCTGCAATAGTGAGTGGAGCTATGAAGACCAGAGCAGTCTCGATTTTCAGGGACTGCAGAAGGGTTTAGCTCCCACATCCAGTAGTGTCCCAGGGTGCCTTCTTTTACTTCTTCTTCACTGAGTTTATGGCAAAGTAAGGTGCTGCCCATGGGGACTGAGAGAGAGCAAAATCTGCCCTTCCTGTCTGACCCGTGGGTGAACTGGTCTGTTTGGTCAGGGGTCCACAGAAAGAACAGTGCAGTCACAGAGAGAACAGCATTCCTCCAGAGTCCTTGAAATGCAAAACCGTACCCGACCAGCCATTGTGATGGACATTTTGCTGGCAATATATATTTGAAAAATCCCTCTTGCTTCTAAAGTAAAAAATACGTAATGCCATCTTCCCCATGAAAATCATATTCAGTGGACATTTAAATTGTACTAGAAACTAGCTGCTATGTCTTATGAGTGGCTAAATATTCATGGGCTACTCCAGACATGCATATTCTGTTGATGCATGAAAATATTCTTCCCTTGTGAAAATCTGTTCCTTTTTATTGTGGCTTTGCTTTGCATCAAAGTTAGCCTGTTTACAAATAGGCCAGAATACACTTTAAATTATATATGTTGTTTCACAGAGTACATGCATGTAAACTTTAAAGAAATGCCGAAGCAGCTGTATCTGAAGACTTAAGCAGTGACTCACGAAAGCTCATAACCTGCCAGATATTTTGTTAGTTCTTTAAGGTGTTACTGGACTCTTGTTCTTTAGTTGTGCTTCCTCACAGTGATCTTTCTTTGAATGCCCACTTCAGTGCACCCTGACTTGTCTCATTTGAAAAGGGCATTGCTAAAGAAAAAAAATGTTTGCTGTTGTCTTACATAACCTAAGTGAGTTAAGGGTTATTGCTTGTTAGTAAATGATAACCATTCCTCCCTCCATCATCCTGATCATATTACTGGTTCTTGTGTATGTACCACGCGTGCGTGCACACACATAGTCTTGTAGGTGTCATGCAAGTTGGACTACAGCCAGTTTTTAATTGTCTAATCTTCTTTTGTAAAATGCAAAGCAGCTTTCTTCTTGATTGCTTGAAAAAGTTCAGACAGCAGGAGAAAGTGAGTTAATAGGAACCAGACCCACCAGAGATTCAGACATGGTACACGCACAAAATTTTGTATGTCCTTGAAGCTCAGTAGCTATTGCTGTGAATATTTAGTTGCCAGAACTGAGATTTTTTTAAACCCCTTTCTTTCTCCTCACTGCTGGTCCTGTTACCCACCTTGCTCATTGTCCTTCCTGCTCTGCTCCTGTTGTGTTGCTTTTAGAGTTATTAATCAGCACCTGGGGTTTTTGCTTACAACTAACACAGTGAAAGATGTGACAACCTTCTCAGGTGAAACCTGTTTGCTGAGTTGAGTGCTGCTAATTTAATATATTGCAGCTCCTTAAAGACACTGCAGTAAATGTATTCAGGGTCGTGGAATGTCAAAGAAGACCACACAAACCTTCAGTGTTCTGCAGAAGTGCTTCAGGGATTGGATGGCATCATACTATACATGTCCCTAAAGTCTTAAAGGCTGCAATTCTAACTTTTTCCTGGGAGTGAGGCCCATTTAATAAAATGGGGTTTACTTCTGAGAAGACTGAGTTGACTGCTCTCAAAAGTAAATTCAGTTACCATGAGGGGTATCATTTAATCTTTGCCCTTGCCAATTCTGCCAGTAATATTTTTTGTGGTTATTGCAATGTGTATTTACTAGGAATCTTGGATGGCAGATTCAGATGCTCTTGTCATACTTTGTAATTTGCTTGCTGATTGACTGAATAGACCTTATTAATATTTTCAGTCCTCCTTGAGTCCCAGTGAGAAAGGCAGCCTATAAGTGAAGCTAATAATAATAATAACAGTACTTACATATAATATTTGCACGCATACTTGACCTTGGGCAGAGTCAGGTTAATTGCCAGACACATTTTATTTAATTTTCTGGATTTGCTTAAACGTTGATTGCTGTGAAGCCTGTGTGACTTAATGGGAGAGCAATACAGAGTTATGTAGTCAGTTTCTTGTGCAAGATGGGGAGCCTGTTTGTGGCAGTTGGAGAGCTGGAAGAGAGCCTTCTTCCTGGTGTCATTTTATAGTCAAATTAATCCTTTGGGCTGTCCAGCCCTCAGTGAAGCAGCTGATCTGTACAGCAGACTTATACTCCACCCCTTAAACTGCTGTCTGAAGAATGGAGTGGCCTTTGCAACTGCACGGAAGGCACCCACTTGGCAACCAAGTCTGAAATTCTGTAAATAGAAGGCCCGATGGTGTCCTTAACGGTTGGCATCAGTTGTAATGTAAACCATGCCAACAAGGCATCAACCAGAGACCAAGTGAAACCTGTTGGTTTCAAGACTTGAGGTTTGGTTCAAGTTCTGTCTGTTGACCCATGTTGATGGCCTGTCATTAAGTACAGTCATCTCAAGTTCCATTTGGAATCCTAGCCTCCACCTTGGAAAGTATATTTATTTACTGAGGTACTTCCCTCATTTATACCCTGCCATTCTCCTCAGTGGTAACCATAAGCAGCTTATATCATTCTCCTCTCCTCCATTTTATCCTCACAACAACCCTGTGAGGTAGGTTAGGTTGAGAGTGTGTGACTGGCTCAGGGTCACCCTGGAAGCTTCCCTGGCCGAGTGGGGATTTGAACCTGAGTCTCCCAGATCTGATTTCAACACTCTAACCACTGCATCTTGCTGGCTTTCGGGTCTCTGGGGGATTATAGCTATGACTCATTCTCCTTCACTGACTTCAGTTCCTCAGAGCATCTTTTTCCTCCCAGGAGGAAATTTGTTGGACACCTCTCTGAGCATTCTTGTTTGAGCGTCAGATGGCCATCTAATGTCCATATTTTCCTGACTCAAACAACAAAAAGGCTTTAACTGCAAACAAAGCTTCATTCTCTGCATTTAACTTGTGCTTTAGTTCTTGAAAAAATGAAACTTTTTTTTAATTGCAAGGGCTAAACATTCTGCCGCTTTCCTGGTCTCAATGAAAATTTGAAAATTTGGTTGTGAACATTTTTAGTATCAAAACACTTTTTACTGGGGGGGATCTGCCCCACTGTGCTGTTTTTGAACTAGTTTGCTAGTGTTCACAGCCCCAATTAGCTGGTGCCCCTTTCTTCTTTAAAAGCCATCACCTCTTTCAGGGAACTGATATAATCAGCCATTGAGAGTTATCTCTGCAGCATCATTGAGGGCACGTAAAGCTAATGCACTTCACTTTGCTTCATTGCCATCAATGAGTTCACTGTGCATCAGAATCTCATTATCTATGTGATTACCTCACTGCTTTCACAAAGAAGAGACAGGGGTTGTGTTCTTTTTAATGGTGCCAATGGAGCATCCAATCAGATCCAAAAAGGTGTTTTTACATATGACTACTACAACCGGGAGGTCCTGGGGAAATGATATGGACCATGTGTGGAGGTCTGTGAGAGAATTATGCTTACTGCCCCAAATGTATATGCACGCACATAGGAGTGGAGAGGTAGAAATGGTTTAATCCTTTCTGAGCACATCACGTAATCCACCTTGAGTATCAGCAAGAAAGGTGGACTATAAAAGAAGTAAATTAAACTAAGTATGGGTATGTGTGATTGGCAGGTATACTTCATTTTGTGCAAAATATATGTCCCAGTTCTGCTTTCCCCTAATTAGGGCAATAGATAATAAATTCGCCCTGAGCTGAAATCACTTCCTACTCAGTGTTTCATCTGCCTAACATCCTGATCCCAGCAGCCCTTTCCCATTCATGCTGGGTACGCTGACCAGCTGCACAGCCCAGATTCACTTATTTCCTGTGCTTTAGCCAGGTAAGTTTGCAGAAACTCCATCCAAGAGAAAATTCAAAATTTCTTAAGGCTTTAAACAATTTCTGATTTTTCTCTGCTATTAATTAAAATCCCCGAAGGGCTGTATAAGCATGAAACCCACAACCTGTTGGAGAAAAGTTTCCCCAGCCTCTCTGCACTTGCTGTCAGTGTTTCTGTGGTATCTAGATTCTACTAGTGGAAATAATTGTTTGAGCTGTCTGGAAAATATTGTCACCAGTGCTCGATCTTTTTTTCCCCAGCAGGTGGTGGGATCTCAGAGCTCTTATGAAGGCATCCCCTATCCTACCTATCCTTTATTTCCGGTCTTGGTACCATGACGTGGATTAAGATCAAGATGGTCAGTCAAGATAATGAACTGACCTTAAGTTAATATGGTAAGGACAAGTAACCGTGCTGCCTATGGATACATGGAACGACTTTTTAAAAGATGCAAATTGTGGAAGAGGAAAACTGGGTCCCTCCTAACTTCTCTTCTTGCTAACCGTGAAAGAAGGTACTGACTCTCAGGAAAGAAGGTTTGTACAGAACCTGGTGGAACTGCTTTCTGTTTAGAGCTCCCTAATCGTACAAGAATCCCGACACAGGACAAGGAGATCACTGTGCTGCCAAGCTGAAGTCTTTCATTATGTTTCTTTTACATATTCTGGTTCTGAAGAAGATGAATCCAGATATTGTTTCCACAAATACCTGTCACAGTGCTGTGGATCCCAAGAACATTTCTACTGCGTTGTCGCTAACTGAAGTAAATTATTGTGTACATCACTATTTTATCTGTTACCCACTCTGGCTTGCGCTAGTTGGTGTATGTGCTCGTAATGCTGAGATTACAAGATTACAAACGGGGTTTTCAGGGAATGGGTATTCGCTGCAAGAACTGAGGAATGGGGGAGTGAGTAATAAGCAGCCATTTATCTAGATAGAGGAGGGAGGGCCTTGGATATGGCATGCAGCCCAAGCACAAGTGATTTGCACATCTCACCATGGTTTTTGTATCTCACGCACACCATAGAAATGCACATTTCTCCCATAGGGAGATACTTCGTCACCCCACACTTTGAGATTGTAAGGAGAATCAGCATATACCTACAAGAGACGCATGTAGTCTGGAGTGCAGATGAGACATTGAAGCATGGCCATAGAATGTATGAGTCACCCTTTTCTTGTGCATGTTTGGCTTCAGTCACTTGGCCGACACAAGAAAGCACTGGCCTCTGGATCTTCATTTCCTGCTCTTTAATTGTTTCACACAAAGTCATATATCCATTTCCCTAACCTGAGAAAATGACTCCCCCCCCCCTTCAGAATAGAAAAGCTTCTTTCCCCAGGTGTACAAAATAATTTAACAAAATCCAGAAGAATGTATTCATTAAGAGCTCTCAAGGAGATTTAAATGTTGAAGAATGGGTACTTAATTCCCAGCTGCAAATGTTTTAGTTTTAATGCTTTTCCCTTCTGCATGTTGTGCCCCAAGACCTCTCTTCCTCTATTGAAACCTTACATGTGGTATTATAAATTTAATGATATCCCCGACTTCAGCCTTCCTGTACCTGATCCTGCCTCCCACAGTCTGCCGGTTCACCCAAAGACCTGAAGGCTGCCTGGGTAACAATGGCTGTTCTGCAATTTTTTATTTTTATTTTTTTGGGTGGGGGGGGAGGGATAGTATGGAATCCAGCCTTCTTCCATGGTTTATTTTCTTTCACATTTTAAAAATTATTTAGATACTGCAATATTTTGTACAAAACTAGACAGATGACCATTGCCTGCTAGTTATTTGTAAAGTGGTGCTGTGATATTAGCTTTTGTGTTTGTAAATAAAGAGGTATGTTTTATTTCTTAAACACTATGATCTGTCCTTCTTTTATAGGACCAGCCTTTTTATGAATATCTTTGATTCAAATAACAAAAGGAATATTTTGCTTCAGCAAACAGTAAACATTAATAGCTTGATAATAGTTGCTGTTGGTGATGATGACTAGCTAATAGGGGAGAGACCCAGGTTTGCAGGAAAACAAAAACCCAAACACAGAACAGTTGTCTGTGCAAGCACACACAACTTTTATCCAAACACATGAGGAGGGGGCAGGGGAAAGGAGGGGGTCACTGACCTCTACTCCCTTTAAACACCAAGGTGCCAAAACTGGAGGCGGGTGGGTGAGTAGCGGTGGGACCCACCAACCCTCCTTGCTATCGATGTGGCAACCCCCCTCCTCCTGCCACTGCCAGGGCAGCAACACTTTGAGTGGGCAGGGGAGGAGGTGTGGGGGTTGTGGCTCCCCCTCCCCAGCCCAGAGGTGACAGCTCTGGAGGTGGGCAGAGGAAGGAGGTGTAGAAGCTCAAGTTGCCATAGGAACAGCTTGGTGAGTGGGGGGGGGGAATGGGATCCCCCCTGTGAATCTGTGGTCCCCACTTGTAATAAGGATTATAATATAAGCCCTTTGGAGTGAGTTTACATTCAGGTGTACCGAGTGTTATTAAGTACAAATTGCTTCATGTTGACATGCAAAAAGCTTCAGGACTGAGAATGGCAATGCCTGAAGAATGCATAGTATGAATAGTGTATAGTTGAGTGGTAGAGTCCCAGTGATACTCCTGTATGAACCTTCCCTTTCATTGCTGAGGTGGGTCAGGAACAGAGAGAGAACGCTGAAGCCTGTGGCATTACATCTTTCTTCACCTGACTGCTTTGCCATTGTTGTTTAGGTAACGGGTTAAGGCCTTTCCATACCTTTTGTTTGAGCCACCTGCTGTGCTCTCCTTTGCTGTTTGTTCGGATTGCTGTGGTATACCATTTACCTGCTGCCAGCTTTATTGCCATATATTGGACAGTAGTTTTCTAATTAATTTGCAAATTGTTGCTTTGGTTGGACCTTGTTAGCTACTTTGGACAAATTGTAGTTTAGAAAAGTGGGGTGTAAATAATACTAATTTAGAAATATTGAAGCTAATGTAAAGTGCTGAGAAAAGCAACGTGAAATGGCTGAAATATGTCCACTAGAATTGTTTCAGGTGTAACTGCGAGTGGAGGCTGCATATCCAAACTACAAGCTCCTGTTAAGCCAAGTTGGTACCATTTGCTTACTTTATAACAATTCAGCAGCTCTCCAGTAACATTCAGTGAAAAACCAACAGGCCACAATGCCTGCAGCTGCCTTCCAGGGAGGAGGATGCCCACAGACAACTTTCTTAGTAACTGTGCATGCAAAGTACCCAGCACCAGTTGGGAATGTAATTATTGATAGGCAAATATCTGCATGGTTGGCCCAAAGCTGTATGGGTTTTGTGTGTGTCTGCTGAACATTTAGGAATGCTGAGTAGGCATTCATAAGTATTCAGAGGGGGGTCCTAGGAAAATGTGCCCAGGTGCATGAAAAAAAACAGCACACATGTACCTACTCCCATTCCTAGGAAATTTTAGTTTTCTTTACCTCCTGAATTGAATGGCAGTATGTGTGTGTGTGAGAGAGAGAGAGAGCGAAAACTACAGTTCCTGCCAACTTTGGCTGGAAGTCGTGCTAAAGAAGTCTGGAAAGAGAATATACAGGGAAGAGAAAAGGAAGCCCTAGTCATCTGCCTCAACCTGTTTCTGCATTTCAAATCAAGGTTAAAAGAAGTCTGTGCCCAACTCAAAAATGGTGCAAACGTTTCAAGCAGAGGAAGTTTGCCTTTTGAATTCCATTGCTTGGTGTTTGTCAGTGTTACAAACGGTAACATTTATGATATTTCTTTTCCTCCCCCATCCAATACAAGGTCTGAGAGAGAGTAGCCCCCCTCTCCTGGAACTCTGGCTACGAGGGCTGCATGAGACATCAGAGCCTGTTCCTCCTGGAAGTTGGCTCCAACTCCTCACCTTGAGAAGCCACTATTTTCACAGCCAGTTTTTTCCCCGCATGATGCACAACTGCCTACATCCTCCCTCCACCACCCAGACATTGTGTCTCAGTCCCAGTTCTGCACCTTTTCCTGGGTGGGTGGCTTGCTGGTATCTGCAAGGATTGCATGCATGGGCAGGGAGGGTGCTGCTGCACATCATTGCCACCCCAGGCCACTGTGCACTAAGTGTATGGCAATGGGAGACTGTGATTCCCAAGCAGACATCTGTCCTTGAGAACTGTAGCTATTATAGGTTGCATTGAGACTATGCAATGAGGGTGACTGAATTAAAGCTGTAATAGGCAGCCCTGCATGGAAACATTGTTCCTGGGAGGGAGGGAGTTGGTTAGAGAAGTACACTTGGCTCCCTGCAGTAGCTGGAGCTCAGGTGGCCAGAATATGCTATTCAGTTCCTCTATCGTTGCCAGGCCCAAGTAGATTTGGGATTCCTTCTCATCTGGTGGATGGTCTGCTGAAAGACTGGGTCATGGATATGCACTGGCTGGCTTATATTCCATGCCTAGAAGTTAATGATGAGATACTTGTTGAATTTATCCCTAGATTCCTAGTTAAGGTGTTCCTTATGCCAACATTGTGATAGTGCAGGGTGAGGACCGTGTCTGGTGAAACTGTGTTCAAACACTGATATAAACGTAATGTGTTGGCTTGTCGGTCTAATGCTATAGCTCAGCTGCAGAAGCCTGGTTTGTGACATCACAATTTGATGATGATACATCAGTTGCACGAAGACATGAGTGACTAAGCAAACATCATGGAAGAGAGAACAGGGTTAAGAAGTAGAATCTCTCCCCCTCAATTTGTAGCATTACCTTGAAGAAAAAGAAATTCCCTATTTTATGTGACCCCCAACCTCTCCTGTGCTGCTTGTTTACTGCAAACTTTTGACTGTAGTTTTTGTCATGCCTTGTAAATTGGAAGTGCTTTAAAATGACAAGCCAAAATAGTGAAGACAGTGCTGTGTGAGTATTGCTTCCCTCTTGTTTCCCTGCTGTCTCACTAAAGGATGAGATTTTGGAGTTCATTCAGGGGCCCTATTCTTAACTGTAGCACTAGTTGATCTTGACTTCTGCAGTATTTTCTGCTAGATGAAAACAGTATTCAGTGGTTGCCTGTTCCTGTAGTTCAATAGTCTCACAGTGTGATCCTAAACAATTACACACTTCTAAGTCAACTCTGCTTTGGATTGTGCTATAAAACTGGAAGTAGTAGAATTGTGTCAAATATAATTGGGAATTAAATTATTTTTTAACATTAAGACATTCTTTCAGAAGAGAAACAGGCAGCTGCTTAAATTTTGTCTAGGAACTGAAATAGTTATGCTCCTAACCCTTCTGAACTTCCATTTACATATAGCTACTGCCATAAACTGTTTTAACTGGAACAATGTTGTGGCAGAACTGCTGGAAGTTTTTTGTGTACATAGTCAAACCAAGCTCTGTGTTGATTGATAATTTTTGTGTTAAGGTATAGGCTGCATTCAGGCACCACGAAAGCCCTTTGTAACATTGTGAACTAGGTTTGTTGACATCTTTGCAAGCACTTTTCCCTTCTCAAGCACATAACGATTGAATCCCGAGTTATAGGGTTTTGGAAGTATATTGGCAGGCTGCCCTCTACAGTTTTTATTGACCAGGGAGCCAACGTGGTGTAGTAAAGAATGGCAGGCTCTAATCTGGAGAACGGGTTTGATTCCCCACTCCTCCACATGAAATCTGCTGGGTGACCCAGTCATAGTTCTCTCAAAACTCAGCCCCACCTACCTCACAAAGAGCTTGTTGTGGGGGAGAGTAAAGGAAGGCGATTATAAGCCACTTTGAGGATCGTTAAGATAGAGGAAAGTAGGATATAAAAACCAACGCCTCTTGTTCTTCATCTTTAGAAGCAGTGTTGACGAAAGAGGAGAACGAGAGGATTCGGGGGGGTTGTTGTTTTCCTGTCCTGAAATGGCCCAGGGCAGCTATTTTCTCTGTTGGGGAAACTTTAATATACCGATGGACTACACATACGTTTTCTCAGTGGATAAAATAACAATTCCCAGGGATGGTTCAGGTCAGAAAAATGGGAGATGGGGGATAATCTTATCCCAGTACACCAAGTTTATAGCAGAGCATCTGTTGACAGTCCTCGGCTGTGGCCACACGAGCGAGATAATCCGGGGGGGGGGGAGCTAGACTATTTTGCCCCAGAGCAATTTGCCCCGCAGTTGCATGATCACACAGGTTGGTGAAACTGCTGGCGCAACTTGCCGCTGCGTGATCAGATGCAACCGCGGGCGAGTTGGGGAGTTTTTTGGTTGCTCGTTTCTGATTCACTTATTCGCTTAAATGGGATTGATGAATCGCCTCTCGAACCTGGGGCCTTCCGCTGGCAGTATGCAATGATACGCATACTGAGAAAGGGGGAAAAACAACAGACTTGGTGTCGTGATAGCCTGATCAGACTATCCCTGATGCCACAAGTTTGCGCTGATCACACGGGGAAAGTCCAGCTGTGGCCCGCAGCAAACCATTTGATACTGGAGTTTCCCTAGTAGTTTTTTACTCCGCTTCTCTGGCGGATCAAAACGGCTTGCAACAGCTTGCCAACAGTTGCGGAACGCTTCCCAGATGTGCCGGTGTGATCACGCCACTTTGATCCACCGGTGAATCATCCCTCTTGCGTGGCTAATGGGTGCGTATGATCACGCCCCTCATGTCTGCCATATGGAATTCATAATGTGTGAATTATCCCTTTGGGGTGGAGAGACTGGAGAAGTGGTGGAGGTCAGCCAAAGAGACTTTGGGTTGTTGCTTGGAAAGGGCCGGGGGGGAGGGAGGGAGTGAGTAGACAAGAGAGGGGTGTTGTAGGGTGAGTCATACACTGTCTGATCTCAAATTCAGGTGGGGTAGCCATGTTGGTCTGAAGCAGCAGAACAAAGTCTGAGTCCAGTGGCACCTTTAAGACTAACAAAGCTTTATTCAAAGTGTAAGCCTTTGTGTGCAAAGTACATTTCTTCAGACAAATTGGAATAAAATCTCCTCAAGGGTTACTTACAGGAAAAAAGAGAGTGGGGGCAGCCATTAAGAGGGGCCACTCAGAGCCAAGAGGCATATGCAGAGCTGAAATTGGATCAGGTGGCGGTGAGATCAATGGATGGCAGCAAATTAGCATGTAAATGCAGGAGTTAACAAAGAAATGTGAGAATGAAGCTAGAGTCTTAAAGGTGCCACTGGAGTCAAACTTTGTTCTACTGTCTGATCTAGAATCTTCAGTATGCTCTACCCAAGAGCAGCAGCTAGGTGGCAAGGCAGTTCGGGGGGGCGGGGGGAGAGAGACAACAAATCTGGGATAAAAAAGAATCACTATTTACCTGTGAAATTCATGGGCTTTCTGAGTCATGTCATATGAGAGGAATGGGTAGAGATTGCTTTATTGAGAGTTACCCTGGGAGCTATGCTAATTTTGTGCTTGGACATGATTTAGGTTACTTGATTGTCTGATGGCTCTCTGCTATATAAGAATAGGCTTTGATTACCCAATAGGAGCTAGCCATCTTTTTGATTCCTTACTCCAGGATGATCTCAATGAGTCATGAACCTCCCAGTCTGCAGGGTATCTTGCCTGGTAGACTTGGGGGGCTCATGGATCCCCCAGTTTGCTGAGTCACCTAAAGGACTGCCTCTTCCCATACTGTCCAGCCCTCCAGTTAAGATCTGCCTCTCAAGCCCTGCTGTCTGTGCCTGAGTTGGGGAAGGGACAGAGACAAGGCATTTTCGGTGGTGGCACCTCTGGAATGCTCTCCCCCTTGAGGCTTGCCTGGCACCTGCCTTATTGTCTTTCAGGTGCCTGGCTAATATACATCTTTCTACCCAGGCTTTAGTTAGGGGTTGTATCTTTTTAGCTGTCTTATGGTCTGCTTCTGGTTGTCTGACTTATGAATGGTTTTATGCAGGGGTCATTTTGTAGAAAAAGAGGTGCAGGAGCTCATTAGCATACCTATTAGCATAACTCATTAGCATATGCCATGCCCCCTGACATCACCAGAAGTGTGTCAGAAAGGGAAGCAAAAGGGGGGGGGCATCTTCAAAAGCCTCCCCTTCCCTTCCCCAGCTGGCCTGCCAAGGCAGGCTGGGGGGAACAAAGCGAGAAGGGCCCCATAGAATACAATGGAAAGATCGTGCTGCATGACTCTAAACAGAAGGGATTTAAACTTTAAACCCCTTCTCGCTTTGCTTCCACCACAGGCCTGCTGGGAGCTGGGGGAGGGGCTTGCCACCACTGCCATTTGTGCCCACTAGAGGTGTGCAAATAAATTCTTTTTGGCCCGCTTCAGATCGGGCCAAATCAGGCCATATCTGTTCCCACTGCCAAATGACCCCTGCATGTCAGTTTTGGCAATGCAAGCCCATTTGGCCAGCTGAATGTCAGTTTCAGCCCCATTATACCCTATGGGCCATTGAAGTCAATGGCAAAAACTCATAGGGTATATGAGGGGCTGGAGGAGAGAGGATTTGAGGGAGAGGCTCCAAACTTACAGGTTAGCTGCTGGAGCCTCTCCCCCAAATACCTGCCAGGTTTCAAGAAGATTGGACCTCGGAGTCCAATTCTACAGGCCCCCAAACAGGTTGCCCCATCCCCTCCATTGTTTCCCACCATAGAGAACAATGGAGGGAATGGGGGCAATCCGTTTGGGGGCCCATAGAATTGGGCCTCCTGGTCCAATCTTCTTGAAACTTGGGTATTTGGGGGAGAGGCTCCAGCAGCTAACCTGTAAGTTTGGAGCATCTCCCTCAAACCCTCTCCCCTCCAGCTGTTTTTTAAGCCGCCACCAAATTTTGGCAGCAATTTGGTGGCGGGCCGAATCAGATCAGAGAATCTGATTTGGCCTGTGGCTGCCCTAGTGCCTACTCCTGGGCTGGTGGAGCACTGCTCCGCCTCGCTCCGGCCTCAAACGACCCCTGGTTTTATGCTGTTTTTATGTCCCTGACTTGCTTTCCAATGGCCTTTTTTATATTGATAATTTATAATTATTTATTTGTATTCTGTCTTGAGCCAGTTTGGTATAGTATTTAAGAGCTGCAGCCTCTAATCTGGAGAACTGGGCTTGATTCCCCACTCCTCCACATGCAGCTTCTGGGTGACATTGGGTCAGTCACAAGTTCTCTCAGAGCTGTTCTCTCAAGAGCAGTTCTCTCAGAGCTCTTTCAGCCCCACCTACTTTACAGAGTGTCTGTTGTGGGGAGAGAAAAGGAAGGAGATTGTGAGCTGCTCCAAGACTCCGAGTGAAAAGCTGGATATAAATCCAATCTCTTCTTCTTCCTCTTCTTGAGAAGGACTCTGGTGAGGTGACATAAAAATCTCCTAAATAAATATGTACATGAGTTGGTGTTGCAATGAGAGAGAAAACATTTGATTTATTTCCTTGAACAATTTAAGTAAAGTGTTTTGAGCCTGACCAAGATGGTGATTTTGTGCTGTTCTATGCGAGAGTCCTCTCAAGACTTTTGATTTGGGGTTATAGCTTCCTGCTTTTTGAAGTCTTGAGTGAAAGCATTTTGGCATGATATCCAAATGTGGGTGCCCTGGCAGACTGGAGTTTGTTTCTAAACCACAGAATCCCAGTTTGTGTAGATGAAACAAACGGGGGTTCTGTGGTTTAGTGCCCAAGTGCCCACATTTGAATGTCATGACAGACTGGAGATTGTTTGAAGAAGTCCAAGACCAGGAAGTTTGCAGTTACATCTGGGGAGGATAGAGGGAACACACAAGCATGTCAACAGCCTAGGCTGATATTCATTACAGAAGTGTATCATGGCATCTGAATGCAACCATAGTAAATACAGGGCGTTTTATGCTGAACTTTGAGTAGCGATCTGCCTTCCTAGTGGCTATCCCTTTATTATCCCAAGTCACAGTTGCTACCTGATTGGAGAGCAAACAAGGCTCATGTTGAATAATTTAATTTGGGGCTGTGTAGCTGTACAAGGATGGCAGGCAAAATTTACATTAATAAATTCAATTAATTTTTAACATACTGGATTGGGTCCAATGTACTGCAAAGCCCTCAGGATGGGATTTTCCAGTTTCTTCCTTCTTCCCCTGCATCCCAGTGAACCTTAGAAATTCTGCTCCTTAGAGCCGTGAACAGTATTGGGGTGGCTGAAGTGGGGGTCTACAATAGGAGGCAAGAATCAGCAACAGTTGCCCCTCCCTCTGCTAATGGAAGTGCCAGTATGCCAGCAGAAAAGCATCTTTGGATCTAACCCATTATTTCCATTGTGCAAGGATATCTGTGTTGGTAGGGTGCAAACCTTTATATATTGCCTCCCACTGAACTGTCAAATGAACCATTACATAACATAATTACATAGTCTAAATAGCCTGCTTATTAAATTGCCTTTTCTTTAGCAGTGCATCACTTGAAGCCATCTTTGCTTTCTGAGGATTTCTCACATAGGAAACTGGTGCAAGAAGAGTGATCAGCTGTAAATGTCAAGAAGTTTTTAGAATATGTACAAAGAATGGCAGTTAGGATATTTAATCAAGCTAGAAAAGGGATTCTAAAAGGACTCTTCAAACAGGATGAACACAGAAACACACTTGACCCTTGGAACATTGGCGTTTGCCTTCGCTGTGCCACTATCAATAGCTTCTATGGAGTCAGTAACCATTCCCAAAGAACTGAGCACGGCTACAGCCAGGCTTTCTGTCAGTTCCACAAGCTGTAGTGTCACTTGTGGCCTGGGCTATAAGGTGGAGGAAATGTGTGACATTGGACCTGATGGTAAAAGAAGATACTGCACCCTACGACGATCTGAATGCTTGACCACCTGGCTTTGTGGAGTGCGGCACTTCACTGTCCTTGTTGATAAGCCAATTAAGCTCAGCTGCCTGACCTCTGAGGAGATTGGCCCTGAGACGCGGAGCTTTAGCTATACCTGGAGGCTGGCTAGAGGTATCATCACTACTGACGATGCTCTTTTTGTGCCTTTCAAGGCTCCCAGCTATGTCATTGAGCTTTCTCCAGCTGAAGAATATGATGCAGGGACCTATAGATGTGACGTGCAGCTCATGAAAACCTATAAACTAGTCAAGAGAATCTATTTTGGGCTTCGGGTGATTCCTGGTAACTTGGTGGATCTCAACTTTGAAAAATCCTTGATTCTGGAACAGAAACCAGAAGCTGAGAACAAAACCCAACAGAACACCACCATTGCTCTTTTCAAGTGGCAGCATTACTCCTGGCGACAGAGAGCATTGCTGGTGTTTCTGGTAGGCATTGGAAGTGGTGTCTTAGGAGGTGTCTTGTTGGGAATGTTTCTCCATTCTTTGCTGAAGAATCGTCATAAATCTGAAAGTGTAGACAAATGAACTGCAGTATCTTGTCTTGCTATGATATTCTGTACCTTCATGATGGTTAGCTTTACAATCCATCTGGAAAAGTACTTGAAGACCTTTCAGTAATACTTTGGGTTATAGACCATGTCAGCCTAATCAAACTGAAATACACAATAAAAAATTTCATTGGTGCTGCATGTCCAAGTTCCCCTTTGAGTCAGCCCTCTGACACTTGGCCACCCTTATAGCTTCCACTACTAGTAGGTTGCTATACATTAAAAAATAATAATAATAGGGAATATCCCAAAATAAAACAGGGATTCCTGCACAAACATCCACATCTAGTTGCATTCATTGGACTAGCGGGAAAATAAACATCTGTGTCATGGAGGGACTTTGGCTGTGATTTCCATTTTATTAAGTTCTGCGAAAGGGAACAAAAATTATATAGCTTCATTTTTTGTTTTATTATGCCCTGTGCTGTTTGTTGTTTTCTCTGTCTGTCTGTCCATCAATCCATCCATCTATATGAGAGAGATTGAGATAGAGATTGAGATTGTCTTATGCTGATTTTATTGTTGCCAACCACCTTTGGTCCTGGTGTTTTAGGGAGAAAAGTGGCTTATAAACATCGTAAATAAATAAAATTACTTTGCCCAAGGGCTGCTCTATCAGAAGGGGGGGGGGAGCAGTTTTTTTTTTTTGTGGAAGCCGCATGGGACCAAGGGGTGTTGCTGAGAGACAAAATAAGGGAATGAGCAGGTTCTAGAACACTTGTTTCTCCTTTTTACCTGTGCCTACTTCTGTGACAGGACTGAGTTGTCTTGGCAACCGAGGCACCAAATACTCATGTGTATTGTAGGAGAACAGAGAAGGTTTTTTTGGTTTTTTTACAAACCTACTAAGATCTCTAAAGGTGGCCACCATTGCTATTAAGATATAGATCTGAAATGGTTTGGTTGAAATTTAGAACTGGGGAGTTCAGCATCTGAACTTTCTAGCTAATTATGAATTAAGCCCAACCCTCACTGAAGTTCAGGCTGAGCTTATACTAGCTCATGCCTAGAGCCCCAGAAACTCACCTGACATTGGTAAGAAGGGTTGCTGCGAGGTCCTTTATTATGCTGCAGAAGTAGTGTTTATGTGTTTGTGTGTGTATATGTTTTGCTGCCACCAGGCAAGTTTTGGAGGGAGGGAGAGGCGTACAAAGGAGTTTGGTCTTTGGAGGCATCCCAGTCTCAGTGTGCTGCCCCAGAGAGGCCGGGTGGCAAGAGCTGGGCTTTCTACATAATTCATCTGGTTTTACTCCAAGGTTACTTTACTGTGTAAAGTGGGATCCCCATAAGATTGCCAACCTTCAGGTGGGGCCTGTGGATCTCCTAGAATTACAACCAATCTACAGATGACAGAGATCAGTTCTCCTGGAGAAAATGGCTGCTTTGGAGGGTGGACTCTATGGCTTAACATCCCTGCTGAGGTTCCTCCCCTTTGCAAACCCCACCTTCTCCAGGCTGTACCGCCAAATCTTCAGGAATTTCTCAACACGGAGCTGGCAATCATAAGTATCTGTGGTTTCACCAGCACCTTTCCTGGTGCTTGCCAAGTGTTTTTTAAAAGTGTGCAGGGCCAAGTGGAGCTTTTCTCCAGCAGGGCTTCCAGTTGGACACTGGAAATCTGGTTGGCTGTGGATATTCAAAAATATATTCAGCAGCAGCTGCCACCACAGCACCAGGATCTTCTGTGTGGCTGAAGCTGTGTATAAGTAAGAAAATATTTTTAGACTGTATGTTCTTTTAAAAAGGCATGTTAAGCTGAGCTTCTGCCTAAAATGAGGATGTGTTACTATTAAAGTTATGCATAACCTCACTCCCTAGCATTTTGTGGTTGGTTCAACCTCCTGTGGCAGCCATTTTGGGATTGTGCCCATCCCCTTATGTCAGAATTCCAAAGGTGCTCACAGGCTCAAAAAGATTGGGGACACCTGGTATAAAGAAAGAAGTGCAGTTTGGTCCCAGAAAAGCTACAATAGCTTGTCCTTTATTTATTTATTTTTTTGCTGTCAAGTCACAGCTGACTTAAGACAACCCCATATTATTTTTCAAGGCAGGAAATGTTCAGAGATGGTTTGCCATTGCTTGCTTTCACAATACAACCCTGGTATTCTTTGGTGGTCTCCCATCCAAACACTGACCACAGCCAACCCTGTTTAGCTTCCAAGAGCTGATGAGATTGGACAAGCCTAGGCTATCTAGGTCAAGGCAGCTTGTCTGAGCTTACCATAAATAATGAATTAAGGCTAAGCATTGTTTTCAGGGGTATGCTCTCTGTTCTGTGTTTGTGTTCTGCTACTACAATTTGATATAGTAGTGCCTGCTGTCAGAAAAGAAGAACCAAAACCCCAGAAGGGGCAGTGGGGGACATTAAGAAACCTTACATGTTCTCCCATCCAAAGATGATGTCCATTGCAGAACTCAGCCCACAAGTCTTTGTTCCCAAACTAGGTAACAAACCCCAGAATTGGAACCATCCATATATAACAGTTTGTGAAGGCACAGTTAAATTGGCAAGAATTTATAGAGAGAGATTTTCACAATATTTGGTTTTCACAGTATTTGAATAAAAGAGGTCAGTACACCTGTCAAAGTGTAGGTTACCAATCTCCCCCGCTTGCCAGGCTGGCTGCTGCTCACTCGTGCTTATGAAAGGTTCCTATTGCAGTTGGCATTGTTCAGCTGTGCTATAACAGCATTGTCAAGTTTCTGACTGCACTGTCATCCTTTTGATTGTGTCTTCTTCAGCTTATACCATCTGCCTGGAAGTAAGTCACACCTGAGAAACTAAGTCTTTGAAGATCTTTATTCAAGAACTGCGTGCTACTGTAGCCAATAACTTTTAGTCATAGTATGCTTACAATGCTTGCTCTTTTTTTGTTGTTTTCTTTAAAAAAATAGTGTACAAAGTTACTGAAAAGAAACTGTCCCTATTTCCTGTACAATACAGTCCAAGTAGAAGTAGCAAAGCAGGGTTGTTGTATGTGGTGGAAGGTTTTTGAGTGCAATGGTATACTTAAGATAATGCAAGGCCTCAAAGTGTTCCTTAGGCAAAGGGAGGAAGCAGAGAGTCCTGTTCAGTACCAAAAGCCTCCAGTCAATTTTGCCATAGTGGTGTGGCTATGGTAGGCCCCTCCCCCTATACAGGCCATGGGGCGTTCAGCCTCAAATTCATGGTCATAGTTCTTAGGTGCACATCTGACACTCTTCAAAACTGTTGCACAGACATACAGTGAGAGTACTCATTGCTGGCACTGAAACTCCTAGGGGACAATTTAGTGGTCACTTAGGGTGTTGCAGCCATGTAATTTTATTATGGTCATTGAACTACTTCCTAAAACAAGGAAAATATGCTTTTGAATTAAACAACTGGTCATACCTGCCACAACACACATTAATGACACCCCTAACTTTGCTTGACCCTTGATCCTGAATCTTATGGAGAAAAACTTACAACCAACAATAGACAAAAATATTTAGAGGAAGGAAGGCAAAATTGATTTCTGCTAAAATGTGATTATAAATGATATGGTACTTAAAATGAGTAAAATGAATATTCAAAGCAATGTTGATGTCTTGGTACATGTTAGTTTTATGGGGCGCAGATAGTGTTAGTTGCAACAGAGAAGACATTGCAATGGTGTTTTGTCAAAGCATTTATGATAATGCTTTGTTAAACTTATTTAGGAGTTAAATGGATTTAGAACTGCAACCAGTAGGTAGATGTGGCACATTCAGGCCATGGGGAAAATGTACACTTGCATTCAATTCCTAAATTCCTTGCTTAGGGAAATTGCAAGCATCCAGGAATGAAATGCATCTAGAGACAGGCATGTCCCTGAACATATGAAGAGCCCCTATCTCAACATCAATGCCCATCAATCACCTGTTGGTATGGAGGTGCTGTATATTGAGCTCAAACTCTACACAGCAGCCTTTTGCTTGGGCAGTGGAACCAAGCTACGTGTGAAAGTACTCACGGGATTCTAGTGAACATTTTTTTTCCACGCTACAAAATGTCTTAAAATGCTGATGCGGTATATAAGCTTGAACATATACTATATAGTTTTATTTATAGATGACAGGGTGGGGTTATGAATGTAAATGTAATATAAGGAATACACCTTTATGAATGAGAAATAACACACATTCTAGAAAAATAAAACAAAATTGTACATATAAATATACACACCTACATACAAATAATGACAGGAATATGATAAGCAATATGGAGTAGTAGCAGTTCATGTGTTAAAATACTGTTTAGCTTTAATTATATTAGACTATCAGTCTGAAAACTAGAGTGACTCTCGTGGAAACAGTCAACTGGTAATGTGGGAGATCTTTTCCATTTAATGTGTCACATGTGAAGTTTGTCCATGGGATGTAGTTCAGCAAAAAAAATGTATGGAAAATGTATTAACTTGCCTCACAAGGCAATGTTAACATTTGCTAATGTCCAATGGCTCTGGTTTTGTCATGCCCAGTTCCATCCCATCCACACATTCACCAAATTGCAATTGATTATTTTAGTAGCACAGCCACTGATACCAGCAGAAGATTCAGCACAGTGCTCAGTTTTTTGAAGTCAAGCAGAATTTAAGTCTCCTGGCTTAGGTGGTAGAATACAACTAAATACATTTCCCTGGAGTAATTACCATTATCAGTCACTGTATACAGCAGTCTAAAATATGGTTTGCCAACACACATCTACACACTGCACAAATGCCTACTTTTTGCATGCTTTTAGATAAGGGCATGAAACAACTGCCCTGGAACACAACATGGCTGTATTCTCTCTTCCTAATTCTGCCTGTTGGGACAGTTGCCCTTCCATGCCTTCAATTACTTCATTCTTCAGTCAAAATCTCCTTTCAGGTCAGGGGTTGGTGGGAGTGGGGACAAGAAATTGAATGCAAAGAAGATAACTGAATACGTTCATAGCATTTTAAAGCCTTCAAAATGCTTCATGTGCATTATCATTTCAGTAATCCTAACAAACAACCCAGAAAAGGAAGTCAGTAACACTGTCCCTGTATTACTGATGGTGGAGAGATTGTGGGTTTCCTGACGCTTCCGAAGTTAAAACACGGGCAGAGGCAAGTTTTGAACCAAGAAACTGTTGGTTAACAGCTCAGTCTCTTTGCCATTCTGCTGCACTGGCACACAAAAGATGTTTCCAACGGTTCACCACAAGCTGGTTGTATTTCTTCACACTAATTTCTCCCATCCTTGAGAAAGAAGTCATGAGAAAGGCAGCCTACATTGCCAGACCTCCTTCTGAGGGGGAGGATGAAGAAGAAACAGCCAGAGACCCCTTGGGAGGAAACACACAACACAGAAGTAGCAACGTTCCCAGGCAAAACTTTCTTGTCTTAAGGGTTGTGGGACATATGTGTCCACATTGGTAAAGAATTTGGCTCTGCTCCTCCCCTTATTCCAGACAATGAAAACATTTTCATGGCCTCCTTAACAGAAACAACACACCATCAAACTCAGCAGCAGTTGATGCAGGAGTACCAGGATTTGTTCTCCTCCAGTGACCAATTTGATTAGAATACAAGCTATTGGCATCATATTGATTCATGGCACTAGTTGTTACTCTACAGTTGTTACATTGCCAGAGTAAGCCTGACTGTAGTAGAAGAAACTAATACAGCAAAAAATTAAAAAAATATATACAGTGCAAGACCATGGTGCACATCACAAGTTTCAGAACAGTGCTAGTAGCCAAGAAAGGCAACACCAAGCACGGCTTACATACGCTTCAAAGAAAGCTAGTATGCTCAGTTTGGGTCTGAGTAGCCCAAGTTCTAACTTTTGCTCAACTCTGGGTGGCCTTAGACAAGTCTCTCTCAGTCACAAAATTAAATGGTTCTCAGATTCTTGAAGGAAGAGGCGAAGAAAACTTATAAAACAGTAACAGCAGTAACCAGTCTGCCAAAACCCCCACAAAAATATACCAAATTTTCAACAAAAATAGAATTAACTATTAACATAAAACATACAAATATATAGCTATAAACTTACATTTGAGCCGAAGCGCTTCTGTTAGACAGAACTATTGTAACAGTCCAGAAGAAAGAGCAAAAAATAATGACAGAAAGACTAATTCACATTTTAAGGAAGTAACTCAGTATTTGCACTATTGTAAACAGTGAAGGGAAAACATACATTTCTAACCACTTCAGGACTGGCAGTGGGCATTCAGGCCAATCATGGCTCCTTGACATATGGCCACTCCTGACTGCTTAGAGATCCACACTTTCCCTTCCCAGATAAATGATATTAATAGAAGACGGGACAGCTCTGAGCTCTTTGCAGGATAAAAATCAATGCAGACAAACCAACCAATACAATTTTTGCATAACCTGTGAATTAACAAAAATGAAGATGACAACACAGACTAAGATGAGGACATGGATTCTACTAAAGGAGGATGGCATCCATACCATAAACATTTGATCCCCACTGACTAGAAACGTTACACCAATATTGTTCATCTTGTAGCTCTGCCATATCAGTCAGTTCTCCACCCTTTCAAGTACTGACACTATGACATTTGCCATCAAATCCATCCCATTAAAAAAAAGTCCCATTTGGCTTGTGCTATATCAGACTTACTCATATCTAGGGCTGAGCAAAATTTAATGGGTTAGATGGACCAGTGTTCTGACTTTAGGATATTCTCATTTTGTACTTCTATGTTGTTACTTTAGTATATAGGAAAATATTTTCCTCAAGCTACCCATATGCATAAGGTTGGTGATGAAGCTAAAGGAAGGTACATTGCATTCCAGTCATTTGCTTATGGAGACAAAATCTCCAAGCTCAACAAGGGTTTGCTCGGTTTCCTTACAGCAAGTGAATATGAGGATGAATCAGAGATGCACAACATGGTTCCAAAATTAGTCTTACTAGTTCATTTCAAAAGCACTGGAGTACAAGTTCTTTATCTTCTCCCTTATTCTATAGCCCTGAAGATGCACAACACTCTGAAAGAAATTAACCAGTTAAGCATATTCAGAACAAACTTTAAGTTCCCAAGAAACAATCTGAGAAAATAAAGCTGTTAAACAGTAATCTCATGGCCACGATCAAAGAGTCATTTCTTCTACAGAGACTGATCAGATCACCAACTGTGCACACTGCGAGGACTTCCAGGATTAGAGGCAGCCCACCAAGCTGGGGCAGCTGCTGGGTCCTGGGGCCCACTGTTATCAACCCCCATCCCATGCACCCTTCCCCCACCCACTCACGAGTGCTTTACCACCCATGCTCCCAGTTGCATGTACTGTGCAGGAAGGGCATACAGGTGGTGCATAGTGGTGGCACTTCCAGTTGTACACACAGCCTAGCACCATCAAGGAAAGGGCATGCAGGTGGTGGTGTGGCACAAGGGTGGGCATCCTGTGGTGACGGGAGCAGAGCCCCCATCCCACCACAAACCCAGAGGACTTCCTTGTGCATTCCTTGATGATGAAATGGCATGTCAACTTAAACCTAGCTCTCAAGTCCAAGCCCAGCTGATGATACTGTGTCTTATGGGGAGGTGGCAACTGGCTTCTGCACTGGTCTTCTTTTTCTAACTCATTCAAATGTCCTTGCAGGCCTAATCCTGAACTATTTCTTGATGCAAAACTTTCTTTGGCTCCTCTTGTGGGCAACATTGTTATTTCAAGAACTCTAGAACAGTGTGAAAAAGAAGGAAAGAAACCAAAATAAAATACAAGTAGTGCTAAATGATAAATATTGAGATATGGGTGACCAATGAGAGATGCACCTCTTGGCATAGATGTGCTGTTGGCCTACAGCAGTACAAGGTGTAAGCCAAATTAGGAGACAAATGTAATGTTCTTAGCATTAGTGGTGAACCATCCATTTTCTCATTTCTTCCAGCCTATTCACGCTTTACCTTTGAGAATAGTCCTCAGTTCAATTCTGGCTGCAACTAGAAATGATAGAGCATGCTCATTATGCTGAAAACCTTTCCCTACCTGGTACTGTATTTACCTGCTTTCTTTTAAAAAAAGATCAAGTTTTAGGAGTCCGATTATTTTTGTACATGGCTTTGTAAGGCAGAAAAATCTACTGAATACAGTACTATGAGACATCCAGTTTCCAGAATTCACCCTTTTGTTTCTTCAGGTAAAAAAATCTTCGATTGGTTAAAGTCTCATATCTTGTATGAAAAGTTCTGTTTTCTAAAAAAAAAAAAGAAAATAGAAGGTAAGTTTTCCTCTTGAGTCCTTTTCTACTAATCACTCCCTGCTGCGCAGCTGTGGTAGAAATTTGTAATCCTGATGGTCAACTGCTCCTGCTAGATTAGGAGGAATCTTATCCAGTAGCCCTCCATTATAGTGACTGGCATCAGAGATCCAAGTAACCAATCAGGACCAACATTACTACAGAGTGAGTCAGGGAAATCACAGTATGTGCTACTGGATGGCCTGCAGATTTTTCTACCATCATACTTGTACCTGCAAGAAAGAAACAGCTCAATTTAGTTACAAGAAAAGAAAAGAAAACTTTATTTTTTAACAAACCAAAGAGGATCTGTGGAAAGTTTAGAAGTTGCTGATGTCTTTGAATAACACTTAATGTTACTGGCTGCTGGCAGAAGATAAGCATTGGTTTAGCAGCAATCATCTCAACGTCAGCAGTAAGGGGCTTTGGATTCCAACACTGCTGTAAATACATGCTTCATGTGACTGGGTTCCAAGTGAATTGCACCTGGAATTGTTTTGAGAGATCATAGGGCAGAAAGGGGTTGGCCAGTGAGGTCATGAAAACACAATTAAGCATCCAGGACATCACCACTTGGATTTGATGGTGAGGTGGTGATGCTGTTCCAAGCTGACATTTTATAGATGGTGGTGTCCTGTAAATGCTTGTGCAGGAAATACTTCTTTATACAGCAAGTGATTAAAATGTGGAAATTGATGCCAAGGGATATAGTGATAGCCTCAGGCAGAGTCAACTTTAAAAGGGGGTTAGACAGATTCATGGAAGATAGGTCTATTGGTGGCTACTTACCATAGTGACTAAAGAGAACATCCGTGTTCAGAGGTAGTAAACCTCTGCATATCAGTGCCAGGAGGCAACATCAGAAGAAGGCCTCAGCCTCTGTTGTGGGACCTTCAGAGGAACTGTCTGGTTACTGTGTGAGACAGGATGCTGGACTAGATGGCCCACTGGTCTGATCCAGCAGGGCTCTTTTTATGTTCTTACCTGGACAGCTGACAAGGGTACATCGATTTTCCCATGACAGCCATCTCTTCCTGCTACAGAGAGTATATTGTATACTGTACCTTAAGGCAGACCAGGCCTTAAGTCAGACCAGAGCCATCTGGGCTCTGAGAAGAGGCAGGAGAGGGAGCTGCTGCTGGGGTGGTGAGTGTTTTATTATTTGCCATTACTTAACTGCTGAGGAGAAGTCCCTGGGGTTACTGTGTGGGAGGACAGTCTTTGAGGGGGGGGGTGTAGCCTGTTGGAGACTGGTGCTTGTTTGAGGAGGTGTGGTTTCTGTTTTGCCTGAGGCTGGGTGAGCCTTTAATTATACTAGGTTCCTCCTTGTCAGAGGCGTGAGCCTTTGGCACAAGCCGAAGGGTGAGAGCTAAAGGGTTCTTGCCATGTGGCTCTTAGCCTGGGAATCGGGCCTGGAAACCCCATTAAAAGTTAAGAAAATTGTACATTGTTGTGCTCGTTATCCCTTTTGGCTCAGGTAGCCATTTGGCCAGTTCTCTGCATTTCAGAGTACATCAGCACACCAAGGCATTTCTAGGTGAAAGAATCCACTTGGGGAAGTGATGATGAGTGCTCACAGACCATTTCCAGTCCCCTGTGGGGAGTGTGCCATGTTTGTCTTTCTCCCTGAAGACTAGATGGACTACACTTGTCAGAAGTGCAAGTTGATAGGACTCTTAGAGGAGAAGGTTCGAAGCCTGGAGGAAAGGATTATGACCCTCCATGAGATCAAGGAAGGGGAGGAGTTCATTAACAGAAGCTTTGATGTCCTGCATAGGGAAGGAGAGACCAGTCAAAGTGACAACAGTGTGGTTGACAGCCCTGACAAGATTCCTCAGCATTCCATGCATCTCGGTGTTTAGTCATGCTGGCCATATGACCACGGAAAAGTCTTTGGACAGTGCTGGCTTTTTGGCTTGGAAACAGAGATGAGCACCACCCCCTAGAGTAGGATTTTACTAGTTTTCGAACAAGGGAAATCTTTACCTTTAACCTACGAGGCTCTTGGGAGGAAGCTGAAGAGAATGGGAGCACAGGTGGTGTTCTCTTCAATCCTTCCTGTCATAGGAAGGGGAATATGATGGGAACAGACGATAATGAAGGTGAACCACTGGCTGTGATGATGGTGCCAGCAGGAGCAATTTGGATTTTGGGACCACGGGCTAGGTTTTCTGGACAACTACCTACTAGCATGTGATGGACTTCACCTGTCAAGGTCAGGGAAGAATGTGTTTGGCAGAAACCTGGAGAGATACATCAAGAGGGCTTGAAACTGACACCACAAGGGGAAGGAGAGCAAACAACAGAGGCCCACCTGGGAGGGCAGGGTCTAATGGAGCCAAAGGTGTGGGACTTCAGGTATCTATGTACCAATGCCCAAAGTTTTGGCAATAAGAAGGAAGAGCTTGAGCTTCTAATGCAGACAAAGGGATATGATTTGGTAGGCATTATAGAGACTTGGTGGGATGAATCACATGACTAGAATGTAGTAGTGGATGGATACACAAGTTGTTCAAGAAAAACCGAAAGGATCGAAGAAGAGGCAGAATGGTGCTGTATTTGAAGAGATGGTTTGTTTGTCAGGAAATACTGCAGGAGAAGGGTGACAGCCCAGTGGAAAGTATCTGGGTGAGGATAAGGGAAGGAAGAACCAACAGTATTGTGGTAGGAGTTTGCTACAGACCTCCTAACCAGGGCTCATTTCGTAGCAGGACTCCTCTGCATATTAGGCCACACACCCCTGATGTAGCCAATCCTCCAAGAGCTTACACTAGCCCCTGTAAGAAGAGCTCTGTAAGCTCTTGGATGATTGGTTACATTAGGGGCATGTGGCCTAATATGCAAAGGAGCTCCTGCTATGAAATGAGCCCTGCTCCTAACCAGGATGAGGAGGTAGATGCTGCCCTCCTTGAACACCTTGACAGGGTATCCAAACAACATGACCTGGTAGTTATGGGTGACTTCAACTTCCCTGATATGTGCTAAGAGACAAACTTTGCAAAGCGTCCACAACTTCCTGACCTGTCTGGACAACAACTTTCTTCATCAAATGGTGGGGGAAGCTACAAGGGGCTCAACCATACTTGACTTAATATTGACCAACAGGCAAGAGATGGGGTGAAGGTGGTTGGGGACCTTAGGGGGAAGTGACCATGTCCTGCTAGAATTCCTTTTCCTGTAGAAGACCAAGGAAATTCGTAACCACACATGTAAGTTAGATTTCAGTAAGGCAAACTTTAATAAACTCAGAGGTATGATGAGAATTATTCCATAGGCAAGACTGCTGGAAGGAAAAGGAGCAAGTGGGGAAAAAAAGAGCTCTTCCAAGCTCACGCTGTTGCTATTCCAACAAGAAGGAAACATGGTAGGGGATCCAAGAAACCAATGTGGATGAACAGAGAACTGTGTGATGTGCTAAGGGAGAAAAAGGAAATGTTCAAGAAATGGAGACAAGGACATTCCGCAGAATAGTATCTGTAGGTTGCTAGGCACTGTAGGTCAGCCATCAGAGAGGCCAAAGCTCACAGTGAGCTAAAGCTGGCCAGAGAGGCTTGCTACAAGAAGAAACCCTTCAGATATGTGAAGAGCAAATGCAAGTTAAAAGAGGCGATAGGCACTGTTGGGTGAAAATGGAGAAACTCTGACAGAGGACAGAGAGAAAGCAGAAAGGCTCACTTCCTATTTGGCCTCAGTTTTTTCCCTGAAGAAGAGAACAGGCTCATCTAGAGATGGTAGTAGGCAAGTCACAGCATCTGGGCTGCTCGTTGAGAGAGATGTAGTTGAGAAGCACCTGGCTGCATTAAATGAGTACCAAACCCCAGGGACAGATGGTATGGACCCAAGAGTGCTCAAAGAACTTTCTAGAGAACTCGCAGAAACTTGGGAATAAAATCCTAAATATCTTGCTATAGGTTGCTCTCTGCCAGCTGACTGACTGCAAAGCATTCTGGGCACCCTTGGCTCAACACTTTTCTGGGCCTGGCAGCCTCTCCCTCTGGCCGCATATGGGGAAAAACCTCCCATCTCTTTGGAAACTAAAACCAAACAATATCTCTTCTTCAAAGCAAAGAGCTGATCCTACTGCACACAGCAAGAAGAAGAAGGGCCACACCAAGGAAGCCAAGGAATGAAGAAACAAAACTAGTGCCATGGAAATACATTTTATTCACTCTATGTACCCTAGCGAGTTTCATTCAGCACTTCCTCAGGGGGATCTGCACCATTTCAAAGAGTCAGTATTATTCCCAATCAGCCAGATGTGAACTGACTCT
Organism: Lepidodactylus listeri; assembly: GCA_029233225.1. Classification (NCBI taxonomy): domain Eukaryota; kingdom Metazoa; phylum Chordata; class Lepidosauria; order Squamata; family Gekkonidae; genus Lepidodactylus; species Lepidodactylus listeri. Next base: position 67,282,128 of record JARCFY010000002.1, read on the forward strand.
GCCCCCATGGCAATCCTTTTGTGGTGGCACTCAGTACCCTGTCTCAAAATTCCCAAACAGCCAAACGGTGGAACAAATTTGGGGACTTCTGTATTAAATGGTTCTCAGTTTGCCCTTGGTTCCCTCCTTAACCTTGTCTACCTTCAGTTGCAGATCTCCTATGTACAAAAGCACAGGGCTCATGTTAAACTAGAAGAGACGAAGATGGGTCACATTAATAAAGGCTTCTTACAGAAATATGGGGAGAAACATTCAAAATTCAGAGGTCTACTTCCACTTACAGTTTGGTTTCTGTCAATCAGTCACTAATGATTTACTCACTTATTGCTACTGTAAAAAAGCTATCGATTTTACAATCAGTTTCTCTATTTTGATACAGAGCTTGCTTCAATCTTTGTTCCAATCCAAACACTTTCTGTCCTAGTTTCAGGCAGAGTTCTTGCTACAGCCAGCAACTGGCCTTGGTTCTATGTACTTTTGCCAGATTATCAACATGGATTTCAAACTCTTCAAACTGAATTTGTAGAGAATCTGAGGCCTCCTTTTACAATTTCTGCTCCCACACTAAGCCATGATTTCCTCTCTTGCCTTACACATGCATCTTACGATGTGTCCTCAACACACATCAAGATCTCTGATCGCTACTTCCTGACTGGATCTATGTTGCCAATAAATGGGTCAGCCATAGATCTTGATACATAAGAACATAAGAGAAGCCATTTTGGATCAGGCCAATGGCCATCCAGTCCAACACTCTGTGGCACACAGTGGCCAAAACTCAGGTGTCATCAGGAGGTCCACTAGTGGGGTCAGAACTCCAGAAGCCTTCCCACTGTTGCCCCCATAAGTAAGTAAGGCAATGAGGAGCAAATAAGCTTTCTTATTTTCCTAGATAAGTTTGTCATCTGAGATTGTCCACTTTTATATATATCTGAGAATACAAGAAGAAAGAAAAGGAGAGACGCACCACTGTTTCTGAGGATGTGCACCTGTGCTGGGACTCCATCTCCACCTAGCCCAGTTGTTCTAATTTGCACCGTAGCATGAGTGGAATCTTCTGGAAAGGGAACTTCAATCCGATTATTGTTGGATATGTACAGTTTAGGAGTGGAGTGTGAGTCCTGCTGGTACAGCATCTATGGCAGAAGAATCATTTGAGGCTTACTTTTTAAAAGTCCTTCATTGTCAGGATTTCTTCCCCCCAACATATATATTTACAAACCTGTAACTGCAAGAATAATACCCCTATTTCTCAACTCTGAGGAATTCTCAGTGTCATTTTATCTATATATCTATTTTTCAAGTGTGGCTCCCATCTGTGGATGCCTAAATCACCCAAGTTTGCACAAAAAAATTGAAATCTTAAAAAAAAAATACAGGGTGGTTAATTCCCACAAAAGTAAAATAGTGTTCTCTGCACCTACCTCTGGCAGTCACCGCAGGAGCCTGGGAGCCATGCTAGAACTGCCAGCGGTGCAGCCCAGAAGCCATGCTGGGCCCAGTGGGAAAGTTGGGGGGCGGGATTCCCCCCTGCAAGTCTCATGAACTCACACTTACATAAAAGGAAGCAAAAATTCTGCATATGGCTGCAGTCAGAATCTAAACTGACTACACATCCTAAGAAATCGTAAAATTCCAACAGATGCAGAAGCAAAGTCCCCAGACCCTGATCTGACAAGAACAGCCAACCACACAAAGAATTATTTTTCAGGGGACCATATGTCTAATACATCATCTAGGCTATTTATGGTCCCTTTTGGCCCAGCTTCTGTGACAGATGTTGAGAGGATCCTGGGATCTGTGAAGGCCCTACTTTGCCTTGAATCCTGCCCATCATCCTGGTGGCTAAAATCATATAAGGACCACATTGATGAGCCTTTGGTGTCTATCACTAACTCTGTCACAAAATCACTAACTCAGGGCACCTTCCCTTATTCACTCAAAGAGGTGGTTATCTATCCACTGCTTAAAAAACCATCCCTACAGAAAAATGACATGGCAAATTATTGTGCAGTCTCTAATCTGCCCGTTCTGGGCAACGTGATTGAGATAGCAGTAATAGACCAACTCCAGGTCTTTTTAGATAACTCATCTGGTCGGGCTATGGCCCTGGTGTTTTTAATTGACAAACTGTGTCTGGATGTAGAAAAAAAAATCCATGCCCGTTGCTCCTACTGGATTTATCTGCAGTGTTTGATACAGTGGACCATGCCATCTTCTTCAGGCATCTGGAGGCAGAAGTAGGTACCAGGTGATGTGCTTTGAGATAGTTTGAATCATTCTTCACTGAGTGTGGTCTGTGAAGTCTGGTTGCCATTGGAGACCAGTTAACATCAGTGCCTGTCTTGTGGGGTTCCACAAGATGCCATCCTATCCCCCCATGCTATTCAACCTCTATGTAAAGCCTGTAGAACAAATATTTCATAATTTGGGGGTTGGTGGTCATCAATGTGTTGACAAAACCCTGCTCAATATCTCCTTAACCAACTCTCCTGGTAATGTAGTAGAGGTCCTGAATCACCTCCTGTCTGCTGTGGCTAAATGGCTAAGAGTGAACACATTGAAAATAAATTCTGACAAGAGTTAATGCTCACTGGGAAGTCAGAGAACTAGAAGGACATTGTGCTTCCCACCTGTGGTTTAGCCAACCCTTGCTGACTCGGTTAAGAGCCTAGGGGTTATACTGGGTCCAGTGTTACTGCTAGAGAAGCAAGTTAGTGCAGGTTCAAAAAATGAATTCTTCCAACTCAGTTTAGCCCAAAAGATGACTCCCACACAAACACTGAGTTAGCTCATCTGGCCGCCTAGATCCAGGCCACGGTAACATTGAGACTAGAGTATTGTAATGCATTCTACATAGGTCCAGTGTTCCCTCTAAGCTGAGTTATTGTGAGCTAGCTCAGTTTTTTCGCCTCCAGCTTACACATTTTTGTCCTAGCTCATGAAGGATAGCTCCAGAGCAAACTAATTTATGCAGCAGCCAAGTCTCTTGCTCACAACTTGAATGCCAGTAGCTCACAAAGTAGATTTTTTGCTCACAAGTCTCCACAGTTTAGAGGGAGCATTGCATAGGTCTCCCCTCAAAATCAGCTGAGAGACTCCAGTTGGGTCAAAATTGCATTGCCTTATACTGTGTAATCTACCTTAAATCTCAGTGTAAAAAGTGGACTATAAATAACATAAATAAATTAATTAATTAATAACATTGCCTTGGCATAAGAAATAATTGAGAATACACTTGAGGCCATTATATTTCAATTCAAAAGTTTAAAACCCCTGAGCCAAGAGAAAGATCTAAGTTACCTTGTACCCAGTGACAGCAGATTCATTTGTCATTGCAATCACAGGATCCCATCTGAGGCTTAAAACGGAGCCGGTAAATTTCCAGGAGATGTTGCCAGGTGTCCTTGTTGGTGCTAGAAGATACACACTGGTGAAGAGTTTTACTGAGGCAACAGAAAGCCAGCTAGAGGTTCTCCAGTCTGTGTCTGGCTGGTACATTCCAACCATTCCTCCCATCTGCCACCTAACTTATGAATCAATGAACCAGCAAAGACACTCTCTTGCTCTCCAAAACATCGCCTTCTCAGTCAGCCTTTCTTTCCCATCTTTGCTCTTCCCTTGACATTGTTGTTGTTGTTGTCTCTCATTCTAGGGTCACACCTTGCCTGTCTTTTTCACTTGTTTGTCACTGCCTCTCTCCTCATGTGTCTCTCTCCTCCCTGGTACATATGCTTTTCTTGCTGGTCTTTTAACACCACAACCATGATATATTCAAAGTTAGGAAAATATTTTTTTCCCAGTCCTGTTGACTGCTTGGTAAATGGAAAGGCTAAACAAATCAACTGTGGACTTGTTATCACACGGCAGAGGTGAGCCAGCTCTCTGTGAGAATGGATTCTCAGTACTATTGAAGATGAGCAATCTGCCAGATGTTAAGTTTATTTCTACAGAGCACAATCTTGCCAGATCAACACCACTGTAATCTGAATGGGTCATACATTTCTCATCCCCTGAGAAGGTAGGGAATGCTGTGGGATTGGCTACTTTGGGCACCAAAATGGAGTGGGCCAGTCCTGGATAATCTTGGTGTCGCAGGCCACTTATGGTGACCCCACAGGGTTTTCAAGGCAAGAGACAAACAGAGGTGATTTGCCATTGCCTGCCTCTGTGCAGCAACCTTGGAGTTCCCTGGTAGTAAACCAGGGCCAATGCTGCTTAGCATCCAAGGTGTGACGAGATCAGGCTAACCTGGGCCATCACTATCCATCTCAACTAACTATTTTTGGAAGAAACGATGGACCTGTAGCAATAATATATTTCAATCTTTGCTTTTTAAAAAAGTAATGACTTAATCCATTCTCTAGACGTTCCCTTTCCTGATAGCTCTTGGTCAAACATGCATGCACCATAACATATGTGGTCCTACATGTAGACAAACCACCATGAGCCTTCCTAGGGCTACACATGGAGACTAGGTATACTCCTGTGCATGTTGCATTTTTGGAAGATCCAAACATTTTTCTTGTAGACTCAGATTAACCATACTAAATACCACCAATTTTTAACAACAATTTTAGTAAAAATTGTTAATAAAACTATGTCCCCAAATTTGGGGAGCATATTCTTCAATTACTGGAATAGCCAAAAAAATTGTAGGTTCATATTCAGTGATAGTGAGCTTCCTTTTTTTTGACGTCACAGCCCTGACCTGGATGATCCAGGCTAGGCCGACCTTGTCAGATCTGGACGGCTTTGGCTAGTATTTGAATGAGCGACCTCCAAGGAATAAGTTTGGATTTATGGGGATGGGTATTTAAAGGGGACTCTATCATTATTAATTTTACTATTTTCCATCAGAAGTTTGCCCCGTGGTATAAAACCATAATGATACTTCCTGAGCTTCCCATTTGGTCAATTTAATAGCTCATAAGAATGGCATTTACAGTGATGCGCTTCCAAACAATACCGAGTTACTAGAAGTCGTTATGCCAACATTCCAATTGACCAAAGTATCTGTCTGTGTGGGAAATCAGTGGAAGTTCTGCCACATTCTGTTTTGTCCTGCCCTCTGTATTCGGGTCCTAGGAATAAATTCCTGGCCAAAATTTTGGTTGATCTACAGTTTTTCTCAGATTCTGAAAAACTAGCTTTTATGCTCTCTGATGTAGAGCCTTCTGTTTCTTACGGACTGACTCTTTTTGACCCGGCAGCCAGGAAGATCAGAGCAAATAGTGCCTTTTAGAACGTCCCCAGTTGAATTGTTCTTTTTGTATTGAGTTGAATGTGAGTTGAGGTTTTAGAATTTTAACTTGGTTTGCAAATATGTTTTAAATTTTTTAATGTTTCAAATATGTTTCAATTGTGATGGCCAATGGCCATGAACAATAAACTCAGCTTAGTATTTGGATGGGTGACCCCCAAGAAAATACAGGGTCATGATGAAGAGGCAGGCAATGGCAAACCACCTCTGAAACCTCGCTTGTCTCAAAAACAAGGTACATAACACTGAAGAGCTAGAACTTCTGGCTCCCAGTAACATCTGAGACTTTGGATTCTCTCCATTACTACCTGTAAGAAAGCTGTAGGTAAGTCAATTTTTCTCTTCCTTGTTTATTTGGAAGATGATTGGAATTTTCTTATATCCATCCTATTGTTTTCTGGTCTTCCTGTGAGCTGTAGCTATTTAAGGAAGCCTTTACAGTAGTCCTGAACAATTTGCGACCCACCAAGTTCAACACAGCAGCCATATATTGTGGTCTGCTAGGTGCCTGACAACATCCTGATAGAAGGTTATAAAACTGTATATGGGGTGGAGAGAGTGGACAAAGTGAAATTTTTCTCCCTCTCCCAAAGTACTACAGCTTGTGGGCATCCAATGAAACTAATGGGCAGTAGGTTCAGGATAAACAAAATACTAACTTTACACAGAGAGTGCTGCCAGAGGATGTAGTGATGGCTACAGGAATGACAGCTTTAAAGGGGGATTAGACGGATTAATGGAGGATAAGTCTATCACTGGCTACTAGCCATGGCATTTAAGGGGAACCTCCACATTTAGAGTCAGCCAGCCTCTGAATCCCAGAGCCAGAAGGCAACATCAGGGGAAGGTCTCAGCCTCTATGCTCTGCTCCAGAAGAACTGGTTGGCCATTGTGTGAGTCAGGATGCTGGACTAGATAGATCACTGGTCTGATCCAGCAGGGCTCTTCTTATGTTCTTATCCTGCTTGGAAGTCCTAAGCAGGCAGCAAAATGCAGGTAGCCACACCCCATGAAGGAGGCTACAAACATCTGGAAGGCGGATATGCTTGTCCTGATGTCACAAGTTGCACAAGTCCTCTTTGGAGGAAAGAGCACTATTTATTTATTTAAAACTTCTATTAGTCGCCTTTCTCCCTTGTGCAATTCAAGGCGGCTTATGATATAAATAAAACATTATACAAAATACAATAAGAACAACAATTATAAAACCCATTAAAGTCACAGTTTAAAAACTCCAATAAGGACTGTCAATAGTAAAAGCCAAATCAATCAAAATGCAGTCTTAAATAAAACTGTCTTCAGCTGCCCCCTGAAGATCAAGGCCATGCACCTCCCTGTGGAGGTTGTTTGATAATTGTGGAGCTGCCAACAAAAAGGCCCTCGCTCATGTACCCACCAAAATGTGCTGGTTTTGCTCTAATCTGTACATAATGATACTATAATGTGTTTTTCATATTGCTTCTCTTAAACCTTTCTGTCTTGTTGTGCTAAGTTTGTTAAAGTGTAGTGGCTACAGAGAAAAAAAGTATTATCTGAAACACATTCTAAGGCATTTTATATTTTGAATGGTACAGCGTTGGTACAGCACTGGAATCTCAACATCTACTCTACTCCTGAAATACATAATTCCGTATTTTTCCCTTATTTTTAAACTCATTACTTCTTACAAAAAATTCCCACTTATATCTTCTTATGTGTGTGCAAACCTGAATATAAAATAAACTCTACTGGATATGAATGGGGCACACATTTCTTTCAAAAACACTGTCAGTGGTGGCAGACAACTGTCCAATGTGTCAATGAAAAAGGTGTAAAAGCACCTGCTAGACATACACAGCATGTGTGCCTGAAATATAGAAAACATGCTTGTGCACATGTTACCAAATCTAATAGTCACTCACGTGGTTTTCTGGTTGTGAAACTGGTGGGGAGACCGGCGGGCCCTGTCCCTGCCCGGTTGTAAGCTCTGACTGTCACATGGTACTTTGTGTTGGGGATGAGGTCTGTCACATGTGCCGAGTTCTCAAGACCAGCTGTCCTCACTCTGTCAGCAGCCTCCTCTTTGTCACCATGTTTCCAGTACCGGATCTGAAGCCAAAAAATCAAAGGTGTCTGAGTTCCTCAGGAACTGCAGTGTTTCACTAGTTAACACTAGACCATTTCTTCTAGAATGGCCATCTTGGGTATTTCACAAGAGGGGATTTTGCTGTACTATAAGGCTGGTCAGGCTGAATTGGGAAGAGGGAACCTATTTGTGCATTAAGCAGTTGTGGCAATTTCAGCTATACCAGCCCAATCCTTCTTTGTTAAGAGGGTGACTGTGAACCAAACTTGAGCATTGTTCCAATTCCAGTTTTTCTTATTACTTACCTCATAGCCCAGAAGGATTCCATTCATGTCACTTTGCTCCACAGACTCCCATGAAATATCCATTTCCATGGCCATAACTCCCTCAACTGTAATGTTAGATGGAGCCACTCTTGGTTCTGTCAAATTACAGTAACACTAGTTACTTAAATTAGCCTGTAACTACAGATAAATCTCATCCAGCCTCAAAATATCTAGGCAAGGATCAGAAGCCAGACATCTGGTCTGTCATTTAAGGATGACTGGAAGCATACCATAATAATGATATTGATTAGTTTTATTAGGTGCTCTTGGGAGAATAAGAAAGAAATGCAGCCAAGGTTTAGCAACACTTGAACATCAGCTACCATTATGATGCAAGCATACCTTCTTCTGCAGAGTACACAATAGCCACCAAGCTCTCTGGTCCATCTCCTTTCCTGTTGAAGGCCCTGATCTTTACTTCAAAGGGTGTATAAGGTGCAACACTCTCATTGCGATAAACATAGTGCAGCGATTCTGCATGGGGCACTTTTGCTTTCTTCCAGGTCTGGGTGCCTTGTTTTCGGAAAGACAGGATGTATCCAAAACCATCTCCATTCTGGTACTCCCGGTGCATTGGCTGAGATACATATTGAGACAAAAACTGAAGTTCATATTGGTCTGGGTTCATATTTTATATTCATATTACATGTTATAGAATTATGTCTATAACATGCTACCAGGGAAAACAAACAAGAAGGCAACAGGGACTAAAATCTCAGCAGTAGCACAGGTTGAAATTTAGTGTATATTAATCTAGGTCCCAGTGTAGACAAACAATATTCATATGGAAAATGCACACACATACACATGCTTTCTCCTATATCATTACCATCTTCAATCCATTAACTAATTCATCCCACATGTTGGCAAATTTAGAGCCAGAAAACTTAGTCACAACAGAAATGATGGCTGTCCATTGGAAGTGATCCCTGCCTGATCTGTAAAGCTCAGAATATCACACTGTGCAATGCTCAGCTGCCATGTCTGGAGTCTCTGGCTGAGGACAGACTGGCAATCTGGATCAGGAGAGCTCCGCTTGTGAAGCGGGGGAAGGGAGCCCATTCAAACAGACACAGCTGTTCCCCGGCTCCCTTCTGTACTTACCTGCTTCCCTGCCGCTTCCCTGCCGCTTCAGAAGGACACTGGGAGAAAGTGGTGTCCAGGGGCCGTCTGCCGCTTGTTTCCCACTTCCTGGCAGTGTGAACCGGAAGAAGGCGGGATACAAGCGGAGGTGGCAGTGTGAACGTGCCATTTCGGCAATGTGCACATGAGTGCTCATGCGCCCATGCACACATTAGTGAAACGGCCCTGACACAAGCTGCGGAGGCCGGCCCACCTGGGGTCGCTCTGCAGCAGTCTGAACGCTCCGGTCCGGTATGCTAACGCAGGAGTCTGGCCAGTATGAATGGCCAGCCCCGGAGCAGTTTCCCCCCGCAGCTTTCAGCCTCGCTTTCCTCCTGCAGCAGATTGCCAGTCTGTCCTCAGCCTCTATGTCTCTAATCCATGTTCCTGGCAGCTGAAAGAAAACTGACAACAAAACTCCAAATAGTAGGCACTTCCAAATGCTATGAGATGCACAGAGATCACTTGCCATGGGGAAGCTGTTTTTAGTGGCACCCCCATTCTAACTAGAATGTGTTTAGGCTTCAATCCTAAGGGCACTTGCCTTAGAGTAAGCCCCACTGAACAACATGAGACTTACTTCTAAGTAGATGTGCTCAGGTTTGTTCTCCTACTGCTCAGCCAGAGCACTATGTTATTTTCTATAGTGTGTCTGTGTGGGTATACACACATACATATACCTAACTGTATGTTATTTTATTGGCAGAAAATCATCAGTTTAGGTCATATGGCCACCATTACAATGCTGTTAAAGATCTATGTTGACTTGAATGTGTGTATTTCCATGAAGACACGCCATACAGAGTTTACAGAAACCTAAGGGACAAAGTGAGTTGTTGAATGCAACATCAAGAAATGCAGCCATCGTAATCGCATTTTCCTTACTTCACTATCTTTCAGACATGAGTCTGCTATGGCTGGAAGGCATGTGACACAGCAACCCCACTGAAGCTACGCAAGACTGGTCTGGTCAGTGCCTGTTTTGCTGTATAAGCTGCCTTGAGTCCCAAGATGGACAAAAGGCTGGGTATAAGGGCAACGAATTAATACAGGAGTTCATGAATGATTTTCTGCTTATCTTCTCACTCCTACAAGAAACATGGCCAGACCGATTAGTAACGGAAACACCCATGTCTGCATGGCTTACGGCCAGCTTACCGTCCAGTTGATGATGAGTTCCCCAGGTGCTCCCCCTCCTCCACTGAGCCCGGATGGTGCAACTGTGGGGGCTGTTTTATTCCCCAGTAAAAGAGACCGAATGCAAGTTAAATCAGAATAATTAATAACAATTAATTAATAATAATTATTGTATGGCAATGTGTGTAGTATAGCCAGGAGATCTGAAGACTGTCTGACTGCCTTAAGTTCTATCCCTTTAGCGTTATGCACTGCTAAAGTGGTGAGCTAGATTCTTTTTTGGTTGAAGGCAGCAGCCATGTCCTAAAGAAGACTGAAATGCAGATCAGTAGTAAAACTGAGACTCAAATAGAATGTTCAATTGATCCTGTAACTGTGATTTTGTATGGATACATGTTTAAACTGCTGAAAAGAACTATTTGGGAAAGAAAAAGAGCATGCAGCAAAATCAACAGGTCACCATATCTTAACCTTAAATATGTCAGCTATGTTACAGTCCTCACAAAAATACAAAGGTGCTGTATAAGCAGCAGTTGACTTATAAGTGCATAAGCAGCAGTTGACTGTGGCATCTACTGTCATGGGAGACAAAGTTCTGACATGCAGCTGCTGCCAGATTTTTTCCCCACAGAAAATATATGTACTCACCTGCTTCTTTGGTGCGGATCTTGGCAGATGGCACACTAGGTTCTCCAGTACCAAGGATGTTGCTAGCCAGGACCCGGAATTCATAATCCATCCATGGTATGAGGTTGACCACTTGGGCCGTCTCTGCATTACCTTCAATATTTGCAGGATCTATAACCCAAAAGCACAAGAATAGACCAAATAGAGCAAGCAGTGCCAAAAGGGGAGAAGCAAAGCCTCACACTGGAGCATGCACAGGATGGGCCACTGCCCTCAAGACACTTACTGGTGCGCACTTGCTTCCATTTGGAGAAGAGCGGAGTGTGGGCCTGGATGACATATTTGGCAATAGGACTGTGGTTATCAGAGCCTCGACTCCAGCTCAGTTGCACAGTGGTATCTTTTATGTCCCTCACCACCAACCCCCCAGGAGGCCCTGGAGGACCTACCAGAAAGAAAACAACAATAACAAAAAAATAACAATATCTCAGTGAAGGCGTGTATTATAAATGCAAAGTATAACATCTGGATTCACAATGTGGACTTTGTCAGCTATATGTGAATTCTGTGAATCTCTGTTCCTGCTCTTTTATCTTTATGGTAGCACTGAGGATGAATCCATTCAATTATTTTAGCCAGAATTCCAGAGCACGCTGAATAATTCTAGGCTAGTACATTCCAGGCTTTATGGAAGTCACAGCTTACCTGTCTACTAATATTTAATATGCCAGGAATTCTCTGGTCTTCTTCACACCAAGCAAATTGGCCCTATTGTAACCATCTAATCTGGACAGAGAATCTGTGTTTCTATTTGTCAGAATTCTAGGTCCTGCGCTAGCAGACTTTCAATTAGGTGGTTTTTAATTTTTAAAACCAACTGTCTAAATGACACATTCTGTTTCACTGGGATATTTTCAGCCTATTGAAAGAACACTTACATATCCTGAGACATGAAATCACCTAAATCAACATCATGACAATCTGCAGTATAAAAATCTATGAGAGACCACTCTTGAACACACATAAGAGGGCTAAAACTGACACTTTTCAACATCAGAGAGTAACAGAATCTCCTCCAAATCTGAATGGCCTCCAATTGCTTTTCTAACAATGTGGCAAAGGAATGGCCACCTGGCAACCTCTAAGGCAATTTTACCTGACAGTATGCAGCCTTAATGGAATTTAATGAAGATATGGTAAAGCATATATCCACAGGTTTATTTTTATAGAAAAGAAAACTGTTTCCATGTTGTAAGAAGCAGAAACTGTGATGAGATGAGAGATGCCCTGACAGTTATGGTGATGGAAGGCAGTCCAGACGTCGCTGCTGCAGCTGGGGAAAATCTTTGCCAGATACAGAGCATCCTTTTCCAACCGAGAGGGATAACATGCCAGCTTTTTGATGTGTTAACACCTCTTGATTTGAGGGTCCAGGTTTGGCAGGCTTGAGCACCAAGGCTTGGCATCCAGATTGGCCAAAGGCCCCTGGAACACACATGGTGGGGGAAGTCTGAAAAGAGCAGCTGTCCTTTGTTTGGAAAGAAATTCCCAGGAGCTCCTCTTGGGTCTGTGGCTGAGTGTGTTGGGAGTGTGTGTTTTACTATGATGGATGACAGAGGAGAATGATGCTAAAGAGGGTTGCAGATGCACTAGGGATGGGGGCATCCTGAAACTGCCAGAGACCAAACGTAACATGGATTGCAAGTACCATGCAAGTATTAGTTAGCCACTGTCTTGTTGTTTATTTTACTTAGTGAACCTGTCCTTTATGGTACCCTGCGTTTGTGCCTTGTAGAAATAAAGTTTGTTTCACTTGAGAGTGTCTCCACAAGTCCTTAACCATCTGCCTAGCTGCTTGGCATGCTACTGAGTGACACCCCCGTGGAGTTGTCTTTAGGCAATCCACGAGACAGAGGGGTTAGATTTTACCTGAGGTGGTGGCAGCGACAGTAAAGGCAGGTAAAACAGTGGTTAGTCTTGCTGCACAACATGACAGAGACCAAAGCAGAGACATTCTGTCTCTCTCATTTTAATTTGTACGTAATATGTAAATGTACCCAATTGTATGTAATACTATGCCTAAGTGCACATTTCTTATATCTGAGAAGTATTTACTGATAGATGGTGCCCCTTTACTATGAACATATTCATAAAACAACTAGTTTGCATGGGAAATATATTTTCCGCTCAGGAGCTGCCAGGAGAATACAGCGGCTCTTAGAATAGAAAGGCTGGACAACCCTAATGCGAAAAGAGCAGGAGCAGCATGGTCATGTCATTTCTAAGTACAGGAGGCAAACAGTGAACAGGAAAAATTACCTCTTACAACCAGCGTGGCTGACTCAGAAGCACTGTCCACCACCGTCTGGGCTGTACATGTATATCGTCCGGCATGTTTCAGCTGAGCATTCAAGATCATGAGGTCTCCAATGCTCTCTTTCTATGAATGAGAGATAGTATCCGACAGGAACAACATCAGAACCAAGTTGGGAATAATAAAACAAATGGGATTGAAAGTGACAGGCAGCTGGAAGTCAGGGCTGTATCTGCTGTGTCTTGGAGACAGGTAAACGATCATATATATTTAGCAAAGAAAAATAACACCTAGTGGGAGAAAAATCTTTGGGTCTCTTTTCACTGTGACCAGCTTTTTGGACATAATTTGCTAGCAGCCTGCACTTTACAGTACTCACTGTACTCGCTCGCTTGTAATGGCCTTCAGACTTGGTGAGATCAATAGGAAAGTCATCCAGGCTCCAAGTAAAGGTGAGGTCCATTGTTGGGTCATGAGAAGCGTGGCACTGAAGGGAAATGTTCTCGCCTACATTGATATCAGCACTGGATGGCGCCAAGGTGATTTTGGTGGCATCTGTGGAGAACCAAGTGACAGAGGTATTCTATCTCAAGGGTGTTCGTGTACATCATTGTCCACTAGCTCTCACACCCTAACTACCTCATGGGTGGTTGTGAGGATAAAACAGGGAGCCATGTACTTTTTTGGAGCAGAGGTATTAACAATATAAATTACCCTTTCTATTCCAAAATTCATTGCAGTCCCAAAAGCAGGTGAAGGGTGGGAGAGTAGGTGGCACGAATAGAGTTGGGGTGAAACAGGCCTCAGCTTTATTGATTACAGTGACAGGAGCATTGGCGCGGCCTAGGGCATGAATCCAAGCACTGGGTGACCAGCCTACCAGCCAATGAAATCTTTCCCCAGTCTGCCTGAATAGGATAAACCTGGAATGGCAAGTTAAGTGGACCCACATGGGCACAAGCCTCTGCATAGTTACACTGCCACCTGTGTGTGGAGCCAAGCGACAGCCCACAAGATAGGCATGCTGCTACCTGGCTTCACTCCCAAGACCCCTTAAGGGTGTCCCCACCTGGGGGAAGTGGGTATGCAGGTGCATCCTCCCTACCAAATGGATGCCTAAAACCACCCAAAGCTGTGACAGGCAAGGAGATAACCAGAAAGATGAGCTACAAAACCAGAAACCAAGGGAGGGGGGAGGCATGGCTGAAGAGCATGCTGAAGTTACCTGGCAACCTTGTGGCTTTAAGAGGAGAAGGGGCGGACCCGGGGAGGGCCCCCCAGCTAAGGGGCCCTCCCCTGACCCACCCACATCAGCAGCTGAGACAGCTAGACATAGGCTGCCTAGAGGAAGCTGCCGGGTCCCCAACAACAATTGCTGGTCCTGTCCACGCAGCTCACTGCCTTGTGGGCACAACAGCCCATTGCCCTGCAGCTGGAAAAACAGCCCTGGGTCCAGGGTCACAGCTTCCTTCCAGAAAAAACCCTTACCTCGAACAGAGAGGATTCCCGTGCTGTTTGCTTTGCCCATGAAATTTTCAGCAAAGCAGGTGTATTTCCCCTCATCTGACTTGCTAATATTCTGAATGATCAAGGTGCCATCAGGAGTAATAGTTATGCTGCAGTGAAGAAAAAGCCCACCAAAAGAAAAAATAAAGATGGCGCAAGCAAGCATAGATCACTAAGTCAAATTATCAGACATGAAGAATCAAGAAACAGATGAATTATGCCACACGTGATGAGTAAAATCTGTCAAAGATAATATATTGTATAAAGCAGAGTTTTAATCCTGTTTTAGGGCTAAATTAGCAATTTTTGTAATTTACTCTGGATACCTGTGGAAATTTTAATCAGAAGACCTGCTCTATTCAGCAACACACAGTAGCAAATAACAGTTGTGATCAGTGTTTACCGAAAGGAAATCGACTGGCTTAATGCCAACCAAATGGCTGAGATAGACATGCAGAACTAGAATACCCCCACAGACAAAATGAACTTATTAGAAGGGTATTGCATGCTGTTCTTCCAAGCTACTTAAAAATGGTGTGGCTGATGTTGCTGTTTCAACTGTGCAAAGCCTTTGGGTTTATTTTTTTTTGGTTTCTCCACAAAATGCTTAAGGGTGGCCAATCTTATGCCATTTTTCTTGTATCGTATGGAAGGCATTTCTTCACAGTTCAGACTTTGTTTCTGGTTTTTTATTCCCAATGTTTTAAAACCGGATTAGTATGACCAGACAGCTCTCCTTGTGAAGCGCCTTACCATGCAAGGACTCTGCAGTGGATTGTCTAGTCAGTGTCCACCTGAAGGAGCCACACGGTGGGTTTTTTTAAAATGCTGCTTGCACATGCTCATATGCGTTTCCCTGCGTACATGTTTTTATGCACATGCACATATAGCCTAGAGATTTTTTTTAAAATGAGCATCCCTACGGGCTGATTGCATGCTGGTGGAACAACCAGACAGGGGAAAGTCTGCCATTGGCCTGTTGGCAAGCTTTAGACTGGACTTTCACCACTATCTTTTAAGTACGACTCCCTGGTGGGGATCGACGGGCTGATCACGGCAGTGGCCCATTTCCCAGATATCACTCTCTAGATG
Source organism: Lepidodactylus listeri (assembly GCA_029233225.1). NCBI lineage: Eukaryota > Metazoa > Chordata > Lepidosauria > Squamata > Gekkonidae > Lepidodactylus > Lepidodactylus listeri. The sequence goes on from JARCFY010000002.1 coordinate 67,297,580, forward strand.
TGCCCTTTAAATCTGGCAGGCACTCATGCCTGGGTCGGATCAAAAGATCCATCTGATCACGACCTTTCACTGACAATGTAGGCTGTATTTCCAAGATCTATTCCCATCCAAGAAGTCTAATATGGCAAAAAAAAGTGAGTATAGATCTGCCACATTCCAGCTGGATAACCACTATTCATTTTTTATCTTGTTTATTTATTACTTATTTATTTTATTTAATTTATATCCCACTCTATCCCACAAGCGGGCAATATTAACAATATATAGGTTAGCAACCATAAAAGCATTAAACATAAAAACTAAGACAAGTTTAAAATGAACAGGTAATAGCAATGATGGCAACAAAGTGGAGAATTGAAATGCCTTCTACAGTTGACAGTCTTCTGGCAGGGTCAGTTTGGACGAGACACAGTGGCAAAGACTGTGACAAAGTGGCAAAGCACAAGGCTCTACAGGGCACATACAGGGAGAGACATTTGTTAGCCGCCTTTCTCTTTTGCGGAATTCAAAGTGGGTTACAATATAAATAAAACATAAAAACACAATAAAGCAACTGTTAGAAAACCCATAAAATCACAGTTTTAAAACTCCAGTTAGACCTGCCAATAACGAATGCAAAGTCAATCAAAATGCAATCCTAAATAGAACTGTCTTCAACAGTCTCCTGAAGATCAACAGTGAGGGAGCCAGGTGCACCTCCTTGGAGAGGTAGTTACATAATTGTGGGGCTGCTGTGGAAAACACCATCTCTTGTGTAGCCCCCAAATGGGCATCTTTAATTGGTGGGACTATCAAGTAGGCATCTCCCTGCAATTTTAATTCCCAGGCAGGAACGAATGGGAGAAGACAGTCCTTCAGATACTCTGGTTCCAAGCCATGTCGGGCTTTAATAAATCATGTTTTTCCTCTATTTGGATAAAACAGACACCTAGGTACCTTCTAAATCAATTGATGGATTTGCAGCAGAACCATACAAGAGGACATTGCCTCTGAACGATTAAAATTGCACTCCTGCACATAAATCCCTGGAAGGGAGCCCCACTGAGTGCAGTGGGATACTTTCCAAGAAAGTGGTGAAACAAAAGTTCCAAGAAAGAGGTAAAACAAAAGTTAGATCCAGGCTAAGCAGAGATCAGCAGGCTAATCATACCATGGAGAAACACATGGTTATGGATATTTTTGTCTAACTACCAACAAGCTTCTGGTACCTGGGACTATTGTGCAGAAGTTCAGTCCCTTTGGTCCAGAGTATAACGGATTTTGGCGCAGATCTTGGCTGGCAGTGAATGATGATTTCCCCTCCTCGAGCTGCTGGTATCAGTCGCTTCACAGGGTTTAGACGAAAATCTGGAGCAAGCGCTAAGAAGAAATGCAATTAAGGTGCTTTTAGTGAATGCTGGAACATGGAACTTATAAAGGTTTCCAATGGATTTTAGAATGGTGCAAAGGTTGCTGTGGCATATTTTACTGTTTCTCTTAAACATGACTTTCTGTTTACACTTGGGACGCCTAAATAATTTTGCACCACTGCATTTATTTATTTAAAACAATTAGAAACTCACCTTTCTCCTGATGACTGAGGATCCAAGGCAGGTAACAACAATAAATATAACACATTGACACAACCCATTGTTCAGTATAAGGGAAACAAATCTGAATTCATCATAACAGGGCAGTCTTATGCAGAATTACTCCAGATGAAGCCCACTGAAATCAATAGGCTGCACTACCTGTTCTTAGGATTGCACTACAATTCACTGAACTAAAAACAGAAATGTGATAATGTTTTCCACCGTAAATGCCAGCATGGGGACACTCAGGAATTTGATTTCTGAAAGACTGAAGAATCCTAAAGTTAAATTCATAAGAATCTCAGTGTTAACCCAAAGTCCTGTTTCAAAATGTTAAATTTAAAACAGCTACAACTGGAGCTTAGAATCTGTGTAGAAAGTCTGCAGATTTTGAAAATCAATTCAAGATCAGAATTTGAAATCTGGCCAAGCTGCTGAACTTGACTCACATCTTTCTGACATCTGACTCAATTGTTTTGTCTTATGACAAACCAGCAGACTTTTCAGAAGTTTCTCCGCATACTCTGCTGGTTTCTATTCACTTCTATCCAAGCCAAGGCAGCCATAGATATGTCTTTCACGGTCCCTCTAGGTAAGTTTGTATCTTTTATCAGTACTAGATTTATACATACATAATTATGTTGGTTTCAATTGATAGGTATATTTCAGTCTTGGTTGCAACAATGCTGTCATCTTTGTGAAGGACAAAAGGATATTTGAGACAGGTTATGAGTATGGTATTACCCAATAAGCAATGACATTTCAAAGTATAAGTGATGCTGGTCAGCAAAGTGGATGTCCTGGATGGTATTACACTTCTTACACTTGACAAAGTTAAATTGTTTCTGACAGAATCAGCGGAGAGTTCAGGCATTTTGTTAGACCCTTCACTTCTATTAGGGAAAAAATTGCTTGCTGAAGAATCCTTTATTCCAGCTTCATCTTGCCACTTCATCTTGCACAGAGACTGGCTCCCTTTTTGGACTCAGCTGACCTGACTGTGCTGATGCATGCTAGACTACTTTAATGTGCCCTACATGGGGCTACCCTTGAAAACATTCCCAAGAACTACAACTAGTGCAAAATATGGCAGCCTGGGTTTTCTTTGGTCAATGTTAGACTTAATAGACATATTACACCTGTGTTGAGAAAATTTCACCGGCTGTCAGTATACTTCTGGGTTCAATTCAAGGTGTTGATGCTCATCTTCAAAGCCCTTCTTGGCTTAGGACATGTATAGTTGAACAATTACCTCTTTCCACCATTGTGGCAGTCATGTTCTTCTGATGAGGGCTTGTTTACTGGCCCTAGGAATGTTGTGAAGTTTACAGCAAGCAAATTTGGCCCAACAAACTGTCCGGACTTGGGACGGCCCAGCACCCCCATGGTGCAAGATTATGATCTAGCCAATGCCACCCTGAACCAGACCCTGGCAGCAGCAGAACGCCACACCCACAGTACCCATGGGCCTTGGGTCCTGGTGTGGAGAGGAGCATGGCAGGGCCAGTGGTTACCACATGGAAGTCACTGCCACCGGCAATGACCCCCAGATGGACATGAAAGTTCTCATCAAGCTTTGAGAGAATGTGGATGTGAAGTACACTGCAGCCCCCACTGTACTGTACTGTTTGAATATACAGGGAAGTTCACATTTGTGTCGCCACACGGATGCAGTGTAATAGATTATATATTGGTAACTCCAGCACTGAAAGATTACGTTAGATCCTTTGCAATTCTTGATCGGGTGGAAAGTGATCACTCCCCCTTAACTCTAACAGTGGTCTCTCCTTTATTATCCCACAAACCAATGCAACAGGGTGTAGGGAGTGTCAGTCCTTCTATCAGACACACAAGGTGTATTTGGTCTAATAAGATCGAAAGGAAGGTAGCTGACTGGCTTGGCACCCTCACCCTAGAAAGTTTCGACTTCTTATCAAATGGGGAGGATCAGGCAATAGATTGGCTAGCGGGTTATGAAAAAGTGATCAAACAACTGAGGGAGGTTTTGATATCGGGCTCACGGAATCAACACCCAGCTAAGAAATCTGCCTGGTCAGGCTGGTTTGATAATGAGTTCTATAGAATGAAGTCCCAATTGCATGCGGCGTTTCACTCTTATAGGAATTCAGAATTAGTGTATCCGCCACCGGAGTATTTTCTTCTAAAAAAAGCCCTACACCATCTTTACAAATCCAAACAGAAGGAGTTTGTGTTAAAATGCTGGCAACCCCTTCTCCAGGCAACCATTAATAATGATAATAAGAAATTCTGGTTTTTAATTTCTAATTCGATGGGAGCAAAGGGTTTGCCGTGCTCTACAATATCTCCAGATAACTGGGTTGAGTACTATGCAAAGATTTTTTTATGAAGACAGGGGAGTTGTGTTTGAGGGATCTGAGATCAGTTTGGTGGAGGGATCTGAGTGGCCACCAGTTCAGGTAGAGGAAGTTGAATCTTTAATTGCATCAATGAAAGGGGGGACAGCACTGGGGCCCGATGTTATTTCCCCGGAGGTTCTTAAAGCGTTTGCCAAGTGGTGGTCTCCCTTTCTGGCAAATCTATTTACAATGATAGACAGGACTGGTCAAGTACCAGAGGACTGGAAAAATGCTATAATAATCCCAATTTTTAAAAAGGGCGACTCTCAACTCCCAAGTAATTATAGACTGATAAGCCTTTTGTCTATCATTGGGAAGCTTTACGCGAAACATTTGGCTATTAAGCTTAAGGCCTGGATAGAGGAGCAGCAAGTTCTTGGAAGGGAGCAGATTGGGTTTTGTCAGGGCAAGTCAACTTTAGATCACTGCATTGTCCTTAATCACTTAGTTAATAAATATATATTTGAGTTACTCATGAACATCTGAACAGTTTGGCAAAAAAACCCGAGCTCTCTGCTCGCAGCCACTGAACAGAAGGTGAGTTGAACCAGCAAGCACTTGAATATCTCTGGTTGTCCTTTCATGTGGTAGGTAAGATCAACAACTGTTCCTTAAAGGGCCTTGCCCATTCCCAGCAGGTTCACTTTCAGAACAAGTGAAGAAGGCTTCCCTTTAATACAGTCCAAGAAGTTGGGAAAGGCTGTATTTTTTAATTTTTCTTTAATGGGGATAGTTGTTAATCAAATTGTATGTTTGGTACTTAAATTCTATGTGAATTTTATCTGTTTTAATTATATTTAATTAATTTTGTAACCTGCTTGGATCTGTATGGAGAAAGGTGGGTTAAATAGCATATAAATAAATAAATAAATAAATAAATAAATAAATAAATAAATAAATATTTTGATTATGAAAATTTAAGGTTTGTTTGCCCTCTTCCCATGATTTTACAATGTATACATTTAAAGCCCTTATAGCGCAACCAAAAACTATCTCCCAGGGTAGCTAATAACGTAATTAAAATTATTACAATACAATACTGAAAATAAACCAGTCAATTCAAAACACATTAAACAGACAAGAATAAAATGCAAACAAAACTGCAGCAGAGATAAAAACAGCAGACTAAAATCATGCTACTGCTTTACAACCAGTTCACCTAAAAGCCTGAGAGAATCTTTATCTGGCATCAGAAGGACAACAAATCCTTCTTAGGCAAACTTCTATTTAGAAGGCATTCCAAAACTGGGTTGTCGTGACTGAGAAGGCACTTGCCCCAACATTTGCCTCCAGAAAAGGAGGGAGGCAGAGTAGAGCCTCAGATCATGATCTCAGGGCACAGGAAGGAATACAAGAGCTTCCATGGTGCATGAAGCAGAAGTCACCACTTGGGGAATGGGATAACATGAATTTTTAAATATGGCTATCTACCATAAAACAGTTTCAGATAAATCCAGTGGCTTTTTGTTAATCCTCCCCCCCCCCCCAACCTGCTGCAGACCTCTGACACCCAGCATTTTGGAGGACATTTTTGGTTGCACTGGGAAGATGCACTCTACAAGATGAAAATACCCCACTGAATTCAATCCATTATTTATTTAGAACATTCTACACTACCTCTCCAGAGACTCACTCAAAACCACTAACAATAGAAAAACAAAATAAAACAAAGAAAAAGACAAATTAAAAGAGTAAACCAGTGTTTCATTATGAAACATTCCACTGCATTTTATATGGCAGTCTTCCAGTGTTTGAGACAATCTCCCCCCATATTTCATAATCCAGAGAGCTAAAGCTCTTTAATTAGAGAGTTCTTAGAACTGATACCAATGGAATTGATAGATCATATTGATACCATCTAGAACTTACCTTGCACATACAATTCAGCACTTGCATAAATAGTGCCATGCTTGTTGTCTGCTACACACTGGTACATCCCAGAGTCCTCCATTGTTAACTTTAAAATCCTCAAATCTCCACCATTCACTTCAATACGATTCTGTGCAAACAAGTGGATTAGGTGGTCAGATTGCAGCACAAAGCATGAAACTGAAAGACTCTGAAAGCTGAGCTTCAGCAGAGATCCTCAAACCAGCTTTCTCAGTAGTATTACGTTGTTAATATCTAATCATGTATGACATATCTTAGCTAAACTTGCGAAGCTCTGTGACGTGCTCTACTTGCTGTTATTCACTTATATGTCTATGTGAGTGCGCACACATACAGAAACTGTGTGAGGGCTCAAATATTTCAGAAGCTTCTTGGAATGACTGATCCCTTTGAAAAGTAGCTGTTCAATATTCTGGTTATCAAAAGCCACACATTTGGCTGGAGGATGGCATGAGGAAAATTAATATGCCACCTGTTACTCCAAGGGATGTATGAAGGAAATACTTCTATAAGGCTATTATTGTGCCCCAAGTTGTATACAGTGAGCCACTGGTTGTCCTTCATGGTAGCAAAGCTACCTTTGCAGGGCTAGTATAGTGATACTGGAGCAGTGAAATATAATTATGCAGGATTCCCATCCTGGAATAAGATTGCTATTTCTGAGACAGACACTCTGCTTGTCATTTATAGATGCCAATTTAAATATATGCAAACATAAACTGGCATTCCAGTTAAGAAAAAAAAATATTCAGTGGCTAATATGTCCCAGAGTACGGCACAACAAATATCTGAAATTCTAGCTCTCAAATCCTTTTTTGAGCAAATTGCTTTTTTATGAAGGAACAGCTCACTGAAACAAAATCAGGCAGAAAGCCTGATAAACATTTATTTACTTATTTATTTGATTTATACTCCGCCCTCCCCGCCAAAGCAGGCTCAGGGTGGCTTACATAAAAATTTAAAACAGATTTTAAAAGCGCAAATATAAAACCAGTTGTGAAGTACTAGTAGGCAATATTATGTGACGATGGCAAAACATTGGTCGCAAGTCAATCATAATGAGGAGTGCAGTCAGCATTGGTGTTAGGACTATCATCTCAGTCCTATTCATGCCAGCAAAGCACAGGCTGTCGGTGGTGGTATTAGGGCACAGGGTCTTAAGCTTTTATTCAGCTATTTGCTATTAGGTGCAGCTCCTTGGTCAAATGTAAAAGCTCCCACAGGGCCCTAGGGTCTTCTGGGAGCTCATTCCACAGTGCGGAGCCGCCACTGAAAAGTCCCTGGACCTAGTCATAGCCAGCCTGGCATCTTTGAGACCTAGGAGGGCCAGACGGTTTTGAGACCCTGAATGCAGTGGTCTCTGGGGAACATGGGGAAAGGCAGTCCCTCAGGTATGTAGGCCTCTGACCATACAGGGCTTTAAAGGTAAGAATGAGCACCTTGAAGCGGATTCGGTATGCTATAGTCAGCCAGTGCTGTGCTTTCAGCGCAGGCTGAATGTGCTCCCACATGGGGAGGCCCAACAACAGCCTGGCTGCAGCATTCTGCACCAGTTGAATCTTCTGGATTTGGGACAAGGGCAGCTCCATGTAGAGAGCATTACAGTAGTCTAATCTCAAGGTGACCATTGCGTGGATCACTGTCGCCAAGTCATTGCATTTGAGGAAGGGAACCAAGTGCCTGATCAGCTGAAGGTGGAAAAAGGCTGACTTAGCAGTGGCTGCTACCTGGGCCTCCATTGTTAGGGAAGCATCCAAGAGCACCCCCAAACTCCTAACTTCCAACGCTGGTACCAACGGTGGCCCATCAAATGTCGAGAGTGGGATCCCTAACCCTGGACCAACCCGACTCAGGCACAGGACCTCCATCTTTGTCAGATTCAATTTCAGTCACTCAGTCTAAGACAACAAGCCACGGCTTGTAACGCCAGGTCCAGATCTTCCAGTCTAGAGTCAGACTGGCTACCCAACAACAGATAGAACTGGGCATCATCCGCATACTGGTGACATCCCAGTCCATGCCTCCCAGCAATCTGGGCAAAGGGGTGCATGTAGGTGTTAAATAACACTGGGGAAAGTACCACCCCTTGGGGCACTCTGCAAAACAGTGGGTGACTTTGGGACAGCTGTTCCCCTAATACCACCCCTTATCCCTGCCCCTGAAGAAATGAGGAAAGCCATTGCAAGGCAGACCCCTGAATCCCAGTGTCAGTGAGGCAGTGGATTAGTGGCTGATCATCAACTGTGTTGAACACTGCCAACAGGTCTAACAACAGCAACACTGCTGAACCGCCCCGATCCAGATGCCTCCAGATGTCATCCATGAGGGTGATCAGTGCCATCTCTGTCCCATGGCCTGGGCAAAAGCTGGATTGGAAGGGATCTAAAGTGGAAGTGTCACTCATAAAACCCTGCAACTGGATTGCCACTGCCCTCTCAATTAATTTGCCCAGGTAGGGCAAATTGGAAACTGGCCGATAGTTAGCCAATTCGGCTGGATCCAGAAATGGTTTTTCTTAGGAGGGGGCATACCACTGCTTCCTTGAGTGCCCTAGAGAATTGTCCCTCAGAGAGGGACTTGTTGATGATCTCCTTTAGGGCAACTCGTAACCCATCATGACCAGCTTTAATTACCCACAATGGGCACAGATTAAGGCTGCAAGTGGTAGGGCATACATGTTAGAGAAATTTGTCAACTTCCTCTGGGCTAAGTGGACTGAAATAATCCAAAACCTGACTAGAAGACATGCATGGAGCCTCGAGTTCACTCACTGTCTCAACTGTGGCAGGGAGGTCATGGTGGAGCGACAAGACTTTATCTGTGACGTAGCTTACAAAAGCCTCAAAGCCAATGTCCAATTCCCTAGCATTTGGTCTGCCTTGTGGCAGAATAGAAGAAGAAGAGATTGGATTTATACCCCACCTTTCACTACCCAAGGGAGTCTCAGAGCAGCTTACAAACTCCTTTCCCTTCCCCTCCCCACAACAGACACCCTGTGAGGTAGGTGGGGCTGAGAGAACTCTTTCCCAAGCTGTCCTTGAGGGAACAGCTGGTACAGAGCTATGGCTTGCCCAAGGTCATCCAGCAGGTGCAAGTGGAGGAGTAGGGAATCAAACCTGGTTCTCCCAGATTAGAGTCCGCACACTTAACCACTACACCAAACTGGCTCTCAGAATAGTCATGGACTGAATCATTCTAAATAACTGGGTTGGGCATGAGCTCACAGATGCAATTGTGGCTGCATAGTACTCTCTCTTGGCAGCTTTGACTGCCATCTCATAGGATCTGATAAATGTCCTATAGGATACTCTTGTAGCTTCATCACGGGCATGCCACCACTGTCTCTCTAGCCATCTAAGCCTTCGTTTTATCAGCCACAGCTCCTGGGTGAACCAAGGAGCCAGCCTAGAGCAAGGGCACAGAAGGCATCAGGGAGCGATCTCGTTAATGGCTGCTGAAAGTCAGCTATGCCAATCCTCTACCAATGAGCTTATCCAATGAGCCGCCTGGGGGCATCAGATCCCACAGGGCCATCTGAAGCCGCAAAGGGTAATTCCAGCCTGTAGTCTTGTGAGAGTAGTACTCCAGCAAAAGTCAGGTTTAAGCCAAAACGTCCACGCATCATACAAAACCAATTATGACAACCATGGTTAATAACCAGCTTCAAACTATACTTCTGAGTACTGGTTTGATGTACCCTAACTAACCATAATAAGTGGAGTGGCCCACATTTCAACAATCAGACAAATCATTCTTAGTTTAAATAAACCATAGGTTAGTGTGGTATCTTAATCGTCTGTTTCTCACATGTTGTTACTCTTTGTTTTATTAAAATGCTGCCCTCTTGTTGTTGCTGTCAGTATTTTTGATAAGGCCGATCTGTATTAAGATATGCTGGGAAAGAGAGGTGTGTGTGTTAAGTTGATTTCAAGTCATTTCCTACTGATGGTGAACGATACTTAGGGAGTACTATTTTGGATCAAACTTGTTATCACATACAAAGCCCATTATAGCCCTGGTACCCTCACAACTTCACAACAGTCTGTCTCCTTATGCTCTACCCCGACAGCTTTGCTCATCTAATCAGGTCCTTCTGCAGGTACCACGCTGCAAACAGGCATGATCAACAACTGCCCATACACATGTATTCTCTGCTGTGGCCCTCAGTTTACGGAATAGCCTCTGCCTGATAAGGTCAGGAAGGATCCCATTCTCCTGGTACTCTATGCAAAACCGAAATATTCAGAAGGGCATTTTTTAAAAAGGAAGATGTTTTAGTAAAAGGAAAGGGACTGTGGACTATACTACTGTGTATAGTACATAGTATCTGTTGCTGTGTGTATTATCCTACTATGTAATTTGTTCATTTTTTAAACATGTCATGTTACTACTTATGCTTTGTTTCAGCTTTCTTTCAACTTTCAGTTGTATGAACTTCAGCTAAGGTAGCTCTTGTAAGCCATTGGGAAAGCTGAGGAGTCCATCAATCAAAGAATGTCTAATTAAGACCCTGGTTGTTGTGTTAAATCCTGTACCTTCAGCTATGTACAAAATAGACTACAGTTGTTTCTTACTGAAATCCAAATTTAATATTTTTTCAAATGAATTAACAAGCTTACGATATTTTATTTTTGGATTTAGTGAATAACTTTTTTTTAAAAAAGACAAATGCTTCTTTCTTAGCCTTAAACCCAAATACAATATGGGGATAACATCACTGGCCTATTTTACAAACCTATTATAAAGATTATTGTGCAAATATATGTGAAGTGTTTTGAAAACTGAACATGCTATATGAATGTAAACTATTGTCATTATGTTTTTTCACTTTTTAAAAAGTATTACAGGCTTTACATTTCACTGCATTTTGATCTATTTACAGTATTTATTTCACCATCTCTATGTCTATCACCACCAACTGAGAACATACTTTATACATATCGACACTTTGCCTCAATAAGTCTGTTAGGTTTTAAGGTGCCACAAGGCTCACTTTCTTGCTTTGCTACAACTAATTAACATGGCGATCCCTCCAGAATTTGGAGGCAGAGCAATGACTTTCCTAAGATACCTGGACCACATGACAAATGGGATGTCTGATTACCAGTGCATGATGGAAAAGAGAAAGAAGTGGACGTGCAAAGTCACAAGTGTGACTAGATTAGATTACAGAGACTTCAGCAGGTGAAGATGAAGGGCAATGATAACTACTACCTGTCAGTGATACATGTGATACCTGGGAAGTTAATGGTTGCCCGTTCCGTAGCCATTTTATTGTAGGCCTCGGCTTGCCAGATGCAGCACAGCTCCAGTGCAGGTCTGATCCAATATCAGCCTCTTTGTCTGTGATGACCTTCAGCCATTCCGGCTGAGCTACAAAGAGTGGAATCAGATCCATGAATTTCACACAAAAAGCAGAACAAAATTCATAGAGTTAACCTTGCATTGGGGATTTGCCATGGTATTGTAAACCCTACCACTACCACAAGGCATAACATTCATTGTTAAAATGTTTTTTTTTTAAAAAAAAAAATTCACTTGCTTTTTAGTTGCAAGATGCCCCCTCCCCGCAACTACTATTTGTCCTGTGTGGGAAAACCAAATTAATTCTTTGGGTTGATTTTCACTGCAGAAAATATAAGGCAGTTACCCACACCGAAGCCACTGTTTTCAGGAAGGGTGTTGAAAGAACTGAGTCAAACAGAGGTGATGACAAATGAAGCTCTAGGGCAAGGGACAAGTTAAACCCAACCAGTCACTAAGTCCATTGGCATACACCCAAGCATTCTTGAGGAATTCAAATTCAAAATTGCTCATCTCCTAACAAAATATGTAACATCACTAAAATCCACCTCCTTTCCGGAGGATGAAGAAATAGCAAATATGAAGTCAGTTTTTAAAAAAGGGATATAGCGGAGGTACAGGAAATTACAAGCCATTTAGTCTAACATCTGTTCCATATAAATTGGTGGAAGCTGTAATTAAAGACAGATAAGCACACAAAGGAGCAAGGCTCCCCTCTGAGGAAGACTCCACGTCTGTAAAGAAAAGGCTTGTCTCACCAGCATTCTGGAGTTTACACGAATAACGGTGATTTGGTACACAATATATACTTTGATTTTCAAAAAACCTTTTGACAAAGTCCCTCACCAAGGACTCTTCAGTAATCTTTGCAGTCAAGGGATACCAGAATTGTTTTTATTGAATATTATTACAGAGTCATTAAAAAAACCCTAGATACATATATGATTGTACATGTAACTATGGCAAGGATTTTGTATGCAAAGTATTGGAAGAAGGAAGAAGTCCCATCAAAAGAAGAAATAATTTATAAGTTATTAGAAACAGCTGAAATGGATAAACTAACTCTACAACTACAAGATAAAAAAGAAGACTCCTTTGAAAAAAACTGGGCAAGACTATATAGATGGTTGGAGAAATATTTTAATACCTAAGAACTGAAATATAAGCTCATATTTTTAAACTTTCAAACTGACAAATGGGTGTATAAATTAGATTCTATTTAGACAAACCTAATTTGTTACTTGAAGTACAGACTCTGTATGTGTTGTATACTGTATGTTGATTTCTTTTTTCTTTTTTCTTATTCTTTTTACTTTTGAAAATAATAATGCTTTTTTTTAAAAAAAGGGATAAGAAGATAGATCCTCACATGGATTAGAAACTAGCTAAACAGCAGGAAACAGAGAGTAGGAATAAATGGATAGCTCTTGCAGTGGTAACACGTCTACTTAATTGGTTCATAAATGACCTAGAATTGGGGGTGAGCAGCAAAGTTACCATATTTGTAGATGATACTTAATTATTCATGATGATGAGAACCAAAGCTGATTGTGAGGAGCTTCAAAAGTATCTCTCCACACTGGGTGAGAGGGTGACAACGTGCAAAATGATATTTATTAGGGTATAAGCCTAGGGTGATACACCTTGGGGTGAAACCCCTTAATTTAAATCAAGTGCTGATGGGGTCTGAGCTGACATAGACTAACCAGGAGATTTTGAGACTGTGGTGGAAAGCTCAACTAAAATGTTGACTCTGTGTGTGTCAATGGTAAAAAGGGGAAATTCCGTGCTTAGGAAAAAGATTGAAAGTGAAACAACTGGGCAGGGTCATGCAGAAAATCTTATCTGATTAAAGGGATTTCTCTGTCAGCAGAATAGGGTTGCTTTGTCTCTGCACTCCTACTGCAGCCCAACAAGCCCTACAAAGTGCTGCTCCTGCGTGACAGTGCCCCCCCCCCTTCCAGGACCGCATAAGAGGGAATCAGAGGCATCAAAAATTGCTGCTTGATCCAACACTTAGTACCATAACATCTTTACACAGATCTATGATGCTGCCACATCTGGACTGTGGTGTGCCATACCTCAAAAGGGTTATTGTAATGCTGGAAAAGGGTAACCGAAATGAACAAGTGGTTGGAACTTTTAAGTGTAGAGAAAAGACAACTCGGGTGAAAGTATATGCAGAAAAAAATTTTCTCTCTCTTGGTGCATTGTAATATCAGAACTCATGGGCACCCAGTGAAGCTGATGGGTGTACTGAACTCAGTACTGCTGTACTCAGACTAACTTCTGGAATTCACTGCCACAGGATGCATTGACGGCCACTAGTCTGAAAGGCTTTAAAAGGGGATTAGACAATTTCATGTACAAACAGGTCCTTGCTTTCACCTTCCCACTCCAATCCACTTTTTAACTACAGCTTCCTGTCTCTTTTATCTCTCTCCTGAGCCTTTGCTCCCAAACAACTGCTTCTGAAAAGGTATTCCTCTTGCTCCCAGATGACTGCTGTGGACCTCTTCTGATCACTTGCCTACTCTGTTGTTGCAGCTGCTCCTCTTCATGCAGCCATTTCTCTTATCCCTATTTTCTCTGCTGAACTTGGAGCAAGACAAGGTGCGATGAGCTTGCAAGCAAAATAAGCCTAGAGAAAGGACTTGCTAGGGAGCCTCACCTTGGATGATGATGCGTCCTTGATGGGTGTCTTTTCCTTTGGTGTTCTCAGCTTCACATTCATAAATGCCCTCATCATCAAAGCCAACCTTCTCAAATTGCAGGAGAGGCTTGGTTGTGATCCATGAAGGGGATGAACTGCCATCCAGCTTGCGCCATTTTATTTGAGGAACAGGGCTGGATCAGAAAAGGAAACTCAATCAAAGTGCAACAGGAAACTTCAGGAACAATGTAGGAACAAAACAAAACATCACACAAAGCATTCTGCTCCTTCGTCTTCCACCCCCACCCCCAAATTTTCCTCATTGGGAACAATATCTTCCATCCTTTTAAACTGTTTAAGTTCTATTCATTGTAATTTCTTATTTCCTTATATCTTTCAACATAAGACTGTACAAAACCAAGAAACTGCTGGCATATAAGCCTGCCCAGAAATCACATTGGCTTAGAAACTCCTCCCTTCCTACTCTCCATCCCAGACTGTGAGATCTGCTTGTGGATACTTGATGTTTGGTAAGCACTCTGTACATCTTCAGAGGCACTGTTTTTTATTTTTCAAATTTTAGCACTACAGCCTCGCATTTAAAACAGATTCTGGAACTAACTAAGCTGTGAAGAGCCCTAGCTCAGAGCTGTCAATGAATAACATTTGTTGTCCAATAACCATTATCATAATACACTGAAAACAATCAATTAGCACACACAGAATATGAAAACTTGGTTCACAAAATGGAACATCATAGTAATTCACTACCTGAAATCATCCACTCTACAATGTGGGAAGAATGAGGATTTACTAAATGTAGACTTGGGAATGCTCCAGCCACTGCAGGTTAGAGCTTACACTCTCAAACTATTTGCTAGACAGTGGTTCTGTTATTTTTAAACTTTCCTTTCCCTTTTGCATCCTTACTACTAGGAAGCAGAGGATGCCTTATCAAGCTCATTAGCACACTGGCCCACAACCTATCAGCTGTCAACAGCAAAAGGCCAAATACAACTGGCTCAAGTACTTACTTCCCAAAGGCAAAGCACTCCAAAGCCACCAGCTGCCCAGCCAGTGCATAAGTATCAGAAGGAAATTTGACCTTAATGCTTGGGGCATACTGTCTGGAATCTGCGGAAAGGAGAAGGGATTGCAAAAGGGTTAGAGCAGAGAGAAGTGATTTTTCCTGTTTCCACTACTAGCCCACTACAAAAAAAAAGCAAGAGCTGACCTCCAACTTAAAGCAGGCATAGACTCATATGTGGCCCTCTCTCCTGCTCTGCTGTTTTGAATGGTTCTTAATGGCTCTTTGCTGTAGAGCTGTTTAATGATTTGGGGGAATTACTGCCCTACTAGCCAATATGGTCTGGTAAACCAGTGGTCCTGACAAACTGTTTAACATAAGCATGTCAAACTCATTGGTTATGAGGGCCAGATCTGGCATAAATGAGACTTTGTTGGGCCAGGCCATGTGTGTCATAAAATGTAACACCAAGTGGCAGAGATATAAACTTTACAAAGGGCTAGGGCTTTTTTTGGGCCAGAACGTTCTGGAACGGTGTTCCAGCTGGCGTCCAGACCTGCCCCGCCCCTTTCCACCACCTAGAAAGTGCCCCGCATCAGGTCTCTGCGTGGAGACTGGGTGTCGGGCGCCTTCCAGCTTTGTGGACTTAAAGGGGACACTCTCCTTTTAAATGCATGGAGCCAGCTAGAAAGCGTCCCACACCCAGATGAAGCAAAGTACACTTTTTGCACATACAAAGAAAAAAGGCACAGATTTATGATCATCATGAAAAATAAAATGCAAAAAAAGAGAGAGAAATATAAACACTATGATTAGACTGTTATAAGGAATGTTGTTATATGTTCAATGGACTAACTGGAGTTACAGCTGAAAACAAAAACAACATAACAGAAAAATATACCAGAAAATTATTTAAACATAAATGAAACATTTAACTATAAAATAATAATAAAGGTACAAACAGGCTTTTGTTTATGCTAAGAAACAGATAATTTACAGCTGTAACCCACTAAGAAATATATTTTGGACTTATGCACTGGTGATGTTTGGCAATTTTACTATGAGGTGCAGATAAAAACTGTTAACCTTTATTTTTCCCTTATAGCACTATTTACATGTTTTTCCTGAAAGGGCTTACCTGAAACTGAATTTAGATTAATTTACAAGAGCTCACTAAGAGGTTAGCAATGAAAAGTTAATGTTTTGATTTTTATGATGATCTATATAATTTCTTTATTTGCTCCCTTTTCTTAAATATGATATTTAGACTGATTGCTGTTGTTTGTTAGAAGAAATATTAGTAGAAGGTTGATTATCTTACCAGAAGGCTTTAACAGTTTATATTAGTTATATTATTTATAGTAATTATCAAAGCTTTATATAGCAGATAAACATGTAGGTATATAATATTGTAAAAGAAATCAGCAAATAGCTAAAAATAGAAAATGATGCTAAGAAGTTTTTTGTTAATATAGCAAGTTTTAGGTAAATTTTGTTTATATGTTATGCGTGAGGAAACTAACTAGATACTGATACAATGTAATACTCTCATCTTTTATTTTCTTTCTCTTTTTCTTTGGAAACTAATAAAATGTTTATAAAACATATATATGGTGTGAATTCCAGGAAGGTTCTTTGAGTGGTAAGGACCACAAGGGTTTGCATGCAAATTACAGGAAAGGAACTCTTCTTTACTTTTTTTTTTTTTTGCTCTTATGGTAAGAAAATCTCTGCCAAAGATTGGGCCTTTGGCTCCTCAGGTGAGATACATTTTGCACAAGAGATGGAAGGTTATGTCTTGCAGTGGAAGCTCAAGATCAGCAGCACGCCTCTCCGCCCAACCTCACAAATGCTGCTGCCACCCTTATCCTCTGGAGGAGATATTTCTCCTTAACTCTTTGATGCCCTAGCCTTCTTTAAAAATAATATGACGATATGTACTCTTTAAGGTATCTTGAGCTTTTCATGTGATTCCTTCTTCTCATTAGTGTTTGGCCAACACTTTGGTTGTCATGGCAACAATAAAGAACAAGTGGTGGCCAAACACTCACAAGTGTCTTGGAACTGGCATGTGTAACTTGCTATGTGCATTTTCAGTGACCCCAGGGGATTGAGGTAAGGAGAATGATCTGGTCAGCAATCTAGCCACTGGTCAGCAATCAGGTGACAGGCAGATAGTAGGTAGCTGGCTGGCAATGGGAGGGTGCTGCCCCCACACACCTGCCCATGAGGTGACTGCCTCAAGTTGCCTCATTATACAGGCAACTTGGCATCATGATTTGTTTAGCATATTTATACCCCATTGTACCATCAGTTTTGGCACTCCATGTGAGAATTACAAGAAAACTCAGCTGAAATAAAGATGGCAAGAAAAACAAGATACCAGCAAGCCCAAAACACTCCTTTTCTTCTCTATAATGTCACTGGAAGAGTGGGAGTGGGGAAAAGCTGCCAGATGCCCCCCCCCCCCCATCCTTCTTAGGCTCTGCTGTTAACACAGCTTGTTTTAGCTAGGGACTTAGAATACTTATTTCTAATAGACATTTATTAGAGCCATGTTTCATTTAAAGTGTGTTTTTATATAATAAAAGGTTTAGCTTTCATTTAGCATTTATATACTTCGAGATGCTAAAAAACTGGTGTGAACACATTTTTAATAGCTTGAATAGTGTTTCATTCTCTAATGAAAAGAGATTCTCAAAATGTGTTAGGACATCCTACAGAAGCCAGACAATAAATGTACAGTTTGTATCAGTAGTTTCTTCCTGTCCTTCCTTGCTGTGATTATTGGCCCTGTCATTCTATATTAAAGAATTTGAGGTACATTAGAACCATTATATGACTAACATTTTTGGACAGGCCTACAAATTTGTGATTCACCCAGGCAAACACAGCTTTACTGTATACATTGACCTGCATGGGCCTGTTTGTGTAGTCTCAAGCAAGCAACAAAAACCAGTATGTTTGTAAGGCTGCTAATGGACCACAATGCATGACGGCTGGACTAGCCATCCTAGCTAGCCAACAACCATCATCTGCTAGACAATAATTTTGTGTTCATAATGTGCTTACCTTCTCCAACAATTATGAGCTGAGAAGATGTGCTAAAGACACTCTTTTTACTAGAGTCAATCTGGCCAGTAGCAAAGCAGGAATAGTTGCCCACATCAGAGGCTTCTGTCTTGGCAATGTAAAGGTTTCCAGTTGTTTGGGAGATGAAACGCCTTCCATCTACTGGGATGAAGTTGGGAAACTCATTCAAAAACCAGCGGTATGAAAGTCCTGTGTGCAAAAAAGAGAAAGGGTGAAACACTGGCTCCTCTGTGTCACGGTGACACCAGAAGGTTGACATTGGGCGCTTGTTTCCTAGACACAACTAAATCCAGTTGCTGTTTATTCATTTCACAACTCTAACAGGATATATAGCATTATGAACAAGGAAATACACACCAACATATCTGCTGTGACTCCAGATGCACAAGTAAAGTCTTCCATGCTGGACATCCCTTTCTTCCCTCCAAGAGTCACTCTTCCCATTTAGGATTCTCCTTTCAACTGGCATGCAGCCCACACAGCAGAAATTAAAACTGAACTGAAATTGCATCACTGAAATATTCCAACATACATATGCCTAGCAGCAGGATGTTCAGTTTTCATAAATACTGAGATATCTTCGTCTAGAGATATCAGCATTTTGGAACTGCAACTTTGGAATTTAATGGAAGAAATCCAGACTATATCGCCACAGAATTAAGAATAATAGGAGCTTTGTTTGAGATGAACAAAACAATTCATGCTTCTCAGAGCCCTTGCTTCAGTAGCCAGCAAATGCCAGCAAGCCTCATAACTTCTGTTTACATTTGACAACACTTCCAGGGTTATTATCAAAACCTCTATGACTATGAATGTGGGGGGTTTTTTTTAGCACATTTACACTATGCTAAAATAAATGAATAAAGTGGAAAAGCTGTTAGTGTTCTTAGAGCCTAATTTCTAACATACTGCTGCTGCTCACCTGGGTAATGTTGGGGTGGGATGCAGGGAAGCATCACCCCCCAGCCCTCTGTAATCTTCACTGGGTCTCTTTCTTCTGCAGAGAATTCCTGCAAAACTAAATAAAAGAAATGGATGGAGGAGATATGGCATAATTTTCAAAGAATTCTTAAAAAATTAGATTTCATTGTGCTGGAATAAGAGAAGGTAATCTTGGAAGTAACCTGGACCTAGACCATTTGGGGCTTTAAAGATTAAAAACAGTCATTTGAATTTGGCCTGGAAATTAACTGGACACCTGCAGAACACCCCCCCCCCCCCCCCATGACTGCACCACAAACAATATCTATTCCCTGTGACTGCACTAGCAAGCAGCTAGGCCACCTCATTTGAAATTCTTGAGTACTCTGAAGCCTTGTATACATGACAGACAGGGGGATAGCAACATGTGTAGAGGGGGAAGTGGAATTGTGCCCCCCCCTCAAGCACATTTAGCCCCACACTGGCACAGAACTTTTATGCCTACAAACAGAAAGCCCACTGCAGCACCTAACTGCCTCAAGCCTCCACCCTTCACTTTCTATAATTCTCCTTCCTACTCAGCCTTGGAGAAGTTTGTACAGCTTGCACCAGGGTGTCCGTGTGAAGGTATATCACTTCAGCCTCAGCTGTGTTTCCTTCTGGCCTAGCTGGTCCATGCTGGAAAGCTACCAAGGAGGGCAACTCACAAGTTAGCTCTGACATTCTGCTGCTCTTCCCGCTCTGCATTTAGAAAGACTGCTCAAGACTAAACAGGTGACTTACAGCCAAAACGAACATAAGCTTCTTTGCTGACTACTGTGCCCACAGGGTTGGATGCCACACACTGGTAGGAGCCTGTATCTTTGGCTTTCACAGGATTGCTTATGACCAAGTTGCCCCCATTCAGCCTGTAACGGGAATTTGGCTCCATTTTGAGCTCTATTCCATTCATCTTCCACCTGCCAAAGCAATGATATTTGGGTGGGGTGAGGAACAGAACAGAGTAATCACAGCTGCACATTAACACTGCATTGAATAATGATGCACACTGGCATTTATGATGCATACAAACTCTCAATAGGGCCTATTGTAGGACAATGGCTGAATGGTGAATAGCATCTCAGTTTGCTACAAAACTAACCCAGCAATCAAAATGACTGATAGCTGTTCTGTCCCCAGTGCTAAAGAAGATCCCAGTCCCAAAAAGCTATACCAGAAAAGTAATAAACTCCTTTGTACAATATTCAAACACACCAAGAAGCACAATGTTAGTTGAAGTTTGCTTCAAAAAACCCCCTTGAGTTGGATTTTTTTATTTCTGGTATGCATTATGTAGCTAGAATCCCTGAAACTTTGCTTTACAGATCTCTCTGCTTTCTATATCCAGTCTTCCAAACCATGTTAGCAAGATATTTGTGCTGCTCCTTGCCCTTCATCTTTTTAAATATCAACTCTTTTTTTCCTACTGATCTTGTTCTTGGTGGCTGTACAGAAAGACAGCTGCCACAATTTTTGATCTGGATGCCCACCCTGGACATTGTTTTCAGAATGTAAAGAATTAAGCCACAGCACTCGGATTTCAGAGAAATTACTTCCAAGGTGCACCAAATTTTGGGGTGACCATCTTCTTCCCCCTGTGTCACCCCCAACAGATTATAAAATTCAAATTATTCTAGGGGAGGGACACAGAAAATTAAGTAACCTAGTCAAATAATTGCTGTAATCCATCCTGAGCCTGTTCGCAGGAAGGGCGGGATAGAAATTGAAACAATAAATAAATAAATAATAGTTTGATTTCATTATTATATTGTATTCTTATACAGTAATTATACATACTATATACACTTATGTTGTAAACAGTTTTATATAGTATTATTCCAACAGGCAATGTGTATATTCTGAGCACAGAATTTGGATTTCCTTGGTGGACAGTTGAGAATTATAATTTAATAAACCAAAATTTGAGCTCAGGAGAATTTAAAATCTGGGGCACAATCCAGCCACATTTAAGCACACTGAAGACCCACAGATGTAAACTGGAGATAATTAAGTGTGTACTCCCATCATGTGCTTTTATTTATTATAAAATATTTATGCCCCATCTTTCTATAATGCTCAAGGTGGCTCACGAACTTAGCTCTCACATGCTTAACTTTCACATTTAACCTAATGGGGCAAAAACATTTGCCTTTAGCCGGATCCTGTCCCATAACTAGTCAGAGAGGACAGGATGTGTATCAATTTAAAAAGGCAAGTGGATCTGTCTATATGTTTGTATCCTGCCCTTTCTTCCAAAGAGCTCAGGATGGCATTCATAGCTCTCCCCCAGCTAATTCTGTCCTCATAAAAACCGTGAGGGCTGGTTTATACATGAAGAGAATGAGACTGGAATGAAGTCAAGGAATGCTGAGGTGGCAGAATGGACTGCACAACTTCAGGCTACAGGTGGAGGATTACATTTTGGAATGTTCCCCTAACCTTCAGTATTCCCTGCTAAGAGAAAAACAGTAAAACAAGCAACAAGAAGTGGTAGTCTTTCTCCCTGTTTGGTACAGAGAGATTTTTATGCAACCCACACACACACCTGCAGTCTAAAGCAGTGCATCCATTTATCCAACTGATTCTCCAGCATGTGCAACCAGGCCTGAGATAGGTTAGACAGAAGTAATCACCCACTGAGCTTCATGGCTGAGTAATCTCCCAGGTCCTAGCTGAACACTGTAAACACTTCACCACATTGGTTCTTGCATGCTTGTGGGGATTACAGCCACAGACTTGCAGAGAAACAAAAACACCACTGGAAGTAAGGAACTTCACCTGTACATTGCAGGAGGGCTGGCTCGTGCTTGGCATGTTAACAATATTTGTTCCTCTGTTGACCCTTCGGGAAAGATGATGTTGCGTGGTTGCTCTTCAAAATCTGGCCCACGGTTTCTTATGGTATCCTCTGTTGACGGCCACACTGCATGTTGAAAGAAACCTCAAGTGCTCAGATTGTGAATGAGTATGCAATAGTAATGGTAGCAGGCACTTCATGAAATGGATGGTCACACTCCCCAATCTTCAGTACTCTTCATCAGATCAACAGAGGTACTGTGAAACCTTGTATACTCTGATGCTAGTATATGACTTTATCTGCTCTGTACTCTAGCAAAACATAGGACTTTCATTACTTTGTACCTTGATTAATTTGGGACTAACACGGTAACCACCATCTATTCAAAGAAATAATTCAGCCTTAGTGTGGCCTGTTGAGTTAACTTACCATACCCATGTGAGGAACCCTAACACTGCAATAATCTAAGGTTACCAACCTCGAGATGAGGCCTGGAGTTCTCCCAGAATTACAGCTGCTCTCCAGTCTACAGCAATCAGTTCCCCTGGAGAAAATGGCAGCTATGGTATCACATCCCCACCAAGCTCTCTCACCTTTCCAAATTCCATCCTCCCCAGGCACTGCCTCCAAATCTCCAGGAAATTCCAAAGCTGGAGTTGGCAACCCTTGAAACAAACACTGGCATTGGTTGGAAGAGATCCACTCCCTACCCATGCTGAGCTAGACTGTTCCATTGTATTAAATGAATGGGACTGAGTTTGGTAGGAAAAGCTTTATAACTGCTTCTTCTTCTTACCTTGCAGGACACAGTGGGCCACTGTTTAAAATAAGTTGGGAGAAGCAGAATAAAAGCCCCCTGGTTCAAGCAGCCTTTTTACCCATGGCTTGTAGATATCTTACTTCATGTTTAGATTGCTGTTGCTTACACCTAAGTAAGGGCAAGTGGTGGATACAGATGCCCAAAGCCAGCAGCTGCCTAGACATTATCAATTAACAGCCACTCCAAACAATAACGAAGGTACATATCCTGAATACTGAAAGACATCAAGGAAATTGCTTCCTGGCTTTGGGAAGGAAAAAAAAATCCCTGATTCCTCTTATTAACTTGGACCTCACAGTGATCTTGCTGTGGTTATCCTATTGCCATAAAGCAGGGAGAGCATTTTGGAAGACCTTCCTAACTGCATTCAACCATTATTTGAAAACTTGATCCCTTCATAGAGGTGATGCTTCATTTTACAGACAAGTTAAAGGCATGCATTCTAGATGTAGCAGCAGCAGCACACCTATAACTGGGTCTGCCCCGTTCTCATGGGTTGGGGTACTGAGCCCTCTGAGGGAGGGCAGTTTATAAATTGAATCAATCAATTAATCAATCCGTTTAAACAGCAAAAGGGCATGCAAAGGGTGGGGAACAAAGATTCTGTCCCCAGGATTGGGGAAACCTGACTCCAAAGCAAGGAGGAGGAGACTGTTGTTGTTCCATCGCAAGGTCAAGTCCGACTCTTCACAACCCCATGGACCACATCACACCAGCCCTCCTGTCCTCCGTCATGCTCCGGAGTCTGCTCAACTTTATGTCCGTTGCATCGATAACACTGCCTAACCATCTCCTTTGCTGCTTACCTCCTCAAGTACTTTACTCTTCCGTACAGTTTTGAAGTTGGCAATCACTGGTGGGGAGAAAAGTCCTTGAGAGAGAAGCTTTGAGGAGGCCAGAAGAAAGGACAGAAAGGGTTCTACATTCCTCACCTTTGCACATTCTTTTGCTCTTAAAATGAGGCCTCCCCAGCCTTTGTTGGGGGTATGCACAAGTCTAAATGAAATGGTTTGGTTGAGTAGAATACACCTGTTGGAGACAGAGGGCCAAGAGACCGTGAAATGCAAACGGTTCAGTCTGGTATATTTTATAGCCTTGTGGTGTCAATGTTTATCTTTTTTTTCTGTACACCCATGTATATATGTATATGGCATATGTGTACAAGGTATTTGTGGGTACATGTGTGTGTGTTTGTGTGTGTGCAATGCATGTGCACACATGTGTGTGCATGGGTGTGTGTAAACCTGCCAAATGAGGATAACAGGATTACATGTTATACAGCCAGTGAAGTGGTCTCTATTGTTTGAAAGCCCACAATAAACCTGCTAGACTTTAAGGTGCCACAAGACTCTTATTTTTGCTGCAGCAGACTAACACAGCTGTCCTGCTGGAATCTGTATAAAGGTGGTGATAACAGGAGTAGCAAAGCTATGGGACAGTGATATCATACTTAGGGGTCTGGGATGCAATTGCAATCCTGTGCAGAATCCTGTCTTCTTATGCAAAGTCATTCCAGTCTGTAGCCATTGAAACCAACAGGGTTAGTATGGAGAACAAAATGTGAGTCCAGTGGCACCTTTAAGACCAACAAAGTTTTATTCTGGTATAAACTTTTGCCCCCATAGACGGAAGAAACACTCGGACAACATAATTTGGGATTATATGGCCACTTTATTTATTTATTTACATGACAAAGGCAAATGGCTACCCTTAAACGGCCCGGTCAAGGCCTGGGGTTGACAACCCCACCCTTGCCATATTACGGGCAATGCACCTGACCCCCGGGGCCCAGTCCGCTGTTGGCGGCTGGCACCTGAGCAGCCCAGCCTTGGGGGCATGCCGTGATGATACCTCACCCACATCAACCAAGTCTGCATTGAGTATCCATCACCAGCACTCCCAAAGGGGCAGCCTGTTCACCTCATCCCTGGCTGCAAGGCAGCAGTTATGATCAAAACAGACCCTCTCACCCCACCGGGTTGCTGAAGATGCTTACCGAGCCGTAACCATTATCAACCAAATTCTGCCATTGCAAGGGTCAAGCCTCAGCTTAGGCCCCTGCGCCCACCAACACCTAGAATAGCCATTAGCCCTTGCCTTATGTCCCTGAGGAAGAGGTCATTTCCACGCTCCGACAGGTGCACCCCGTCACACCTGTACAGATCCACAGAATCTGACTGAATCATTGGATGAGGTATAAAGTGGCCACCCTGACTCATTAAATTGTTCCTAATTTCCCTATTGGCCCAGTGCCGAGCTCTCTCAATGTGGCCAGGGTTAAGAGCACCCCGCCACTCTCTGCGAGGTATCATGGCTGACCAAGCAATGACCGTATCAGGCCAGCGGTGCCGGATATAAGCAAAATCCTCCCCCGCCTGCAAAATCAGTGCCTTCCCTTTTAGAATGCCCAGACCGTTTCCCCCCAAGTGAATCACAACTATGTCAGGTGGATCAGTGGCTGCGTGGTGGAACAGCAGGTGAAGAAGGCCTGCCCAGCGGAGGCCACGGCGCCCCTTCCACTCCGCTATAGCCCATTCGCTTAGGCCCAGCTAAGATCCAATAGCCGCCCTGTTAGCCCGGTGAGCTGCCCAGAAAACAAAACTGTGACCACAGATGAGAATACAGCTCCACATGCCACCAAACACCTTGGGGTCGCTGGCCCCCGCCCCCTTTTCTGTCTACGCTGCACGCGCAGCCTCGCCTCATCTTCGTGTCCTCCTTACCTGGAGGCAACCACGCCCCCCAGCGCGAGCCTTTGGCCGCTGCCGGGGAACGATCTTTGCATGCACGCACACTTTTTCAGGATTAGTATGTAGTAACTCTGCATAGGATTACACTGTCAGTCTGCAATAATTGGTCTTATACATAACTTTACTTGAGTTCTCCATCCTCCTTCTTTTTTGGAACACAGATACACACTTTTGATGACAACAGAATATCACAGAGCATTACCGTATTTTTTGCACCATAAGAAGCACTTTTTCTCCCCAAAAAAGTGGGGAGAAAAGTGTGTGTGTCTTATGGAGCAAATGCCCCCCCTCCGCTCAAGCTCCCGGGGCCGTGGCAAGCGCCGCGGCCCCGGGAGGAAGCTCCATTTCCTCCCTCCCTCCCTCCACAGTGAAGCACCCGGGGGCGTGGCAAGCCCCATTCCCTCCCCACAGACAGGCTCCCGGGGCCGCGGCAAGCGCCGCGGCCCCGGGAGGCAGCTCCATGCCCTCCCTCCCTCCCTCCCTCCCCCCCAGTGAAGCACCCGGGGCCGCACTGCGGCCCCAGGAGGAAGCCCCCTTCCCTCCCTCCCCCGCACAAACTCCCGGGGCCGCGGCAAGCACCGCCGGCCCGGGGAGAACCCCCCTCCCTCCCCCGCTCACCTTTCCCGCCCCATTTCTCCCCCCTCACCATTCCTGGGCTGGGGGGGAGGTAGGGAGGGAAGAGCTGGGCCTGAGTGGCGTTAAGCCACTCGGGCCCAAGCAAGGGGGGGGGGGAACACCTTGTCCTTCTGTCTGTCTTTCTTTCTTTCTCTTTCTGTCTGTCTTCCTTCCTTCCTTCTCTCATCCCTACCTTCCTGTTCCTTCCTTCCTGTCTGTCTGTCTGTCTGTCTGTCTGTCTGTCTGTCTGTCTGTCTGTCTTCCTTCCTTCTCTCTCTCCCTCTCCCCCCTATCTACCTTCCTTCCTGTTCCTTCCTTTCTTTCTTTCTGTCTTTCTTTCTCTTCCTTCCTTCTCTCTCTCTCCCCCTACCTACCTACCTGTTTCTTCCTTCCTTCCTTTCTGTCTTCCTTCCTTCCCTCTCTCTCACTCCTACCTACCCCCCCTCCCTCCCCCGCTCACCTTTCCCGAGCTGCAGGGGGGGAGGTAGGGAGGGAAGAGCTGGGCCTGAGTGGCGTTAAGCCACTCAGGCCCAAGCAAGGGGGGGGGGGAAACACCCCTTTTTTCTTTCTTTCTGTCTTTCTGTCTGTCTGTCTTTCTTCCTTCCTTCCTTTTCTCTCTCTCCTCCCTCCCTCCCTCCCTTCCTGTTCCTTCCTTCCTTTCTCTTCCTTCCTTCCTTCTCTCTCTTTCCCACTACCTACCTACTTACCCTCTTTCTTTCTTTCTTTCTTTCTTTCTTTCTTTCTTTCTTCTCTTCCCCCCCAACTACCTACTATTTGGTTCAGAATATTTTTTTTCCTGTTTTCCTCCTCTAAAACTAGGTGCGTCTTATGGTCAGGTGCGTCTTATGGAGCAAAAAATACGGTAATTAAAATAATGACAGGATCCTATGTTCCCTCTTAAGCTTTGAAAGCAAGTGTGCTTCCCCTGTTTCATCAGGAAAAGCCTTTGTCCTTGACATGCATGGGCCAGCAAAAGTGCAAGGACACAATGCTGGTTTAGGATGACTGTCATCTGTTAATGCCATCTCAATAGCTAAAAGCAGCTCTACTTAAAGCTCAGAATCATGAGGAAAAGGGGGGGGATTCCTCTCAGGGAGCCTTCGGAACTCAATAAATAATGCATGATAAATAATTGCAAGATATTTTGTGTTTCAAAGTCCTATTTGTTAAAATCTCAAGTTTCTAGTTCCAAGTATCTGGGGATTTAATTGACAGAGGCCAGACCTGGCTAAGCTCCCATTTAGTTCCACATGAGCTATGCATCCACTGACTGTATCCCCCATTGCCCCTTGTAGGTCCATGCAATGATTATAGATGGCAGCTGTCAAGTATTGATTGTGGAGAGTGCAAAAAGATCAGCCAGGCTTGCATCTGAGATTTCAAGGTGTCTGGGTGAAATGCCAAAATAGCAAAGGCTGCTTTAAGAAACAGATGGGAAGATACATACGAGAAACACTGCCAGTCTTTTCAAAGGACTTGTGAGAGATGTGTGTTTGTGGGGGAGCAAGCTTGGATGTCACGAATCTCTTGACATGGCTGTATATTACTAACTCTCATATCTACCCTCTGAATGGAGCACTGTATTTGTTTATTTTTGTTGTTGTTCAGTCGCACAGTCAAGTCTGATTCTTCGCAACCCCATGGACCACATCACGCCAGGCCCTCCTGCCTTCTGTTGTTTTCCGGAGTTTGCTTAATTTCATGTTTGTTGCATCGATGACACTGTCTAACCATCTCACCCTTTGCCGTCCCCTTCTTCTTTAACCTTCAATCTTTCCCAGCATCGGGGCCTTCTCCAGTGAGTGCTCCCTTCTCATTTGGTGGCCAAATTTGTTTATTTACTTACTCCAATTAGACCCTGGCTTTTTATCAAATGGGGACCCCAAGAGGCTTACATTGTTCTCTCCTCTACTGTAACATCACAACAACCCTATGAAGTAGGTTAGGCATAGAGTGTGTTACTGGTCCAAGGTCTTCCAGCAAGCTACCAGAGTGGAGCGAGGATTCAAGCCTGGGTCCCTCAGATTCTGACACTTGAACCAGTGCACCACACTGGATTTGAAAGACTGTGTACACACCATCAGTAGTGAAGAGAGAGACCAGTATAGGAATCAGTCAACTTTGGATCTGGTGCAGCCCAGGAGATGTGGCGTTCAATAGTAGCCTGATATGCAGCAATAGTGTTTACTTCCATGTATGAAAAGCTTTACCCACTATCTCCAGAATACTATAAGAGGCACAGCTGCAAGAATTGGCAGCAAAGTTGGCAACCTTACCAATAGCCTGATTTGGGGTGAAGTGGAGCAGGAGTTTTGAGGAATCTATGCAAAACTCCCTTCTCTAGAAAGGAAGGGGACTCAACTAGTATGCTTGCTCCATCATACTGATGTTCACAGATCATGCAATGCAAAATCTGCAAGCAGACCTAGAGGACTGGATTATTCAGGCCCAGGCAGAGATCCATAGATCAAAAAAATTACATGCCTGTGACATATTTGCATGCTAGCTCACTTGGGGCCCCCTTTGGAGGAGAAAAGGTAGGATATAAATATTTAAAATAAATGGCAAAAGGCAAAATACCTGCAGCCAGACACTGCACTGCCTTGTTTAGAGTTGCAGTCTCAGTATGAATACAGGAAAATAATATCCTGAGGAATTTCTGTCCTTGTACTATAAAGAGAGAAGAAAAACAGGTCCTACAGCAAAACCATAGGGGGGAAAGCAAGGAAATGGACTGTTAAGGAGAAGCTTTCAGGATGGTGCACAAAGCTTCACCTAGCTCCCCCTGGAGAGATCTTGCTGAGGCTTCTTTTTCTTCAGAGCTATTTCAAGATTCTATTGAAAAATTATTTGAATTCAATTTACCAGAAAATCTTGCTGAATGGACACACTTTAAACTCTCACTGATATTTGCAGGTACTGTGCAGGAAGAAAGAGAAATGTAGGTTCACCTGAGGTTAGCCAAGATATTGTTAGTTAGCTCTGCTCGAGAATTCTTTAAACATCATAAACAGGTGATCAAGAGAGTTCAGCCCTGGTTTTTTGAAGAAGTCATCTCCTGTTTCTTTAACTATGGCTATACTGGAGATTCCTTGGTTCTTTACAGGTAGAAAAAACAGATTTGGTGTCCAGATTTAGTCTCTGAAAAGCTCCTCTTGATTTTGCATGCAGAAGGGGAGGCTTTTATTTCTTGTTTTACAAATCTGGACTATCAGGCAGATCCCTAATCAGATGGTTTCTGAAGACAGCCATATTTAGCTGTTCTTCTGCTTGGTTGCTTGCATACGCTAACAATGAAGGATGGTCACTCTTCCAGTGTTTGTTCTCCAGATGTATTGTATCACATGCTAACAGCCATTAGTAAATGCTTTTTCAGGCCTTTGTAGCTCACTTACTCCTCATAGTCTCTGCTTGAATATAGAAAATTTGGCTGGTTAACAGTGAACTCCAGCTTTGCCTTGATGTCGCCAACATATGTGGGTCAGACCAGTTTCCACCCAGGCTAATAGCCTCCTGATCTAGGCCAGCCACCTTCCCAAGAGGCCCAAAGAACATTAAAAGGTAATTAGATATTTATAAAGGACATCGAAGCAGCCTTTCCCCAAGATGATGAATTAGCTCATGGCATTATCTAATTCTCAGTCGTCTGAAATGAAAAGCTTTCCCACTGAGAGATCAGCCTTTTAAAGTGTAGCCTGAGACGTCTAGTAACTAGCAATAGTTTGGATTGAGGAGAAAATAAAGATTTGGTCATTAACTGCAGATGAATAATATTTCAGAGGAACTAACCAATAAGGAGAGACTGTCACAGAAAGCAGGTCAATGATAATGGTTCAACAATCTCCATTGGGCAGAAGGGCAAAAAACAAAATCAGTAGCACAATTCAAGCAAGTTTAGTGTGTAGTGGGTCTCAACTGTCGCCTTGGTTTGTTGCTATGAATTTCCTAGTTAGTGCAGTCAGACATAATTATCCATCCACACAATAATATACATTCCACAATACAAACATTATAAACCATATTCAAATTACATAATCTACTTGGCAAACATGGTGGGATTCACATTAGGTGAATTATGCAAGATTCAAATCACAAGCTCTAGATAATTATGTGTTCTGAATTCAGGATGTGCCTGATTTAAGCTTGTCCCAGCTTTTGAGACAAGATAGGCCTAATTCTTACCTGTAAAACAGATGACAATTAATGAGAATAAGACAAGTTCAACAGATGACCTCATTGTAAGTTCCGAACTGTGGATGGCAGCTCAGCCAATGGAATGGAAGAGAGGAGAGTGATTCTGTAAGACACAAAAAAGTTTATTTGAAACTTCTGAGCACGAACAGACCAGATATGTAAGAGTTCAAGGCAAAATCATAAGCTTCCTATTAGCTGTCTACTTGATCTGGTGCCATTCCAAAGTAGTATCCCATTACCCAATAATATCAGATACCCAATAGTTCAGAACATTCAGCTTCTAAATATGAAATAGTAAATTGCTATATTTTGTTATTATCTTATTTATGAATCAGATTTCTGCAACCTTTGTCTCCCTTTGAATATCATCCGAGAATCTTAGTTTGGACACCATCCTATCCTCCTGCTACACAAACATTCAAAGACTCACATACGTGAAAGGGCAGGGAAAAGAGTTGCTAGGGTCATAATGTTTTAAGCCCTATTTGACCAGTTCTACCTAATCCTCTCACCTATTTTCAAGCTGCTCTCCAGCTTTCTTCTGTCCTCTTGCTCAGTCTAAGTCCAGACTGATATTTCCTATCTTCTAGTAATTATCACAGAATCAAAAAACATGATGGGCAGCCTCATATGACATATCTGTTGCAGAACTGTAGCACTTGACTACAACTGAGAATAACAAGCTCATAAGCTCCCTCATGCAAAAACATTCACTGAACATTCAAAATGTACCCTCCACTTGCATTTAACGCACCTACCACATGAGATTTTGGATCACGTAGCTTTGCTCTTGGACCCATTCTTAGTGAGTGTTTCTCTAATTAAAAGGAGGATTTTATGTAAAGATTTTCAAGAACTAGACGATGATTCAGGTCATAAATTTGAATAAGATCTTATAATTTTTTTTACCTTTTTGACTTAGTGCCCAAGTACAAACTTGAAATAGCCTTGCTCAGATTCTGTTTGCCTTTGAGTCTTTTCCTTAAATCTCTTGATCAGATAGATCCCAATCTCTCTCCTAGCTTGCAATTCATGTTTGGCATCCAAGAACACATGAACCTGCCTTATACTGAGTCAAACCATTGCTCTGTCAGGGTCAGTATCAGGGGCTGACTAGGAAACAAAAATGGCCCAGGAATAAAAGCTTCAGAGTGGCCCCCTTGTGTGCTTCTGGTTAGGTTTAAGGGCGGAGCCCAATAAGTCAAAGAACACAGAACTAAAGGGTGCCCAGGGGCAGGTGGAAAAGGTACGTGTGTTGCATCTTCCCCTGTGCAGAATCCAGGGCTGTGTTTTTATTCCATCCTGTCTCCAAGGAACTCAGGGCAGTATACATAGTTCTCACCTTCCTCATTTTATTATACCAACAGCCTTGTAAGCTAGGTTGTGCTGACAGAGAAAGAGAGAGCAACTGGCTAGTTATGAAGGAGACTTCATGGCTGAATGGGGATTTGCCCCTTATCTACCATCTTCTAGTCCCAACACTACAACCCCTACACCACACTGGGTATCAAATATTTCAAACCAGGGTATGGTTGCCAGCCTTCAGGTGGGACCTGGGGATCTCCCGCTTTTACAACTGATCTCCAGCTGACAGAGATCAGCTCCCCTGGAGAAAATGGCTGCTTTGAAGGGTAGACTCTATGGCATTGTACCATGCTGATGCCCATCCCCTCCCCAAACCCCACTCTCTCCTGGATCCACCCCCGAAGTCTCCAGGTATTTTCCAATCCGGACCTGGCAACCCTAGACCAGGGCTAAGAGAGAACGGTTTGTTTAAAGCCATGTAGTGTGAGTGTGCTGAGATGAGAACTGGCTACCTTGCAAAAGACCCTGTGATGCAAGAACAAGCTGTGAGATTTCTATTTAAAAAATCAAGCATATCCAAATAAGCACCAGATACAGCAGAAATAATTGCTGACCACATTTAAGTTTTACATAGAAATAGCCACAGACATTACTTCTTGCACTGCAGTCTTTTAAGTCTACTGTTTACATTTCTCTCTCTACATATAATTGTGTGCACATGTGGGGATCTACTCTGGCCACAATCCATATTGCCTTTCCCTTCCTCAACACTGCATTAGTTTAATCCTTATCCTGAAGTTTTGTGGTTGTTTTTTGAAAATAATAATCACATTGTCTTCTGTAAGCAGGATATTTTTCACACATTTGTCAATAATAAGAGTAGATACCCCAAATCAAGCAACCATGTTTCCCACATTTTCACCCCTGGACAACTGAAATAATACAACCATTCAAAGGAACACACACACACACACACATGTTGATGAACAAGGAGATACATAAACACTATTCTGAGTTTCTCTGGGGAGAGCATCAGTACTGCTTTGATGCTGAAACATAAGAGCATGTTTACTGGAGAAAGCTTCTGCAGCATACCTGGCCCTAGCAGGCTTTCTTTAAAAGATCAATGAATTTACAAAAGAGCTGCACAATACAGAATAGGGTTGCCACCCCCCGACGGGAGCAGGGAGTTTCCCACTTTTGGGGACCTCACCCCACCACCAGCCAGCTGGCCGGTGGGGGAGCCCAGCCCCAAAGAGCCCCATCACGCCCGGCATGATGATGTCATCCAGACGTGGGCTCAACACACAAGGCAAGTGATATGGGGGGCGCTCTAGCATTTGAGCAATGCTAGAGCATCCCCTGGACAATGTGCCCCCCACCAAGATGCAGGTAAGACCTGGCAACCAAAATAGAGAAATTGGTCCCTGATGTATTTGGTGACTCTGCAATGTCTATGGCCGAATAATCAGAATTTTGACTTCAAATGAAGATTCCTTTAATTATATCCTCATCATGTATCAGAACCTCAGGTTGAGTACAAGAGTTTTGGGGGCAAAATGTGGTCTATCTAGTCCGTAAAAGCTTATGCTAGAATTAAAAAAAAAAGTTCATCTTTAAAATGCCACAAGTTGCCTATTAATTTAAGTTCAAACAGGATAACATAAATACTTCTCTGGAATCATTACCAATTTGAGGTATAGAACAAGGAAATCAACATAAATTGAGGAAAACATAGCAGCTGGAAAGTGTACAGTTTTGAGTCCTTTTTTAGCATGAGTTTGCTTTGTTGTAAGACATTACCTCCTCCAGAACGGAGTCTGTTTGTGGCTGAGAACCTTCTGTCACTCGTTCAAGTCTTGTCTACTTACGTTTAGCATACTTGGGGAATTCACACGAGACCTAATGATATTCCCTCACTGTTGCACAAGGGCCTGACAGACTCAAAATCACTGGCCTGGAACTACCAGAAAAACAAACCACAGAACTCCCAGCCCTTGGTCTGTTGCTCTGCTGGGAAATGTAGTTTCGTTTTAAGTAGAAGGCAGAGGCATTTCTTTCCAGAATTTATGCTATGTGGACTCTTCCCTAGTCTACAGAAATCCAGTGGCACCTTATTTATTCCAGGATGAGCTTTCATAAGTCAGAGTTCACTTCCTCGCATGCAATAAAACAAAGAAAATAATTTTCCTCATTTTTATGAATACAGAAAGGGAGGCTGAATGGATGAATTAAGCAAAATGACACCTTTCATCATAAATCAGGTATGCTTCTGTATGTTAGAAACTTGAACACTTCACACATAACAAATGATGACAGAGTTAGACGTTCAATACTCTCTCCCTCATCCTGCTGTGAAAATAAATAAAAGTGCAAAAAAGGCAAACAACAAACTAATTAAGGAAGTGTTCTGAAAATAATAGCATGATACAGCATGTTAGAACAGTCTATTAAAGTGTTTTTTTAAGTAGGTCCTTTGAGTTATTAGAAAAGAGACAGGAGTAAGATATCAATTTACTTTCACTTCTGAATGCAACCCCATCCCACCCCAGGCACGTAGCCACAGAGGGGTATTTGGGGGTGGTGCCCCACAACCCACAAGCCCTGTCCCACCATTTGATGATGCCAGACATCTCCACCCCAGTGCACCTAGTCCTGCAGCAGCAGCAAGGCTGGGGAAAGAAAGGGAAACCACCCTGCAGCTTCTGGTCAGTTTCACTCCCTAGGAATCAGCTGTTAAACCTTGGAGGGGAGTAAAACTGACAGGAAAGGGGCAGTGATGGCTGCATGGTTAAGACACTGAACTGCAGACTGGAAGGTCAGTAGTTTGGCAGTTTGAGACCATAGGGCTGTGTGACCGAGCAAGCTCCCATCTCTGGCCCCAGCTCCTGCCAACCTAGCAGTTCAAAAGCAAGAAATTGCAAGTAGATACATAGGTACCACTTTGGTGGGAAGGTAACAGCGTTCCGTGTCCCTCAGTGTCTAGTCATGCCGGCCACATGACCACAGAAAAAGTCTTTAGACAGTGCTGGCTCTTGGGCTTGGAAACAGAGATGAGCACTGCCCCTAGAGTCAGAGTTGACTGGCTTTCGAACAAGGGAAACCTTTACTAAAACTGACAGGGGGCTGGGGAAGGAAAGCAAAGTTGCTCTGCCGCTTTTGGTCAGTTTCACTCCCCCAATCAGCTGTTAAACCTACAGTAGGGGTGAGTTATTATCTTGTAGGAGTTTCCCAGGCTGTGACATGCTAATGGAGTGCTGGACAACACATCCAATTACCATGTCAGATTACACAGGGAAGCCATTGAAATTCATAAACATAAACACAATTTCAACAGGAAAGAAGAGAGTTTAAAAATAAATAGGGCATGGTTTCCAGTCCTGAAAAACACAAATCCAAAGAACCTCCTCAGGAAAGCTCCTCCATTAGCATGTCACAGTCTGGGGAAACTCCTACAAGATAATGACTCACCCCTACCCGACCTTCCTGAGTAGATATAAATTACCGGCCTAGCATTTTTCTCCTCATATTGACACAGAGAGTACTTCATCAATCTGTGTTATACCTCTGAGGATGCCAGTCACAGCTGCTGGTGAAATGTCAGGTACTACAATGCCAAGACCAGCCATACAGCCTGGAAAAACTACAACAATTAACAAATCTGAACTAGGCTGGTGCTGCCAGACAAGCCCATGATAACAGTGAAGGAATCTGCTGTGGAAGCCACTTTCTCTTCCAGGGCAGAGCCACTGACCCCCCCCCCCCCAATTCTATCCCATTGGCTGCCCTTTTTTCTCTCTCTCTCTCCTTGAACTTTTTTATAATGCCTCTGATGGCTGCTATGGCTGATGACCCCTTTAGCCTTGCCACTGGCCCTCCAGAACAGAGTACAACCAGAAAATGTCCCTGTGAGACTAATGGACACTGCACCACTAGCCAGTACTGTCAGATTTGACTGGCAACTGCTCTTCAAGGTCTCAGGTAGACATCTTTCACATCACTTACTACCTGATCCTTTTAAAGGCTGTGGACTGAGCCTGGAATCTAGGGTTGCCAGCTCTGAGTTGGGAAATACCTGGAGATTTTGAGGCTGGAGCCTGAGGGGGGCAGGGTTTGGAGAGGGGAGGGACTTCAGTGTGGTGTAATGCCACAGAGTCCACCATCCAAAGTGGCCATTTTCTCCAGGTGAACTGATCTCTGTTGCCTGCAGATTAGTTGTAATAGCAGGAGAACTCCAGCCAGTACCTAGAGGTTAGTACTGGGATCTTCTGCATCTAAAGATGTTTTATAACTCAGTCATAGCTTTTGCACATTACAGGCATTTTACTGCATGCCATTTATTTATTTATTTATTTATTTAAAATGTTTTTATGCCACTTTTCTACCCAATCTGGATTTCCAAAGCATCACACATTAAAAATTTAAACAACAAACAACATTTAAAATGACAAACTAATTCAATAAAAGAACATAAACAAAACCAGAATCAGGAAGGAAGGCTAATAACCATTATTAGAGCTATGGGAAAATGTGGGATGTAAATATTCTAATAAAATAATGAATAAACATTAAAATTGTGTGTGGCCCACAAGCCAATTTAAAAATGGCAAAAAATTAAAATTCCATACTTTCCATCTAGCAAATGATGAGGATAAGCATTCACATGCTGGAGTAACAGGGCTTTAATTGGGCCAGAACTCAGCTTTAGAACAAATTCACTGCTAAAAGTTAGCCCTAAGATATATGACTTAACAATAAAGAATGAAGTTTGTGTACACAAGCTGAGTACTTTCTCCACTCCACAAGAACCACAGCCATTCCCAGCACTTCTGGCACTACACATCAAGATTTCTAGGGAGACTAGAGTGCTAGCACTGTTCAGAAATTTACGACTACGGAGGATGAATGACATTACTAATATCATATCATGGTCTTGCCATGTTTTCAAGCTTCCTCTAATCAAGTCCAAGGCCATTTTATTGAAGCAGGTCTTATTTCTGTGCTCACATAACCTGTTCTTAAATTTCGGGCTTATCTCAAACAAGAGACAAAAGCTCACTCATGACATCTGAAAATCTTGGACTGCTTTCTTGAGCCTTTAAAAAAAATCTGTGTTCATATGAATATGATACTAATTCAGGATACAATGTCATTATAGGAAAACACCACTGGTATATCTTACAGGGGAAACTTCATGTTAATTTGCATGAAACACTTGGAACACTAGATACATCTTGAGGATTCAAAGTGATTCATACA
Source organism: Lepidodactylus listeri (assembly GCA_029233225.1). Lineage (NCBI taxonomy): Eukaryota > Metazoa > Chordata > Lepidosauria > Squamata > Gekkonidae > Lepidodactylus > Lepidodactylus listeri. The sequence continues at coordinate 67,334,196 of JARCFY010000002.1, forward strand.
TATCTTGTAATGCAAATCTTTATTATAACGTTTTACATTTGAAGCACCAATGGCAAGAGATGCAAATACAAAAATGCGTTTAGTGACATGCGTGAATGCATCATAAAGCTACACTTTCTCTCTCTCTTACTCTCGTTTTTCACTGTCATTCCTGCCAACCATATCCGGCAAGAAAGTTTTGCTGTGTCCGCACCGTATTGGACTAGGTTTACCACCTGCACAGCAACACTCAGCTGATTCTTTCTCACAGGAATGCGGGTAAGCAAAATATTTTCCATAATGAGAACAGCAAATCAAAAGGCGGAAACAGGAGGGCCCTGTGACATGGCAGAGAGTACAACCATGGAAAGTACATTCTCCTTCCTAACTGACCTTGGCCAAATTAGTTTCCAGAATATAAATTGTTATTGACAACACACTAAACTCTGAATGAAAGATGTGCCACGGGTTTCCCCCTTCATTTCTGTTCACTGACCGCATATTCTATATGTTAGGTTTACACAGTGGAAATACGATATAAACAGTGAGACTCCCTTAGGATCTGCCAAGTCAGCCACCTGAGCCCTCTCTGTTTCTTACCTCCTCAAATCCTTTTGTCTATGCAGTGTAAGAGACAGCCTGATCATCTACTAACCAACTGAAACATCTGGAGTTCATCCTAAATCCAATATTGCTTATCACCTTAAAATCAAGAACTAAAGCTTTATAAGGTTTGTTGGTCTACAAGCTGGATGCAGTGCTAAAATCCACCAGAGTTATGAGATTACTGAATAACAGATTGTGGATCAAGAGTCTTCCAAGAATTTTTTTTTAAATGATGATGCATATGTTGTATCTTTTCCTCCTGTATCCACTCAGCAGATATAACCAGCATAACAAAAGCTACATTTGATTAGTCAAATCAGCAGATCTGTCTCAAAGATGCAGACAGAGTTTAGCAAGAAGGAGACATTTGTGATTATAATTTCACTCTTCCATTTTCTTGTGTTATAAAATATAGATACTGTATTTGAATGACAGCAACTCTCATTCCTTCTCTCCCTGGGCATTTAGCCTAAACAAACTATAGTCCCCAGGGACTAAATGGCTGAGTAGACAATCACATCATGGAGGCAGAGCATTCTCCCTTCTCTTTCTTATCCCCCAGTGAGCCATTAGTCACTAAAATCCGGGGGGGGGGGGGGGGAGACCAATCCTGTTGCTCCATTTCTACTGCTTTCAAAAAAAACGCAGTGGTTATAGTACTTAGAGTTCAATGATTCACATAATGACATTTAAAGATCTATTTCTTTCTTTACTCCAAGACCTCTTTCACGCCTACGTCTTCTGCTTAAGGGCTTATGTAGTTTCGCTTGCTAATCATTTCTTATTTCTATGGAATGTTTATTGCAGGTTACCACAATGGGCATTCCTTAGTTCCATTTAACTAGCAATACTGAACAGGATAAAGTGACACCAGTCACACAAAATCATGGTTGGGCTTAGCTTTTCAAAGGCATAAATGCTAAATCACAAATGCATACACTATTCCAGTTTCTCTACCACCACTTCCTACTGTTGCCACAGTTTTACTTTAAAAATACTGGACACAAGCATCAGAAGAGCCCTGCTGGATCAGACCAAAGATCTATCTAGTACAGCATCTTGTTTCCCGGAGCAGACGATGAGATGCATGAAAAAGCTCACAAGCAGAGGTAAAGAAGACCAAGCCTGTCCATGTGCATGGATGCCAAGGAGCAGATATAGGGCAGAATAGGCCAGGTCAGAACCTGGGAAAGAGAGGCAGTGCTACTGCAAGAAGCTAGAGGTGGTGAGCTCTGGAATCATAAGGACTATGGCAGCGTATAAAAGTTGTGTGTTTGTGAAATGCTTTTCTTACAATCCCAGATGACCCCTCCTCATGGCTATCTCACCCCACCCTGCCATCTGGCTTGATCTGCTCCTAAGAACAGATTTTCCACAGCTGGTACAGATTTTGAAGGCCTGGCCACAGGTGCATCTAGCACTGGCCTCCACTACAGGTTAGCACCATGTGTTTGTTGAGGAACACTTCTGCAAATGGCCCTCACCTACGAAATCAGGGTGTGCTGGTTGCATAAAACCACAGAGATTCCATCAATTCCTAGAGTGCCATGACATCACGCCCAGTTTTTCCTGAAAGTGACATCATGGTACATGCATGGCTAACCCCCTCATCACCTCTCCCAAGCTCCTATCGGTTGATAAACATGGCAACCAGGTATGGTGATGCAACCCTAATCTTGAATGCTCCTGAGACAGTAGTCAGCCTGATCCAACTGTGAAGCTTTGCCCTGGACTGGCTCCAAACATCCAAGTCTCATATCCCACTGAGGAAGGAGAACTAGCCATTCATTTTCTGAATGGTGTATCTGTACCCACTGATGGGGGGAGCAACTTTTTTCTAAACAATTCTTAATAGTCTTTGGTGTCTTGTGACAAATACCATTGAGATGTACCTTTACCTCTAGTAGTCTGGATTTCTGTCCCACTCACACAGTGTATAGAAGCAGACACTTGTTTGCTCCTACAATTTGTAGTGTGTGTCTTCCCTTCCCCAACCCCAAATGCTTAACTGTTGTAAGAAGCAGCTTCTGGAATTTAGAAAAATGAGTTTTTGTTTCTTCTTGATGCCTCAGTAGAAACTGGTAGGCAGTTTAGAAAAATCTAGACATCTCTTTATTTCTTATTTGCCAATGCTTTGCCAGCCAGATTCCATAGATGGCTACTCCAGTCTGCCAATTATAACTGCTTCCTCTGCAGACTTGGCTGAGCACAGTGTGGGAGTGACTATTCCACAGTGGAGACAGTTGCATGGTTGGGCAGCCAACATAAACTACTTACAGTTATTAATCCGCAAGAGATAATATGGAATTTGCTGAAGAAAATAAATACAAGTATCGATGCAGAGTATTGCTGCAGAGATCCTTTCACAGCTGGAATGGACTGGCATTCAAGACAAGATTTTGAAAAAGCCAAGTTCTTTGGCTGGACAGTGTGTAATGCACTTAAGGATATTTTGTACAAAAAGGCATATTAATTGTGCATTGTCATTATTCTTCTGTACTTGCAGGTGGAGGATATTTCATTTCAGATAAATCTCCAACATAGAATTAACTTCCGTGCCAGAAATTAATTACATTTATCCTGCATGTAGTTTGCCGCATGCAACAATGCAGCAAACAGATGTGTATCTTCGTCACATATTGCAAATGCAAGCTGCACACAGGATTCACACAACTGCCTACATGAAATTGACTTTCATGTAGGAATTCAGTATAGTCTTAGGTGTTTTAAATATATTTAGGTTTATTCACATATTATAAGGTAATAAAGCAGGGTTAACTATTGAGTAAGTTTAACAGGAAGCTGTATGCAACCCTTGGTCTCTGGTGTTTCTATACAGTTACAATATATGTATTTTTAAGTGCTTTTTGGTCACAGCCACGCTCTACATTTTGAGGCATGAGCCTAAAAAACAAAGTATGCATAAGGATGCCAGCCTCCAAGTGGAACCTGGGGTTCTCCTGGAATTACGCTACAACATCAGACTACAAGATCAGTTGCCCTGGAGAAAATGGATGCTCTGGAGGGTGGACTCCATGCCATTGTACCCCACTGAGGCTCCTGTCCTCCCCAAATTTTCCCAGCTTGGATCTGGCAACCCTACCCCCCCCCATTACCCACTGGTGGCCAGGGGGAGGAGCTGGAAACACTATGGAATTTGCTTTTAAACTTTACTCGGTGAATGGCAAACAGGAAGATGTGGCTACCCAAATTCTCAGAGGCAAAGATGTACTGTTGTCTCTTTTTTAAAAAGACTGCCTCATAGCTGACCTTTCTGGTCCAAGATTCTGCGTTTTTTAAATTTATAGTTTTTATTAACAGAATAAATAATAACAGAAAAATATACAAAAAACTATATAAAGTAAAGGAGGCTTCTGATTTTCTCTGTGGCAAATTTAAGTATAGTTACAAATTTTTCTCTTACTCTATGGTTACAAAGAAAGGCTCTCTTTTGTCTATTATCTAAATCCCTTATTCATCAAAACCACAAGTCATCAAGTCATTTTTAACTGTTTTATGCAAAAAGTCTATAATGGGTTGCCAGTCAGCAATAAACGTATTTATTGTCTTTTCTCTAATCAATGAAGTGTGAGAGTTCTGCTCAAAGTAGTCAAGGATCAGATCTTGGTTGGTTAACCACAGTTCTTTATTACCTATTCCTACATTAGTACAGCATCTCGGATTATTGTCAGAGATGAGACAAATTATACAAGCGGGTCTATTATACCATTCCAAGGAGTTTGAATTACCCATAGGTAGCCAATCCCCTTAAGGGAAAATTGGCGGGCTAAAAGGTGTCCTGACCGTTTGGTTCTCACAGGAAAGAGATGAGGTGTTAAGCAGTAAATTTCCTCTCCCAAACCAGACCCCTCAGATGTTTCGAGTTCACATAACAATCAATGGCTCCAAGGTTCTTTTGCATTTGATAAGAGATGAGAAGCATCCTCCCTTCAAGTTACTGCCGGAGCAGCTGGAATGCGGAGGCAGGGATGTGAGGCCTCCTTGTTCTCGCAAATCATTGTTGTCACCCTCCCGGCCAGGACAGAAACATTGCATCATGGTTACATATGTTACAATATACTATAGATACATGGGATAGTGAAAGACATGCATGCAAGAAGTGAAATCTAGATCTGACTAATACATTGGCTGAATTGGCAGATTCTGACACCCTGCCCTCCTCATAATTCACTTCACCTAGCTTTATCAGGAAACATTTTATGAAACAATTTTGTTAGTTTAGGAGCGTGAACATGTTCTGCATGAATCCACTCGTTGTGTTCCGGGCCGAAATCTAACCATCTAACTAAGTAATATAATCGGCCTCTTCGCATCTTGGAATCAAGGATTTCAGTTATCTCGAAATGAGGGGCCCCCTCCTTCATCAGTGGAGGAGGAACTGGAGGAGCTGGATGCCAAGCATTCGGCCCAGGATCTTTCTTCAGTAGGCTGAAATGAAACACAGGGTGCACAGAACTCAGTGACTTAGGCAATTCCAGTTCAAAAGACACATCCGATATTTTACGCAATACTTTATAGGGTCCAACATATTTCCATCCTAGTTTTCTGCTGGGCTGCAACCCATGAATATTTTTGGTGGAGAGATAAACAGAGTCCCCGGGTTGGAGATCCCAGCCTGCTGCTCTCCCTCGATCAGCATATTTTTTGTAATCCTCTTTGGCGTGGTCTAGGGCTTTGCCTATTAGTGGCCAGGAGTCTTGGAGGCTAGACCACCAGCTTTTAAAATCCGATGGGGAAGCATTGGGGACATTCTCAATGGTAGGCAATGGTTTCCCTTCAAAACCCCCTACCGCCATGAAGGGAGAGACTCCCGTGGAAGAGTGCACTGCATTGTTGTAGCTATATTCTGCAAACGGCAGCAGTTCCACCCAATTGTCTTGGTGATAATTGGTGTAACATCTCAAAAACTGCTCCAATATTTGATTAGTTCGTTCGGACTGGCCATCGGTTTCTGGGTGGTAACCCGAACTCAGGGCTGGTTCTATGTCCATCAGTTTCAGGAGCTCCCGCCAGAAGCTGGCAACGAACTGACTGCCTCTGTCGGATACCACTCTCTTCGGAAAGGCGTGTAATTTAATCACGTGATTGAAAAAAGCTTTGGCCATTCCTTTAGCGGTGGGCAATTGCTTGAAGGGGGTGAAATACGCTTGCTTCGAAAATGTGTCTACCACCACCCAAATAACCGTTTTTCCCCTGGAAGGAGGCAAATTGGTGATAAAGTCCATGGCTATGGCCTCCCAGGGTCGCGAGGGAGTGGGTAGGGGGTGCGACAATCCAGGAACTTTCCCCCCCCGCTTTTTGCACATTAAACAGGTTTGGCAAGCCGAGACGAAGTCGGAGACGTCTCGGCGCATGCGCGGCCACCAGAATTGACGCTGGATCAAATTAAGCGTTTTAAGGAAGCCAAAGTGTCCAGCAAGTTTAGACGAGTGGCAGGCCAACAATATCTCCTTACGTCTGACCTTCGGCACCACTAGTTTGTCTCCATGTAGCCAACATTGATCTTCCCTTTTTGAGCATTCCTCCAGAGCTTCCAATTCCTCAACCTCCTCCGGAGCATAATCTCCCCCCCAGTCACATTTCCCAATGTCCAACTGTGTTTTCTTAGCTTGGCTCCTGGTGACTACTGCCCCTCCTAATTGCTGGGGGGAGAACATGGAGTCAAACACCTCTTCCTTGACACTCTCATGTTGGGGCAATCTGGACAGTGCGTCTGCCAAGGAGTTAGCCTTCCCAGGAAAATGCTTCAGCACAAAGTTAAACTTAGAGAAGAAATCGGCCCATCGCAGCTGTTTGGCATTGAGGGATCTCTGAGTGCGCAGCGCCTCTAGATTCTTATGATCAGTCCATATTTCAAACGGTGTCTGCGCACCCTCCAACCAATGCCGCCACGTAGTGAGCGCCAATCTAATGGCTGCGGCTTCTTTGTCCCAGACCGACCAATTCCTCTCTGTTTCGTTAAATTTTTTCGAAATGTAAGCCAGCGGGTGCAATTTCCCTTCCGGACCCCTTTGCAATATGGCCCCCCCCATGGCCACATCAGACGCGTCTACATGGATTACAAATTCTTTGGTTTCGTCAGGGTGTGCTAGAATGGGCTCAGAGGTAAAAAGAGTTTTTAAAGTCTCAAACGCCCTCTGACACTCCCCGTTCCAAGCAATCTTTTCTCCTGGCTTCCCTGCCTCGGGTCCCCTCCCCTTAGTTTTTAGCAAGTCCGTTAAGGGGAGAGTAACCTTAGCAAAGTCCTTGATGAAGGTTCGGTAAAAGTTACAAAATCCTAAAAGGCTCTGCAATTGTTTTCTCGTTCGCGGAGCCTCCCACTGCACCACCGCCTCCACTTTCCCCGGGTCCATTTCCAAACCCTTCTGAGAGATGCGATAGCCTAGGAAGTCCACAGACTCACGGTGGAATTCACACTTGGATAACTTAACATACAGCTGGTTTTTCAGTAAGGTGGCGAGGACTTCCCTGACTAGTTTTACATGTGCTTCCTTATCAGTAGAATAGATCAAGATATCATCTATGTAACATAACACGCCTTTAAATAGGTGCTTGTGCAACACTTCATTGATTAAACTCATAAAGACCCCGGGCGCGCCACTTAAGCCGAACGGCATCACTAGATATTCGAATTGTCCCAGGGGGGTATTAAAGGCAGTCTTGGATTCATCCCCCTCCCTGATGCGCACCCTGAAATAGGCATCTCGTAAATCCAGCTTGGTAAAGATCTTCCCCTTAGCAGCTTCCGCCAACAGATCTTTTATTAAGGGGAGGGGGTAAGCGTTGGTAGTGGAGACCGCATTCAGTCCCCTATAGTCAGTGCATAATCGCAAACCCCCATCCTTTTTTTTTCTGAACAGCACCGGCGCGGCAAAGGGGGACTTGGCTGGGCGGATGAAACCGCGCGCTAGATTTTTGTCCAAGAACTTTCGCAACTCTTCCCGCTCCAACGGGCTCATGGAGTACAATTTCCCTTTTGGGAGTTTCTCTCCTGGGAGTAGTTCTATGGCACAATCCGACAGTCGGTGGGGGGGCAGCTCGTCCGCCTCAGTCTCGCTGAACACTTCCAGCAAATCTCTATACTCCTTGGGTACCATGGTAGGGGTGAGAGCGAGCGCGGGGACCGGGGGAGGAGGGGTCGGGGGTCCGGGTCCCCACTCCGGGTCCCATCTATGGTTAAGGCAGCGTTCGTCCACCCACGAGATCTTCCCTTCGCTCCATTTAATATAAGGGTCGTGCGCCCCGAGCCAAGGGCTGCCCAACACCATAGGGAACTGGGCGTTTGGGGTGATGACAAAAGCCCGCTTCTCCCAGTGTTCCCCCGTCCCCAAAATCAGGCTCTCAGTCTCTGCTATACATTCCTCTTTCATCTCCGACCCATCCATTTGAGTGAACTTTAGGGGTTCCACCAATGGGGTGACTTTTGGTCCTAGCCCTTCCACTACCAAGGGGCTGATCAGGTCTCGCGCACACCCAGAGTCAATTAACGCGCGTACCCTCATGTGGGTACCTGATCCAGGGGTCACCACAGTCACTACCATATATAATAGGGGGCCAGGGATGCTCACCGGAGATGGCGCTTCTTGGCGGGGGACCTGCAGCTCTGCGCCGCTCACTGCAGGCCGTTGGAGTTTCCCGACATCTGCGTCTCCATCAGCTCTAGCTCCCCCTGGTCACTGGCAGCCCCCTCCAGCTGCAACGCCCGAGGTTTCATTGGTGTTTTTCCCCGGCTAGGGGTGCTCCCTACTACGGGTGTCGAGGTCTTCGGGTTTTTCCCCCCCCCCTCTTGGGCAGGCGGAGGCGAAATGGCCGCTCTCCCCACATTTCATGCACAGCCCTTGCCGAAACCTAGCATCTCGGACGTCTTGCACGCTGGATCGGGGCTTCGCTCTGGGGGCTGCTTTGCTGGCCGCCGTCACCGAAGCTCCCATCTTGATCAAGGCGAATTGCTCCTCCATGTCGATGGCGGCTCTCATCCAGGTGGCCAAGGTGCCCGGTCGGCCCCCCAACAGCACGGTTTCGTAGATCTCCGGATTCAGGCCCTCCCAATACTTCTCCATGAATAACTCCTCCGGCCATCCGTGGATCTTGGCCGCGATGCGCCTGAACTTGTCAGTGTAATCCCTCACCGTCGATCTCCCCTGGAACAGCTTTCTCAGTTGATTGCGGGCCTTTTCTTCACCCAGGGGGTCTTCGAACTGATGGCGGAGGGCCCACATGAAGTTGTTCAGGGAGCGCAACTCAGGTCCTGGGGTGTCGTGCAGGCTCACATACCAGTCGCTGGCTGTGTCTTTCAGCTTGGATCCGATGTAGCCAATCCGTTCTTTCTCGGTGGGATAGAGGTGGCCCCAGCTGTCCAGGAATCTCTCTATCTCCAGCATGAAGAAACGCAGCTTCTCCGGGTCCCCATCGAAGGTGGTCGTCAAAGGGTCGGAGGGGGCTGGGCGGGCGACCGGAGCGGCCGGGGCCGGAGCGGGTGCTGGAACGGGCCCTGGCACCGGAACCGGAACGACCGGCTGGACTGGTTGTGCCGGCAGAGCGGGCGCCTGCGGCTGAACCGGAACCCCTCCGGGCGCCGCTGGCTGTTGTGGGGCTCCTACCCCCTGACCGGGTAGAGCTCCTTGCACTGCCCTCATAGCGTCTCGAAATTGGTGCTGGAGATCGAGGGCCAACTCGCGGAGCTCGGCGGTGAGTTGAAGTCACAACTCTCCCATCATCTGCTCCAAGGGGACTATCTGCTCTTCTCCATACGGATCGGGCCCATACGGACCTGTCCCCTCTCCTTCGAAAGGCAGGCGACGCGGCTCTCCACGGTAGATCAGCTCGCAGTCGTCCCCAAGGTAGCTCGGTCTCCCTCGATCGAGCTGGTCTCCGGTCAGCGAAACCCGAACCCCTTTCCGATCGTGTACCCACGAATCCACGGTCCGACGACCGAACTTGCTCCAGGCGTACTTGGGGGTCACGCTCTGATGAGGAATTAGGCGCGGGATGTAGTGAGCCCCCTGGCTCGTGGTCACCGGCACTTCGGGACCTCCTCCGCCGCCACCACCCCCGTTCCCCGGATCCTTCGGGGTAACGGGAGTATCTTCGGGAGTAGTAGGGTTGAGGGGGACCGCGTCGTCGTCTGACATGGTCAGGAACGGCTGAGTCCCAATCACAGATCTCTGACAATCTGTGAGAGTTCTGCTCAAAGTAGTCAAGGATCAGATCTTGGTTGGTTAACCACAGTTCTTTATTACCTATTCCTACATTAGTACAGCATCTCGGATTATTGTCAGAGATGAGACAAATTATACAAGCGGGTCTATTATACCATTCCAAGGAGTTTGAATTACCCATAGGTAGCCAATCCCCTTAAGGGAAAATTGGCGGGCTAAAAGGTGTCCTGACCGTTTGGTTCTCACAGGAAAGAGATGAGGTGTTAAGCAGTAAATTTCCTCTCCCAAACCAGACCCCTCAGATGTTTCGAGTTCACATAACAATCAATGGCTCCAAGGTTCTTTTGCATTTGATAAGAGATGAGAAGCATCCTCCCTTCAAGTTACTGCCGGAGCAGCTGGAATGCGGAGGCAGGGATGTGAGGCCTCCTTGTTCTCGCAAATCATTGTTGTCACCCTCCCGGCCAGGACAGAAACATTGCATCATGGTTACATATGTTACAATATACTATAGATACACGGGATAGTGAAAGACATGCATGCAAGAAGTGAAATCTAGATCTGACTAATACATTGGCTGAATTGGCAGATTCTGACATGAAGTTCTGCTTAGGATGCCATTGCTAACAAAAAGTTCAATTTTATTCAACAGCCCATTGGCCATACACTATAAAACACAATTTAAGAATTAAAATCACAATAAAATAGAAGTTTGCCATATCCACAATACAGCTTTTGCAGAAGCTTTCCAAAAGTAATCTTAATCCTGAGGTGTCAGAAGTGGTCGAAAACTTTAATAGCCATTTTCTAAGGAATCTCTCTCTGGCTGTTGTATATTTTGGGCAGTAGAAAAAGGTATGGGACTGCCAAATGGCAGTCACAGAAGCGCTGATCTGAAGGTACCTTAAGGAAATGACCCTTCATCTGGGCTGTTGGCAGTGCGTTACAATGTGCGATCATATATACTGTCTCAATTTTGGAACTGCCAGCATATTAAGATAATAAGGCAGATCAAATTGAGTTGAATACTTGATTCCCAGATGATGTGGAGAATATTTCTATCTAGCTTCTTTTTGGAGTGAGTCCCAGTCCTGTTTAAGCAATTTCTCAATTAGTATTGAGCCAGTTTGGTGTAGTGGTTAAGTGCGCGGACTCTAATCTGGGAGAACCGGATTTGATTCCTTACTCCTCCACTTGCACCTGGCTGGATGACCTTGGACAAGCCATAGCTCTGTACCTGCTGTTCCCTCAAGGACAACTTGGGAAAGAGCTCTCTCAGCCCCACCTACCTCACAGGGTGTCTGTTGTGGGGAGGGGAAGGGAAAAGGAGTTTGTAAGCCGCTCTGAGACTCCCTTGGGGAGTGGAGGGCAGGGTATAAATCCAACCTCTTCTCTTCTTCTTCTATTATTTGCCTTTTTTCTGTTAGATTACTTGACTTCGATAGACCCAATCAGTTGATTTCCATATCCACAACTCTATTCCATTCTGACCAACAATGCTCCAGGGCTGCCACTGTGGTGAAACCTAACAATAAGTGTGCATGCACAGGAAAGCTTATACCTTGAATAAAACTTTACTGGTCTTAAAGCTGTCACTGGACTCAACTTTGTTCTGCTGCTTCAGACCAACACGGCTACCCACCTGAATCTAATTCCATTTACTGGAAGAATATATGATGCTGCATGAAAGAACAAGTACTAATAATCAAAAAGACACATGAGAAGCACTCTTATAAGTGCCTGTGGGACCCCGGATGGATCCATTATCAAGAAACTGATGTTCCATCCAGATGCTTACAGTCCCTCTGGGCCTTCCTGCCTTCCTGCCTGATTGGGGTCCTCTGGCGAGATGATGCTGTCTCTGGGAAATGATCACGGAACAGCAAAACTACACTCGCTGGGTTCCTCCCAGTTTTGTGGTTTTGTATGTATTAGCAGAACCAGCTCTAACCTTGATTAGGGCATACAACTCCTGGCATACTTGAACACTCACCATCAATTAATCAACAGACAACTGGACATTAGATAAAGCGTATTAAAACTGCAATTGATAGGACATTTTCCTCAGAGTGAGCCTCACTGAATAACATGAAACTTCCTTTTGAGCAGACTTGCTTAGGATTGCTTCCTAAGACATCCAGCATCCAACATTTATCTAATGACCAAAAATTCCAAACAAACTTTTTTTTGTAAACAGAGTCAAGCATACCCCTGAATTTAAATGTGACAAACCAGGGACATTCTAAGTTAACAAGTCCTAATGCTGAAGCCATCTTTACCCCTTTGACATGTCCTTTTGAAGAATTTTTTTAAAAAACCACTTTGCAAAGGGAATGTATGACAATGATAAACCATTACAAATATTGGTCAAATGTACTGTTCAAGGGTTTCTGATTCAAATTTTGTTCTTGCCTCAAAACAAGAATGCAGTGAACATTCTTTTCTAGCTAAGTGGATTTGTGCAGTGTACTAGTAAAAATGCTGAACTAGTGCTGGACCCAGGGAGACCTGGGTTTGAATCCATGTAAAGTACACAGGTTGACGTTAACTAACCTAACTCATGCAGTTCTCGTAAAGATAAAACAAGGAGGGGCTGGGGGAAAGAGAATTATGTGGAGCTGCCTCCCGAAACACCTGTGTGATGACATTTGCTCACTTCCTTCAAGTCCCTCCTCAAATCTCATCTTGTCCATGAAGTCTTTGACCTTAGTCCTCATCCCCTGCTGAAATGAATCCCACCTATGAAAAACAGTTTCTCTCCCTTCCCTTTGTTGTCTTCCTTGTCTCCAAGTTGGGACTTCAACCTCCTTGGGCAGGGACCCACCTTATACTCTGTGAAGTACCATGCACATTGATGGCCCATTGATGATAACATACACCATCCTGAATTAATTGGAATATTTTATGTTTCCAGAATGGCAGATGTGAGCACCTCAGCTAAGGCTGGAGAAGCCAAGGGTGCATTCATATTTGCTTCCTTTATCTTTCAGGCTGAAGCATGGATAGCCCTCACCCAAAAAGAACAGGAAAAAGTAAAATGGTTCCCAAGTTCAAGATGTCTTCTTGCAGCATTGCAGAAAGCAAAAGAATATACTGGTCACTTTGAGTCATATCCAACACTAGTTTTCTAAACAGAAATTATTGTCACGAGATAATTGAATTTCTTGTCCATTTAAGAAAACCTGTACGAAATACAGAAAACCTGTATTTGCCTGTACGAAACCATAGCTAAATGTGTGCTTAATTATAACATAGCCTAACCAATTTGTCTTGGCAAATATTAAGAATTGTCCTTTTACAATGTACATATTTGTATTCTGTGCCTTCTGGCTACCTCTACTCCACAGACCTGTGGGAATCAAAATGAAAACCAACATGTGCTCAAACATTTATGAATGATGTTTGACTAGAATTTAAGCCTGTTTTGAAGGTATACTTCTGAATCTTGAACAAACTGTGTTCTTCCATTTCATGGAGTTTTTTTACCACACTTTCCCCATATAATTGTCCTGCTCTGTCCATATAATATCTGCTGCCTGAAGTTTTGCTTATGCTTCTGATGAAACAGGCTTTAGCCAATAGGTCTGTTAGTTGTTTAAGTTGTCACGAGACTCTGTTATGAAAAAAACAAAGTTAGTTTTCCTTAAGAGATCTGGCAACCCTATGACCATAGCCAGGTTTGCTGTGTAAGTCCATTGGTCTATGCAATGTTCACTATGTAATGTTCACCTCCAGATTGGACTACTGCAATTCACTCTATGCTACCCTTGAAAATGCTTTGGAAACTGTAGGTGGCCCAGAATGCAGCTGCCAGGTTGCTGTCTGGAACATCACGGTCAGCTCATATTACTCCAATTCTGCAGCAGCTGCACTGGCTACCAAGTAGTCTCTGGATCCAATTCAAGGTGTTGGTGTTAGCCTTCAAATGCTCTCAGTGGTCTGGGACCCTCATGCCTACGGGACCACCTCTTCCATTATAACACCCTGCGCTCCCTTTGGTCATAGTCTAGGGGCCTCTTGCAGGTGCCTGGCCCCAGGACGGCTCGGTTAGTTGTCACCAGAAGAATGGCCGCCTCAGTTGTGGCCCCTACCCTGAGGAATGCATTCTTGGATGATACCCATGCCCTGCCGGACTTGTTTAGATTCCACAGGACATGAAAAGCTGAATTGTTTAAGGTTGGCCTTTGAAGGGTAACCACAGGAGTCTAGCACACAGTTTAATGGGATGAAGCCTTTCCCATCATTTTTAATCTACATGAGAAACAGTGTCCCTTGATTAATTTTTGCATGTAAGATTGAAGTCCCTCCCTTCCCCAAATCCTGCTGTCCTCAGGCTCCACCCCCAAAATATCCAGGTATTTCCCAAACTGGACCTGGCATATAAAGGGACTTTAATAATGTAGCCACCACTTTAGGAGACCCATTAGACTCTCTCTCACACTCAGAATGTCTCTTCTAACAGCAATTGCCACTCACCGTTTCTTGCATTAGAAATATTTATCATTTTATTTCTTTTAAAATATGTTGCCCTATTAATCAAAGGCACCTTTTCATTAGTCTAAGGGTTTCTTATCAGTTAATTTAATCAAAGCACTGCAACTGTTATGATAACATCAATACCCATCATCTTCCTCTCTCACTCCTTTCTTTGAAATATGCCAGCTCAGAGCCATTTAAACCCGTTTTTTGCTCTTCACAAAAAACAGCTCAGCTGTATAGTTTAAATGGCTTGGAGTCATTTTAAACCACTGCTTTCGGCTCCCCACCTTTTTTCCCCAGAGGATTTTTCAGAGGAAATTTTAGGAATCACTGAAAACAATTCCTATACATATTTTCTCTTTTAGAATGAGTGAAAGGCTTTTAAAGACACTTTTTCCTTCATTCATTCAGAATGTGAGGTATGAAGCTTTATTTATATATGACAATCTTCAACATTACAGAATGAAAATCTTTGTGTATTTTATAGATATATACAGCATATCTTCAAAAATATATTTATTGTTTAAATGTGACTAATTTTATCCACAATTAACATGTTATAAGCATGATGTAGGTTTTCCAAACCTTTTGTCACTCTCCACTAGTATAGTTCTAAGTATAGGTGAGGCTTGAAGATCTCCCAGAATTGCAGCTGATCTCCTTGACTGCAGAGATAAAGTTCCCCTGGAGAAAATGGCTGCTTTGAGGGTGGAATCTTTGGAATTTGTTGTGTATTACTATCACGGTCGCCATGTGCTCATGTAATGGCGACCGCCACGTGGCCGTTCACACATGGCCAAAATCTACCTGAGCTTCGGCCAGGTAGAACAATAGTTGGCTGGATCCTGAAAGGTCACCAACCATGAACCTAGGTTCCTCCAGGGGACCTATGCAATGTAACCACTATCGTAAGGTCCTATCAGGACATTAGGGTGAGGTCGGAGGTGTGTCTCCGACCGGAATAAAAGAGGGCTCTGAGCCTGCGGTTTTTCATGTTCCATCTGACCCACAATAAGCTACCATGCAGATTTCACTGTTACCAGCCTCCTGACTCCAGTACTTTTCAGAATTACACCCTGCTGAGGCCCCTCCCCTTCCCAAACCCCACCTTCCCCAGGCTTTACCCCAAATCTTCAGGGATTTCCCAATCTGTAGTTGGCAACCCTATTAAAGCAGAGTTACACCCTTCTAAATCACTTAAAGTAAATGGGATTAGAAGAGCGCAGCCATGTTTTGGATTGCCCTGTCTCTCTGAACCCAGAGTTTTCATCTTTTTCTCCTATCTTTTTTGCCATCTTGACTACAAATTTGTCTTCTAAAAATCCACTTGAGCAAGTGACCAGGAGGACCACTAAATTGAAAACCAGAACAATAAGAGCTGGCCAAACCAACCTCAGGAGGTTTTATTCTCTCTAAAATACAAGACTTGCCTGTTATGGGCTCGTTTCGTAGCAGGAGCTCCTCTGCATATTAGGCCACACACCCCTGATGTAGCCAATCCTCCAAGAGCTTACAGTGGCCCCTGTAAGAAGAGCTCTGTAAGCTCTTGGAGGATTGGCTACATTAGGGGTGTGTGGCCTAATATGCAAAGGGGCTCCTGCTACGAAACGAGCCCAGCTCTATCTAAACTTAACATTAGTGGCCTCTCCCCCAAAGCATTCAGTACCTGGCAAGGGACAAAGAGGTCCCCACATAATGATTTGTTCTTTGCAAGCTGCCATAGCTTTTACTTTCTCCTATATGGAGTTCCCCACTTTTCATCTACAGAATGCCAAAAATGAGCATTTAAAGTGAACAGCAGGGCTTAATTTGAGATTAACCACAGTCTTGATCATGCATTTGTCTTTTAAATGGACTTTTAGAATCCATACATTGAAGACTGGGAGGTGGCAGACGGGGCACGTATAAGAGGATGTAGCTTCTAGGCATGTTTGAGCCCTGGCACTTCTGTTTTTAAGAAATTAACCAGCATGTGTTCAACAAGTATGGGTGTGCATTTCCAAACACTGCCGTACTGCTCTACAACCATTCTGAACTGCTCCTTATGACATCCCTAGGCTGTTTGCATCCAAACGGCAAAAAAATGCCTCTTCTCCATTCTGCCAGCAAGCCATGCCTCCATCTCTCCTTTCTGTCACTGTCACTCACAAACACTTGCCAAATGCTCCTGTGGAAACTAGCACACCTGTGTCAGGCCAAGCCCTCACCCTTTTTTGCTGCCTTGCCTTGCCTTTTCAAATCACTTCTACCAGGCATCTCTGTTCATTCTCCTTTGCTCCTCACGAGATTCACACGTGCACCTCTTTTGAGTTGTTCTGATTTGCTCTGACAAGTGGTGGGAACAGGGCTACAGGGCTTGGTAGCACTCCGCTTCCTTGACAGTAGCTTGCTTCCGCCTTTCCTCAGTCTGTCAGCCTAGAACTAGGAACTGAGGTTTAACAAGATGAGATGGAAGGCTGTCTCAAGCAATGAATGCAATCTATTAAACCAGAGTAAATGAGTGTAATTTAATCCCCTGGAGTCAGGAGACCAGCAGAGGACCTGTGCGAGGGTGCTCCTGTTTCTACAGCTACAGTATCCCATTCCTGATGCCCTTCTTGTGGCTGAACCAAGGAGGCCGGTGTTTTGTGCTGGGTGGAGGTTCATTTACTAAAGCAAGTGATGCTGCAGAAATGAGGTACCAGGTTTATAAACTTGCAGTTTCATTCGCAAAGGGCATGCAGTGATTGGTGCTATTTTCCACTGTCCTCATAATAAAGTAAGAATATCCATACCTGATTAAAATAATGCCTGCCCGAAATGGATCTAACACCCAGATTTCAATGTCCCTCACATTTTGAAGCATTCAGACTAGAACTGCTGCTGAAATTACTAGTTTCAGAGTTTCAGTTAAATTGGTAAACCTCCTTGAAAATCCTGATAAATGAACTCTCTCTCAAATGAACAATAAATACGTTGGGCTTTGAGATGCTATAAAATTCCAGGTCATTTGCCTATAACAGATTAGTATGGCTAATCCTCAAGAATATATTACCCCTTCCCCCTAACCTATATAACATGCCATTAATTACATTTTGCAAAATAAAGACTTATGGTATACAAGTGCAACATATACACTAGCTTATTGCATATAATCAGGGCTCTTTTAGGGCTGGAACGTACCAGAACGGCATTCTGGCTGGCATCCAAGCCCGCCCCTCCTCTCCCCTCCTCACCGGCAGGAAAGGGCCCCGCGCTCTAGATCTCTGCACAGAGATTGAGCGTGGGGTCGGGCCTCCTGGCTCTTTGCCCTCAAAGGAAGCTTTCCCTTTAAGGGCAAAGCTGGGAATGAGGTGCCCAGGGGGCGGGCACATTACCAAGCCCAGCCCCCTGCTCCCAACAGCTCTGTTGGGCCACGAGGAGGCAGAAGAAGGAAGGTAAGTTACCTTCCCTCCCTCATCCTCCTCTTCTCGGGGCCGCAGCACTCCGGGGAAGCCCCGCCCACCCCACCCTTGCCTTCCCCAGGCCATGCCAAAGCATGGCGGCCTGGGGAAGGCCTGCCCGGCCCCCATCCACCCCACCCTCACCTTTCCTGGGCTGCGCTAAAGCACGGCAGCCCGGGGAAGGCCTGCCCGGCCCCTGCCCCTGCCCCCCCCACCCTCACCTTTCTTGCTCCAGGCGCTCCAAGGAAGGCCTGCCTCACCCTTTCTCTCTCTCTCTGTGTCCCTATGTTCCCCTGTGTGTCTGTCTCTGTCTGTCTGTCTGTCTGTCTGTCTCTGTCCTTCTGTGTGTCTTCCTCTGTCTGTCCCTCTCTGTGTGTGTCTTCCTCTGTCTGTCTCTCTCTCTGTGTGTCTTCCTCTCTCTCGGTCCCTATGTTCAAGAACTCCACTCTCAGCACTAGGCCTGAAACTGCCTAACCCAGCTGAAATCTTACTGCAGCAGACTGGAGGTAAGTGAAATGGCTGGTAACATGGGGTGTGGCCTAATATGCTATTGAATTATGCTGTCAGGGGTGTGGTATAATAAGCTAATGAGTTCCTGCTGGGCTTTTTCTACAAAAAGAGCCTTGCATATAATATATATACTTATTTGTGATTGTGCAAAAATTTAATGTTCTCCACAGCAAAGGAGTGCAGGTTTTGAAGTAAAAGATTTTCAAAACTCTTCAATGAGATGTCGCAGCCACCAGAAACCACCAAATGGTTTATTCCTGCCATTTGTTCTGTACCTGTCTATAAAAAGCTGCACTCTCACATGTGCAAAGATGTATATGTCAAGTGCTGCAGGATGGGGGAAGTTCATCCAACGCACAGTGGCTGGGATCAAGAGAAGGATTTGGGACTGTCTCAAATGACATTTTTGGTTACTGTGCTGCACACATCTAGTCCCCAAATGATTTCCAGAATTTTAACAGTCCATACATGGCAGGAAAGCTTTTAGGCTCATCCAGGT
Organism: Lepidodactylus listeri; assembly: GCA_029233225.1. Lineage (NCBI taxonomy): Eukaryota > Metazoa > Chordata > Lepidosauria > Squamata > Gekkonidae > Lepidodactylus > Lepidodactylus listeri. The sequence goes on from JARCFY010000002.1 coordinate 67,352,870, forward strand.
ATACCTGAGTTTTCCCACAAAGATTCAATGATACAGGAAACTGGGACCATTGCTAAAAAAACTAATGGAATAACAATCCTATAAACCTATTACTAGGAGGAGTATTTCTTTGTTTTAATCACGTATTTCTTTGTTTGTTTTCTTCTAGGGCCATGGAATATATTCATTGGGGGGCTAGAGGTTTAGATTCTGCTTTCTCACTTCACAATATTTCTACCTGTTGAAATGAAGTCACTGAACACAAATAAAGCTGAGCAAAGTGTTAGCTTGCAAAGAGTATTCCCTGATTTCAAACTTTGCCCTTTGGCTGTGGTTTCAAAGTGTTGTGTACTAGTCACGAAATGGCGACTGCCATGCGGTCAGAGCACATGGCCCGATTCTACCTGAGCTTCAGCCAGGTAGAACAATAGATAGTCGAATCCAAAACGACCACCAATAGCCAGCCTAGGTCTTCCGCGGGGGACCTATGAACTACAACTTAAGACCTAAGGCCCTATCAGAACTATGCGCATATGCTAAGCCCCTATCAGGTATTTTGGGTGCGGCCAGAGGTGGGGCTCCGGCCGGCATATAAGCAGGGCCCTGGAGCCCTGGCAGCATGCTTGATCTGACCATCTCCTGAACATGCTGATTCACTTAATAAAGTCTTTGCTATGTTTCCGGTCGGAGGAATGGAGGTCTGACACGCTTTGCAAATGCGCAGGGCGGACAGCGGCTCTTCTTGACAGCTTGGGTGGATAAATCCACCTGACGCAACCTCACACAGGTAGTGTGAGGACCAGCAAGCAATATAATCCAGGTTTGAGCAAGCTCGGTGAAGGAAAAGCCTCGGAGGAGACTTTTACAACACCTTGAGCACTGCAGCCGAAGAAGATTTTTGCAAGTATCTCTAAGGAGCCGAGCTGGGCTGATTAATCAGCATAAAATCTCCAATTCCCCTGATTCCTTAACAAAGAAGACAAAGTTTAAACGTTGGGACCACATCTGAAGAGAAGTAACAACATAAGGTAACGGGGAAAAACTTTTTGCCTTACCATTACCGTGTTTTGAAAGATGAAAAGCAGATCTGGTGAAGCAATAGACTGTTGCAGATTGGATGAGTGCAGTTTTGAAACGTTAAAAAGCTGAATTTGAACTTAAAAAGCCAAAAAAAAAGTTGTTTAACATTCCTGCGGTTAAGAAGAGTCGGGAGGGGGAGCCAAGCATCGCGAGACAAAGAGGGGAGGAGGGAACCAAGCATCGCGAGACCAAGCTGTGAGGACTGAGACAGGAAGTGACGGCTTGAGGAGCAGACAAGAAGGGAAGCGGAGAAGAACCGGAAGAGAGCAAAGGGGACTGTAAAAACTGCCGGACCAAAAGGACTACAACAGGAAGTGACGTGCGGAGAGCAGACAAGTAAGCAAGAGGAAGGGACAAAAGGAAACTACGGCAAGCCAGAAGCAAGGTAAAAAGACTATAACCTTTGACACAAACCATAGAGAAGTTGTGCCCGCCATTTTGGATTTATAAAATTTTTAAACAGTAATATCTCATAAACTATATAACTTAGAAGGCTGAAACCAACGAAATTTGACTTGGCAAGACTAGCTTGTGTGATTACACTAAACGGTGTTTGATTTGGAAAATAAAATAAAATCGATCTTTTTTAAAGAGACAAGACGGATCGCGGGCTAAGATCGAGAGCAGCTACATGGTCCTCTCCTACAATGGCAGCAAAAAAAGAAAAAGAATTACTAGCTGTTATGGAAGCAATGGAAAAAAAATGTTAGACGCTATAGGAGAGGTAAATGTTAAAATGAATGGTATAGCTGCACAAGCAGACAAAAATTTTATAGATTTAAAAGCTGAATTATAGAATTAAAAGCTGAAAAGTTAACCATTAGAACACAAGACATAGAAATTAAAGTAAAAGAACTGGAAGAAAATACTCAAAAAACTATTAAGGAAAATGACAGAATGGAAAAGATGATGCACTATAGAGACATGCAAAACCATCTGAGATTTAGAGGTATAGAGGAAAAATTAGGTGAAGACATTTTTACAAGAATGCAAGAAGCATTAGCAGATTTTTTACAAGAGGAAGAGGAAGTTGTTAAAGAACATATGGATCTTGTTTACAGAGTCAATTCTACAAATGCGAGAGACAAAAATATACCAAGGGACGTGGTAGTTCAATTTACAATGAAGAGAACAAAAGAACAAATCTACAAGAAATGTTTTACAGACTCTTTTGAAATAGGTGGAAAAAAAGTTATCGTAATGAAAGAATTGTCCAGAGCAATTTTGCAAGACAGGAAAAAATTCAAGCGTCTGACAGACAAACTGAAAGAGAAAAAAATAAGATTTCGTTGGGAAATACCACAAGGACTGAGTTTTTATTATGGTAACAACAGAATGGTGATTAAAAATTCAGCAGAAATGTACGCCTTTGTTGGTGAGAACAAGGAAGAATTTGGTGATATTTAAGACTACAACAAGATGGATTACAAAGTACTCTCATGGAATGTAAATGGACTTAATTCACCCCAAAAACGTAGAATGGTAGGACACTGGCTGGAGAAACAAAAATGTAGTATAGTTTGTATACAAGAGGCCCATCTTAAGAAACAAGACTACAAATATTTAATAAGAAAAAAGTTGGGAGAAGAATTTTTTTCATTGGCAAGTAATAAAAAGAATGGAGTGGTAACATATGCCAAAAAAGACTTGGAACCTAAACTAATATTTAAAGATAAAGAAGGAAGATACTTAGCTATTGAAATTCTGTTACACGGACAGAAGACTTTGATTGTAAATATTTACGCCCCCAACGGAGCTAAAGAAATCTTTTTTAAAGAACTACAAATGGAACTGGACAGTGTAAACTATGAACAAATCATAATGTTGGGAGACTTTAATGGGACTGTGAATAATAAAATAGATAGGCGCTCAAAGAGAAAAGACGACACACTAGGGAAACTTCCAAAAAAAATTTTTGAACTGATAAAACAGGAAAAGCTGGAGGATATTTGGAGGAAGGTTAACCCACAAGGGAAAGACTATACTTTTTACTCTAACAGACATGATTCACATTCAAGAATTGATATGATCTGGATGTCTATTAATCTAACATTTAAGACAAAAAAAGTTGAAATTCTACCTAGAATAATCTCAGACCACAATCCTTGTCTATGGACTTCTGGGCAAATAAAAAGGCAAGGGAGATGGAGAATAAATGAGGACTTATTAGACAACCAAGAAATAGTTAAAAAATTACATGTAGAGACAGATTTATATTTTCAAGCGAACATACAAAAAGAAGTAAAAATTCAAACTGTGTGGGATGCGTACAAAGCAGTTATGAGAGGATTATTGATATCACTGAACGCTAAAGACAATAAAAAGAAAAGAGAACAATATGAAAACATTGTACAAGCCATTAAAATAAAAGAAAAGGAACTGAAGAACAGACCAGGAAAAAAGAAACTGCAAAAGGAAATTTGGATGTTACAAGACCAAGCAAAAGCTATTTTGAATCAAGAGACTTACTGGAACCTGAAAAAATTGCAACAAAAAGCATTTGAAGGTGCAAATAAACCTGGAAAGTACTTAGCATGGCAATTAAAGAAAAAACGTGAAAATAAATGTATTACTAAAGTGATACGGGACAATATTGAGATAATAGACAATAAGGGAATAAAAAGAGAATTTTTTAAATATTATGCAAAGCTTTTTAAGAAGGAAAATAAAGACAGAAGAAGGATTAAAGAATACCTATAGTCATTAAAATTACCAAAACTAACGGAGAAAATCAAAGAACTACTTAACTGCCCAATATCACTACAAGAGATTAAAAATGCAATAAATGATTCAAAATTAGGGAAAGCACCTGGATCAGATGGATTTACAGCTAAGTTTTATAAATCACTACAGGATTCGATCTCACCAGTGTTATTGCTATTAATGAATGACATAAGAGTGACAGGTGAGGTCCCGGAGACTTGGAAAGAAGCAACCCTTTCACTCATTCCGAAAGAAGGTCAAGATTTAACCAGTGTTAAAAATTATAGACCAATTTCTTTGTTAAACAATGACTATAAGATTTTTGCCAAGATTATAGCTGATAGGCTTAAGGAACATCTTAAAGAGACTATACAGACAGAACAAGCAGGATTTTTACCTAATCGCCAAATAAGAGACAATATAAGAGTAGTAGTGGATGCTATAGAGTACTATGATAAACATCCAGAGAAGCAAGTGGGCTTTCTTTTTTTAGACGCGGAAAAAGCGTTTGACAATTTAAATTGGGATTTTATGTTTGAAGTGTTGGAACATCTTGAAATTGGAGACTATATGCTTAATCTTATTAAGTCAATATATAGAGAACAGAAATCCTCTTTAATAATTAATACTGAAAAAACGGATTACTTTAAAGTGGAAAAAGGAACACGACAAGGATGCCCACTCTCGCCGTTGCTATTTATTTGGATTTTGGAAGTCTTGTTACTAAATTTGAAAGAAGATAAAGAAATTAAAGGCTTAACAATAAAAGGTTTCTCTTTTAAATATAGAGCCTTTGCAGACGACGTGATGTTTATAGCTGAAGACCCTATGACTTTGCAGACGACGTGATGTTTATAGCTGAAGACCTACCATATTTGTTGCAGAAAGTAAGAGAGTTTGGTGATTTGGCTGGGTTTTATGTAAATAAGAACAAATCGAAAGTGATGTGTAAAAATATGCCAAATAATAAGCAAATTGAATTACAAAATCTTATAGAATGTGAAGTGGTGAAAAAGACAAAATATCTAGGTGTAAACCTAACAATGAAAAACATTGATTTGTATAAGAATAATTATGAGAAATTATGGCAGCAAGTTATGCAAGATATTAAAAGGTGGAATGTATTAAATTTGTCACTGCTGGGTAGAATTGCAGTGGTTAAAATGAATGTGTTACCAAGAATAATGTTTCTGTTTCAAACTATTCCAATTGTGAAAGATGTAAAAACATTCAAATGCTGGCAGAAGGAATTGACTAAGTTTGTGTGGGGAGGGAAAAAACCAAGAATTAAGATGAAAATAATGTGTGATGCTAAAGAGAGAGGTGGGTTTCAGTTACCAAACTTAAGGCTATATCATGATGCAGTATGTTTGACTTGGATAGGGACATGGACTATGTTACAAGACAGAAAGTTATTGTCCCTGGAAGGTCATGACTGTAGGTTTGGGTGGCACGCATATCTGTATTATGGTAAAACAAAAATGGACAATATGTTTAAGCATCATTATTTGAGAAGAACATTAATCGATATGTGGACAAGATATAAAAACTTTTTTCCAGAAGAAATACCTATGTGGATTGTACCTGCAGAAGTTTTAAATCCATCATCTCACTACAAAGGACAAGACTGGTTGAAATATAGAGACCTGTTAACAAGACATGGTAAAGACTTTAAATTGAAGGAGCAGCAGCAGATGGACTTTGATTATGGCTGGTTAAGGTACAGACAAATATATGATATGTACAGAAGTGATAAAAAATCTGGTTTTAGAGAAAAAAGCAATGAAATAGAACAAATTTGGGAGGAAGATGGGAAAAAAATGATTTCTAAAATGTATAAAGTATTGTTAAAATGGTTTAATGCTGATGAAATGGTAAAGGAACAAATGATAAAATGGGCGATAAACCTAAACAAAGACATTGAAATGGAATCTTGGGAATTTTTATGGAAAAATGCAATAAGTATTTCTACATGTTATAATCTAAAAGAGAACTGTTTTAAAATGATGTACAGATGGTATACGACACCAAAAAAAATTGCAAATATTAATCAAAATATGTCTAACAAATGTTGGAAATGTAAAAAGAAAGAAGGTTCTTTCTATCATATGTGGTGGACTTGTGATAAAGCGAAGACTTATTGGTCTATAATACATGCAGAAATGGAAAAAAATTTGAAATGTACATTTAAGAAGTTGCCTGAAATGTTACTGCTTGGACTTAAACTAGAAGAGATAAATGTAAAGAAAAGGACAATAATATGGTATATGATTACAACAGCAAGAATGGTGTATGCACAAAATTGGAAAAATGAAAAAATACCAGAAGTGTGGGAATGGTTGAAAAAATTGTTATATATGGCTGAAATGGATAAATGGACTAGAAAGTTGAATAATCTGTACTCAGAGACTTTTTTAGAAGATTGGGAGGATTTGAAAGAATATGTTGAAAAATATTGGGACATGAAAAACTACATTTATACATGGTTATAATAGCATAAAGGAATAGAAATTGAGTATATGAATGTACTAAGGATAATTAGATAATGAACTTGTTTTTTAGAATTATATAAGAATATAGAAAATAAGAATTGGTATATAAGTATTTTAAAGATATATAACCGTTACCAGAAATGTAAACATAGAGATAAATATTACTATTTTGGATAAAGTGGAAAATGTGTTATGCTTCAGATGTGGTGGGAAACCACCAATACAAGATAAAAGCAAGACTATACAAATAGAACAAAATGTTATATAATATGGAAAAAAGGATTTGTATAAAACAAATGTATTAATTTTAATGTTTTGAAAAATAAAAACTTTCTTACAAAAAAAATAAATAAAGTCTTTGCTATGATCATCCTACAACTCGCCTCCCGACTCCAGTACTTTCCACAAAGCATGATTGCTGTTGAGATATGAGGTCGGGATTGGGTCATTGAAAGGCTGCTTTTATATTTCTGTTTGTTGTCCCCACTCTTGTGAAAGACCTTGAGCAATGCAGCCATGGAACGCAGCAGGTCACTAGCTCAAACTCAGGATCAGATCAGTACTAGCATTATTCTGATCTTCTTTAATAATCACTCTATAAGTTGACAAATTTGACTTCCCACAGTTAATTAGGATGATGAGTATCATTCATGTTTCAGTCAGGAGATATTTAAATTGCCTAAGAAGCAGTCTTCCCACAGACCACAGTCTGAAATCTGGAATAATACAAGACTGGAAATTCAATAAGCATTACAGAATCTTTTTTAAAAATATATTATTTTGAACAGTTTTTACAGTAAAACAAACAACACAACAGCATATCTAACTAGTCTAATTACAAACAGTGAGCAAATACGAACAAATACCAAAGCCTTAAGAAGTGCATAATGATCAAACAAGTTCATCTTTTCATACCCAATATATTTACTCTCTATGCATTTGAAGGCCTTCAACCGCAGGAGGATCCCCCTGTTGCCATGCAGCCATATAAGATGGCATTATTAAAGACTCTTAAATATAACTGCTTTGCTGAACTGTAAAAAGAGTGTGTCAGGGCAATGAACCGTACCATAGCTTAAGAGCAGTGCCCTTACACTGGACTGAAGGAATGTGCTTTGGCCAAGGGGAGCTTTGTGCCTAAGAAGCAAGCCGAGCCAGATGTGGACCCCTGGACTACAAGAAACCTCTTCCTCCTGCATCTCCGCAGCCATGCCAGCACCAGAATGCAGACCAGCACCCTTGACCTCCATGCATGCAGAACCAGCACCAGATCACAGAGGGAAGCCATGCTCTGCAAAAAGGACAAGACAGCATCGTGCCATTGCACTTTCTGTAGCTTTCACCTCTCCTAATCCCACCCTATCTTGCTGGTTCCATTCTTAGCACTGTTTGGAACCTACCACACGTGTTGCTGGTCAATCCTCAACCCCTTTCCTTATTTATCCCTTTTTCATTGCAGCATCAACTCACCCTCACCACACCAGACAGGTAAAGTAGCACCCCGCCAATGATACTACCTGCTAATGTAAACGTCTCTGTATTTTTCTATCTAAATTCCTAGCTCTGTATTGCTTGTATGTGTGTTTGATTTTATATTTGTACGCTTGGGAATTCTTTAGTAAAGAAATCACTGCTTTAGTAATCTAGCCTCAGCATTTTTCCTGGGGACTGGGAATTCAAACTCTGGTATACACAGGTTATGGTCCTATAATTAATGCTTGTTGCCATTTAATAATCATAATTCCCCACAGTTATTAATAAAATAAGGCAATTTGATTAACACCCCCTGCACAGAATTAAATTGACCTAGCTGGATCAGGTAAGTAGGTTCAAATTAAAAATATATTAATTTATGGTAATATGGATTTTTAGGTAATATCTCCTTTTCTGAAAGATATTTATTATAGGATACCACACTTCTGTAAATCTTGCATAACTCTTACATGACAGAGATTGAGAACCATACATTGTCATTTTACTCAGAATAAAGTAGTCCCATAAACATATTCTCCAGGATTGTAATGTAGGCTTAGTTTTCCAGTCTATCACTACAGCTAATCATGTTACTGCCAATAATAAAGAAATGGTTTCTGCTTTTGTTCTATTAACTAGATCCTCTGACCACCAATTCAGCAATACTGTCTCTGGAAGGCAGGGTAAATTACAACCAATTATGATTTGTAGCTCTTTCAAGATCTGTCCCCAAAAGACATTAATATTTGCATATCCCCACCAAGCGTGCAAAAAACTCATCCAATTGACCACAACCTTTCCAGCAATTTGAATCTCATTCTTCCATTTCTATTATATTATATACACATTTCAATATTTTTACGCATTAAATAATAGCAGCAGCAAGAGTATTGAATAAGGCACACAGCATTAAAGATGACATGCAAAAATTACCTATCTGTTTTTATAGTTTCCAAAAAGATTCTCTCTCTTACTTCCTCATTTTGCTTGCCCTACTGAAGGTTACACCACACCAAGGAGTATTTGTACTCTATGCTAACCTCCTCCTCTTCCCTTGATATGTATCCCAAATGGTAAATCAGAAAAAAAGCTTGCTTCTTTAAACCAGTAAAAATTATTCAGATTGTGCAATCTGCATACATCTGCTAATTTTGCACAATTTTTTTTTTTCATGGCGGAAGGAGGGTAAATTACTCAGCATGGATAGAAGACCTATTTCCTGACATCTAATAAATTCCACTCAGCCACCCTTCAGGCTACTGTGATTTTCTCCCAGCATTCTCATATGTTTTCAAGCCCACCTCTACATACTGGATAGCTAGAAACTTAGTTCAGAATGGTGAATTTTGCACACAATGCCAGTACTACACTTAGATGGTACAACTGTGGAATGCAGACAACACTGCACATGTTTGTCTGAATTTGACTAATTCAGGGTCTTTATGACTTCCTTCTATGAACTTGTCCATGAACAAGACGGCTTTTAGGATGGAGCACAATGATGGCTGAACTACTCCAACATTGTAATGAAGGTCACAGTTCTGGTGTCATAAACCAAGGATACTGTACATCAACAGTATGGGACACTACCATGTCCTTGTCAAAACCCATTACTTGTCAACTGAAGAACAGGAGCATTGCACAAAGATACTAGCCCTCTACAGATGATCTATTTCCATATACATACAATGTGCATACAGGTGTAGTAGGCATGAGTGCAATGGCCTCACATGCTGACTCTGCATGATTGCCAGCTTGTGAGCACGACACCTATGCCTGGAAGGACGTGTATGTGTGTAGGTACTGTCCACATAATTGGGAATGTTGATTCTCTAATATTACTGATCCTGGGGAGGGGGGCTACATACATAGGCTTCCTTCATGCATAACTGCTGTGCTTGTAAGATGCTGATCACACAGAGGAAAGGGTGAGATCCAAATCTTCATGCCCACTCCCATTGTACATGCATTGATTAAACACACAAACAAATCAACTGCAGAGGACTCTTATATGGGTCAAACATGATCAGAAGAGGTGTGGGTGGGTATATGATGGTGGATGATTACTTTACCCTGCATCTAAAAAAAGATCTCAGTCACAGAAGAGCCAGGCCCAGCCATGCAGACCTAATACTTCATAGTAAAGTTAAATAATCCCAGCCACAGGCAAACATGTTTTCACTAGACACACTAAAATAAACTGTCTCCTCAGCCTTACAAAGATACACTTGGAATCAGTTTCCACGCATTGATTCCCTTGCTGGATTGAAAACTAAATGCAGGCTGGATCAAGATGCACATCCAGTTGCGCATTTGCATTGTGATTTGTATGTCAAAAATCCATTGTGACTCCCTTTCTTCTAGTGGAAAATGTGTCCTATGGATAATGGGATATATAGTTCAAAAACATCCATGACAAGGAATGTCACCAGACTACATGGAAGTAGTTTGCTTATTTCACAGGTTAATCTCAAAGTTATGTTTACTTTACAGATAATAAATATGCCCATTTTCTTATATAAAACTATGGAAAGCATAATGCCCAATCCAAAGCACACAAAAAGATACTATTAAAACTAATAAGTGAGATTAGAACCAAGAAACTTCCAGGTAAATGTATGTAGTATGTGAGCCTTAATTTCAGGAGATAGCTCAGGCTTTACAGGGGGGTGGAGTTACATAACTGTGGGGCAGCGATTACTATATTTTTTATATACCATATAGATCAGGAGTGTCAAACATACCGCCTGTGAGCTGGATCCGGCCCCTGCAGGGCTCAGATCCAGCCCACAAGCAACTGGCTCTCTGTTGCTTCCTTCTCCGGAGCTGCTACTGCCACTACACTGCAGCTTGCTTTTGCCCAGCTCCCTCTTCCTGTTTCCTGCTTCATGGGAGAGAAAATCAAGCTAAGCCTCCCTCCCTTCCATTGGCTGAGCTCTCCTCTTTTGGGAGGAAAGGAGAGGGAGAGAAAGTGAAAGTGAGTGCTAGTGCAGGAGAAAGAGCAAAGTCTGAGTCCTGTGGCTTTTTTAAGACCAGCAAAGTTTTATTTAAGGTATACATATAAGCTTTCCTTCTTCAGAGGGAGGGAGGGAGGATGGATGGATAGATTCTTCTGCCAAGCACAATTTATATTGAGATTGCCCTGTTCTAGTGTTTTCTTTGAAACTTGGTCTTTTTCTCTCTCACATACACACACGTACATGTATGTGAGTTAAAAGGAAGGAACATGTTGGGATAAGGAGAAAGGAGAATTAAAAGGAAATTATTTTGGCTCATTCTGAAGTTTTTTTTTAAATATTGGATTTCTCAATGCCTATCTGGGATTTTATTTTCTTTCAAAAAGACTCTGGTTAAGAATTAGAGCACTTTGATTGGATTCCATTGCTTAATGACTGGAAGTAGATGCCTAAGTATTTAAAAATACATTTATGGATCCATATGTTCCAGTTCAACATATCTCCCTCTTTGGCTGACTTTCTTCACTCCCTCTTTGCTTTTGATGTACTAGCACTGATTTTACCCAGTTTGAAATCAACACATTATTTCACTTGGAGAAACCCCCCCTCCCCAGTTTATACAAATGGGGGGACACCCTAACAGCACAGCTTGCAATCTTTATTACAGAAAAAGAGCAAGAGTCCAGTAGCACCTAACAAAATTTGTGGCAGAGAATGAGCTTTCATGAGTCACTGCTCATTTCTTCAGATACAGCTAGAATGTGAGTCCATTGGTCCTTGTATCTTGGAGAGTGGAGTGATTTCAGATGCCAAATGACAATAGCAGGCATTGGGAATGAGACAGGAAACCTAGCTCTCAATTTAGTCCTGGAGGATGCATTAAGCTTCATTATCAGTTGCAATTCAGCAGTCTCTAGTTGTGATCACATCTGTGAGATAAAGTGTGTGTGGGGGGGGGGGGGAGAGGCTATTTCCTGTGGCATAAGTTGACCCACAGTTGCACGATCACAGAGTTTTGTAGATGTGGGCACAGCCCGCCACTGAATGATCAGACGCAACTATGGGTGAGTTGGTTTGCCATTTGTTTCCGATGCGCTTACACGAGGAATCGATGAACTGCACCTTCACACTGAGGTCTCCCTATGGAGTGTGTGGGTGTGTGTGCTGATGTGCATACAGTGAAGGGGGAAAAAACAATGGCATGGAATCAGGATAGCCTGATCAGACTATCCTGATGCCATGGGAGCATGCTGGGGCGATCAGATGAAGGAAAGTCTGTCTGTGGCTCACAGCAACCTGTTTGCTACTGGACTTTGTGAGGTGTTTTTTTAACTCCACTTCTGCGGCAGAGCAAATCAAGTTGCCAACGGCTGCGGGGTGCTTCCCAGATGTTGTCATCTGATTGCGCTCCTCATCTGATCGTGATCCTTTAATCTGCCCAGCATTTGCTCCTATTTCCAGGCGAGTTGTGCATGTGATTGCACCCTCTCTTTCTAATCTCCCTTTGAAATTCCTTTGTAAGAGAACTACTACTCTTAGGTCAGCAACTGAATGTCCTGGAAGGTTAGATGTTCCCCCAAGTGTGGCCTCACCATAGATTTGTATAAGGGCAGTATGATAGCCTTAGTTTTATTCTCTATTCCTGTTCTAATTATGGCCACCATGGAATTTGCCTTTTTCACAGCAGCCACACGCTGGGTCAACATTTTCATCAAGCTACCCACTACCACCCCCAAGGTCTCATTCTTCATTAGTCGCTGCCATCTCAGATCCCATCAGACTATATATGAGAAACTGGGATTATTTGCCCCAATACAGATCAATTTACATTCACTTACATTGAATCTCATTCACCATTTTAATGCCCATTTCCCCAGTTTGAAGAGATCCTTTTGGAGCTCTTCACAATCTGTTTTCGTTTTAACTACCCTAAATAATTTGGTGACACCTGCAATCTTGGCCGCCTCACTACCTACCCCTAACTCCTGTTCAAGTTGAAAAGCAATAGTCCTGATACAGATCCCTGAGGGACCCTGCTGCTTACATCACTCCATTGAGAGGGTTTGTGCATTAGATAGACAGATATGGAAGAGAGATAACATTCATATGGTTTACATGTTGCTGAGTTGCTCCAAATAAACTACTGGTATGTGATGATGCAACTTTTGAAGGGAAAAGAGCCTTGATTTCATGAGCACTCAGAAGTTTAGAATGCCACCATAATTAAAGGGGGAGAAGCTGCCATGCTCCTTCCTAAGCTGTTAGTGCACCAGTAACACCCCCCCCATGCGCGCAAGATCCTCAGCTGCATTCTGCCTTTGCCATTTGGCAAGCTCTGTGTGCCCATTTTTCTTGCTTGCTTGGCGGGAATGACAGAACCTAAAGCAGTTAACTCACATTGGCTCAATATTCTGGTTGTTTTCAGATATATTCAATAGTTCCAGGATTCATCAACTACTTATCTTTGGCTCTGCTTACTGTATATTGTAGATTTCTGATTTCTTAATTCCTTAATGGAAACAGACTGCTGATCAAAATCAGCTAGGTGATTAATGTCTCCAGGCTTCTCCTTCCCCCTCACTGGCTGTGAAGCATCAAATTTTACTCAAGATCATAAATGGTTTTCTTAAGCTCAGCATCTTTGGAAAAGTCATTTTAGTTGCTATCTGGCTAGGAATCTCCCCCCTCTTTTATTTAGGTAAAATATCATAAAGATGTAAAAAAAATCAGTATCATTTTAGAATATAGTTTAAATTACAATTCTAGAATTCAAATCTGACCTTTTTGAAAATTGACCTGAGGGATTTAGTTTCAAAACAAATCTGAAATAGTACTGACTAATTTTAAGGCAATTTTGTTAAGAATGTTTGCTTAATCCTCCATTCTACACCTTGGGCTGACCCAGAAAGAAAATGGCAGACCATGTACTTTGGACTCCAGTATATAAAGAATCCTTTCAGCACCTTAAGATTGCCCTTATAAGGCCAATGGTTCTACACAGTTCTGACTTTGAGCAAGCTTTCATCTTTCACCTGGACACCTTGGGGACAAGGCTAGCGACAGTAGTCCCAAGAATACAATGGGGTTGAACAGCCTGTAATGTATCTGACCTTTAAACTACAGGAAAAAGTGTACATGGCCATTGAATGGAAAGACTTGGTGATCCAATGGACAGTGGGGTCTATTCAACATTTTCTTATCAATAAGCTGTTTTAAGTTGGTGACAGACCAGAAACCCTTGCAATGGCTGCATTCCACCACAGACTAAAGTCCATGAATACTTAGAGTGTCTTTCGTCTCTCTTTCAGTTTCACCATCCATCACCAAAAGAAGCATCCACGGCAATGCTGACTTTCTTTCACCGCTCCACAACAATAATGGTATCCCCAACTCGAGGTTGGATGTCTGGAATCTGCAACGCTATGCATCACCGGCCCCCCAAATGCCAGCAGGTCAGCTAAGCTGACTGCAAATGAGGTTCAACTCAAATTGCACCTGTGCACAGTCTTAACTCCAATTCCTTTGCTGATCAGCTGTTTGTGAGGACACTATCTTGGTGGCTTGCATCCCACCTTCACAAAAATATTGGGCCAGCAGCCAATACAACTAGAATATCACAAGGCTGCAGGGAGGTGAAAAGACCACATTGAAAGTGCTGGAGTGTATTTGAACTACAGCAGCCTCAGACTGAGAAGGATGTTCTTGGGTGGCTCCTTGTGGGTCAAAGAGGAAGCTACTGGCCAGGATGGAGACAGAGGACTCAGGGTAGCAAGCAAATCTGCCTCCCTCACATGCCGAAGCCCTGTTGGGGTGAACTATAGGGGTGGAGCAACGCTCACAGGAAGCATTGTTTTAGAAGAAGCTGAGCAGTGTTTCATCTTGAAGACCATCCCAAGATCTCTTGCAGTTTTGTAGAAGATGCTGGATCACAACTTTGTGACACACCAGTTTCTATCATGAAGCACATGCCAGACAAGTAGAGTTGGAGTTCAGTTGAAAACACACACATTGATGATCAGGATTTCCAACTGTATTACAGGAAATATCTGCTACATTGTGAGAATTATTGCTCTGTTCAACACAGTGGCTGGGATAGGCTTTTCAGAAAGGTCACTGAACCACAGAAAAGGATTTTTTTTTTAGCAGAAGATTCCATGGAGGAGACAGAAGTACAGGAATAGGTATGGTTTGGTAGAAAATTGTGACCATAGTTTTTAAGGTTTTATTGCTGTCTAAAATACCACTGCTAGGGAAAACTGGGAAGTATTGGGAAAAATGGAAATAAAGCTAATGTATAGTGAATTCTTCTGACCAAGAAATCTGCCCTGAACAGGCCTGGATGGCTAAGAGAGACCAAAAGAAATACAAAAACAATTTCGCTGTTCAAGGGAAAGAGCATCTGTCTATGGGCTTGGTCTAGTACAGGTTCTGTCATGGCGGGTCTACAATTGCTTAAGGTCTTTGTTTGCCTAGAAATGCCAGTAAATCATAATGGGAAAAGAGTGAAGATGGGAAAACATTTTTAAACCAGAAAAATGTCAGAGGCCTTGAAAAGCAAGAAAAGAATAATTAGCAAAGAAGGTACAAAGCAGAAGAAATCAGAAGAGAAGGCGTTAGTCATTCTCCTAGAGTGAGTGGAGAAAATGGAATGCACTACTGGATCAAATTCAGCATCAAACATAAGAGAGAAACCAATTACAAGGGAAAAAAACAGAAAAGGAAAAGGCTTGGTATTCTGTGCCAGTGGGACAGGGAATGGCTGCCAGTCAAGAAGGAGCATTATGCAATTATGATTGTAGCTCTCCAGAAAGAGCTGCTCTCTCTGGGATTCTGCCTCCAAAATTCTAAGCTTGTTTAACTTGAAGTAGTGCAGAAGACAAGGCAAACACCTTTGAGAGACCAGGACAAAGGAATGGACACGGACTCAGGGCACATACTTAGGGCCCCTGTGGACTACATTTGGAGCCACCACCACCCCCAATAATTTCTACATGTATCTGGACGCCTATTTTTTTCTGTCTATGGGTATGCATCACAACCTCTTAACGTGAGCTAAGGCCCAGTAACTACTAGGCACCTATTTTTATAAACTACAACATTTAGGTCACCTTTTACACTCCCCCCGCCAAAAGTTCTATTCTCTGTGATACTGAGTTTTGCAAGTAAAGGCATCCACATTTACTCCTCCCCACTTCAGAATCACTTTAGCATTCAGACAAGCAGACACCATAAAATTGTTCAAGCCTGCCTTCAGAAGCAGGTCGGGCAAACCCCACCAATCTCTGTGAAAGGACAGGAGAAAGTTGCAGTATGCCAGTTCTTCTGATTCCTACTGGGTGACAGCTACTGCATCCACACAGAGTTAGCAACTAACGGGAGAAAAAAATCCCATCACTTTAATAGAGACTTAATGTGATGTCATTTAACAGGTGACACTACACCATGAAAAATGTCCACACTGCAGGTCTCTATTAAAGGAATAGGACATTTTTCTCCAATCCAGCAGGCAACCATACAATCATCCCACCCTCTGCAGAAGATACCAGTACCATTGTTCGTTATACACACAGTTCTGAAGTCTGCACATGATAGCAGACGCTTATAATTGCTTAGCCCCCCTCCCGACCACAATGTGCTAATAGCTACCTAATATGGACTGGGTGAAAACAAAACCAGAAACTCTCGTTCTTGAATCCAAGGTTATCTGTTTACCTTACACATACACACAGCCATCCTATGCAACAAGCTCAAGTTTTCTTATTGTTGTTCAGGTTCCTCAAACTTGAAACTTCACTTCTTGCTGAGCTTCCCTTATTCCTCTCCAAGAACCCTGGCTAACTTCTTGCTCTCAACTGGACCTTGGAGTCACCCAACTCTACAAGACTACAAATAAAACCATGCAGGCAATAGGTAATGTGAAAAACCTCTACCCGAGACTCTAGAGAGAAGCTGCCAGTCTGAGTGGACAGTACTGACTTTGATGGACTGATGGTCTCATTCAGCGTAAGGCAGCTTCACAGGTTTATTTGTGTTCATATGAAGGAGAAATTCAAATTATACATTTCTGCTCCTAGGAATTTCTAGTGTACAGCAAGATCAGGATAATTTTCTTCCTTCTTTAACAAGTAAAGGGATGGACATCAGTTGGATTCCATCTAAGCTCTATGCACCGAAACACAACTTCTGAACCTCCTCCTCCTGAAGCAGCCCAAACTCCTCCTGAAATGCTATTCCTGGGGGACAGGGGATCCCAGGAGCAACATGAGGGGGGAATAGGAGGGCTGCCACAGAAGGGGGAATTGCTCTCCATCTTGCACGCATACATCTTTTCGATGGGATCCAGCCCCATGTGAGGGGGTACCATAACCATACTAGAGGATTTCATCTAGGGAACAAAAAGAAAGAATGTGTTTTGTTTGATCATGGCAAGATATTCAAATCTTCAGTTGCCTTTAATACCAAATATGAGATTTAAAAGTGTTTAAAACAAATGGGGAGGCGGGAGCTGATGAAGGAAATCCTGGAGATGGCAGGAAACTGAGCAGAACAGACCAAGGGCTCCTGGCCTTTATTTCTGGCAAAGTTCTTTAACAGTTGCATGAAAGGTAAGGCTTTTCTCATCGCTGACTGGGGAAATAGCATGGTGGGGAGAGACTTAAATCTCTTCCCTGGGCCTGCCTGTGACCCAAGTTCAAATGAGGTCTCCCCTTCAGCTTCTTTTTTTGTCCAAGGTATGCATTTAAGGATCCGATCATGTATTTTGGCCCTGTATCTCTACATTTAAGAAAAGATTGATCTAATTTCTGTACACACACAAGACTTTGGTACCAACACGCCAGACAGATATAACATTAGGAATGGGAAAGAATGAATAAGGGATGCTGGGGTTTTTTGATCCAGGCATGCAGTCTGGCATGCTCCCTCACATTTTGGGTTGGTTGCAATGCCAGTGAACCATCACCAGCCACACCTATCCTGAGCATAACCATTTTGCCTAAATAGCCAGCCCACCTGTGCATCTTCACAATGTGGGGCTGTTTTCTAGTTTACTGGACACTCCAGGCTGGAACAAGCATGTTTTTAACCACATGACCAAAGCAGCCTTCTTGGTAGCAGCCTGTGAGAGCAGAAGTGGGCCTGACAACTTTGCTTGCAGCCAGATGGACTAGTGATGGGGGGAGAGTACAAGTATGTTGACTTTAAATCCAGAATAAATTGTGTAAGAGGTATGGTCTGGATAAAGGGCAATAGTTCAGATACTAGCAGTTAAATTGTTAGGGCCTGGCTTGGAAGGAAGGCGTGGCTGATGTCATAAATCCCTGGCACTTTATAGCTTGTGATGGATTCCCTTTGTGCAAGATCATGCATACTGGGCCTGATGGAACCCTTTGTGGTGCTACAAGTTCTGGAAAGCTTCAGCACAAAAAGGAAATAAATACAAGTGTGACCGAGTATCAAATAACATAGCTCAGTCTGCAACAGTATATATGAAACAGAGACTGACCTTTAAAAAAAAGTATGTGTCACAAAGAAATGCTTGCCCACCATGGAGCCCCGAGGTGTGGCCTACAATGAATGGAAGGTGAGTTTTAGTTATTTGATCCAAAAAGCTAGACTGAAACCTACAGACCATCTTCAAATGAGCAAGCTGTAAAAACAAACAAGAGACCTGCTTTTGTGGATTAGTCTTCACTTTGTCATTGTTAGCCTAAACTGACAGATTTTCACATGTGTCACAGATACATGCATATATGGAGAGAAAAGGTTGGGGGAATGAAATGATACCTTATTGTCGGGAATGGAGTAGTGAAAGGTGGTCGGAAAGAATGCTGGAGAGATCAGATATGATCCATGCACACACACAGAGTTGTTTTAAGGCATGTTAGTCAACAGCATAGACCTTTTGCTTGAAAGTCAGTGAAATAAGTTTGCATGCTCGGGATGAAAAAGCAACATTGACAGTCTGGAAACTCTATTTTTGCCACTAGTTCTAGGCTTGATAGTAAAAATAACTGTAACCTGTCTAGTCCAGGCCTGCACCAAGGCAAAGTGCAGCTGAGACTCCCCTGGTTCTTGGGATGTGCCTAGAAGGGAAAAAACCTGAAGCCTCTAGTGGGCCACCATCAGGTTTGGTTTACATCTAAATAAACACTCATACTATGGGTGTGTGTGTGTGTGTGTGTGATATACCAGAACACCTATCCCTTCTCTTTTCCTCACTGTCGAGAAGCCCATCTTTTCGGGGGTCACCCCTCCCCATTTTAAACGGACTACAGCCGCTTCCACAGCCACCTCAAATCCACAGCTCCCAAATCCAAAAACGGACTTGCGAGGAGACGACGTAAACACAGAGAACACCCACACACCATAAGCCAGCCCTGCCTTCCGCTGCAGTCCTAACAAGGAGTGGAGCGACTCTCCGCCAGCAGCACGCCAGAACTCCAAAGTGTTCCCATCCTTTGCTTGGTCCCTATCCCAGACCTCTCCCCGTACACATACGGATGGATCGGTCTGACGGGGTGTCCTTCGGTCACACCCCCATCGGCACTGGCTCCGGCTACCCAAGTCAGAAATGTGGGACCCTCCGTCTGTCCTTGCTGTGCCACTACAAACATCTCCCGGCAGGTGAGGGGAGGGCACAGTGGAAGAGAATCCCACCGCCCACGTCTTTCTCCCTGACAGACCGGCCGGCTCTCTTCGTCTGCTGGGCACATGCATCTCGGTGTTGCCAGCCTCCCCAGCCCGAAATCCTGCCACTTACCCGGGCGGGGCGGCGAGCTTCACTGATGTCATGGCCCCCCTCCCTTTCCGAAACGGCTCTCTGGCAGAAGGGACTGAAAGTTCGGCTTCCCGCAGTGCACGCCGCCTCTCCGGAGCAGAAGCAAGAGCCCCGAGGTCCCCCCCAGCCCAGCCCCGCGCCTACCTTGAGCGGTGAGTGGCTGGATCGGCACGTGCGTGCGCGCGGCTTGGCGTGGCTGTGCCAGGGGAGCCCTCGATGCTGCAGCCCCCGCCGTCCCCTCTCGCGCCTGCCCTCCTCCTGCAGGTGACTGAGCCTGCCGCCGCTTGCCTGCCTGCCTGCCTGTGTGGTGTGTGCGCGCCCTGAGCCACTGCAGCGGCTCCGCATTAGGATGTGCTCCTCCCTTCCCCCGGCACGCGCTCTCTCTTGTCTCCACCCTCCTCCCGCCCGCCTATCTTCCTTCAAGGGGCCTGGAGGGCGGGGAGGGAAATCCCCCCCTTCCCTTTTTGCCTCATTCGCCAGGACCAGTCAGAGCTCGAGAGGGGGATTTGCGGCAGCATCCATAATTCAGGGGCTTCCTCAGCCTGGCGTTCCTGCCGCCGGGGCTGCTTTTAGTACTCGCCCAAAGAACGGTCCATGGCAACGCTTGCCCGGCCTGCTGCCTGTGCGCCGTCGTTAGGGCCAAGGCACCTAGGACCAAGAGAGCTGGGGAAGGTCTAGATTCTCTCCCCCTCCCCACCCCCGCGTTATAGCCTTTAGCTCCTCCAGGCTGCCTGACCCCGCCGAGCCAGTGTTTGATCCCACAGTTGTGGGTGTGACACAGAAGTTCACGGGAAGCAAGGTCTACTTGGGGAGCCGTTCATCCTGTCGAGAGACAGGCCCGTAACAGTGTTCAGATGCTGCTGCTTCTGTTTTATAAGGAAGCACAGCAACAAGGAATAATCCCACTAGGGGGACACAGCAGCATTCTCTGGCTACATTTGTTTGGCCTGGTTACTTACATAGCTACAACAACCAGGTGACTACATTCAGAGGTTCATTGCAGGATTTTGGAATTTGAATCTCCCTAAATAACTGACGCTATTTGCCTTTGTCTATTCCAAACTGAATTAGAAAGGGGTTTTTTTTGACTGAATAAGGAAGTGTTTTTGACCATAGGGAGACTGCTGGGTCACCAGAGCCTTCCTCTATGCATCTGGGTTCAGGGACCAGAACTTCAGAAGCTTAGCTTGAGAGCAGGCTTGAGCCCTTTCGCTTTTCATGATCAGTTAAGCATTTCTGGGGAGAAAGTAGACAAGCAAACATGAGTTTTTCTTGAATGCATGTGTGTACTCTATGAATAGCAGAAGGGCTGTTGCTTTATCAAAGTGGGTGCAATGAGAGATCATATGTGCCAAAGCCTACAATACAGTGAGGTGTCAGACCATTGAAAGAACTTATTTTTTTCTTGAATTATTTTGCTTTACAAAGTGCAAATCCAGTATGTGACAACTTGACAGTTAAGGATCAGCATCTGTACAATTCTTACAATAATCCCCCCTTCTAAAATAGTGGTTTACATCCAGCCATGTAGACTTCTGTCTTTGGGAGGGAGTGGTGATTTCCCCCCAACCCCCCTCCTCACTGTAGACTTCCACTTTGTCCTGTGTTGTTCTTGAGGGTCCACTGATTACCACTCCCAGCAAAAACTGGGTAGGTTCAGTGGGCTGCAGAGAAAGTAGAAGTGGGAAAGCTTCTATTCATGAACTCCAGTCTGCAAGCAGATAGTGTTGGATACAAGCCAGTGGAGTTACAGAAATCAGTATCTGTCGCCCCCCTGCCCCCAACTGGGGCTGAGAATTACTGTGGGAAAACACTGTGTGGTGAGGAAAGGATTCCCCTGCCCCAACTACAACGCTGTAATTCAAATTGGGGGCTTCGCCATTGCTTTTTAAACTGAAAAACATTGGGAGATCTGATGAAAAATCTCCCACTTTTTATTTATTTGTCATCAGACTCCTCATAACAAATGCATCTGCAGTTTTTGTACCTCCAGAAATTATATCATTCTAAGTCCATCGACTTCAGTGGACTTAGAAGTGTGTGACTCTGCTTAGGATGGCATTGCTACTAAACTAACCCATTCCTGTCTGAAGGCTAGCCATTTGCCTTCCATAGGAAGCATGTTTGTTTTTCATCTGAGCAGCTGTATTCAAGGACAGAAATAAGGGAATGAACCAGAGCTGAAACTAATTCCATGGCGGGTGTGTGTGTGTCTCCAAAGTACTTATGTTGAAATTTGCTTCCAAAAATGCGGATGTATTCAGTATTCCAAACTGCAGAAGCAGTTGGGGATAAGTGACAAATAACAAGATTTACAGTACAATCCAAATAACACTTTCCTGGGAGTAAGAACCAAGGGGGATTCTCAGTAGACCTGCTTAGGACTGCTCTCTTACTTTAGCAAGTGTATACTTTAGATGGGAGGGAAGGCAGCATGGTATAGCCTGATCTCATCAGATCTCAGCTGCTAAGAAGGGTCAGTATTTGGAAGGGAGACCCACCAAGGAAATCTCTGCAGAGGAAGGCAGTGGCAAACCACCCCTGCTTCTCACTTGCCTTGAAAGCCCCTTGCTTAGGGTTGCCGTAAGCCCTCTGTGACTTGGCAGCACTTTACATACACATATAGTTTAGATAGCTGTTTCAAAATTAACAAAAGCCGAGAATTAAGGGTTTTTTTAAATCCATCAAAGGGATTAGAGGGAAGACTTGAAAGTTACTCAGAAGTGTATTTTGCTTGTTGTGACCTGCTTACAATGAAATGTAAGTGGAATACATTTTGCTAGTTTTTAAGGTGCCACTGGACTCCTACTTTATTTTGCTGATACAGATTAAGACAGCTATTCATCTTGCATGTTCTGTAGGCATTTTTCAACAAATTCATGATCTCCTTGTCAATAGCGTTGTAATTTGTGTTAGGGGCATCTGGTTGCATATTACCAGCAAATGCAACTTCTGTGGTCTTCTTCCAGATAGTTGTTAGCAGCAGCTCAGGGTTCCCGGTTCCCTGAATTATGTCATAACCTTGCTATGGGCAGCTTCTCTGCTCACTTCCTTGTGCTATTTCTGATGCACCAAGGAAAGCAGTGAAACCTAATGCTACTCCCAGATGGGGACTCTCTGAATGCAGCCTCGGGGGTGAACAAGGGAAAAAAGAGATGGCCTCATGTGTTCCTGTCAGATGGCTCTGACCACACAGCTAATTGTATCATGGAGTGTCAGCTTAGGTATCAGTCTCCTCAGCTAGGATTGAGCTGGGGCAGGGAATGGGAAGAAAGCTGTAGAGGAGACCACCCATTGTTTGCTGGCCATTCCATCTGGCTCGCCCTTGCACCATTGCCAGATGATCATTAATAATGTAAAGAGATCAATAGACACTGGACGGTCCATTCTATTTTAGAGAAGCAGTTAATATACTTGCATGCCCTGGATAAGCTGCAGATGCTCCAAAAGGCAAGGTTTTGTAGCCACTGGAAAGTTATGGGAGAGATGGAAGGAAGCACCTGTAACATGGGGTTGATTTCATATAGGCAGCATTACCGACAGAGCAAGAAATACATTCTTTAAAATGCAATTTTTTGTGTGATGAACCATTTCAAGTTCTGCCCTCCAGGAGCCCCAGTCAACCACTTTCAAATGGTGGATTAGAATGTTGGGGGCGGGGAGGGAAATTCAGCAATTTAGTTGACAGAGTTGAGAGTTGTTGGACTTTGGTTGGAGAAGTGTTGGGAAGTCTGCTGGTTACGCAGGGAGTCTATTAGGGACTTTAGGTATTTTGAAAGATAGGTAAGGTTTGGGTGCTGTTCCTGTTAAAAACAGTTAAAAGGGGGGAAGCCTGTCTGCTCTGTGTTATGAAAGTTTGGGTGCTGTTCATGCCAAAAAAGTTAAAAGCTTTTCTGTTCCATGTTATAAGTCTGAATCAAACAAGAAATCTGCTTTGTAACTGTTACACTTTCCTCAGGTCCCAGTTCTCCAGGAACTGTATTACTGAGGCTCCCAGAAAAAAAAAGGAAAACAAAGAAACATGCCACCAACACTGTTAAAATAAAGCTGTTTCTTAGTTGTTTTCCTCAAGTGTATATTGAGTCGTTCCTTCTCCTGTAGCCCCCTTGTAACAGGACAAGTGAATAGCAAGTAGCACCCAGAGTAGGGCATTGCCCTCACTGAGGGCTAGAAGACTACCGGTAAGTTGTCAGTCACAGTTCTCTCAGAGTTGTTCTAGAAAGAGCAGTTCTCGAAAGAGCTGTGTCAGCCCCACCTCCCTCACAGGGTTGTCTGTGGTGGGGAGGGGAAGGGAAAGGAGATTGTAAGCCGCTCTGAGACTCCTTCAGGTAGTGAAGGTTGAGGTATAAATCCAATCTTTTCTTCTTCTTTTAAAAAAATCATTTTAAACCCCAAAAATTAACAGCAGTGACGATGCATATGTCAACAAAACAACTATTGTCTACTTGGTTCTGAACCAATCTATGAGGCAGCTGAAGACAGTTTTAATTAGGACTGCATTAGATTAATTTGGTGGCAGTCTTAAATTGTGTTTTTAAACTCTGGTTTTTATTATTTTTATGTTATTTATAAAGGTAGCTAATATTACCCTAAGTTGGATAGTCCAGTCTAGCCAGCTTTTGTCAGATCTTAAAAGCTAAGCAGATTTGGCCCTGGTTAGTGTTTGGATGGGAGACCATCAATGAAGTCCAGGGTGGCAACATAGAGGCAGACAATGGCAAACTACTTCTGCATGTCTCTTGTCTCGAAAACCCTACATGGGTCACCATAAATCAGCTGCAACTTGATGACATTTTTCATCTCTACCAAGCTGTACTGAGTTCTATAAGGTAGAAAGGCAGCTAATAAATGTTTTTAATTATTCTTTCAAAGCAATGAACTTTAGATGGTTCTAGCAACACAAAATGGCACATGAAAACAGTCATCAAGAAGGCAAGGAGGTAGCAGAGGCAGCCAGCAGTAAGAAAAGGCAAAAAATACTGAAACTAGTCAGGGAAGAGAAAGAGAGGTGAACTGGAAATGGCAAGTCAGTGCTTGGACATGGATACAGGTAAACTGAAGCCAGGGGTAAGGGAAAGTGAGCCAGAGAGGAATCCTGTATTTGCATATAATTTGCATCCTCTAAACATGACTCTACCTACTGTGGAAACTTCCTTGCTTAACAACTAAGGCTCAAAGGAGAACAAGGTAATTCAACATATAATTTCAGGAACCTGTAACATCTCTTTTATGTCTTGGTAAAGACTGGGGTAAACTAAGGGCAGCAGGCCTTCTTTATTGACTTCAGAATAAATTTTTGCTCTGGCTGAAGGGCCACCATCAGATGGTCTTAGGGCACATGATCCAACATCTAAAGAGATCCACATGACTGCCCCCCTCCCCCCCGGTGCCAACTGTCTTAGGGCAGATGACCAATCACCTTTATTGAAGCTGAGCAAGTCAAGATATGGTTGGATGGGGAAGCTTCTGAGACCCCTTTTGTGTGCCTCCTTCTTCAGTTCCACAAAATAAACAGATTAGTAAATGAGTAAAATAGCACTTTCTCACTTTGTGTATTACCATATTTTACTGAGCACCCAGATTAGAGATTTGGAAAGGAACACTTGAGGAAGATTTTAACAACATTCATTTTGTTCTCACATGGCATGGAGTCTTAGGATATCCTTCCACTATCAATGAAACGCTAATGTCTCAGCTTCTAAACACATTTACCTGGTTCTTCCCTCTGCTGTTTTATTCTTACACCAATCTACAAGGTAAGTTAGACTGAGAGAGAATGATGGGGCCGGGGTCACAAACAGTGTTTCACGACCAACAGGGATTTGAATCTGGAATTCCCCAAGTGTACTCAAACTCTTGTAGCCACCACACCACGTTGGCTGTCACCATTAGCTGGCTTCTTACACTCAGGAAATGCCCCCCCCCCCCAATAGCTAGCCTTTTAACTATGCTTCATGCTCTTTTCTTTGGAATCCAGGTGAATTATTTGCCCCTCCTCATCTTTATAAAGCTATTTTAGCCATTTGATACTTTTACATGTGTTTTCTACCATCTTTTCACAACGGAGAGGCTGTCCTCCTTTTAGTCATCTGCTGTTTCACCTCCCGAATCTTTCTGTCCATGCAAACACCATCTGAAACATTTACTGAGGAAGCAGAACATGTTTATTAGCAGAGGCAACTGAGAATGGAACTGCTTCATGATCAATGCCAGCAGAGACATCCACAAACATTAGCTCCAGTGGCTCTTTAAGACAGAATAACCTTCCACATTTCTCCTCTGACCTCAGTGTACTCCAGTGGGAGTTTGGATTGATTCCAGGTCTCCTCCTAATTGCTCTTTCTGGTACAGAATAAATAAATGGATTATTTGCCTTCATTCTCCAGTAACCTATAAGACTGTTCTCCTGTAGCTTCTCCTTGCCCCCATCCACCTCACTTTACAATCATTAGGTCATAGCATTAGAACTAAGGTTGCAATTCTCTGCACAATTATCTGAAACAGTAAGGTTCTTGGTTCTGAACTGATGCTTTGAGGGTGTCCTGAGGTGGCAAAGGCAGAACAAACTGAAGCTGAATCCAGACAGGACAGAGGTAATGCTGGACAGGAAGGCTGATATTCTAGAGGGACTGAATCGACTTGTCCTAGATGGAGTGACATTGGCTTTCCCAAAGCAGGTTAAGAGCTTGAGGGTGGTCATGGTCCCTGCCTTACTATTTGAAAAGCAGGTTGGCTTGGTGGCCAGGAGCAACGGCATCTGATTCACCAAGTCTGTCAATACCTGTCAGAATCTGCAGATTCTAACAAGGGTTTCTGGGGATTCATGCTATGCTTTGTAACGTGTCTCTGTAACTCTGTAATCATACCTATTGCTTATTAGTTTGACCCCTGTGATTGTATGTTCAGTAATCCTGGGTTTATGGCTCTGACTAGGTCTGGTCTATGTAACCGTTTGCCCGGGAGAGTGGCGACTTCAAAGCATGAGAACAATGGGCCTCTCACCCTCCTGCCTCCGCATTCCTTTCCTCCCTGCTGGGAGGACAGGGACCAGTTCTTATCAACGTGCGAAAGCCTTGGGGAAAGCTGTTTGTTATGTGAAAGATGGTTACATCTAAGAGGTCTGGTTTAAGAAGGGAAATTTACTGCTTCACACCTCACCTTTTTTCCTGTGGGAAGCAAACGGCCAGAGGACCTTTTGCCCGCGGTTTTTCCCCCTTGTTGATTGGTTACCTATGGGCAATTCAAATTGTACGGGAGGGTATATTAGACCTGCTTCTATTGTATGTGTTATCTCTGACAATAATCCGAGGACCTGTAGTAATGTAGAAATTGGAAATAAAGAACTGTGTTTCATCAACAAAGATCTGATCCTTGACTACTTCGAGCAGAAGCCTCACAATACCAAGGCTTGGCTGTTCTGGCCATGCTGCTCTATGTGGCACTGCACTCAAAGAAAACCCAGAAACTGAAACTGATTCAGAATGCAGCCCAACTACTGTCAGGAGCTAGCTGTCGGGCACATAATGTTGCCCATTTACAAACAGCTACTATGGCTGTCAGTTTGTTTCTGAATTTAATTCAAGGCAAGGGCGTAGACTTTCCAGTATCCCGGGGAGAGGGGCTGGGGCTGGGCCAGAGACATTGCAGGCCATTGTCTCCATTACAGGCCATTGTCCAGCTCCCCAGCCCCCCTGAAGTTGACACCTATGATTCAAGGTGCTGGTTATGACCTTTAAAGCTCTTCACAACCTGGGGCCTGCATATTTGAAGGACCATCAGGTTCCACAGCATCAGGGTCTTCTCCAGTGAGTGCTCCCTTCTCATTTGGTGGCCAAAGTATTTGAGCTTCAGCTTCAGTATCTGACCTTCCAGGAAACAGTTAGGGTTGATTTCTTTTAGGGTTCAACAGTTAGGGTTGATTTGATCTCCTTGCAGTCCAAGGGACTCTCGAGAGTCTTCTCCAGCACCATAATTCGAAAGCATCTATTCTTCAGTGCTCAACCTTCCTTATGGTTCAACTTTCCCAGCCATACATTACTACTGGGAATACCATCACTTTGACGATATGGACTTTTGTTGGCAGGGTGATGTCTCTGCTTTTTATCATGCTGTCTAGGTTTGCCATTACTTTCCTCCCAAGGAGCAGGCATCTTTTAATTTCATGGCTGCAGTCACCATCTGCAGTGATCTTGGATCCCAGGAATTTGAAGTCTGTCACTGCTTCCATGACTTCCCCTTCTATTTGCCAAGGAGTGAGGGGGCTGGATGCCATGATCCATGATCCTAGTTTTTTTGATGTTGAGTTTCAAGCCAACTTTTGCGCTCTCCTCTTTCACCCTAAGCAAGAGGCTCTTGAGGTCCTCTTCACTTTCTGTCACTAGAGTGGCATCGTCTGCATATCTGAGGTTGTTGATGTTTTTCCAAGCAATCTTAATTCCGGCTTGTGATTCATCCAAGCCAGCATTTGCATGATGTACTCTGCATATATATTAAATAAGCAAGGTGACAATATACATCCTTGTCAAACTCCTTTTCCTATGCTAAACCAATCAGTTCTTCCATATCCGGTTTTAACTGTCACTTCTTGACCCTTATAATGTGAGGTGGTCTGGTACTCCCATCTCTTTAAGGACTTGCCATAGTTTGTTGTGATCCACACAATCAAAGGCTTTAGCACATTCAATGAAGCATAAGTAGATGTTTTTCTGGTACTCCCTTGCTGTCTTCGTAATCCAGTGAATGTTGGCAATTTGATCTCTAGTTCCTCTACGTCTTCGAAACCCAGCTTGTACTTCTGGCAGTTCTCTATCCACGTACTGCTGAAGCCTAGCTTGTAGGATCTTGAGCATGACTTTGCTAGCGTGTGAAATGAGTGCAATTGTGTGATAGTTTGAACATTCCTTGGCATTGCCCTTCTTTGGGATTGGAATGCAAACTGACCTTTTCCAATCCTGTGGGCACTGCTGCGTTTTCTAAATTTGCTGGCATATTGAGTGCAGCATTTTAACAGCATCATCTTTTAAGACTTTGAATAGCTCAGCTGCGATACCATCACCTCCACTAGCTTTGTTGTTAGTAATGCTTTCTAAGGCCCATTTGACTTCATACTCCATGATGTCTGGTTCGAGGTCAGTGATTACACTATCATGGTTGTCAAAGACACTGAGGTCCTTGTATAGTTCTTCTGTGTATTCTTGCCATCTCTTCCTAATTTCTTCTGCTTCTGTTAGATTCCTACAGTTTTTGTCCTTTATCATGTCCAGCTTTGCGCGAAATGCTCCCTTGATTTCTCCAGTTTTCTTGAAGAGATCTCTAGTCCTTCCCATTCTATTGTTTTCCTCTATTACTTTGCATTGTTCATTCAGGAAAGCCTTCTTATCTCTCCTTGCTGTTCTCTGGAAATCTGCATTCAGTTGGGTAAATCTTTCCTTTTCACCTTTGCCTTTCGCTTTCCTCTGCTATTTGTAAAGCCTCATCAGACAGCCACTTTGCTTTCTTGCATTTCTTTTTCTTTGGGATGGTGCTGATTGCTGCTTCCTGTACAATGTCATCAACGATACCTTCTTGCTAATGCAATTGTCGCTGTACCTTTCTATCTAGCTTCTTCTTTCTGTATCACTTCAGTGTGTGATTGTTTTATTTTATATTGTATGTGTGTGTGGATTATTAAGTAAAAGAAATCATTTTTAAGTTCTAGTCTTCTTGTCTATTTCTGGTACTCTGGTTAATTGAACTCCAGTATACATAGTTTATTAACCCTATATTAAAGCCTATTGCCATTTAATATTCCAATTTCCCCACTTTTATTAAGAAATAAGGCAATTTGGCTAACAGTGGATAACACCCAGATCTATCTACTGATGACGGCTGCCCAGACATGGCCTCAGGAGATCTGGCTGAGGTGTTACAAGCTGTGGCTGGATGTCTATGACAGAATCAGCTGAAGTTAAATCCATCTAAGACAGAGGTCCTGTACCTGAGTTGTGGGGGATTAGGTTAGGGAATCAGTCTCCCAACCTTCGATGGGGCTCCATTGGTATCTACAATGGGGGTGAAGAGTCTGGGAGTGTTCCTGGATGCCTCCCTTTCCATGGAGACCCAAGTCACTGCCACTGCCGGGTCTGCCTTTTTCTATCTGAGACAGATCAAGCAGTTGGCCCCATATCTCACTCCCTGGGACCTAGCTACAGTGACTCATGCAGTCATCAGTTCTTTACATGGGGATGCCCTTGGCCCTGCTCTGGAAGATGCAGTTAGTGCAGAATGCGGCAGCATGGGTGCTGACAGCGACGCCTGTGCAGGCTCGTATCCACCCAGGTCTGTGTGAACTGCGCTGGCTGCCTATTGAATTCCTGATCCGTTTCAAGGTGCCAGTGCTTATCTTTAAAGCCCTATATGGCCAGGGGCCAGCATACCTTCAAGACCGCCTCTCCCCATATGAGCCTCATAGGGCACTGAGTTCCACAAGTCAACACCTCTTGGTGTTCCCCGGCCCCAGGGACATCCGGTTAGCCTCAACCAGGGCCAGGGCTTTTTTGGCCCTGGCCCCCACCTAGTGGAATGAGCTCCCATACGAGATCAGGGCCCTGTGGGACTTATTGCAGTTCTGCAGGGCCTGCGAGATGGAGCTCTTCCACCAGGCTTTTGGTTGAGGTGGTGGACATCCCTCCTTCCTCATCTTTTTGCCAATCTCCCACCAGTGGCCTGGATCTGAATAGATATCGGGGCATCCACCATTGTATTTTAATCAATCTGATTTGACATCTGATTTCTCTGTTTTTACATGGTATTCTATTATTTCATCCTGTGTAAACTGTCATTTTAACATTGTTTTATGTGTATTATACTAATTGATGTAAACCGCCTTGAGCCCGTTTATGGGAGAGGGCAGTAAATAAATAAATAAATAAATGTGCATGGCAAAAAAAGTGGTGGTGGGGTAAACCCCTTTCTGGGACTGCAGGTGGAGACCTCCATGTTCAAATGTTTCTAATACAAACTCCCCACACACAGAAATTTAGTAAATTAGCCAAAAAAATTTGCAATGGCATTCTAATTTTCCAGTTTATAAGGAGTGATAAGTCTAGTAATACACTAGAAAGAAAATCTCTTCAAGGTGGAATCTTCTGTTTTTTCATTTATGAATGAGAATGCTTCTCTATAATATGCTTATTTTAAGCTACCAAAAAGTTATTTTGAAACCTATTCAGAAGGTCATTCTAACACTCATTCTTTAAATATGGAAGATTGTTAAACTGTAAATTAGTCTGGTTAATAATGTCTTTAAAGATAACGCAGCTAAGCAAATTTTGCCCTGTTTCTGATAAGCTCCCTAACTCCTCACTCCTACAGCATGAGTTGTCTGGATGTCTTGTTCCTCATACATTTCTGCATCTAATGCTGAGCTATAATTTGCTACCCTGTATTCCAAAACTAAGCTAATTGGCAATGCCTTGTTCAGTATCTGTGTGCTTAGTGCAATTGATCTCTCTGCATCCAAATGGACTGACTTCCTCCTACTGCATCAGAGAAGTTGCCAATAAGCAATCATCATTAACAATGATTAACCACTTGATCTTTCTATTCCAGTGATCTTCAAACTATTTTATGGGAATCCTGGGGCTTATTGGAAGCTTTTCAGGGATCCTCAATGAGAAGATCAGCAAAGGCCAATCGACTTCTCTAAAAGACAGCTTTACCCTCCACAATGAACCTCCCTCTGTGAACTGCAGAAGAGAATTGGGTATACTCTGCTCTAGGGTGCGTTCAGTTCACTAAGGACAGCTTTGAGGCTGAATAGATTTTACAAGTGCTCTACCCCCCCAGTCTTCCACAACATACAGGGGTTCCTCAAGAGAAATCAGTATGGGAAAAAATATTTGAAGGCAAAAGTCTGAAAAAATCCCTTGTAATCAGTACACAGAGGCTATCTGTTACCCTCTGTACTTAGGACTGCCAGCTTTCCTGAAGTCAGTGTTTGAAATTCAGAAAGCAGAGCCTGGGAGCTAAAGGATAGAGCAGGGGTGTCGAACTCATTTGTTATGTGGGACGGATCTGACATAAATAAGACCTTGTTGGGCCGGGTCATGTGTGCCATAAAATATAATGCCAGGTAACTTTATAAAGGACACAAACACAAAGTTGTTTTTTTTTTTTTTACTAAAAACAAAAACATATTTAAAACATTTGCACTCTTGCAACATTTTGTTTATTTAACAGTATCTGATAACTGACACCTCTTCTTTGAATTATTGCATCAAAATGTCTTTGCTGTTGCAATCTTGAGTATGCTGTTCAAGTGTGTATCTGAAAGCTGCAAACCTACTTTCGATTTATTGACATTCACCACAGAAGTCTCATGTTCAGAGTTCTGAGTCTAGAATCCAGGGGAAAACATGAAATGGCTGAGCAACTGAGAAAGTCTGGCGAAGCAGCAGCAACAGAACTGGAAGCAGGAGATGGCCAGTTCCAGTGTGGGCCTGATAGAAGCCCTCCGGGAGCCTTATCCGGCCCCCGGTCCGCATGTTTGACTCCCCGGGGATAGAGTTTGGCAGATCATAGGGTGTGGATCCTGCTGGGCAGATTGTAGCCTGATGGGTAGCATACTGATATCTTATAGGCAGAGGGTGATATTTGGTGGATTGGGGAAAGAATCTGACTGTGCCAGACAAGAAATAGGGAGTCTTCTGTGTGTGTGTGTTAAGTGCCATCAAGTCTTTTTTGACTCATGGTGACCCTATGAATTAATGTCCTCCAAAACATCCTGTCATTAACAGCCTTGCTCAGGTCTTACATACAGAGGGCCACGGCTTGCTTTGTAGAGTCAATGCAGTTCATGTTGGGTCTTCATCTTTTCCTTCTGCCTTCAACTTTTCCTAGGATTATTGTTTTTTTCCGGTGACACGTCTTCTAATAATGTGACCAAAGTACGATAGCCTCTATTTAGTAATTTTAACTTATAGGATGAGTTTAGGTTTGATTTGATCTGATCTAGAACCCATTTATTTGTATTTTTGGTAGTCCACGGTATCTGTAAAACTTTCTTCCAACATCACAGTTCAGATGAATCCACTTTCTTCATTGTCCAACTTTTATGCCCACACACAGCAATGGGGAATACTATTGCATGAATTAACTTGACCTTGATTGCCAGTGACACATCCTTACGCTTAAGAATCTTTTCTAGCTCCTTCATGGCTGCCCTTCCCAGTCTCAGTTTCCTTCTGATTTCCTAGTTGCAGTTTCCCTTTTTTATTTTTTAAGTCAAACAAACATAAATACATGCAATTTCAGGGAGTTTCAAATACATCTTTTTAAAAATAATTTTTATTTTTATCAAACAAAAAACAAAACATAAACATACATATTTGGGGGTTTCATGTACATCTTTGTTATGTCTAATATGTTGCCTCATACACTATCTACTTGTATATTGTCCATTTTTACCATCATATATTTTTGCACAGGTATTTGGCAGTATAGTTAAAAATGTAGTTTATAGTTTCTTCTAGTACACTTATACGTTGATATTGTTAATTAAAGTTAATATATCAATCTCTGCTGTTTCAAGTATTTTATTTATCATTTCTTCTTTTGAAGATACTTCATTTTTCCTCCAATATTTGGCATATAATATTCTTGCAGTATTTACTTACAGTAGTTCTTGCAGTATGTATAATAAGATAAAAGTCCTGTTTTTTACAATTGTCTGGCATTATATTCAGTAAAAACATTTCAGGTATAAAAGGCATGGTACATTCTGACATCTCCCTTTTTATTGATGATGGGGCCAAGGAATAGAAAATCTTGAATAATTTCAATTTTTTCATCATCAGCCTTAAAAGTTGTGTAATTCCACAGTAGTTATTACTTTTGTCTTTTTGATGTTCAGCTGGAATCTTGCCTTTTCACTTTCAGGATTTGTCTTAAGTCTTACTGTTCCTATCTCTTCTTTATTTTGTCCTGTTCAGTTAATGTATTTCCAATGTTGATCGTTCAACATGCCTAAGAGTGCTGTAAATTTCCTTTTGATTCTTGGATCTTGTATAACAGATCTCCTACTCTTTCTTTTTTTTGTTCTCTTCTATTTCTTTAAACTGGTCATTGT
The DNA here is from genome assembly GCA_029233225.1 of Lepidodactylus listeri. Lineage (NCBI taxonomy): Eukaryota > Metazoa > Chordata > Lepidosauria > Squamata > Gekkonidae > Lepidodactylus > Lepidodactylus listeri. The sequence continues at coordinate 67,386,440 of JARCFY010000002.1, forward strand.
AAGTTATTTTTGTCTCTGTGCCATTCAGTAGAATGCTGCATTTAGACTTTTGATTCACTTTTGTCACCTCTTACTTCTTGTCTATCTCTAGCAATTTTAAGAGTTTCTTCAGTCATCCATCAAGATTTTTCATTTCTTTTGGCTACAGGAATAGTCTTTGTACATTCTTCCTTGGTAATATCTCTGGTTTCAACCCATAATTCTTCTGGCTCATGTTCATTGAACTTAGTAATGCAAATCTGTTCTCTGCACGATCTTTATACTCTTCATGAATGATGCTTAGATTGTATTTTGGCACTATGGATGTTTTGGTGTTTTTCTTCAGTTTTATTCTGATCTTCAATATCAACATGGTCTGTACGACAGTTGGCTCCTATTCTTGTTTTAGCAGAGTGAATAGAGCTTCTTCACCTTCTGCTTCTGATTACGTAATCTATTTGATTTCTGTATTGGCTGTCTGGTGATGTCCATGTATACAATTGTCTTTTTGGTTGCTTGAAGCATATGTTTGCAATGAACAAATGGTTGTTTTCGTATAATTCTATGCATCACTGTCCTGCTTCATTTTGTGTTCCTAGCCCAAATCTTCCAACTATATTTGATTCTGCTTTGTTTCCTACTTTTACGTTCCAGTCACCTATGATTGTTTAGATGTGTGATCAATTTCTTCCTGGACACTTGCATATAAGCTTTTAATTTCTTCCTTCTCAGCACCTGTAGTTGGGGCATAAACTTGAATGGTGGTTATACCAGTAGGCTTTTCATGAAATCTGATTGGTATTATTTGGTTAGACTGCATTATAGTCCCTGACTGTCCGTGCTACATCTCACCTCACTATTAGAGCAATTCCATTTCTTCTGTGTTCGCCATTCCCTGGGTAAAACACTTAGTAATTTTTGACTGAAAATGTCCTCATCCAGTCCACTTTAGTCCACTCACTCACAGGACCGCAATGTTTAAATGTTCCATTTCTCATTTTATGATTTCAAGCTTACCATGATTCGTACTTCTCACATTCCATGTTTCTATTATATAAATAGAACAGCTTTGGACTTTCCTTTTGCATCCATTCACGTGCAACAACTGAACATCCTTTCAACTTGAGTCCAGTTGCATTAAGAATAGTGCTAGTTGTAATAGTCTTCATCTCTTCCCCAGTAGTCGATTGAGTGCCATCTGACCTGGGGGTTCTTTCACCGCTATAAATCTTTTTCATTTTTGGATAGTCTCATCCAGGGGTCATTTGGGGCCGGAGCTAGGAGTGGGCACTAGGCCAGCCACAGGTGGAATCAGATTCTCTGATCTGATTCAGCCCGCCGCCGAATTGCTGCCGAAATTCGATGGTGGCTTTAAAAGTGGCTGGAGGGGAGGGGGTTTGAGGGAGAGGCTCCAAACTTGCAGGGTAGCTGCTGGAGCCTCTCCCCAAAATACCCACCAAGTTTCAAGAAGATTTGACCGGGGGGGCCAATTCTACGGGCCCCCAAACAGATTGCCCCATTCCCTCCATTGTTCTCTATGGCGGGGGAAAAGTAACATTTTATATAATTTATAAGTGCTTTACTTATTTAAAATATTTAATTGTTATAAATGTGCTTGGTTAGCAATATAATTAACTATACAATGTTAAATTGAATAATTATATCACAGCTGTATTTTGGTTATTCTTAACTGCTTTTCCTGTGATCTCTTGTATACTGCTGCAGAAAAAAAACAGCCCTGCCAACAAACAGCTGATCTTAATCTTTCAGCTGTAGAACAGTTTATGGACTTTTAAATGGACCATGGAGCAGCTGATGGACCTTTAAATCCTCACCAGAAAAGCCAAAGGGAATCACCAGCTTCTCTGAAGAGCATGTGGTCACAACAGAGATCCTTGAGGATATCCACATGTAAGCCAGCAAGGATGTCCACATATAAGCCAACAAGGAAAGAGCAGAGGGTGAGCTTGCAGCAGTGATCCACTTAAGTAGCCATAGGGGTGCCCCTCCCAATGGGCTGGTTCAGCTGACATAGCTGGTCAACCCAGCTGCAGCCAATTCTGTCCCCTCCTGATCCTGCGGGCTGCACAAAGCTGCTCAGCTGCCCTGTTTCCTGCCTTGCCCTCAGTGTTCCCTCTAAGCTGCACTAGGGGGTGCTGATGCACAAAGTTTTAGCTGGCTGCTCAGAGATTTTAGCTTTCAGCTCACAAGCATTTTTTGTCTCCATTGGAAACAATGGGGGATGGCGGCACCTTTTCTGGGGCCCATAGAATTGGGCCCCCTGGTCCATCTTTTTGAAATAGGGAGGGCATTGAGGAGAGGCTCCAGCAGCAAATTTGGTGCCTCTACCTAAAAAAACCCAGTCCCCCAAACCCCAGATACCCCCTGGATCGATTCTCCATTATAGCCTATGGGCCCATTGACTATAATGGTCCCCATAGGCTATAATGGAGCAGGAAAAATTGATTATTATTTTTGTACACCCTATTATGCTTTCCAGTATGATTTGTAACCTGCCTTGAGTCACTGTAAAAGTGGGATATAAATATTTGAATAAATAAGTAGTTTGGGCAGGTTGATAACATTTAAGCAACTTCCTGTTTGTTAGGTTAGGCAGGGTTCTGACACTGATTGTTCCACCTCTGTTATACTTGACCTGTAAATTTGTCACATTTCACTAAAAGAAACCTCCAAAGTATACTGCAAGAGTCTCCCCCCCCCCCCCCAAGTGCTGGTATGTTTTCTAATACTCAGTGCAGGGCAATGGTTCGAGGCCAGGTCTACCAATATAGTGGGCTGGGGTGGGTAGACCTGTTCTATGAATGTCAGGTCTACCAGTATAGTGGGGGGGGGGCACTACATCTATTCTCCGAAGGTCAGGTCTTCCAATATAGTGGAAAGGGGAGGGTAAACCTGTTTTCCAGAGGCCAGGTCTACCAATATAGTGGAAAGGGGAGGGGTGACCTGTTCTCCAAAGGGTCTACCCCCATAGAGGACATTTTCTGTAATGAAATTTGACTTGATTCTGTTTTCTCTTATAATGTTTTGATTATTCTGAAAATATAGTTTAAATATAGTTTTAAAAAATTCATTCTAAGATTTTTACAGGGTTATGGAAATAATCTTCTAAACTAATTTGTGTGATAGCCAAATGTAGACTTGCACACAACTAGCTTTTTCGCTCATGAGGTAGAATTTTTGCTCACAACACTGTGGAGTTTAGAGGGAACATTGCTCACCCCCCTCCTGATCTGCAAAGGATGGTACAGGTAAGACTTGGTCATGCTTATCATTGCCTCCTTCTGTTCAGTACTAACCAGGGTTAGCTGAACTGGCAACTGTTGTTGTCTACAAAAGATCCTCTGCCAGCCGCCTTGAGCCGGTCCACTGGCAAGGCGGGATATAAATATAATAAATAATAAATAAATAATAAATACCTTCCACTGCTCCTGCTACTCCATCAAGGATTCCATCACCCCGTTCAAAGGTTCCTCCACCCCCATCACCGTTGGAACTGTCTGCTCTCTTCTGCTTATATGGCCATTGATCCCTGAAGGGGAGTGGATGTATCTTAGTTTAGTGTCTCAGCTGTGACCATTCCACCTTGAGTGACTCTGCTAGGAGTTTAGCCTCTTGACAGAGTCTAAACGCCTTACAGTCCTGCTGTTAGCTTTGGTGACGCATACACAAAACCCCTCACACCACATTAAGGTGTGAGAGTTTCCTTTACAAAGTACATTTTCCTCAGGATTTGGATTTGCACCAAAACTGTGACATGTGTCATTTCTGTCGCTCGAAATTACCTATGGGGTGTTTGTCCCAGTGGGGCAAACATGCTGGTCCATTATCAGGTACCTGATAGACATACGGAATGAGGGAATAACAAAGGATCCCCTGTGAAGCAGGAAATAACTCTGACCCCCTTGATTCTGGCTTCTCATCCCTGAGATGTTGCTGTCCCTTGTCACCCTCAAACGAAAGCAATACCTCTGAAACCCCAGGCAGGACCCTGAGGCCTGGCAAGACTCTGTGCAATGGTATCCAAAGAAACCTGTGTAGAATTTTAGAAGAAAGCAATTAGCTTTTGGAGGAGAGTTTTTGTCTGGGCACCTGCAGGAACTGAACAGAGTGTAAGATGCTCTAATATCCTCAATCCATTAGGAAGATCTGAAGCAATTATGACTTCATTAGCTAAACAGGCTCTTCTGTTTTCAGTCCTCACCACTTCAAGGCTTTGCCCCAAAGGGATCCTACTTCTAAGAGCTCTGGAGAGGGATGCCAGGGAGAAGGAAAGCACAGTGTTGGCCAGGAGGAAGGAAGAAGAGGTATTGCTTGTAGTTCATCTGTCAGGCCTGAAAAGGAAGAGGCTGGCTTTTTAAAAGACTCTCTTTTTTCTTTTTAAAGTACTAATAAGAATGTGGGGTGGTAATGAGTGAATGGGTGTCAAGGTTAAACCTCCTTTCTGCTGCCTGGGTAGCTCTGATCCAAATTAAGACTACACACATCTACAGTTTGCTTTTTATAGATGAATGGTATCTGTGAATATCACATCTATTTTGGCCCCACTCTGGATGGATGGGAAGTTAATGTGTACAAACTATGGTAATAAAGGAGGAAACTACCAGGATTTGGATCTTTTCCCTTGTTTGTTACTTTTTGGGGGGTACCTTTTTGTACTGACTTATTTGAAATACAATATCACGATGTAATGAAATGCAAGACAAATTCAATTGTTTTTAAAACATTTTGCCCATTTTAAACTAGCATTCCCTCTGTTCTAGCAGCTTTGCTTCAAATTAGCAGTTTTACATTTGGTGGCAGTAGACAGAATTCAGCCAACTCAATCACTGCTGCAACACTGACCTTGATAATAATCTGTAAGGCTTTTTCTACTGGTCACCCCCCCCCCCCCCCCCCCGCCCCGAGAATGATAAATACTTCTTGGTGGTGTTTCTTAGCCAACCTGGGAAATGTGAAATGAAAACATTGCAGTAGTAAAATATAGCATAATATATGGGAATCAACTTGTATGTTACTCTAAGTTACTTTAATAAACCTATAGTTTAGGGCTACAACTCAGAGTATGTAGTTCATAATGGCAGATTACTCCTCACATGCCAGGGATGCAGAAATCACATTTATGGCTGCTCTTAAATTTAAAATACTGACAGTCTGTTTGAAAAACACTCTTTCTATGCTCTCAGATCTTTGTGTGTAGGTAAGACAGTATGGTAGCAAGCAGGAAGCCTGCTGTCCCTACCCTACAAATTCTGTTTTTGTGTGATTGTATAATAGTGTATTGTGCATAAATATAATGTGTGAAATGCCTGGACTATTGTGTGGGGATATGATCCCCTCTTTGCACTTTCCATTTATCTTGTAGGTGATATTGGATCACTTACTTTTTGCTTACTGTTGTAGGATGTTGCTTGCTCTTAATCTGTGCAGAGATCACCTGTTCTATAATGTTTAAGTTGTTGTTCTCTTGATTTGTGAACTCAGATGTCGTTATTTTTTGAAATGACACTAAACCGTTAAGCTACATCTTAATTCATGTCAATGCTTTAAGTACCCACCTGCCTGGCTCCTAAATGTAGTCTTTGTAGTCTTTGAGTATTAGAATTATAGCACTCAGGGAATGAGTTGCCTGGTCATATATTATCATTTGATAATGGTAGCTATCAGGCAAGAGCTTCCTTTCATAAAATAGGTCTTTTGGGTCAGCTATCACAGCCAACTTTCTAATCACATAAGTGGGCTAATGGCCATCTATGAATGCATGCTTACAGAATGACAGGATCATCCATTCAGTTCAGTTATGGGCATTGGCTTCAGTCACCTGGGAAACTACCATTAGTTGGTAAAATCATTAGCTAATAGTAGGTGAATTGCATGCATCCCTGTATTAGAGAATAGCATATTCAGAGGACTGGCTCAGTGGTTAATTTACCAATCACACAAAATGTAGATTTAGTTTTTGGCTCTGAATGAACCTAAGCCAGCCATGGGCAAGCCACTCCTGTCCTGTCTCGATCATGTCTTTACCAGAAAGAAGCAGCAGTTGTGCCTGCTCCTCTGCCTGGAAGATTGGTCACTCGAGTAGAATGGGTTATACATGATTTAGCTTAGCCTGCTTGCACCCAAATGCAATCAGAAGCAATCTCCAGTCTGAAAGAGCCCTCGGAGAAGAAGTACTTGTTATCTGGGGTGGCCAAATAAGAGTTGCCACCTCTCCTTTGTTTCCCCTATTTGAATATTGGTGTCAGCAGCAAACAATATAATAGAATGGTTCAGTAAGATATTTGAATAAAGGGGATGAGACTGTGGCCCATACTATTATGTATCTGTTTATTATCTGTTGCTGTATGTATTATCTTGCTCCCAGTGCATTGTATTTCTACTTAACTAATACCATTTTCTGTGTTATTTAACTTATGCTTTGTTTCAGATTTCTGCGACCCTAGTCCTATTACATTACTTATTAGATGTCTCATCCTTTGATTGTGTAATCCACCTTCAATCTCAGAGAGAAAGGCAGACTATAAAGTAAATAAATAAATCAGCACTGGCATGGGAACAGTTGGTCTCTGCCATTTGGGTGACCAGTCATAAGAAAATAGGAATAGCCCTGCTGGATCAGAGCAGGTGTCCATCTAATCCAGCATCCCATCTCACACAGTAGCCGAACAGTTACTCTGGAGGAACAACAGCACGTCTTAGGGGCCAAGGCCTTCTCCAGTCAATATATAGGTTGTCCGTCAAAGTAGCAAAATCACCAGAGGAAATGAATGGATTAAACACGGTGAACTTGTTCAGGTAGTGGGGGCTCTCTACTACAGCACTAGGAGCCTTCAGCTGGTATAAGAAGCTGACATTACCAGAATGGATCCCCAGGAAGAGCCAATATATCTTGATTTCTTCAGGATTTCATGTTAAATAGTTTGTATATTGGTGCTCAGAGATACAGAATTATCCACAGTTTGTTACATCTCTTACTGAAACTGAGACCAGTTGGATGCTGCTTGAATTGTCTTGGGGAGCAAAATGATATCGAACTGTTTATGGTAAGATGACACCTCTTGAATAGGTCATTGTCAGCAGGTTGGTGGATGGGGAAATGTCCCTGCTAACAAGTGCAGAGAGAACCCTGTTCTTCTTAAACGCAGGTTCCATTCTGAGATCTTGACAAAAAGCCTCCCCTCCCTTTGCTTCCTATCTTGTAATAACCCATAACAAGGGATCACCATTTCCAGACAGTTTTTTGCATAAAAAGGAACCTGTGTAGGGAGCTATAGTGGCTGAATACTGAAAGCTCTAAAGAGCCACAGCATGGGTGGGGGCAGAAAAACCCTCAACTGTGACGCCAGGGACCTCTAATCTTTGGGCTGCTCCATCTGTTAATATAATTTTCCAGGAGGTGAGATTTAAACCAGACCTTTCCTGGTGCTTGCACATTTATTGCCTGCTGGGCTGACTTCTTCCTCACCAGCAATACATATGTATGCATGAATATGGACCATCCATGATTTCCCCGCGCTGTCATTTGTCAGGCAGCATATGTCATTTTGAAATGGCAGAAGGGCAGAGATATGACTGAACTCATATAGATAATGGCACTTGAAAATAATTCTCACAATGTTACAGACAGAAGCAATGGGCCTGCCAAGCATCACTGTTGCTCTGGATTTTCTATACATCTCCCTTCTATATTAAGGGAGCAAATTTACTCCAAACTATCTGAAGGGCAGCAGGAGACTCTTGGGCACATGCTACAGAAAGCTGCAACCAACCGTTTGTTTAACTCAAACCATGCGTTTAATGGGGGAACCGTGGAGCAGGTATGGGGCCTCATGAATTTGGTCGCTGGCACTGTACCCTTTTCCCCTTCATTTCCCTAAGCAAAACTGCCTCCTCAGCCGCTTTGGGTCATGGTGGGGGGAAAGGAAAATAGCTACTCATATGTATCTTTTTTTCTCCCTCAGAAACTAATTGCAGCTTTATGTGTGTGTGAGGCAGATTTTTCAACAAGGAGACAGTGTAAGGGGACAGAGTTAACAGCCTTCATTCATCATTACCTTTTCAATACAAGTCAATGGTGTCCATAGCTGCTTTGATGCACTCTGACTGTAGAACTCCTGTTTAACTTTTGGGCTTTATGCTGTCTATAATTCTGTGCCATTTCTGATGACCAATTGTACAGGTTTGCTGTAAGGATTACTAAGATACTGGAAATGAAATACTGTGAATTCTTCAGCAAGTGCTATGTAAATGCTGATTATCATATGATCTGTATTCTAATAGTCAAATGTGGGCCAATCTGTGGATATCTAAATCTATGAATCAGGCCCACACTGACAGAAAACAGACATTTCTCTTGTGAGCCATGCCATGGATGCAACAGCTTCCAGGGGCCCTACTGCCATTGTGGTGGCTCCTAAGGGCCCTGCTCTTGCAGGAAGGGCAGCCCGGTGGCCCAAAAGGAGGTCAAGATGGGAAAAGTGAAAAGGGGAGGGGGAGATTTTCAGAGAAGGGGAGGGTGAAAAGCAAGAACATAAGAAGAGCCCTGCTGGATCAGACCACTGATTCATCTAGTCCAGCATCCTGCCTCACACATTGGCCAACCAGTTCCTCTGAAAATCCAACAAGGCATAGAGGCCATGGACTTCCCCCGATGGGCACTTGCACTAGTATCCAGAGATTTGCTGCCTCTGAATATGGATGTTCCCTTTAGTTCCTGTGGCTAGTAGCCACTGGTAGATTTATCCTCCTTGAAGCTGTCTATGCCTGTGGCAGTCACTACATCCTCTGGCAGTGAATTCCACATTTTAATCACTCATTGTATAAAGATGTATTTTGTCCATCCTGAATCTACTGCCCACCAACTTCATTTGGATGCCCTCAAGTTTTCATTTATAAACCTCTATCATGTCCCCTCTTAGTTGTCTCTTTTCTAAACTGAAAAGTCCCAGACTCTCAGCCTTTCCTCATAGGAAAGGTGCTCCAACCCCCTGATCATTGTGGTTATCCTCTTCGGTACTTTCCCCCTGTGATATCCCTTTTGAGATATGGGACTAGAACTGCACAGAGTATTCCAAATAAGGCTGCACCATAGATCTATAGAGGAGCATTATAATACTGGCTGTTTTATTTTCAATCCCTTTCCTAATAATTCTGAACATAGAATTTACCATTTTCACTGCTACAGCACACTGGGTTGACACTTGCATTGAGTAATCTACCACAACCCCAAGATCTTTTCCCCTCTCACTCTCAGCAAATTCAGACCCTATGAGCATATACTTGAAGTTTGGGGGTGTGGGGGTTGTTCCAGTGTGCATCACCTTACACTTACCTATGTTGAACTCCATTTGCCATATTGTTGCCCACTTACCCAGTTTGTGGAGATCCTCCTGGAGCTCTTCAGAATCATCCTTGGTTTTCACCATCCTGAATAATTCTGTGTCATCTGCAAACTTGCAAACTGCACTACTCACCTCTAATTCCAGATCATTTATGAACAAATTAAATAGTGCTGACACCAGTACTGATCCTCGTGGGACTCCACTGCTTACTTCCCTCCACTGTGTCCATTTATTCCTACTCTTTGCTTCCTGTCATTTAACCATGACTGCTAAGTTTACTCAGGAGTCTTTGGGGAGGTACCTTGTCAAAAGCTGTTTGAAAGTCCAAGTATATAATGTCTACTGAGTCGCCATTATCTACATTCTTGTCTACTTTCTCAAAGGACTTCAAAAAGATTGGTGAGGCAGGACTTTCACTTGCAGAAGCCATGCAGATTTCCCCTCAGCGGGCTTTGCTCCTCTATATGCCTAATAATTCTATCTTTGATTACACTTTCTATGAATTCACCTGGGACAGACATTAGGCTAACTGTTATGTATCAGGCCTACAGTGTCCTGGTTCCTCTCTGGACCCCCTCTTTTAAAATCAGTGTAACATTTTCTACTCTCCAGTCTTATAGTATGGTGGCTGAATGTAGTGATAAATTATGTGTACAGGCTAGTAGATTAACAATCTCACATTGAGTTCCCTAAGAACTCTCTGTTGTATGCTGTAAGGACCCGGAGACTTACTGGTTTTAATTTCTTCAAAAGGTCTAAAACTTCATCTCTCATCACCTAAATTTGACTCATAAGAACATAAGAGAAGCCAATGTTGGATCAGGCCAGTGGCCCATCCAGTCCAACACTCTGTCACACAGTGGCCAAAAACACCAGGTGCCATCAGGAGGTCCAGCAGTGGGGGCAGGACACTAGAAGCCCTCCCACTGTTGCCCCCCCCATCAAGCACCAAGAATATAGAGTATTACTTGCCCCAGACTGAGAGTTCCTATCTATACTTTGTGGCTAATAGCCACTGATGGACCTCTGCTCCATATCTATATATCTAATTCCGAAGGCGCCCCCTGTGTGAGGATACCTAAATCCGCGCAGGGGGGGGTACCTGGGAGGCAGGGAGGTTTTCCTACACATGGGGGGCACTCCCCCCGTGTGCAGAAAAATCCGAAAAGTTAAAAAAAAACCTTCAGTGACCGTAGAATCCCCCCAAATACCTTTTGAAATGGCACCAACTCCAGACATCAACTGTGAGATTAGAATGTTCGGGGGAGGGGGGGAGGCTCTAACTGTTTTTGTCAGTAAAAAGCAGGGTTTTTACTGGCAGCAGTCTAGGGTTGCCAAGTACCCCCCCTGGCCACCAGCAGCGGATCCAGATCCAGGCTGAGAAACTCCTGGATATTTGGGGGTGGAGCCTGGGGAGGACAGGGACCTCAGTGAGGTACAATGCCATAAACTCCCCCCTCCAAAGCATCCATTTTCTCCATGGAAAGTTATCTCCGTAGTCTGGAGATGAGCAGTAACTCCAGGGGATCCCCAGGTCCCATCTGGAGGCTGGCATCCCTAGGCAGCACCCTCTGTGTGACTTGATACCACCTGATTTGCATGACTTAATTAGGCCCAGCTGTTTTGCTACAGTTCATCAGCAGCCACCGTATGAAAGCCATTGTGGTGCAACAGTTCGAGCTTCAGACTGGGATTGGCGAGACCCAGGTTCAGATCCCCATCTTGCAGTGGAAGCTGACTGGGAGATTTTGGACCAGTCACATACTTTCAGCCTAACCAACCTCACAGGGTTGTTGTGCAGATAACAAAGAGGAAATAATAATGTAAGCTGCTTTAGTCCCCATTGTGGAGAAAGACTGTAATTTTCCTAGGTAGAGGCTGTAGGGGAGGTGGGTGGAGATAGAAAGCTGAAGACAGATAAAGGTAGGTTGGCTGTTGGGTGGGAAGGAAATAGGGTTGCCAACTCCAGGTTGGGAAATTCCCAGACATTTGAGAGGTGGAGCCTGGGGAGGGTGGGAATTGAGGTGGGAGGCAGAAAGAGAGAGAAAGAGTGATGAGGTGGGGAGGCAGAAAAACAAAGGGAATGATGACAGGTCAGAAAGAGAGAGGAAGTAACATACATGGAGGAGAGCGAGAGAGTAAGAAAGGGGGGCAGAAGGGAGAAAGTGTGAGAGAGGTAGGGGGAGAAGGGAGGAAGCAAAGGTGTGAGGAATGGGATAACTATCCTGCAAGTTTCTTGCAGGTCTCCACTTGTGTTTATCTAATTCCCTCTTGAAGCTGTCCATGCTTGCAGCCGCCACCACCTCCAGTGGCAGTGAATTCCATGTGTTAATCACTCTTTGGGTGAAGAAGTACTTCCTTTTATCTGTTCTAACCCAACTGCTCAGCAATTTCACTGAGTGGCTACGAGTTTTTGTATTGTGAGAAAGGGAGAAAAGTACTTCTTTCTCTATCCCAAGCATAATCTTATAAACCTCGATCATGTCACCCCTCAGCCGTCTTTTCTCCAGGCTGAAGAGCCCCTTTCTTCATAGGGAAAGTGTTCCAACCCTTTTATCATTCTAGTTGCCCTTTTCTGCCCTTTTTCCAATGCTATAATATCCTTTTTGAGGTGTGGTGACCAGAACTGTACACAGTACTCCAAATGAGGTCGCATCATCAATTTATACGGGGGCATTATGATACTGGCTGATTTGTTTTCAATTCCCTTCCTAATAACCCCCAGCATAGCCTTTGTCATTGCAGTCGCACACTGTCTTGACATTTTCATTGAGTTATCTACTACGACTCCAATATCTCTCTCTTGGTCAGTCTCTGCCAGTTCGGACCCCAGCAATGTGTATTTATAGTTAGGATTTTTGGCTCCAATGTGCATCACTTTGCACTTGGCCACATTGAACCCCACTTGCCACGTTGATGCCCACTCGCCCATCCTCAACAGATCCCTTTGGAGTGCCTCACAATTCTCCCTGGTTCTCACCACCCGTGCTGATGCTGCAGTGCACTCACTTTTTTTCTGACCTGTGGCAAATGGATGTCACTCAGGCCCCTGAATTCTCTCCCTGGAAACACCTCCATGTTTCTATTGACACCTATTCTGAAGCCATCCATGCAACCCCTCAGAGGGGTGAAACGGCAAATCATGTCATCACTCATCTTTACAGTGCTATTACAGCCCTGGGTCGGCCCCACCGCATAAAAACGGACAATGAGCCTGCCTATGTTTCTTCTGCCTTTGCTGCCTTTTGCAAGCAATGGGACATTGTTCTCAAACATGGTATACCATATAACTCCACTGGTCAAGCGATTGTGGAGCGCGCCAACCGCACCTTTAAAACCTTCTTGCTAAACAAATAAAAACAGGGGAACTTTCCCCTCCTAACCTGGCTAACATCCAACGGGTTGTGGCCCGAGTTTTATTCACTGTTAATCAGCTTAATGTTACCTCTGGAGCTGATCATGCCTCACAAACTGCTTTTGACCGACATTTTCGGTCTGGTCCACCTTTGCCCCGTCCTCTGGTGATGTATCGGGCTCTGCCGGATCAAACCTGGCTGGGTCCGGTCCCTTAGATAACCTGAGGGAGAGGGTATGCTTCTGTTTTGTCTCCAACAGGTCCACTGTGGGTTCCTGCGAAGTATGTCCGACCCAGTCATGGCGTGGCACAACGTCACAAACTTCAACCCAGTTCCTGAGATGACCACAGTCAGCCTGTCAGAAGCTCAGCGCCTGTTCCGGCAGCCCCGGCAAAGGGCACCGCTGATAACCTGGGGAGCCGTCAAGCAGACCACCAACTGAGCGCAGCGCCTCTTGATGGAGCAGGAAAGGAACAGACCCTAGAGAATCTTTTTGCTGCAATTTGTGCGGTTTAACTGCAAATTCTACTCTCACCATTCTGTTTTGCCTTTGCTTGCTCTCCCTCCCCCTGGGGGGAGCTGCGAGCCCGCTGCCAGCAAACCCCTTCTCTAGGCCACATTACAGAACCGTGCAGCAATTGACTATTTACTCTTACTCCACCATCATGGTTGTGAGGAACTGGACGGTATGTGTTGCTTCAATCTCACTGACAACTTCAAGGCGGTCCATCGTCAGATCCAGAATCTGCATGTCCTGGCAGAGTCCATCAAACAAGATATCCTGCCTGCCTGGTGGGCAGCTCTCTGGAGCTGGATCCCCACTGGGTGGTTAGGGCAGCTTATTCAATATTGTGTGTTGTTTGCTGTGTTGGGAATTATGATTTGTTGTATTTTACAGTGCCTTCCTAGCTTGTGTCAGCTTTGCCGGTCAGCTAGCTCAAAGCTCTCAGCTTACCCCATGATGACCTCTCGGGGGCCCCACACCCACTTCTGGGCAGATCCCTCTGACGACACCTCAGATGAGGGGTCTGATACAGAGACCTTGCTTTAGAACACAAAACAGAGTGGGATGTTGGAAAGATCATATGGCTGGCACACCGGCCAGGTCTGCTAACATCCTGTTCTTCTCCCCCCATAACACAATGTACATTGTTCTCTTGGGGCTTAGCTACGGATAAGGCTGTTTGCCAGGAGGAAGCTCTATCTCCCCTGTGTTAATGTGATTTTGTACTGAATGCTGATGTGGACTGAAATGCTTATAATAAACACAGGCTGCTGAATTCAGGCACACTGGGTGCTACTCCTTCCACATGTGTCTCATGTGCAAAGTCCTTCTCTTTTATCCCATGACTATTGAGCTTACTTAGGAGCCTTTGATGAGGAACTTTATCAAAAGCTTTCTGGAAATCAACGTAAACATCATCCACTGGGTCCCCCTTGTCCACATATTTGTTTACTCCCTCAAAGAATACTAACAGGTTAGTGAGACAAGATCTTCCCTTACAGAACCCATGCTGAGTCTTCCTCAGTAGATTTTGTTCATCAATGTGCCTACTAATTTTTTCCTTAATAACAGTTTCCACCAACTTACCCAGTATCAACGTCAGACTGACTGGCCTGTAATTTCCTGGATCTCCTCTGGAACCCTTTTAAAAGATGGGAGTGACATTCACTACCTTCCAGTCCTCAGACTCAGTTCTTCAAACTCCCTTCCTGAAATTTGTGACTGTGGCAGGGTACATGATCCATACTTCCACAGTGAGCACAGGAGCAATCCTTTTATTCCTTGGTCATCCAAAGACCAAACTGCTTCTCACTAGTTTCCTGCTCTGGTTACATTTAAATAAATGTTTATTGTTTGTCTTGATGCTTTAAGCAACCTGATCCTCAAATTCCCTTTTTGCATGCCTTATTTATAAACTTACATCTATTTTGCCAGACTGTGGTCCATTCTGTTCAATTGATTGGGGTAATCCTTCCTTCCAATATTTAAAAGAAGCCTTTTTTTGCTTTCTGTAGCTTTCTTGACTTGCCTTGTTAACCATGCAGGCATTCTTTTAGACTGTGGAATGCATTTTGTGTGGGCTTCAATTAGTGTGGTTTTAAATAGCTTCCAAACATCCTCTAGGGATTTGATTCACTTGTGTTTCCCTGTCAACTTCCTTTGAACTATTCCCCTCATTTTTTGTAAAGTTCCCTCTTTTGAAATTAGATTTGGACTTTAGGAGTAATTTTCATTTACATGAAAGCTGAACTTAATAGAATTGTGGTCATTGTTCCCAACTGGTGCAACAGCCTGGTTTCACCAGCCTCTGCTTTGGTCCCCACTGTGAAGAAAGGTGGGATATAAAAGAAGTAAATAAATAAATATACCTGAAGATGGGAGGCAGATAAAAGGTAGGCTGGTGAATGACTAATATGGAGGAAAAGAGGCAGGAAAGGGGGAGAGGATATGGAGATTGCCAGGAGGAAGGAAAGAGGAAATAGTATGGGAAAATGAGGTGCCCCTTGCATGTCTTTGAGGGTTCTGTGCCATACAGCCAGCACCATACAACTGGGCCATAGCTTTCCTAGTTAGAGGCTGCTGGGGGTGGGGGGAGCTGAAGACAGGCAAATACATTTAGGTTTGTTGCTGGATAGAAAGGAGAGAATAAGAAGGCAGGAAAAGGGGAGAGCCTATGAGGGCTTTCTGTGAAGGGAGACAGTGGTTAATTGTTTTGCTAAGGACTGATACTAGTTTGCTAAGGGCTAAAAACTGCAGTCCATTTACTTTTAATTGGTTAATTAAAAGTAAACAGACTGCAGCTTTCAGTCTTTAGCAAACCAGTTTCAGTCCTTAGCAAACCGGATGCATATTGCAAAACTAGTTAATGGCAAATGTATATCATTACAAGGACTATAGTTTTGTGTTCTGTTGGCATTTGGTTTAATAATTTGTTTACTTCATACTTTGCAAAAATTGACTGAATGTAGTCATCAGTTATGCCAGTAATATGTTGTACAAAGTGCTGTCAAATGGCAATCCAACTTAATCCAGTCCCTCTTCCTTCTCTATTTCTTTCACTGAGAAAGCATTAATTATCCTTTCAGCCATCTCTGGCAGATGTTTGTATATGCTATTCTGGTTTTTATTTTTAAAAGTCCTTGACAATTTTCAGTAATAGAATTGTGGGAGCTGCTCTCTGAATTTCAAGAACACTACAGCAGAGATATAGGGAAAGTAAATTAATCCAAACTTTACAACTTCCAGTTACAATACTAGCTATGGGCCCATTTACCCTCTTTTGTGCAAGAGGACAATGAATGTCATACTTAGCATCTCTTCTGAACAGTATTTTATTATTTTTAATGTTCTCTATACAAAAAAGTCAGGTTTTTATTTTTACAGTGATTCAAAAAGATTTTTAAATATTTTGGCCTTTTTTTCAAATTCCTCATGCAGTCCATATATTAAACATGTCTCCATAATCTGCAAATCCTTTTCAGATATGCATTCATCTATTGGAAAGCAAATTAACACAATAGCTCCTATCTTTCCTTTTTTCATAGAAAGCAAATAAATACACAGAATGTATTGGAACAATTGGGGAGCCATTAGAGAGACAGTCAGGTATGGGTGGATATTTACTAATTAAAAAACAGACAAAACCAAAAACACTCCAATAATTTCTTGCAATGGATGGTCTCCTGGCTTTTTTTGGATTCAATAGGAGGGGGTCCAAGACTGCCTTCTGAAATGACTACCAAAGCATGATATTTACTGGAAAGGGACATACTCTGAGAGACAGGCACTCCTGGGTAAAATGGAGAGCCAAATGGTATTCTGTAGTTCATATTAGCAGGAAAGCCTTTGCTAGCTCCCATTATTAAGATCAGCTGCAGTGCAGAAAAGAAAACGGATCTCACATATTATTGCTTAGCTGATGTCTTTTGATGCTAGTACAGAATAAAGACAAATGCAATGGACATTTATTTTACAGATCAAAGTCATGATTCTGTTTGGACCCACATTTAGCATTCACAGCCTTCCAGGAAATGAAAGCAAGGATTTCTTTTTCCTGCAGCTGCAAGCTAGGATGGGGAAAGGCCACAGTAGGTCATATGAGTCAGGTAAAACACGCAAACGAGAGGCTGAGTCCTATTGGAAATCAATAATGACCATCTCCTTTGTCACTCTCCTAAGATATCTCTGACAGGTACTGTGCTGCATCTTGTTTAGACACATGAATCCAGGGCGTTACAAGCAGATCAATTGCTGGGGTCAGGACTTTGTTATGTCAGTTGACCTGTGTATTATTTCTGCAGGGTAGAAATTGAGTGGAAGAGAAGGTAAGGTCTGGATGGTCCTGGTCTATATGCTTTTGCTGTTGGTTTCATCACAGTGAGCTGTACAATTCGATCACCTCTGTCACCCAGCCAATTGCTGGAAAAGAAAAATAGCCATTATTCTCACATCACTGGCATGTAAGGCAGACTCTTTCTTCCCACTCTAAGATGCAACAGAAGGGGAGAGAATACATGTCCCTTCCAAGGCCAAAAACACTAAACTAATTAGCACAAGTGTATGTATGGTGCAGTGATTAGAGTGTCAGACCAAGAAATGGGATACTCAGGTTCAAATCCCCATTATGCCATGGAATCTTATTCAGTGACCCTGGGCCAGCTACTCTCTCTCAGCCTAATCTACCTGGTGGGGTTGTTGTAAGGGTAAAATGGAGGAAAGAACCATGTAAGCTGCTTTGCGTCCCTACAGAAGAGAAAGGTGTGGCATCTGAATCACTCTGCTTTCCCTAGAATATGGAGTCTATGTTTGAGGTGCAGGTCAGATATTTGTTATTTTAAAAACATGGAATTAAACAGAGATGCTTATATAAACTGAAATTTTAATTACTTCTGTAGTTGTGAACAGGTAAAATTTAGAGAGCTAAGCCATTTGGCATGCTACAGCCATTGCACTGCAGATGGTACACACAGGGGATGAGCACAGGTGATCAGGGTCAGTATCTGTATCTATAAGTTTACACAGTAGTACATGGAGAGCACTTGGGCTGTCCATGTGCAGTAGGAGCTAAAATATCAAGAGCCTTCTTAATTCGTGGCCTAGACTTGGTTAGAGCCATGATGCATTGCTCAACAGTGGCTGATTGTGTTGCTTGCTCTGCTCAGATCTCTTAAGTCCACGAGAGGGGCCAATGCAAAGAAGACGTTTTCATACTGTTAGTCTTGTAGCTGGTGTGATTAGTTAGTACATTTATTGGCGGTAGCCTTGTGTGGTGCTCAATTTGTTGTTAAAGGAAAATGCTTCTCTGCTGGCATCACGAGCATAGAGTCCAGCTTATCAATCATGATTTTGTGAAGTGGGGTGGATCATTGTATGCCACCCTAAGCTCTTTGCAGGAAGGGCATAATACACAGATAGAACCTCACTCTTTGGAGTTCTCCCATTCTGTTTAGGCCAGGCACTCAATTCCTTAGCTTTAATAAATGAGCAAAGTGATGCTAACATTACTATGAATTTTGTAGCTGTCTACATCTTTACTAAAGCTTTTCCCCATCTGGTTACTAACCAGGCCTCATTCTGATTAGCTTTCAAATTCAGGTTACTCATGTCCAGGGTGATATGGCAAGAGATCTTTTAAACTTTTGGTCATTACATCTGTGATAGAATTTGCATTGTGTCTAGTTCTGTATGATTCTTGTTTCTTCAGATGGTGTTACATGCATTGTATTGTATTATATTTTTGTTGCTGGAAGCCACTCCAGACATTGCAAATGAAGCAGGATATGAATATTTAAATAAAATAAGCAAAATAAAGTGTACCTATGGCTCCCAGCTTTCCTATTATGTAGATGTTAGCTAAACTTCCAGTTCATGTCATACCTTTCTAACTGCTTGGTTTCTTCAATACCCAATAAAAAGCATTTCCAAGTGATTTATTTTTGCTCAGCAATGACAATTGCTATTCGTATATTGTCAGATCCACATTTTTTTTTGAAAGTGTTGGGATGTTGCATTTCCCCCAGCAATTACAGTGTCTGAAGTCTGGTTGTACAAGAGTTATAAATAGTGACTAGATAGTGCCTGTAATATGTTCTCTTCCCTTGCCCCATGGTCCCATTACTTTGTGGTCTTTAAGACATTTTTAGAGCTGAGCATTCCCTGGCAAGCATGTGAGTGCTCATGTCCCCCTTTAAAATATGGCCCATGCCAATGAGGTTACCCTTTCCCACTATTGTAAAATAGCATTTTGTGGATTTTTGACTTTTATTGTATTCTTTGAAGGCTGTGGTGCTTCTGCTCTACTGTACAGAAAAATTATACCCCCCATTTAACATAACAAAAGCATTGCATAGGAATTAGGCTACCTCCTGTAACTAAGGTCCTTCCCTGTCCATTACTTGAGGATGGACTATTGCACTATTGGCAGTGGAGTAGGGCTAGGAAAAATTCAGTTTTTTGAACCATTGGAAAAGCTTCCTTGGTACTTAGATGGCATATACCCAAGCAAAAAAATTTTTTAACCAAACGCTTAAAGCAATTTCTCAAGGATAAGCAACTCATTTTGCACTGCAGCCGCCATTGGCATCACATGCCCAGACATACCAGTGCAACCATAAATGCGCACACTTAAGTGAGCAGGGTTTTATAAAAAGCTTGCTAGATGACCAGTGGTGAGTATCTGACACTTACAGCCCAATTGTTTGCATGTTTATCTGGATGCAATCGAAAGAGTGTGCACAGAATGACAGGGTAAGGACTTTAACATATGATGTGTATTAAAATAAGAGGCTAGAGACTGCTGAGATTTAGTTTCATACATATGGCAAGGAATTTGCTGACTCGTTAGGGAAGCAACATTTTTTTGAGTTCATCCTTATCAGAGAGACCATGACGGTTGTACAGCAAGAAGTCACCTTCTCTAGATCCTTTGTGCCTACTAAAGAAATATCTTACTGATTATTTTTGGATTAATTGTTCAGTAATTCATAGGCTGTGGCCCTATGGATTGATGTAAAGTAGATTCATGACAAACAAAACAAAGTACTCCTTGACGCAAAGAGTAATTAATGTATGGATTTTGCTGGCACAGGCTGCAATGATAATTGCTAGGTTAGTTGGCTTTAAGCAGGGATCAGACCAGGGATCCCCAATGTGGTGCCCGTGGGCACCGTAGTGCCCACCAAGACCTTTCCTGGTGTCCTCCAAGTGCTTTTCAAAAGTGGGCGAGGGCTTCTGATTGACTGTACAGATTTAAAAGCATTCTGTTAAACAGAGCTTCTGCCTGAAATGTTGAAGAGGTGCTATCAGAGTTATATGTAACCTGTCTTCCTGACATTTGGTGGTTGGCTAGTGCAGCATGACAAAAGTTCGAAAGCAAGAAATTTCAAGTAGATAAATAGGTATCGCTTTGGTGGGAAGGTAACAGCGTTCCGTGTGCCTTGGCATCTAGTCATGCCGGCCACATGACCACAGAGACGTCTTTGGACAGCGCTGGCTCTTCGGCTTGGAAACGGAGATGAGCACCGCATCCCTAGAGCTGGATTTGACTGGCTTTCGAGCAAGGGAAACGTTTACCTACCACCTCCTCTGGCCGCTGTTTTGTGATTGTGGCCAATACCCTGCATCACAATTCCAAAGACACCCATAGGCCCCAAAAGGTTGGGGACCCCTAGATTAGACAGATTCATGGAGGACAGGCCCATTACTGGCTATTAGCTATGATAACTAAATTGAACCTTCATGTTCAGTGGCAGTAACGTTCTGAGCATCATCGCTTCAAGGATGCTTTGGCTTGTGTACCCTTCTTGAGAGCCTTCTGAGGGTACCTGGTTGGCTGCTGTGTGAAACAGGGTGGTGGACTAGATGGACCCTTTGCCTGACCCAGCACAGATGCTCTTGTCTTCTTTACTGTAAGATATATTATCTCTTGAATTTAGATCTTGTCTGTTAAACATAAATCCTAGGATAACTTCATTGACTGATATAACAGATGTTAACATTATTTTTTGAGACTTCACTTTCTTCTGAAATCACAACACAAACCTGATGACCGAGTGAGCTTTGCTAATAGTGTTACAGATCCCTACTGTCTGCTGTAGTCTGAGAAGCAAAGAACACAACATCATCTAGTCTTTAAAAAGAGGTATTTTTTCTAATCTTTATTAAACTCCTGAAATGCACCCCTACATTCTCTGAAGTCATCACTTAAAAGCAAGACACAAACCTCTTATTGCCAATCTTCTTCAGACAGATGGTAGGGTCAACGGCTTGAGAGAGAAGAAAATAATATATAGTTCTAGCACGTGATTAGGCTGGGTACAGCTGAAAGTTTAAAATGGGCTCTCAATAACACATCCCACATAAAAACAGCTGTTCAATCCTAAGCATTTTTACTTGGAAGTAAGTTTCACTTTGTACACTTCCAAATAACTGTGCATAGAATTGCAAATTTAGGGTGTCTGGTTTGCTCTAATTAATTGCTAAAGAGTCAAAGTTACCTCATTCTATCAGTGAGAGCATTTCTTTACATTTAGTGACACGAGTTTCTATATATAATATGGAATGATTCTCTGCTCTGTTTACCTTATTTTGGGATTATTTAATTATTTCCCTAGTACGCTGTCAAATTGTTGTTTTCCTTCATGGTGTGGCTTGTTTTCCTTCATGGTGTGGCTTGTTTTCCTTCATGGTGTGGCTTGTTTAGTACCACCCCTGCAACAATTCCACATTAGCCCATTATGGACCAAGTTTAATCCTAAATAGTTAAAGCAATATCTTGTTAAAGGGGAGGGGGCAACATTGACAAATCCACCATAAAGGGTGACCTGTACTGCAGCTTAAAGCAGTTAAGCATGTAAAAACTCTGGGGTTATGAGATGCCTTCTACATACTATTAAGAGACTATAGTCCGATCTGGTTTAAAGGGGGGCGGAGAGAATCCAGTCCAGTCCAATCAACACAACCATCCCGTCTCCACATTCCTTTGCGTGGCTTCTGCAGAGGCTCCACTTGAGTAGTTTTGCAGAACAACATGGCTGCATTAAGGCTTTAGCTGAATTTATTAAGCCTTACAGTGGCTCTGTTCACAAGTGACAATGAATGCACGTACAATCCATGTACAGTGTACATTTTTTAAAAAAGTATGTGCATTAATTCTCATGTAATTTAACCATGTATGGCTGAACATGTGATTTATCCAGGTACCGGTCTCCAGTTTCATTTATACAGTGAATGCACATTGACTCTTTCTTACAACAGATGCACACATGTACATGCAGGGTGTACGTGCATTTACTGTTAACATGAGAAGGCTAGTTAGTATCCAGACCTCTTCATTTAGCATTGAACTCCTTTACTGAACTAGCTTCTACGACCAGAAACATCCTAGTTAGCAAAGCTTTCTGGAAGGCAAACCAGTTTGCAAGTTTAGCTATATCACTCCTAGCATCATGCTAAAACAGATCTTTTGAAGTTTCTTGCAAAATGCCATCAGTTTACAGCTGTGAATCTGGCTGTAGGCTTCCAACCTCTGTTTAGCTAACTTCAGTGCAGTGAGTGAAGACAACATATACTGTATTGCACTGAATACTGTGTGTAGTCTAAAAAACTCTGCCTTCTGCTAGGATCCATGATCTGCCTGCATAGCAAGCTGCAGAAGTCTCCTTATGTGTACTGCATGGACAGATTACAGACCATCACACCAGGGGCTTAAATCTATGGGTAAATATTCATAGTTTATTAAGCTTCCGGGAAAGCATGAAGCTATTTAAGGCATATATGGAAGAACAGTGTAACAACAGAATCTGTATCTGAGGAAAACAGGTTTACTGGGTGTTAACATGTTAGCTTGACTTGAGTGCCTTCTATGTGTAACTAACAAGACAGAGTGAGCTCCATGCTGCTGCTAATTTAGTACTGCAAAGGCCTTCTTTAGGCTAATTGACAGAAGTAAGTGGGTGTTCATGTGTGCAGGAGAATAATAGGCCCCTGCAAGTGGTGAAGTATAGCTTTTACCTTAAAATGATAAAAAAGATGGACTAGTTCAGACTGGGTCTGAGTGCACATGTAGTTTTCCATCAAACATACCTAGGGATAAGGAATCCCAGCTCTTTTCACAAAAACGAGTGGCAGGGCCAATGTCAGGTTACTGAATTCTTAGTAGATACCATCTTTTTAAAATTAGCAGTAGGAAAGCATATGTGGAGAGTTGTTCTTTCTCTAGTCACCCATCCTCCCTTTCCTGCTACATATAGGTTTATAGTTAACACCATGTGTCTGCGCAGAGAGCACTGACTGTTTTTAGAAAAAAGGAAGAGATCAACCTCCCTACCCCCAGTAGTTATTCACAACCCCCCAAATCTGCACTTGTTTAGCAGAAAGATGCAACTGTTTCCATTTCAAATCTTTCTTTGAAAAAAGATGACAAGTAGCATGGGAAAAGTGAAACTTCACAATGGCACTTACATCAGAACCCATATTTGAATTATAGTGCTGAGATCCCCCTGCACATGGCTTCCATACTGGACCCAAATGCAATACAGTTTCATCATATAGGAACGAGTGTCATACAACTTGCTTAGTGAGGTTTATAAGCTAAGGCTTGGCTGAAATGACATCCAACAGAAACGAATCACCAGAAGGTTTCCTGTTTATAAAACAGCTGGTCATTTTTACCAATAGCTAATTGCTTCTTCAATGTGGTTTCATGCTATTGTTAGCCTTTGAGGCCCTGCTATCATCTCCCCCATCCTCACTTCAGATTTTCCCCATGTTTGGGTATCCTCCCCCCTTTGACAGCAACTCTGAATCCTTAAAAAAAAAACCTCAGCCATGTACATTATTAATGAAAGGAGTTGCATTATCTCACAAAGTAAACATAGGGGTATAGAGGGGTGTTTATTTCAGTCCAAGTTCTGAAGCCTGGGGGCATAGAATCTGTGCATTCTGCTCTCCTGCCAATCTCCTGTGGGTCAGCTCAGATTTCAGCTGCAGTATGATCACTTCAGCAGCTTGTCTATTGATGCAATTTGCTTTGTTTCCTAAAGAGATGATGGCGCAGGTGACCACCTGGTCTGGTTTTGCATTTGGTCTTTGTTGTCCATCCCTGGTTACTTTCTGTTACCGCTGGTGACTTTGCCGACCCACATCAACTACATATCTTTATGTTGTTCCTGTTTCAGTGGTGTTGCATTATGCCAGGGAGTAGATAGCATTAACTGGTGATGTGGCTTCTGAGCTTTCATTGCCTTCTGTCTCCTCTTTGTCCTTCTTGACTGTGTACTGGCCAATAAAGGAGCCATCCTCATTGAACTGCCCTTCACCGCCTTCACCATAGTCCACCAAGCTGTCATCACTTTCTTGTTGCTTTATCGTGCCATCTAATGAGGTCTGACTGCCCTGTAATGGCTTGTTGTCTTCATCACTAGCATCAAAAGGAAAATAAGTGCCATCAGAAGTAGAAGGGCATGGATGGTTTAAAAGGAGCAGTATAAAACCTTAAACTTGTGAAAGCAGTCATCCCGCCTGCAATTTTATTCAAAAGTAGTTAGAATAGTGCTGGAGAAATAGAATTGCAGGTGGCCTGTTGCATATTATCTGGTAAGACCTTTGCAGATGCAGTAACTGCTTTAATATACTGAGGTATGAAACCTATTTCCTAAGTCTCTAAATAAATTAGGAAGGATCAAATTCCTTCTTCAAAGCATTGTTATGGTGGAAGCCCTACTGAAGTGCTGTGATTGTAAAATGCTTTGAAGAGTACATGAGCCTCAGTCACATCAAAGATACCTTTGCTGGCACCAAGTGCTCTTTTGGCAGGAAGCTAGAGAGATAGTAGTAACAGCTGAGTTAGATCCAAATGGGACATAGATGTTTAAATGCTATTTTAACTGTTTAAAATTTACTCTTTTACCTATGCAGCTTTTACAAATGATATAGAACTGCTTGTAAATTGGCAGGTTTACTATAACTGGTTATTTCAATACTCTTTCTGAAACCAGGACTTTTAAAAAACATGCAAGTACACACTGTCTTGCACCAACAACTCCATACACACTACTAGATTTCTTCTTTTCAGTATTGTTGTCAGCCCTCAAGATAGTTGGCAATATTGAGCAAGTACTTGCTGAATTTAAGAGGCTATGTTAATAATGTAGTTTTTAAAAAGTCTAAGGCAAATTCAAGGATTACAAGCTTATCAGTGGTTATAAGCCATCATGACTAAAATATGACTTCCATGAACAGAGGTAATTAACAATACAAGGGATGACCATTTTTACCACATCCTCCTGTGAACTCCCCAAAGAAATCTGACTAGCCAGAGAGATGGTCTAGGAAAAGCTTTGGGTTGACCTAATGAGATTTTTTTTGCCAGAGAATTAAAGTAGGGATATTTGTATATGTATTTGTATACATACATACATACATAGGAATGGATGCCCTTGGCTCAATGGTTGTCTTCCTTCTGCACTATATTAATGTAGATTTTTTTTTAAAAATTAATCACTCTCCCTTAGCCACTGCTATGAAGCTGAACCTTTTATCCTAGCCAGCACTGAATAATATCATTACAGGTTTTGTCCCTTCACCACTATTCCACAGACTAGTGTTTTGCCATAAGAACAGACTTAGTAGATAACCAATCCCTGTATCCCATTATCTTGCCTGATGGTGGCCGATACAGGCATCATCATCAGGTTATATACAGCAAGCATAGGAACAATGCCAGAGTATTCAAACTGTGCATCATTCCTTCCCTTATGTTCCCTGAAAGGCCTAAACAACCAAGGACAAAAAGCTTACTAACTACATGTGGTGTCCCTTCAGGGGCTCAAACAATAAACCTGCCTGTAACTGCACCACCACCAACATGTGTTTGTGTTTGAGTGTGGGGGGGGGGGAAATAAAGTACCTGGTGAACTACCACACATAACTGGTAGATTATGTTCATTTTGGTGGATTGCAAATCAAACTGGTCTATTATACACACTGGAGACATTCATAAAGTTTTGTCTCCCCACATTCCTCAACCACTAATATGCTTGGTGGCAATCAGTACCTCTTGTGATAGCAACGGCCATAGATCAGTTGCTATCAGCAGGTGGCTGTTCCAGGTCCCTTGTATTACACAAGTTTGATTTGGAATATCACCCCCCTCGTCTTTTTGAAAAGAGGTGGTGATCAGCAGTGCTTGAATTTTAGTTTGATCTGCCTAGCAAAAACATAAAACTTACGTTTGGCAATCATGGTTTAATCTGGGTTCCCAATACAAAATGCATGTTAATTTCATAATCAGCGGGTTTTGTAAGGAATTCAGTCAAAACTAAGAGGAATGATTAGGACAAAATAAATAGTTGCATTACTTGTTAGTGCAAAGAGGTACAAGATAAGAATGACAAAACCAAGGAATGTTTGTCTGAAATCCATTTTTTCAATGATTAGGAAGTGCTAAAATATAGTTTGCGCCAGAATGTGCCCCCTAACCCCCACTCCAGTCAGACTAGTAAATACATCTGTTGGTGTTGACCTTCCACAGGCTACAGTCCAGAGAACCACATAACTGTGGAGCTTTAGTATTCTTTCCCCCAACTCACCCCCCAGACAGCAGCCCCTCTTACTGCTTTTCACAGAGAACTGCTGTTAAAAGTGTCAGAACTTTTCCCCATGCACGTGTAAGCCAAACCTAACATTGCTCTCTGGATTGTGGGCCAACAACTGGAATTTTGTTGCAGTTAGTCCATTAGGTCAGTATATATAGTCTTTCACATATAAACATTGTTAAAACTGAATCTTTGCAGCTTTACTGAAAGTATTAAATAAAGGAAACTCAAGTTTAAACTGGTTTAGAGGCATCATGTTCAAGAGTTGCATAAGTCAGAGTGGATATCTTGCCAGTGAAAGGTTTGCAGAGAACCTTCACTCTGAATTGACAAATAGCCTTCCAGAGCTGCCAGCATTGTCCCCACCCCCACCCCATTTCGCAGCACAGCATCTGAAATCAGGTGAATCTAGCTTTTCAGGAGCATAGCATACAGGTAACTTACCTGAGAAACTGGAACAGATCAAAATCCCAATCCCAAAGTCCCTTTTTCCTGTGAGTAATCCACCCTCAGTGGAGCAACTAGCTGATGGCAGTCATTATATAATATAAGGATTAGTCACAGAAAAAAGGATGAAGTTGAGGGCCATGATAATTCAATTGGTTGTGGCAATGGTTCCCAATCTGCAGGCAGAATGCAACTCATTGGACAAAGGGTGCCCCAAATCTCAAGGTAAGGGATACAAAATGATTATTTAATGGTGTTAGATGAAGGTTGGTGGTGAAGAGGCAGGGAAGGGGGGGGAGGGCAGAAAGTCGGGTGTGTTTTAGTGATGGAACTGCTGAAAGAAAAAAGCTGTGTGTGCCAGACTTTGGGGCAGTCCACAGTCCTACCTTTCAAGAGACCTTCATGGTCCATGTAGAAAGACAAGGTGAAAAGGAGAAGGAAAAATGGGAATAAAACAGAGAGAGAAGCAGAAAGAGCCTGATCAGAGAGCAAAATGGTGAGGTATGCATTTCAGGGGGTAGTGCTCAAAAACACCACTGTTCTTCTGAGAGGGCTACCACCTTATCATACCAAGTGAAGCCAGCACTTGAAGAAGACTCACATATTGTTGTGTACACATAAACGCCCCACCCCCCCCATACATCAAAATATTATATTATGAGTAAATGATTTGTGGATGAACCATTTAAAGGAAGAGCAGAGGAGATATCTTCTGAGCTAAGCAGTGCAGGGCTCAAAGGATAGTAGTAGCTGTTAAGCAGAGCTGCCAGCCTGCATTGCCTTGTTATATGTACTAGTGAAAGGCAGCTGAACAGCCACGGGGTCTGAATGCCTGCGGGTCTGTCACACTATTCTGGTGGTCTGAAGCAAATCAAGCATTGATTCGAAAAGCTGCCTTCAGAGGAGGGAGGTGTTTAGTTCCCACTCAGTAAGGGCAGCGAATAGACAGCTGTGCACACAGGAGGGCTATATTTTGTATTTCCCTACATAAGTAGGCTTCATTTTTTATTCACTTCATTTATAGCTCACCTTTGGTAGGGTGGTACTCATTCTCACTCTGCAGTGATACAAAGAAACATTAGTGCCATTATTCACAGATTATAACAGGCATATTTTCTGACACAGAAAATTGCCTTAATATAGTAAAAATGTGTGAAACATGCTTTCACTCCTTCAGTAGTGACTGTAATGGGCACTGGGCAGGCACAGAAAAAATGTGAGGTTGCTTAAGTTACCATAATGAATAGGAATCCTATTATCAACTAGGAGGAACATCTGATATCAGAAAAGTGGCTGAGAGCAATTCTACTTTCAGAGTGTTTTCTGGCACCATGAAATATTAGCACAAATGGCCCCATACAATAGTCACCTGCGTTCATGTGAAACTACTTTCTAGAAGTCGTTGAGTAACAGTGTTTAGGTGCAAGCAAGCACTCCTGGTTTTTAGCAATCACTTGGCAACTACCCTCACTCATTATTGCTATGTTCTATAGAAGCACCACTGATTTGTATTTTGGAAATTTGGCCCTGCTGCCTCCTGTGTTAGGCTGATTTGAAGCCCAATAATCCTACAGGAAAAGGCAGGCAGCAGCAAGTTGGAGCAGAACAATAGTGTTTTAGTATTCTTAGTTCCATTTTATCCTGTTAGGCACCCTACTCTCCTCTTTCCCTCTGTAAACCAATCAGTTGGTACAGGAAGGCATAGTTATGGGAACAGAATGCTATCTAAGGATAATGGTTTCAAGCTGACTTAGTTTAGCCTTTGCACAAGGAGACCATTATTCTGTCAGCAGAGGAGAAAGAAGTGACAGTTAACTCTTAATTATAGCTACAGAGATTGGAATTTCGCATGCACAGGGCACCAAGGATGTGAAGGGTATGATGAGAACATATCAGGCATGCTTCTGTGAAGGAAGAAAGCAAACCAATAAAGAAAGCATGTCAGCTCAGATCCTGTTCACCTTTTAGATTCCAACAGTATCTCTCTCTCTCTCTGGTCTAACATCCAAGTTCTGGTTTACCCAGTCAGTTTCCCTCCCCTCCCCCTACACCCCAGCAAGCCAGTCAATTGGTAGAGTAAAGCATGAAGACTGGAAAGAAATGCTATCAATGGGTGTGCATCTTCATCAGTCAGCCTTATTTCTGTGTCAGGTATTCAAGTTCACCTTCATTTCTGGGCACATGAGGGATCTGTCATTTCTCTAATTCTCTGTATAAACTTGTGCAGTAGTTCACAGAGGAAACAGTTTTCTTTCTCTCACACACACTGAAGGATGTATAAAATCTTCCTGTACATTTCCCACTCCTACATTTCCCACTCCTACATATAATATCTTCCTGTACATTTCCCACAAACAGCTTTTAACTCTAGAGGGATTGGTTTCCACACAATTCTGACCACCCTCCTTTCTAACAGAAACTGAACTGTCTCTGTTAAAGTAGTCAACAATGTAGCCATAGATGTGTTTTCATGAGCCCCCAAGTAACCCTTTCAAAAAGCGTCATAGCACCATTTGCAAAGTTTCTGATGCTATCGTGTTTGGAGTTCAAATTTAAATTCATATATTTAATTTGTTCTTCATAGATTATACTTCTTTTCTTCCCATCGTTTGCATAGATTAAAACTGGTCCTTCACACATTTACTAAACAAGGGCATAATGGGATAAAAGCCTGATAAAAGAGCATGCTATTCCTTTAAAATCTGTGTTAATCCCCAGGCAGCAGTACAGGACTGAGCTGCAAGCATGTGGCAGGAAGGCATGTGGCCCACTACAAAACAATCTGATGGTGATGTTGGGTGACTGAGATGGAGGAAGAGAGAAAAGGCAAAGGAGCATTTTTGCATATGTGTAGAGAATTTGAGGACTGACTGTCAAGGTATATGGGATGGCCAGGGAAGGGAAGACAGGCAAGAGAAAGCTCTCTCAGGGAGAAGTGTCTCAGAATTTGCCCATCTAAAAGTGGAGTGCCCTTCAATGCTGACTAATTTTGCCTAGCCATCCTGCTGCTCTGCTCAGCGTGCGTGAAATGAAATGCAGAAGCTTGGGTGCACCTTTGCTCTCTATGCATGTGCACTAACAGTAAGTCCTTCCAAAGAGCCTAAAAAGGGTAGCTCTATAAGGGCTTGCAGCCAAGCAAATGAGACCTTCCAATGTGCGCATTTGGAGAAGAGGCTTCAGCCTACCATCCCCACCATTTTCAAGTTGGGAAAACAGTAGTGTGTGTGGGAAGGAGGCTTCAGCCCCTTCTCCATGCATGCCATGGTCCTGATGCAAATTGGACTCATGTGCGCTTGGGAAACACAGAACTCCCAGCACACATCTGCTACTATGCCACAAGGATTTAGTGTCATGTGAAGCAGCCCTGAGGCTCTGCATCCCCCCTGAGGGTCATAAGCCATGTATTGAAGATCATGGCTTTAAAACATTTTAGAAGAACATGAGAAAACCACCTGCAGTTCCTTATTTGTGTGCGCAAATAAAGAAAGATTACAGTTTATAGGATAACAAATCAGTGTGTTAAGAAGTGCCCTGAATGCCTAATATATCCTTTTGAGGAAAACAGTCACTATTGGAATGCAATGATCACAGAAACTCTAAATAAGCTCAGTCCTCAAACAATGCAGTTATCTAACCTTTGATCATAGGGTTTTATGCTGCAAGATTTACATGTTGTGCTTCTTTCAAAATGCTGTAGGGAACTGTTTCAGCAACTAGGTATTCATGAGACCAGATCTCGCTTGGTATTTTCCAGTAAGTCTTTTAATTGTATTTCTGTTGGTTACCTAGTAATTCTATGAACACAGGGGCCAAATCTAAATCCATCATTAACTGAGCAAATTATCCTATGAGTTTTGAATACCTTGGCTTTTTGTTTAACACCACAGAACAAGGTCCTGTTGTACCAAAAAGCAGGTTTGGTCTAAGTCATTTATATCAACAAAACACAATCAATTTAGCAAATGCTAACAGTGTTACCTGTTTCCATTTCTTGGAAGCAATGGGGAAACAAATGTAAACCATGAACGCAGGACCCATCTGTGAACAGCCAAAGAAAACAGCTTGCTTTGGGAAGCTGAGATAAAAGTGGCTGCTGTCCTTAAAAGGATATCATTAGGTTTGGGGGTGGTGGTAGCAATGAAACAAGGTCAACCATTATAAATGTCTATGAAGTGGGTTTGCTAGGCTGCATAGAGGCTATTAACAAAATCAGTTATGTCGCTTACAGTGCAACCTTATGCAGAGTTACTCCAGTATACACTCATTTAATTCAATGAACTGGAGTAACTCTACATAGGAATTTTTTGTTAGGGTCCTTAGCAGGGAAAGTCTGGAATTTATCAGGATGCTTTTTGAAAGTGCAGGATTTTTTTTTTTTAGGTCTAATCTGAGAAATGTAGGGTTGCTCCTTTTTTGAGCATAAAGGAGACAAATATACACCTTTCAGATGCCACTAAACACCCTAAGTTGGGTACACATGATAGACCCACAAAGTGTTGGTGCCATGGCCTCTGTATTGTGCTTTCTTATCTGATATGGTGGTTTTCACTGAAGCAAAATCCACTCTCGGAAAGAATTTAGTCCTCAGTAAGAACATGTTAATATCCTTTCACATTTTTAAGAGAATTCAGTTGATCTACACATCTAGGTAAATCATGTAATGCAGTCCCTGCCGTGGTACTCTAGCAGGATGCGGAAGGACTTCCTGTGCCCCCCCCCCCCCTGCATCCTGCTCAGACAGAATTAGAAACCTTTCCATTGATAGGCTAATTTTCCTGTGGGCAGGGAGATTATAAAGTGAGGAAAAATTCTAACTCTGAAATCCTGCACCTATAGTCTGAAACCAAATAGGTCTAGGGAACATGCCCTATGATTCAGTAAGACATGTGTATTAGCCCTTTCCTTTCCTTTGCAGAAGTCTTGAAGCAATAGGGACAGGAGGCAGCTGAAGATATGGATTTATGAGATGGTAGTATCTTGATGATTTTTGAATCAACAAAGGAGCAAGTGAGAGATAGGGCACACGTTAAGCATGCTAAGCAGGAAACATACCTGTAATCAAATGATCCGTTATCTACCTTCTGGTCATCAGGGTCCAGGGGCACATCTTTATTTTCTCGCACTGTGAAGACACAGGCAAATCATTAAACATGAACAATAATTTTATAGGCCTTACTTTCATGCTTTCCAAGCTACATATTTAATTGTTTTTGCATTTATTTGGAGGAACCCACCTGAGAAATAAGAACAGTAGCTGATCTGGAAGTTTGAGCATGTCTTGTATAAAACAGAACTGTGGCAAATATACTTGTAAAGCTACTGATTGGTTCATGTTTTTAAATATTGATGCATAACATGGAATGATTTTATTAAAGAGACAAGAAGAAAAATTAACC
Source organism: Lepidodactylus listeri (assembly GCA_029233225.1). Lineage (NCBI taxonomy): Eukaryota > Metazoa > Chordata > Lepidosauria > Squamata > Gekkonidae > Lepidodactylus > Lepidodactylus listeri. The sequence goes on from JARCFY010000002.1 coordinate 67,418,579, forward strand.
ATGGACCAGTGGATAAATGTGATGCATATACATCCCAGGTCAAGCAGAATTCTAGCTCAAGCCCATTTAAAGTCTTGTCTGCTGCCACTTCAGTATTTATTATAGCTTTTTCCCCCTCTGAGAATGTCAGACTCAAAATTATGTTTGTTGAACATTGGAGAGGAACTGGAATAAGCAAATGGTCTTGTAAGTAATACAGTTGGCACCTGTACTGGAATTACTGGAAACCTGTTCCATGAGCTCAAAGAGTTGTACAATAGGGCAAGCCTATTTGCCTAATAATCACTTTTATTCCAGTATTATTTTAATGAAGTCCTTAAAAAGTCTACACCTATTACCATTCGGGGGGGGGGGATTTGGTACCAGAGGATATTATGGCATGGAAGTTATTAATTAAAGAGAGACTATTATAAATTACAAATAGTATACCTTGGGATTATTAATGGAACTTCCTAATAACCTGTTTAAGATGATGTGCAAATTCTTTATCTCTATAAAGGCATTTAAGCATTTCATTACCACAATTTTCCAGTATTAGCCATCTATACCATTTTGTAGCAAAAATGTGCGTAAATCTATCATACACAAATACACAATCTTACCTTTCCTTGTAACAGATAATGGAGAAAATAAGGTATTCATATCTAAACATGATGGCCAGATAGGGCACCTAATAGGTTCATCTTGACATGATTTAACACCTTTCTACCATTGTATGTATTCCTTTTCCTATTACCCTTTCTCTATATGTTCTGAATTGATACATAAATAAGGTTGCAGTTTTGGCAAAGGGTTCAGGGAAAACAATATAGAAATACCTCTAGCAACTGGACAAAATCAGAAGAAGAGAAGTAAATTTCAAATACCTCTTACAAAGAAAAGGTGGGTCTTGTTATTTCCTTCCATACCATTTGATTGCCAGTTACCTATTCTTGCATTATGCATATGCTGCTTGTAAAAGCAGGCAGAAACCCTGGTATGTACCCTGGTGTGTGCACCCTTGATTTTTAGTTTTTCCTACTGATATTGTAAGGAGATGAAAGACTGGGAGAAGTCATGCCTTTGCCTCCCATCCATCACAATGCTCTTTACAATGCATTTTCTTTTAAGGGGGGGCGTGTTACATGAAGGATCTCTAAATGTAACCATAATTAGTGTACTGCAAAACACTGTCTCTCAAGAGAGGCAGAAAATGTTATCAGATAAGTTCAGTGTGAATAAGCCTCCTACTGCAGAAACTTTATTGTTTCTATTTGATGTAAGGATCTAGATCTTTGTTACATTTTAGCCTTTGTAATTGCTTGTCATTCTCATGCTCTAAGGCAATTGCCTGCAGCTTAATACTGCAAGTTCCTTGCCTCAATCTTTAATGTGTCTTTCAGGATCTAGTTCCAAGCTGCCTTGTACTTAGAAGTTGTTAGATCTTCGAAGACATCATGGTGGCCATTACACAGCCGCAGTATACAACCCAAAAGGATGTGAGGAAAAGCACAATGCGTTCCTGCTCAGCCCTTTCCCCATCTTTTGAACATTTTAATGAGGTTCTTTCATGAAAAAGCATGCACTGAAGCAGCCAACACATTGAGCAAATGTGAGGTCAAGTCGTAACAAAGGTAATGGGATCTGTAGCATTACCTCCTATCTCGCAAGAAATCCTACTTGTCTTGACTTTAATGAGATTAATTCTTTTTAGTGCCACAGATGTTCAAAACATAGAGGTATAAATCCTTCCAGTGGGAAGACTACTGCTAAGATCTTAAGATCTAATTATATGCAGAATTAAATACTTAAAACACACACACTTATCCTAAGAGACTGCTTTTTCTCTTACCTGGATATTTCCCTCCTCTGCTTCTCTTAATGAAGCAAACTATCAGCAAAATCAGGACCAGAAGAGCGATGGCACACATCAGTCCAATAAACCAACCCTGAGTTGCAATGTCCCCTTGGTTCTTAGTATATGCTAGTAGGAGGAGTCAAAAGAGACAGGGTGAAAGTAGAATTGAACCACAGTATAACAGAAATATCAAACCAAAGCCAATAGATTCTTTCTCTCCCATCCACTGGCATCCTTCAGTTTTTAGGACTTCCCTTAATTGTCCTGCACTCTGTGATTGTGTGCCAAGGAAAACCTGTTTTTAATCTGAAGCACGATGTTGATCCCCCCCCCCCCCACATTAAAACCCAAGATTCTAAAAGGGACAATGCAGATAAAAGGGTTGCAGTGGTATGTGGAATGGGACAGGTGAGAAACAAAACATTGCCTAACAAAGGAGGGTATATAAAATGGAGAAAATAATAGCAGAAGAAGCTGGGTAACAGATATGATCTCTCATATACAGTCATAGAAAATATGCGGTTTGCATAGCAAAAGTCCTCCAAGAATCAACTGAGGGCTTATATCTATGTGGCACCCAGTTCAAATAATCCAATAAGTACAAATAATTTCCCGAGACATTATACACTGCCTTTACAACTGTGCGTAGCAAAAGAACTAAAAGGAATCCATACCAAAATGAACAGTTTGGTATGTACTTTATTTATATTTTCAGCTTTTGCCCATTTCGAGTATTTGGAGGGGGTTAAACATATTTTCACTAAAATATAAATAGCCATAAGAATAGTCTATCAGCTTAACACTGGCCTATTAAAACACTAATAAATGATGATAATGGTTTTAGAAGAACTCAGAAAGATGCTAGTGAAACTCTGAAGGGATTTACAACTGAGGAATGACTACTAAGATAGCCTTTTGCCTTCGACATAAGGACCTGATAAATGGAAGACTAAGACAAAGATGTGGTAAATGGAAGACTGTCCCTCCTTTTTCCATTGTCAAACTTCTTTTAATCAATGACTGAGGATTCTTAGATTACTGAAAAATCACCCTCAAAAGGAAGAGAGATGGCAGGTGCCTGGGTGATTCAATGCTTCATGAGGACGGGGGGATGAATTTAGCTATAATACAATTTTAATACTGCTACATATTCATGATGAGGAGCAAACACATTCAGCTTGAATCACTTACTGTGATGGTTTCTTCTGAAAAGCAAAAAAGATCTGCTTTCCTATTTCAGTATGAAAATACCGGCACTGTAACGGATTTGTGTAGAAATTATTTTCCCCACTTTGTGCATAAATAATATCATAGTCTTATGTGAGCAGAAACTTAGTGAAGTCAATGTGTAGCTTAAGGAGCAGTCAGGGGTAGAGACTGTGAGGCAAAAAAGGTTCTTGTAAAGGGCCCCAACCCTGCCCCTGGATGGAGGGAGAGGGAAGGAGCAGGCTTGTCACAGCTTCTACATGGCTCCCTCTCAGTTACCTTAAGTTGGGCATGAAGTGCTGGTTTGCAGTGGTGGGAGTGCCTGCTCTGCAGTAGCCACCAACTCAAGCGTGGCAGTGACTCTCATCCATTTCACAGTTGGGGTGGCCAGCCTCAAAAGTGATCAGCCCACCGCAACTTTGCCCAGTGCCCTTAATAACCAAGCAGTACCCTGGTAGCAGTTGATTCTACTAAGCAAAGATCATTTCAGCTGACACAAACATTCCACAGCACTTTAAACAAAACACTACAACATTCCGGATTTTATAAAAAGCACAGAATGTAAAACTGTATTTCTTCCTCATTGTAGGAATAATTAACTTGGACCAAAGTACAAATGGACATAATAATTGAATTTGTGACTATTAAATCAGTGAGAGCCCCCCCCCCCCATCATGTGAATCAATGCATACAGCCTAATGGTTTCATCAGAACAGTGGTAGTAAATACTTCATATAAGCACTTTCAAGTTATCTATGATAAATATTTTTTGAATAGCACTAATGGAAGATTATCACAACCATACAGAGTTGAATTTCTGCCAAAATTATAATGAAGACACACTTTACAATAAAGCTAACAGACCTTTCCCAGTCTCTGTCTGGGTCTCTTCACATGGTAGCTTTAAATGTTCCAATCTGCAAAACTCTAGATGGGAGGTTAGTGATTGGTTCTCACAGCGTTTGCCATTAATGTTAAAAAGCAGTAGCAGAGCACAGGAATATTTTGGGTTATAGCAATGGAGTTGGGGAGTGGTGGTAATGTTTTCCTCCCATGCTGTTTCCCCAATAGAAATTGCTGCCCACTGAGCTAATGAGTTGCAGTACATGTGTGGAGAAGTACACATATTGTACCTGTCTTTTTAACCACAATGAGTAATAGCAGTCCAGCCGAGGAATTTCTATTAGGGGAACAAGGATTAGTTCCTCAACGTACCCCTGCTCTGCAGCTCAAGTTTACATGCTTCTTTTATTCAGTTCCTTTCTACCATTAAAGAAAATGTCATGAAATCCTACAAGTAAGGTGTACTTTGGCACTGAGTATCCATTATCTATCAGTCAATTAGAAAAGAAGGCTCAGTTTAAAAATCTCTGCATTAAGAGCTGTAGTTGTTTCTCATACCATCCTCCTTTGTCTTCATTTCCTAATGAAACCAGGTTGAGAAATTTAAATAAAAAAATTATATACTACTAGCAATATGAGGATAGACTGATTTCTTTTCTAGCAGTAGTTTACATCATCACTGTATCTAATTCTCAACATGGGCAAATCTGTAGATACTTCAGTCCTGAAACTGGAGACATGAACAGGCAAAACAGATCTTTCTGCAAACCTGAAATGAGTCTCAGGTTTGCAGAAAACCCTGAAATCTAAAGAAAGGGGGGGGGGAACCCTTAGTCATAATTGCTACGCAACCACAACAATATCACCAGCCTTCAAGCCTTGATTTCTGGCAGTAAAAGGGAGGATGAGGGGGCAGGGCTTCTTCTAAGATATTTTGGTCTTTGAGACAGGACTCCTGGGGCTAGGTAAATATGTAATCACTGTACAACTTGCTGACACCAAGCTTTCATGACTCACCCAGGACTAGTCGCTTACTACTGTTCAACAGCAGCCACCCCACAAAAACCAGTGTGATGTAGTGGTTAGCATTTCAGACTAGGATCTGGGAGATGCAGGTTCAAATCCCCACTCTGGTATGGAAGTTCACTTAGTGACCTTAGGCCAGTTACACACTCTTAGCCTAACCAACCTCATAGGGTTGTTGTGAAGATAAAAGGGGTATAAATGAAGTAAATAAATAATAAATATAACTGAAGATGGGGGGGATAAAAAGTAAATGAGTTGGTGGGTGAGAAGGAAGCAGGGGAGGGGAGAGGATGTGAGGGCTGTCAAGAAGCGGGAAAGAGGAAATAGTGTGGGGAGAGGGACACAGGGGAAAATGAAATGCCCCCCTCAAATCCTGGTTCATTTCCCACTTGTTTTATATGACTGGAAGAATCTACCACTATATCTTTTTCCATTATGCTTTTCAAAAGATATAAGCAGCTTTAATTGACCGAAGGAGTGCCACATGCCCCTTGTGGCATTTGCACTTTATTGGTTCCCTTTCCCTCCCAGACAGTTGATTCACCAAGCATTTTCCTTTCTTGTTATAAAAGCCTAGTTGTGGGAGGTGAGCATACTTTGAAGCTATGAAATTCTTCTAATAGAAGGAGCAGGATACTAACTGCATGGCCCTAGAACTGCATTAAATGAAGAGAATTTACAGACCGGGGGCAGGGGGAATAGAATTATGTAAGAGGCCATTGGATTGAGTGGTCATTCTATTAGTGACACTAACATGGAAACGCTTTCAATAGAAGAATAAAATCTGGAAAGAATCAATCTATAGAACTGTGAAACCTAATTCAAAGCAATACAAATAAAAAGAAGTGTGAAATGGCAAGAGTGTTTTGGACAGTATAATGTCCAAAGAATTTCTTACAGCATCTATCAATCTTAATTCTTAACATGGCCCCAGAATGGGAATGGGACGGCTTCTACCCCCCAGGCTTGCAGAAAAACCTAAAGTTTAAACAAATAATAAGGAGGGAGGTTAAAACCTTCCCCAAAGGAGATCTTTTGACAGTTAGCCTTTTGGGGTCGCCTAATAACTGAGATACTGGAACCCAGACCTAGGCAACACTGGCAGAATGGAAGCCTCGGAGAAATCAGCAGAAACCCATGAGGGAAATTTTTGCCTTCTCATCCCCACTGTACTGGTTGGTTATCACAAGATATAATTGTTTATCTACCATGCATTTCTTATAAGATCATATTATTTGCAGTTACAGCAAAGAAAATTTGAGCCAGGTTTCTGGGAAAAGAGGCCCCAAATGCTGTTTTTATTTTAATGTGATACATCTGACTGATGTGACTTATGTATATGTACATAATTAATTTGTACCTGGGATTCTTGATTTTTACCAGTTTGACTAATTCTCTTATTTTTATTGCAACAGACATAACATTGCTACCCATTCAGAATTGTTAAATAAAACGATAATATATTGAGAATAGTGAACCTAAATTAGGTGCCCAAATCAGTAGATTCTTTAACCAGTGAACTACATTAGAAATTAATTGAAAACAAAATATTTTCACCCATTCCAGAAGTTTGTATTTCTAGACCAATAACTGTATGAAGTTAGATGGCAAGATACAAAGTTCCACATGAACTAATATTCTAGGATATAATTTTGGAAGACATTATTGTGGAAATATTGTTGGTTTTGTAAGTATGCAATGCATGTCTGGATTCATGCATATAAAGGGACACTAAATAAGATGCATCTCATAAGCGCAAACAGAATGAATAGCAAATAATGTTGCCTATGTTTCTTTACATTTTATATATGAAAGGATGGCAAGATAACATCATAATATTATGATTTTTATACTTATGGTTACTACATTTGCAGGGAAGTTGTGTGTAACTACTCTTGCAGAGTATTGTGAGAGGGACAGAGGGAAGGCAGTACAGTCCACTAATACTAGTGCATACTTAATCTTGTGCAAGCAGCAGCAATGCTTTCATCAAGACCAAGTCACTGAAGTGAAGTCACTGGAAGAGCTCTTCAAATGTGAGTGTGGAGGAAAGTCTTGTCACTGAAAGTTATGTTGGTAGAAAAGTCTTATGGAGTGAAGATACAGTGTTCTAGCAAAAAAGAAAAGGGGAGGGAAGTTTTTACCTCCCATTTAAAAAAAAAAAGGTATGTGATGACTTTTTACAAAAAGCAGGTAAAACAGCTTACAGTACATAAAAAATGGATGTTACTCCATGAAAGATTATCTCTAATTAAAAATAATAAAACTTGCAGTTCAAGTCCAAATACACAAAAGCATTACTAAAGCAGATAAAATGATACATCAGCATACACCACCCAACATACAACATACAATTCACCAAGAGTGCCTCCTGCTTGGAGCAAGGCGTACATAGACAGTAGCGTACAGTAACTCCTTTAGAGGACAGTATAATCCTCACCTCCTTGGAATGCAGGAAGATGGTAAAATGACTGCAAACCATTTAATGTGAGGAGTGAAGGTAGGTTGCCTGACAGTGAATGCTTGAGGGATGACCTAGTACATGTGGACAGCAGCTGTGGCTCAGTGCCAATCTGTCCTCTAATTGGGCTGCTCCATATACTGCCATACCCAAAAGGTCTAAAAATGGTGTTGGAGGGTGTTGCAGACATGAAACTATGCCTGGCTTCATGCCAACGTAATAGGCACGTCCCTCCAGTGATGCCTGGAACAGCTGGCTACCTCCCACTCAAACCCACAACATCCAAGAATGAAAAATTATCCAGTTTAGAATTTGCCAAATAGTCTAGATCCAGAGAGTGCTTGTTTGTACAAAATAAATTATGATCGATGTTGGTGCTGCAACATAAAGAGTGTTAACAAAGAGAAACGTGGATTCAGACATAAGAACATAAGGGAAGCCAATGTTGGATCAGGCCAGTGGCCCATCCAGTCCAACACTCAGTGTCACACAGTGGCCAAAAACACCAGGTGCCCTCAGGAGGTCCGCCAATGGGACCAGACACTAGAAGCCCTCCCACTATTACCCTTCCTCCAGCACCAAGAGTACAGAGCATCACTTGCCTCAGACCGAGAGTTCCTATCTATACTTTGTGGCTAATAGCCACTGATGGACCTCTGCTCCATATGTTTATCTAATTCCCTCTTGAAGCCATTTATGCTTGTAGCTGCCACCACCTCCTGTGGCAGTGAATTCCATGTGTTAATCACTCTTTGGGTGAAGAAGTACTTCCTTTTATCTGTTCTAACCTGACAGCTCAGCAGTTTAATGGAGTGCCCATGAGTTCTTGTATTGTGAGAAAGGGAGAAAAGTACCTCCTTCTTTACCTGCTCTATCCCATGCATCTTATAAACCTCGATCATGTCACCCCTCAGCTGTCGTTTCTCCAAGCTAAAGAGCCCCAAGCGCTTTAACCTTTCTTCATAGGGAAAATGTTCCAACCCTTTTATCATTCTAGTTGCCCTCCTCTACCCTTTTTCCAATGCTATATCTTTCGTGAGGTGTGGTGACCAGAACTGCACACAGTACTTGAAATGTGGTTGCACCATCAATTTGTACAGGGGCATTATGATACTGGCTGATATGTTTTCAATTCCCTTCCTAATAATCCCCAGCATATCATTGGCCTTTTTTATTGTAGTCGCATACATATATGCCAAAACATGCTAATGCCATAAGGAAGGCATACAGACAAGAACCTGCAAGTTTTTTGGGGGGAGGGGTACAGCAGAAATACCTAACTGATAGCATTCAATTGATGAAGTACACATCTCCAATATATGTTAGAGAAGAAGAAGAATTCTAACTTTAGCCTGGTATACCCAAATGCAGTAAGGAGGGAGAACTTTGCCATGTCTTCCAGTTGGACATTTCTTGCCCATCCAATAGAAAAACAAAAAAATAAATAAATCCCAATACAGTTTTTGCTTACATTATAATTTGTGAACTCCTGAAAAGTAAAACCAGGGTATTAGTAATGGACCTAATCAGCTACAGTTCAGAGATATTTTCCATTAATTTCCAAATCTGAAAGATTCCACCTGACACGAGGAAGGAGAAAACAATATCACATGCTACTCAATACTACAGACAAACTGATATCTACAGACAGCATAAATGAAACATGCCCAAGTCAAGTACTTGGTTTTCTTGCCCCTATCCATTAGCAGGAAGGATGCCAGTCTTATCAAAGAGGTTGCTAAAATTATACCAAATTACAACAAAGGCCTTGTACCTTTTAGCTATCCAAGTGGTTTTTTTGTATTAGTATCTTCATTCATTCATGAATAAATTCTCCCCATGTTTCCCTTGCGGCTCAAAGTGTCTTATTATTCCAAGATTAAGAACATACAAAACACAATAAAATCACATGAACCCCGCCCTACCAAAGTATAGCATGAAAGAGTTCAAAGAACAGTATAGGTATTGATTTCAGCTTCACAACAGTGATTTCAGCTTCACAACAGTGTTGAATTCAGACCCTTGTCACAAGCAGAAATATAGGCACAAGCAGCTTCAGATTGTTTTCTAGAGGGTTACATTTTAGAGGGTTAGTGGGTATGAATCATGCTTTCACCATTTCTTATTTTTCCTCTGGCCTCTTGTCTCACCATTCTGATTGTCAATTCAGAAAGTTCCCATTGCTTTCATTGCAGCCCAATTTAGCTGTGAGGCAGAGAGCTTCACTGTGAGCTTTTGCTTGGGCTGAGCATCATCTTGTTGAAACTGGTCTCCAGCCTGTGCAATGCAACTGCATGTGTTTAGTTAGCATGGCAGCATATGTCCTCAACGCAGGGCTGGGGTGGGGGGGTGGGGGTGGGGGAGGTGTGCTGGAACTCTCAAGAGGGAAATGAAGTTTTCAGTCTGTATACTGAAAACTCATTAACTTTTAAGCAGTTTAAAAAGAATTTTGTTGAAGAGGTTCCGGAACTCCATTCTAGTGCGTTCCCCCATAAAAATAGCCCTGCCTCGAGGGTTAAGGAACTCTGGTGTGCAAACTAAGCACACGAAGCTGCTCTGCAAAAGTGACAGCACACTATAAATGATACATTGACAGTGTAATCCTAAAAACAGTCCTGGGAGTAAACCCCACTGAACAGAATAATGAGACCTGTTTAGAACTACGCTTTGTTAAATAGGAAAGCTCTTTTGCCCTACCAGCCTCACTTTTAAATTGTGCCTCAGACTTTAGATCCTTCTCTTTTGTCTTCTCAGATCCTATTATTAGCTCAGTCTCATTATTGTCTGTTGTAAGATATCACTAACTTTGTTCTTTTCTTTCTTAATTCTACCCATACCTGGTCCATTTTTTAGTATGCCTTTTTATTTTTTATCTCTCATTTTGGGGTATTTTTCTCCTCAAGATCATTTTCATTGCTTTTAAACCTCATCTTTTTTCATCGTATTTTCTGTTTTGGGGATTTTTTTGGTGTTATTGTTCCTATCCACTGTATATTCTCATGTTGTTCCTCTTTACTACTATAAGTCAATCAATTCTCTTCCTTTTAAAATGCCTTCAAAATAATTTCAGTTGGATTATGCCTAATAATTTTTGTTGTGTCTTCCTGTTCTTCATTTCATTTTTGTCTAAATCAGAAGGCTCTTCTATTAGGCACATTGTGTACAGTGCTTCATTTTTAGGCACTTCACTCACAATAAATGTCATTACATTTTCTTTCACATGCCTTTATATTAGAAGTCAGAATGTTTTCTACTCTACAGAGTCTAAATCCCACCATATATTTAAGCATTTTATGTTTATAAAACTTCCTGGATATCAGATTCAGGTGGGGTAGCCATGTTGGTCTGAAGCAGCAAAACAAAGTTCGAGTCCAGTGGCATCTTTAAGACCAAGAAAGTAGGGTTGCCAGCCCCCAGGTGGGGCCTGGAGATCGCCCGCTTTTACAACTGATCTCCAGCTGACAGAGATCAGCTCCCCTGGAGAAAACAGCTGCTTTGAAGGGTGGACTTCATGGAACTGTACCATGCTGAGGCCCCTCCCCTCCCCAAACCCCACCCTCTCCCGGACCCACCCCCAAAGTCTCCAGGTATTTTCCAATCCAGACCTGGCAACCCTACAAGAAAGTGTTATTGACAGTATAAGCAGGGCTCCGTTGGGGCCGGGGCGCGACGGAGCGCCGCTCCGGGAGAGAGGAGGGCGGGGGGCGGGGCCAGCGAGGGCGTTTGGGGCAGTCCAGGCAGGGCTCTGCTGCTGCCGCTCGCTCGCTCCCTCCCTCTCCCCCCCCGCGCAGGGCCCTAGCGGCGGCGGGTGCTCCACCACTCTCCCACTGGAGCCCCCGGGGAGCAAGGCTGGGGAAATGGGAGGATGGGCATGGCCTCAGAATGGGGCAACGCCTGGTTCACTTCACCAAGCCTCAACCCCTGCACGGTCAGTGACCTGGGAGAGTGCAAGGCCTGCTGTCCCTTTTCTCGCTCTGCCGTCACCACCTTTCGGCAGCTCTCCCTCTGTTCTCTCTCTCCGTGCCACTTCCTCCTTGACTGTCCCGTGACTCTCCCTTTTATCCCCTCCCTCGCCCCTCAGTGCTCCCCACTCCTATCCCTTCACCTGCCCCACTCGTGCCTTCCCCTGTTGATCATCTCTCCTTCTTTCCTCGTTGGTGTCTTCCGCTCCTCCTGGCTCAGCCCACCCCTGCCTCTCGCTTGCTCCTGGCTGTTTCCTCCAGGCCCGCCCCTTTCGCTCCTGGCTGGTGAGTCCTCGAGTCCCCCGGGCTGTCTCCCTGCTGCCTGTTCCCCTGGCGGCGGCCTGTCCCTTGTAGGTCTCCCCGGGCCTCTCTGGGGTCCTAACTCTTCCTCTCCTGCAGGCACGCTGAGGCCAGCCCCGGGACCTCGCGGCCCCCGTGGTCTCCCTCGGGCAAGTCCTGGCGGCTCTGTCAGGGCTTCCACCTCCCCCTGCTGCACCTTGGAAGCTGTTGGAGGTGTCTCCGTTCTCAGTCGGGGCCTCAGGTAAGCCTGCTGAGCTCCTGCCATGGGGCTCCCGGGAGCCCCGGGAACAGCTGTACATCATGACCACAACACTGTTTTGGCTCTAATGGCTCAGGGAATTTTTTTAAAAAGAAACATCTTTCCCAGAATTTAAAGAAGGGCATGGTTTCCACCCTCCCTCTCTGTGTTGCCTTTCTCTCTAATGGAGACCCAAAGTTATTTACGTCATTTGCCCCTTCTCCATTTTAGCCTCATAAGAACCGTATAAGGTAAGCCTTGCTAAGAGCAAGTGACTGCTTGAATTCAAATCCTTTGCCAACATTGTAATTACTATACCACCCAGGTACTAATAAGTTAGGGAAGATGTTATATCTCCGTTGATTTGACATCAGGGGTGTGGCATATGCAAATAAGTTATGCTAATGAGCTCCTGCACCTCTTTTTTTACGAAAGGACCCCTGAGTATAAGCTTTCATATGCAAGTCTGTATCTGAGGAATTGTGCTTGCACATGAAAGCTTATACAGTGAATAAAACTTTGTTGGTCTTAAAGGTGCCACTGGACTCAAACTTTGTTCCTTAATATCATTTAGCTTACAGCTTGTTAAACAATGTCCCATTCCTCTTGTTGGGCTTTTATTGAGTGGATTTCAGACATTTCTTACACAAAATCTGGACCTAACTGCTGACTTGCTTCACCAAAAAAAGCTACCATTATGGCTAACACACCCACGAACAGCAAGTCAACTGGGATATTACAATGCATGATTAACTATAACTACCACTTGAGCTAGCTACTTGAATCCCAACCAGAGCTACACCCTTCTAAGGCTCTTGAAGTCCATGGGTTTACAAGGGTGTAACTATGCTTAGGGCTGTACTGTTTATTGATAAAATTTCCAGATTGTTATTTATTATGTCATTTATTGGCATAAGCACGACACATTTCTTTGTGTATCTTTTGCTGGTAAAAAAAGTCACTCACACATTTCCCCACAAATGCCCAGATATAAAACTCTTCATATGTTTACATGTGTCCATGCGTCAGCAGGCTACATGGCAATGAGAATAATTGGTGGCAACATGACAATGTTTAGTAGGTGGACACAAGCACAATCCACCTCCCCAACACATAAATGTAACACATAGCAACAGGATAGCAGGTTTCTTGACAGGAGGCCTGATCTTCAGGTCTAAACAAATAGCCATGGTTCTCTGCCCTTGTTATAAGCATTACAATGCAAAATCAGGCTGGTTTGCTAAAAGGCCATGCTGATGCATTTTCAGCAAATAGTGCATCAAATGGAGGAGGGGAAAACATGCACACCACCCTAAGCTTCTCAGAGAGAGGATGGGATAAAAATTAGATATGTATTCAGATAACCAGTAGAGATTATACATTTCAGTTTGTTAGCTCTATAAGAAGGGCAGCATGTGCAATGTCAGCAAAAGAGTGGATGAAGTTTGTTCCATGCATGGCTTAATTCCTCCATCCGAAGAAATGGCAAAAAAAAGCAATATAGTCTCGAATGGAACAAAATGTCTCCAAGATGTATTACACAGTGGGACTGAACCTCATCTCACCTGCACTTGTGTTAAAGGTTATGTTCGAGCTGGTGATGGTATCATTCCCTCTGAGAAAAACCCGTACTATATACTTCTCCCCAGGAGTCAGGTTAATCAGCTCCATAAAGGGTTTATCAGTGGCAGATTTCATTGTTTTGTTACCTAAGAAACAGAAACCTTACATCAAAGGCAGCTGTGAGAAAAATCAGAGATTACCATACTGGCAAATTCCACCAAAGACACCTTGAGCTACTAAAAAGACACATGTCCCTGCTGATAACAAGCAGTGAGTTAGAGGGATGTTCCACTGACTATCCATGGTTTTGGTACTATCAATTCAAACTTCAAGAATTAGTGTACAGAAGTCTTGCCAGCAATTCATACTACCTGTATGCATAAAAATGAATGTTTGAACCAGCATTTAGTCTAATGAAGCACCTATTTCAATATCCTTAGACTGCACTCAGTTGAGCCTACCCATACTACAAGTTCAGCAATTTAGCACAAAATCAGCAGTACAAGAAAAATAAACCAGAAGGCCTTCACACTGTCATCTCTGAATAACCCTTATTAGGATTGGAAGCAATTGGCATAGCCTTTACTTAGGTTGGTGGTGTCATACTGAATTTGAAGGGTACATCACATCTGAGCAATCCCCCCTCTGGAAGCAACCTTATGCTATATTAGCAGGACCATCCTCAGCAGAGTTACACCCTTCTAAGACTTCAATGCAGTTGGAAGGGTATAACTTTGCTTAGGACTGCAGTGTAAAAAGTAAATTTTTTGAACTAATAGCTGAACAGGGTTAAATAGAGCTCACTTAAAATCTCTTATTAGGAACATGCAGGTGGAATAATAAGGTTAAACCTATATTAAATTTATATGGTTAAAGCAAATAGTCATACATTAAAGAGGTACAACGAACTTGTTACAAATCCTGGTACAGGTAAATCCTATGAAATTGCTAATATTTTTTGTATGATAAGAGTTTTAATAATCCTGTCTGAATACAACATTTAGATGTTAGCGAAAACATTTTCAACTGCTGTTATAAAACTGCTGAAATCCAGAGTAACCCTTTTGCTAGCAGTGGCTGGGTTTATCAGAGCATTATTGGCATCCCTTAAAGACACATCTAAGAAACAGGTTCTTACACTTAACAGTGGAGTACCCAACAAGACACATGAGAAGCATCTTATAAAAGATAGATACTTTTGACAATTCAGAGACTGACTGCATAGGCACAAGGCAGTAGACTGAAACTTCTGTACAGTGACAGGCATTGTATCAAATACTTTTTATTCTGTGGTGCTAGATTAAAGTCTCACAAGGGTTACTTATTGATAGCTTATTTCAAATACGGTGGGTAATGCAAATGATGAAAAACTAACCTCATCTGCTACAAGCAATCCCAAGAATACAATATAGAGGCTGCCTCAGCAAATTAAAACAATGAAAAGCATAGCTACAAATATATACTTTGAATGAGAGAAAGACAGTCAGATGAGATCTGAGTTTAACTATCAAACACATAATTATACAATTCATATAATGTCTGCTTAATGTTCTCCGCAAATCAAGATAAAACAGTGTGAGACTGCAATGGATTATGAACAAAGTATATGTTGGTTACTTTGATGGCTACTTACTAAAACAAATGTTCAGAACAGAAAGATCGGAACAGATTCTACACCAAAATGCATTTTTACTATTTATCTCCAAAGCTCTTCTGTTACAGTTGGTTAGATCAGTGGCAGACTCCAAATGTTCTCCTATGATAGCTGTGGGTTTTAACCCTATATATCTCTCAAACCACAATTGGTCTCATTTTCCAAACCTTACCTAAGAATTTGCTGCCAGTTTAACATTTATGGAGAGAGTTCTATAACTTTTTTATTCTATTCAAAGTACAAGCTTTCGTGTGCAAGTGCTTGCGCACAAAAGCTTATACCTTGAACAAAATTTTGTTGGTCTTAAAGGTGCCACTTGTTCTGCTGCTTCAGATCAACAAGGCTACCCACCTGAATCTATTTTATTCTACGAAATTCTGCAGCAACCACAAACAACTTGGGTCATTTTTTAAAAGCAGCGTTATCAGGATGCATTGTTCTGAATCCACCAGCAAAGGGATGGGGAGGGAACTAAATTCCATAGGTTAGAAGAAAAAGAAGAGTTGGTTTTATACCCTGCCCTTCACTACCTAAAGGAGTCTCAGAGCGGCTTACAATCTCCTTCCCTTCCTCTCCCCACAACAGACACCCTGTGAGGGAGGTGGGGCTGAGAGAGCTCGGACAGAAACTGCTCTGGAGAGAACACCTCTGAGGCTGCAGTCACACACACTACATAATCCACTTTCAATCCACTTTCCAGCTGACTTTTACTGTGGCTGATTCTGCATTGGCTTTTCTCTCCATTGTTCTACCAAACCCAGTTGGAATAGAAATTCCCGTCTGCATTGCTTGCTGCTTTCATTTCCTTTGATTATCGGGTTTAACTGTAGCCTCCACACTGCTTTCACTTTCTTTGATCATTGTATTTCATTGTACCTTCTGCATATATTTATGGCCATTTTATGGCCTTTCAGGGGAGACTTTGCAGTCAGTACAGCATTGCCCCAAGGTATTTGAATGTGGTTTTGAGCTGAACTTTCCCCTCCCAGTTGAGAAAACGTGGAGTGAATGCTAGATGCTGAATTGCCTTGTGTGAAAAACAGGTTGCTTACTTGTAACTGATGATCTTCGAGTGGTCATCTGTGCATTCATACCTATTAGATTTAGTGTGCCTGCGCTGATCCGATTGGTGTTGTACAAAGCTCACAATGGGATTTTTGTTCCTCCCCCCTGAGCCTGCGTGTGAACCCCACCGTGCATGCCCAGAAGGGTGGGGTGCAGACATCCCGCCAGTTCCTTCTGACAGCTGTGCCATCTAACCAAGAATGCGAACCCGACAGCAGTGGGCAAGGAAGGGCGGGCAGTGTGAATGCACAGATGACCACTTGAAGATCATCAGTTACAGGTAAGCAACTTGTTTATCTTCAATGTGGTCTCTGTGCATCACACCTCTTGGAGAGTATAAAGCAGTAGCTCACCTGGAGGCAGGTGCTGTCATTCAGTCAATGGGTAGCAGAAGACAAGACCAGACGACCCATGCTGTGTTCTGACATCTAGCGTGTAGTGCTTTTTTTTTATTAACAATTTTTAACATTTTTAAAAACATATAACCATGCAATAACTAGTGTACTTAATCTTGTATAACGCCATATGTTCATTAACTGTTTAAAAATATATCATGTTTTGGTACAAAGGGTTAGTTGGAAGAATGTCTTTTTCCATTAGATAGCTTACAGTCGGGAACCAGATACATACAACTTTGTTTTGGTATTGAGTTAATGGACTGTTACATACAGTATATGACAATTTACACAAGATAAAATATTCCCAGATTTTCGTTAACCTATTTTGAATAGTTGGAGCTATCTATCCATTTAAATGCCATCAAAGTTTTTGCTATTGTCAGTAGTACTGAGATTCCTTCTATATTTCCCTGTGTTGTGTGTAATGTCTTCCAGTTTTCCAGCAGTATCACTTCTGGTTTCATTTCTAACATGATAGAGGTAATCTTTTATGTTCAATAAAATCTGTGTCCAAAATACTTTAATTAGTGGACACATCCACCAACAGCGCAAGAAATTTGCTAATTGACCACATTTTTTACAATTTGGTGAAAATTTATTATTTATTCTATAGGATGTAGCAGGTGGAATATATCCTCTTAAAAAAGGCTAAAAAAAGGGCCAACAAATAGCTGCAAATCAAGAGGGTCAAGCTAACAACAGAATAATTATAATGAAAAATATTGACATTTATTAGGGTGTACACATAAATAAATCAAAATAAAATTAAAAGAGACAGTCCAAGTATCCAACATATAAAACTAGGTTCATAAAGAACTAATAGCAGTACATATCAAGCTGATGGATAAAACCTTTGACCTAAGGACCATACGCATTTCGGCCCCTATGGGCCTTCCTCAGTGGTCAATATTCCTTATAAAGTGACACATATCCAAAAATGCATACAGAATTTTGACCACTCAAAAAATTCTACTCAGAATTTAGGCTGAGTAGAGCCTAGCTCAGAGCCCGAGACCACTTGGCCTGCACCTGTGCTCACCGCATGAGACTTATGTGTGCTTTTAGCCAACTTGTGAGGCTTGTCTTTCTTCTTCTTTTTGGCAGGGGTAGAATCTGCCAAATGAACTGTCGACATCTGTCGCTTGGAGGGAGGAGGGCCAGTGTCCGATGCCGACTTTGGCATAAGGGGTGCCGTCAACTTCGAGGGCACTGCTGTCGACGTCAAAGACTTCAGTGGGGCGTCTGAAGCCATCGGCTTTGGTGGACGGGGAGCCAATGCCGATTCCCACAAGGCTACCCTCAGCCTTGCTGCTCTGTTTTTTCTCGTTTGGTTTGAGAACTTCGCACAGTGCTGACAGGTGTCTGGACAATGACTTTCACCCAGGCGCAAAATACAGATAGTGTGACCATCAGGGGGAGCGAGCTTGCTTCCACAGTTGGTACACCTCTTAAAACACCCCCACTTTTTAGCCGTAAACTGTGAATGGAGTCAGAAAAAGTCCTCAGACAAAATTTGGGGGGGGGGGGGAGGCGGCCGAAGCTGAGGCAGAAGAAAGAAAAACCTCCTTTCCTAAAAGCTTTTTTTTGCAGAAAAATAGAAGAAATAAAACAGAAAAAAATGAAGAGATCCAAAAAGGATTCCCGAAGTGAGGTAACCCAATTCCACACCGACTGGAAGATGAGCTGTTAACAGTGTGGCAGTCAGAAGAGAACTTGTGGGATGTCCGCGCCCCACCCTTCTGGACATGCACAGTGGGGATTCCTGCACAGGCTCAGGGTGGAGGTGCGAAAATCCCATTGTAAGTTTTGTACAACACCGATTGGATCAGTGCAGGTGCACTAAATCCAACAGGTGTGATGCACAGAGACCACATCAAAGATCTGGCAAAATCCAGTTAGAAAGTGCACTGAAAATGGATTATTTAGTGTATGTGACTGCAGCCTGAGAGAACTTGTGATTGACTGAAGGTCACCCAGCTGGCTGCATATGGAGGCGTGGGGAATCAAATCCAGTTCTCCAGACTAGAGTGTCACTCTTAACCACTACACCAAACTGGCATACTTAACCACTACACCAGCATAAAAATCACAGTTCCACTATAATCTGATTTACAAATTAAATACTATGCCTTCTCCTTGCCTGTCCTCTCCTCTAGACCAAGCAACAGAGGTGAAACTTTTTGGGACACATGAAGATCTGTAAACAGCTCTCCAGCATATTGCTAAATTTTAAATAGCAGTTGCAGAATCTGTGGCAGAGGGTCTTCCCTCTCTTTTCTTAATATCACACAGCACCCCATAGCTGCCATTTACCTCGCCAAGGGAAACACTCAGGTTGCCTATAAGGTTTCCTAATGGGACAAATAGCAGTTCTAGGAGGGGCCATTTGAGGCTGGGAAAGGGGCAGGGGAGAAGTTAAGCCTCTCTCCCTGATTCAGATCCAGGCCCCAGCAGCTCTTTAACAATAAAAACATGCTGTTAATGCATTCATGGATCCTCCTGTGTTTACTCTAGTTAAGCTCTGAATTACACTGTACTTAACATCATATAACAATCCATTAAACCCCTGAGAGATGCCAGGATCTCTGGTGGCATCAAGAACCCTGAAGTATTCCCACGCCCCAATGCTTACTGTTGATATACTCAACCACAAACTCAGTTTCAGGATCAAACTTGTGGTTCCAGGTGATGTTTGCCCAGTTACTGGTAGGTGAAGCTTTTACATCCCAGATGGGCTTTCCATCGCCAGCTAGTGAACAGGTTAGAACAGAGGTTAGTATACTGGGTTATAAACAAATGTGCATTCTAACTTGTCTTCTGAATTAACTCATCACTTTAATATGAGGAAAAACTTAAAGCATAGCGTACAACAGGAGTTGGATGCTAGAGCACTAGTTCACATGGGAAATGCATGAGGTCTTGTATTTCTCCACTTAAAATGACATGTCAAATACTGATAGTAACTTTTCTGTAAATATGTTCTTTGAAATGTCAAGGTTATATACAAATTTCTATCACACCAGATAAAATCACTCACTGAAATGCAAGGAGAGACTATGCTAAAGACCTCATCAAACCAACCCCTAATTATTCTGTAGTGAGCAGTTTGGAAGGTGAGCTACATTTCTTAAAAAACGAACTACAGAGCAGCATTTTCAGAACAGCCAAAGAGGGAGTCATTTTCTGTGAAAGCTTATGTTGTCCCCATCCATTCGTATAGGCAGAACAGTGGACCAAGACACACTGAGTGCCGGTTTCAACTTTTAGGCCTTGTGAGGTATAAGGGATAAATTTTGCCCAAAATTAGTCTGTCTACAATTTCACTTGACTGTCAAAAACTAAGCTCTGCCTCCTTCACTTCCTACATTAGGTAGACTGTTCGTAGTTGATATGGCCAGATCCCAATAGAAGAACAGGCTCTGTTCTGCATATGTCTTGAACACTGCAGAAAGAGTACCAACTCAGCTTCTTACGGTGCACTCTATAGGTTCTTTAACCAATATGCTGATTGCCAATCTAGGGATCATTGAAAGACTCCTCTAATTTTTACTTTCCTAGCACTCAGGAAATTCAAATGTTTCTGCTCTATACATTTGACTTGCCTGTTTGCAGAGCATGGAACAAATGCAAATATAGTTAATGTATAGATGACCCTAATTTTGGAGGATCAAAGGAATTAAATGTGTTTCCATGGTGAGCCAGCAAAGAACATATGTGGAGTCTGTATAGCTGACTTCCTGAACTGATAGAGGAGGGTACATTTTTTGGGGGTAGCTTTGGTCTAATCATGCCATCCCGACTTGGTGCCATCCCCCACCCTCGCAGTATGTGCATCATAGCATACTCTATAGGGGACCCTCAGTTTGGAGATGCGATTCCTCATTTATGCGCAAGGGAAACAAACAGCAAAAAATAAGCCAATTCACCCACAGTTGTGTCTGATCACACAGTGATGGGCTGAGCCTGCAGCTTCAAAGGGATGTTAAAGGATCTGGCAGTAGGTGATGTGACAGACCGCTGCCTGAGACCCTGGAGAGCTGCTATGAGTTTGAATAGACAATACTGACTTTGCTGGACCAGAGGTCTGACTTGGTGTAAGGCAGCTTCATGTGTGTTCAATGATTGGTCAATGATTGGACATCTTGGAAAAGGGGATTTAGGCAGTTACCTAGATACTCTGGGACAATCTAAGTATAGGTGTTGATAGTAATGTTTTCTACAACTATCTTCATGATAGTTATGGATGCCAGTGGTTGGCTGTTGAGGCAGATGGGCCTTTCTGAAGAGTCATTCTAAAGCAACTTTATCAAAACTACCTAGGAAGTACACATTCTAAGTACTTCATTTGCTGCTAACCAATTCACATATTACTGAGAAAACCTCTGTGCTGTATGGTTTAAAAAGGCATTCATATTTTAATGTTAAGCCTTAATTAATGGCATAAAGTGTCTGGAAAAGATCGAAGTATGGTTTAGATAGCTAATAGAAAGGAAGGTGCAGTACCAGAATCATCTGCTGCAATAGCTATCGTGCCGGCAACAACTGTGGAGATGGTAGTTGCTTCCGTAGTAGTTGTAGCTTCTGTGGTGGTAGTTGCTTCTGTAGTGGTGGTTGTAGCTTCAGTGGTGGTGGTAGTGGTGGTTGTGGTCTCTGTAATCGTGGCCACAGTTGCAGTGGTAGTGAGATCAATTGTTGTTGAAGGCCACCATGTTGGAGCTAGGAGGGAGATGCAAAAACTGCATTTTGAGAGGTATTTGCATGTTTAGTCCTTTGGCTTTGCCATTCCCTGAAGCTAAAAGTGTATGCGAGAGAAGGCAAAGTGGATCAAGTCACATGCACAAAAAATTCCAGGATTAAACCAACCAAGCACACTGCAAAAAGAACAAAGCTCCAGTTTCTTCCCTTTGTAGACCTTCACTAGAAATAGCTATGTCATTCAGCTACAGAGTGGGCAGGTGTGGGAGAGGCTTGGAATCTCTCAAATAAAAGGTTCATGCAAAAGGCCTGGTGGGCAAGCACAGAGTAAACATGCAGAAAAGCAGCAGGAAGTGGGAGACCTCAGCCAAAGACAGATAATTGCCTACAAGCATGCTGTTTGTTTTTAGACTCCATCCACTGACTCAACAGATTGTGTTGGTTCTTGTAAGAGAATTATGGTTCTCAAAGTTCTCGTGACTGTGAACCACAAAGGTAGGCATAACCAGAATGAAAAACAAAAGGAACAGGAATGCTCTGCAGGAAGATACTAGAAGTCCTGCTTCTCAGAATGAAGCCACTCATTAATACAGCAAGTAAACCTTATGATCAGCTCGCCAAAATAGGAAGATCCAAGAATGTGGAACAATGCACAGCACAACAGTGTGGAATGCTGTGAAAAACCATAATCCAGCCATTTACTGTTTTGAGAAAGGAAAGTGCAATCAGCATGTGTGAATCCTTAAATGGCTTCCATAACTTAAAAACTACCAAATTTAATAAACAGCTATTTTAGTACACTGTGAGATGCTAGTCAGAAGGCTGAAAAGTCATTATATACCTGCAAGTCTGGACATATGTTTATAGCTTCTTGTGTGATTTCATTCTCTTAATGTGCATGTGAATATTTTCAAACATATCAGAAATACTGTACTTCGAACACCCTCAAGGACAATGCAAAACTGTATAAATTAACTTTTAAAATATTCTCATATTAGTAACTGTACACCCAAGAATCCTCTTAAAACAAAACACTCTCATTCATTTATCACATCTGGCAGGAGAAAGCTAGTGTGTTCTGTTTTTACTTACGTTAGCATTTCTAGCAATTGAGAATTTTGTCAGTGATCCCGATGACTTAGGAAGGGAAAGAACAGTTAGCTGCACTTTATTGCTGGCTACTGAGGACTGAAAGGATGGCCATTTCAGAACTTTGCAAATTAGTCAAATAAACTGCTCTTAAGGTCTGCACAACACAAGTAATTCAGAAATCACTTCCTCTGGTGGATAAAGTAATCCAGGAAATCTGAGGCAGGATAATACCCTGGAATTCTGCAATGCCCCAGTTGCAATTGATAGGGGAGAAAAATGGGGTGGGGGAGATAGTTCTGCATAAGTGCAACACAGAGAGCCCGCACGCACGTTCCTTAATTTCTTGGTCAGACATTCAGTTGCATGCCATAATCTATCTGCAGAAGGTGCTAACCATTGCTAATCTCCCCAACTTTCTCTAAGCCTCTGCAACAATTTTTGACTCTGGAAAACTTTCCCCCCATGGTTGCATTACCTGCATAGACTACTAGCCATATGCTTTGGGAGGCTGCAGTGGAGAGGAGAAAAGGGGCAAAATCACTCCCCATCCCAGGGGCATCAGGTTTTGAAATCTCGGGGGGGGGGGGGGCTCCGAAACGATGCTGCCACCGCCTCTCCCCCCCCCCCCCCCGCCACTCTTCCCTCCTTTCCTTTCCCTCCCGGGGCTCCGGGAGAATGCCCAATGTAATAGCTGGGTGATGCTATCACGTTGGGCATTTGTCCGGAGCCCCGGGAGGGAGAGGGAAGGAGGGAGGGAGGAGTGGGTACAGGGGAGCTGGGGGGGGGAGAAAGAGGTTCTGGCAGTGGTGGCCAGCTGGCTGGTGGGCCTAGGAAGGTCCTGGGGAGGCGGGGGGGGGGGGGAGAGGCGGCAGCAGGTGCTCTGTTTTGCCGGGGGGAGCTCAGTGCCCCCCGGGAAATTTCGGGGGTGGCCCGAGCCCTTGAGCCCCCCGTAGTTTATGCCTATGCCCCATCCTGCCAGCTGCATGACTGGAGCTGATAAAAGAGGAAGAAGGGCATGATTTTTCCACCGCTCCCTACTGACCCATGTGGCTATTACTTCACACGTGTCCTGTGACCCTGGAAATTATTCAAAACAAAACAAAACCTTAGACAACTATTGCTCTCCATTGTTTTAATTTGGTATTAATAAACAACTGTAGTTCTGTTGCTTAGCTGTTACATTTTTCTCTCAATCTGCTGTTGGTGCTGCCTTAAGCTTTTTGGTAAAATCTAACTTGGGAACAGAAATTGAATTTGAGTGGTGGCTCTAAAGGCTGCTCTTGAATTGAGTAATTTCCCAAGTACCTTGAGTTAAAATGGTAGCTTAATACTCATTTGTCAGTCAAGCTTTCATTTAGACTGTTCTGGGCTTTTTAAAAACCAACCTTTTAACCAGTCATTTAATTCATTATTGGAATAAGTTTCACATAAAATAAAATATTGCAAATTGATGTCATGTGTTTGAAATATTTGAATTTTAAAATTATACTCGTTTGCTATCGTAAGGCCTTTTCTCTGTGTGTTTTTCTTTTAAATGGGGGCAGGCTACTGCATCTTAGCAATGAGTAAATATTGCTGTTCTTTCTGCACATGCCTAGTATATTGCTGAAGAAAGGAGTACACTGAACTACCTGCAATGCTGAACAAAAGCATTTAGTTTAGAGTTCAAACAGTGGCAAGATGAGAAGAGAACGAAAATATCTTATTTCTATCCACTCCTATTTTTGTAGGAAAGATATTGTGCTAAATGGGCAACTGGTAAAGATAAATCCTATGCCTTTAAACAGAATTTCCCTTAAGTAACCAAGTCTCCCTTAAATTCACAATTAGATTTAAAAACTTTTAACAGAATAGAATGATCCAATTTGCCACGGAGTGGGCAAAGCAAAATTAAATTAAATGTCTGCACACCCTGAACTGTAGATAGAATATTTCTCAGTGAACAGTTCTCTGCCAGCAGTTTTCTGCAAATCACACATTAATTTGTTTTAAGCTCTGCAGAAACAGGAAGTGCTCATCACACCACTTCTCAGACCTTGCAATTTCCAAACTATTTCACTCAAATGAGATTTGCATTGCATGGATTTTAAAAAGAACAACAAAAAAGAAGCCTGTTTCCCCCATCTTTTATTCAGTGTTAGTTATTAAAAAAAACAGGAAGAAGGGGTATGCCTCTTACTACTATACAAATACACTGGGAAATAAATTCTTCTTAATGGCTTTGTGATGCAAATATGCAGGATACTTAACAGTTTAAATTCATCTGCCTGCCATGAAATTGTGTATGTCTGTTTTATGTGTTCTTGGCAGCACCAGCTGAAAGTGGAATTTAAAGTATCTCTTAGTCTTCCTTGCACTCTGCTCAGGGTCAAGACCGGAATCCTCAAAAGATATGAATGGGAACAGGAAATATGCTTTTGGCTAACAACATTGTAAATGGGCTGCCTCAGTAAACTTGGGGTGAAATAAGCTGGTCTGGGTTAAGGCAGAAGGTCAGCTTGTATGATGAAAATGGACCCTCCTGGCTATTAAAACTATTCTAGCCTTGATGGCTTTGTTATATTGCTCTCTGGACACAATCTCACTGAAAAGCCCTGCTTGGGAAATGTGAACAAAATTTGCTCTTGCCAAACAAACCCCAACTTCTTCAGCCCATAAAGTCTACTCTTTCATTTTTTAAAAAAATTAAAAATGATCAGAATACTGACAGCTTCTTAGAAGTGCCAGAGACATGCCTCATTTGGAGCCCAACTAAACATGACCGCAAACTCATGGTGCCCACAAGTTCACCATCACATTTAATTAGGCTCTTGGTGATCCAGTATTGTAGCATTTTAAGGTTTTGAAAAACTATACTAGTGTCTTCAGACTCATAAAGTGATGAAATTTGGACTTCAGGCTGCAACTCTAAGAAGACTTCTCTGGAAGTAAACCCCAGCAGATAAAATGGGATTTACTTCTGTGTAGACTTGTTTAGAATTGCTTTCTTGGTCATGTAATGGTAGAAGATGAATAAACAAGCTTTAATAACAGACTTTACAAATTGATCAATGATTAATTGGTAGAGCTGACAACAAGTAAAACTTTTTGAGCAAGCTTCAGAGGGACATCGACTCTCTTTCCTCCCTGCATCAAACTTGATGAAACAGACACTGGCTTTTCCTTCTGGTTTGTATCCAAAGCTAGCAGGCAACTGACCTGAACAGGTGTTTACTTTTCTTATAACAATGGGAACAGGCAACTGAAGCTGATAGGTCTCTCCTGAAATCTGCATGCATTTTAAACCTGGAGCTCACACAGATCTTGATCTTGCTTCCCTCACCCCCTTTTCAAAGCTATTTTGGGTCTGGTGTCTTATTACAGGGAACAATCCACACTTTCAAATTTAATGAAAAAGGGGTGATTAAAGGCAGCCTTTCATTGTAATGATTTATGGACACTTTCATTTATTAAATAGGAGACCTCTCACATGTAAGACAGAAACTGTCTCCCTTGCGTCACTAATCAACACAGGTTCTGCCTCGAGTCTGACTTCCAGTCACAACACAGCAGGGTTTTGAAGGCAGTTTGTTCAATCTTGCTGCCATCTCTCTCTCTTTCTCCCCCCCCCCCTATATATATATAAAATGAGCTGTCTTAAAACTATTGTGTCCTTTTTATTTGCCACCTACCTTTATAAAAAAAAATCTGGGAGAGTGAGGGTTGAAAAAAGGCTCTCCATGAAATGAAAGCACCCCCCCTTGCCTTGAATTCCTATCACAAGTAAGGATTTGGTTGAAGGATTAATTAAATACACTTATGATAATCACAAAAGCTGGCTTGACTACAGATGGGTCCCCTGCTGCTGAAAACCCACAAAGTCCCCCAGCAGTACCTTACAGGTTCACAGACGTGGACATACATATGGCAGTTTGTCTTTGAAATGCCCTGAACAAAAAGATATACATGAACAGCTTATAATAAGGGACAGAAAAACACACATACACAAGAATCTGGACTGGTATTCTTTTGGAAACACTGGCATCAGAGATGGATGAAAACTGTCAAGCTACACAGCTCATCTTCCCACTGCTTTTCTTTGACAACAATAAATGTTTCAGTGGGCATGGAAAAGCAACAAAACACAGAGAGGTCAGCAGTATCACCATACTACAATATTTTAGCAACAAAATGTATATCCACTTTAGTATAGCACAGCAGACAGTGGCATAGCAACAGCATTCCAAAGCATCATGCAAAATCACAGCAATCAACATAAAGCTGTCAAGTATTCTAAATGGCATGGCGATATACAATGACAATAGGAATCTGAAACAACACTGAAGTAAAATCCAGAGAAAGTGCAATGTATATCCAAATATCATCAGTGGATGAATCCCAGCATGTACACTTCAGAGACCACCGATGTACATGTCTGGGGTGGGATGGGGACATTTTTTTGTATTTGATTGTTCAGTCAATAACTACAGCAGTTTGCTCAGGCACTTTAAAGTCTAAATGATTCATAGTGCCAATGAGCTGGCATTTTTGTTGTTGTTGTTGTTCAGTTGGACAGTCGAGTCCGACCCTTCGTGACCCCAGGGACCACATCACACCAGGCCCTCCTGTCTTCTGTCATGCTCTGGAGTTTATGAACTGGCATCGATAAAAGCTTTCTACATTTGATACAATTTACTTTCTGTACTGAACAAATCACCCACAATCCTTTTTGGGCCTTGAGAAACACTGTCAGGTTTGTTAGTTTGTTAAGGAATTCTGATCATGAAGTTCACTGCTGCTTAAAAATTTCTGTTTAAATACCTGGACAAAACACCTGGCATGGATTTCCTTTCACCTGGCATGGAATTCCTTAAATGATCAATCAACAGTTCTTTTAATTTGTGCTGTTCCTAGATCAGGAATGGTTTCTATTCACTGTGAGTTGAAACTAACAGACTAATAAGCATTGACAAAAGTTGGACTTCAATACCCACTCAATCCTTCCACTCTTTGTAGGCTAGAGATCATCATGCTTATTAGCATGAACAACTGGGTTAATCCCAGTGCTCTAGTTCTGTTTACAAAGTGAAAGATGTAAAAAATCAAGTCAAATATGTTTATCTATTGGTCAGTACATATTCTGGATATAACTGCAACAACTAGATGTTAGCCTTGGATTATAAATATGTTGTTATGTGTACTGTTCACAATTATTTTATACTAGGAGTAAGGCCCATTGTGCCAGGAAGACAATGGGCTCTAGAAATATGGCTCAGCGACTTTGCCGTGGCCGTGGCAAGGCCTGGGCCGGCTCTGCGGTTGAGCAGCATCCCTCTCGAGCAGCCTCCAGGCTGCAGACAGGGTCCCTGGGACACATCCCTCCTCCCAGACTGCGGCATGGCTGTGGCAGGCCCCAGGGTGGCTCTGTGGCCCAGCGCCTTGGTGGTGCCCCTGTGCAGCAGCCTCCAGACTGCAGACAGGGCCCTTGGCACCCCTCTCCCCCTGACTCTGCCATGGCCACGGCAGGCCGCAGGCCAGCTCTGCAGCCCAGAACTGCTGTGGCGTCCCTCTGCAACAGCCTGCAGGCTGCAGACAGGGCCCGCGGCAGCCATCCCCCCTCCCACACCCTGCTGGCTGTGAGGCAGGTCCCAGGCCGGCTCTGAGGGCCAGCGCCTCAGTGGCGCAGATGTCCATAGTCCTCTGGGCTGCAGACCGCAGACCCCACCTCCTCTGGTGGTCTCCTGGCTGGGCTGCAGCCCAGGTTCTCCGGTGGCCTAGTGGGCAATGCCACAACCCCCCTCCTCCAGCACGCTCCCAGGCATCCCCACCTGCCACACCCTGCAGTGCCCTCCTGGAGTCCTGCACAGCCCACCTCCGCAGCCCACCTCCTCCTTCAGGCTTGGGCTCGTAACAGTCCATCCGGCGGAGCGTCCATCCTGAGGCTGGGCAGGGGTTCTGTGGGCGGGTGGGCAGGACCATGGCATGACATGGATGAATCGCAGGGCACATTCAGCCTGGCGCTGCATCGGTCAGTGGCCAGGGTCCCCGAGGTGACCGGCAGCTTCTTCAGCCTACGGTTGAGGGAGTGCATCCTACGTGCCACCCCAAATTGGTTTTATAATATATTTTACATTAGCTCAGTCATGTTTAAATGAGGCAGATGGGTGTGTTTTGAGGCATATTAAACTAGTTGATCCCAGGTACAGAATATAATATTGTTGATGAGTAGCCCTAAAACGTTGTGGAATGTTCTACCAAAGGACAATCAAGAAGCAAGTCTGCCTTGAGCAAGTCTTTGGAGAGGTGGCATATATATGTCCCCAAATACATAATATATTGTGAAATTGCAGCATACCACGAGTGATTTGCGAGATCACACATCCATGAGGTTTGCTGCAGAGATGGCACCATGAAACTGGTTTAGGGTAATACATTTACCACAGTAAATAGCTCACTTCTGGTAATCTTATGATGTTTCAAAGTGCAAGCGACAGCTTATGAAAGGGGGGTATCTGCACATCAGAAAAAAGGATGTAAAAACCAGCTACATTTACTTCATGTGTGGATTAATCCATAGTTTTCTGTTAAACAGATATGAACAGCTATGGTACCAAATTATCAGGGCTAATACTGCATAAAGCACTTACTAAATCTGCTTCTGCTCAGAAAAGCAGATAAGCAACGAACTAAAAGCATTCTGCACAATGGGAGTTTGGAACTATGGGAAAAGGAACACACAGTAACAGAAGGGAGAAAGACAGGCAAGCAGTAGCTTCTTACATTATAATCAGTTTAGTATTTCTCTGGCATGAGTCAAGCACCAATTCTGAATTCTCCTTTCCTTGATGGTAATTTCCAGGGAACAGTTATAACAGAATTTATGCATGAGGAGCTGCTCTTCTCTCAAAAAGGAATCCTTCTTCAGAAAGACATGCCTTGGGCACTCAGCATCAATCTTCTGTGGCAACCTCAGCAGCGTATAATGACACAGAGTCCACCATTTTCTCCAGGGGAACTGATCTCTGTTACCTGAAGAGCAGTTATAATTCTGAGTGATCTCCAGCTCGCATGTGGAGATTGGCAACAATGGTTCCCCAAGAGAGAATGGCTGGTTTGGAGGGTAGAGTCTATGGCATTGTACCTGTCTGAGGTCCCACCCCTCCTCAGACCTCACTCTCTCCAGACTCCATTGCTCAAAACTCCAGGAATTTCCCACCTGGAGTTGGCAACCCTATCTCCTTCCCAGCCAAGCATCAACCTACCTTTATTTTCCCCTCACTGTTCAGCTTTCCATCCCACCGCAGCCTCTACTGTGCTCTGAAGCCCGGACTGCCACGTCACATTGGCTGTCATAGGGGGGCCATCTCAGCAGGGTTCAGCCCCTCTCTCTTGCCCAAGAGAGCAGGGAAACTTCCATTCATTCCCCAAACCAGCTGAGTGTGGAGTGGCTGAATCTCTGCTGCCTCCCAACATCCCCCCCAATCTCTTGTAGCCTGGGTCAGCACAGGCAGCAGGAGCCTTTTCTAACATCCTCTAGGATGAATGGATGGGCTGGAGTCTATATCGATCGTGCCCTGCCCCTTGGGAGGGTCCCTCTTTTCTTGTACTTTTTGGCCTTGGGGGAGCTGGGAACTGTAGTCCAGCAGATGAGGAAGCCCCATTCAACCCAGTGAGTGATACCCCTGCAGGCCCCTCTCTGGAACTACAGCTCAATTGAACCTTATGGGGGAACATTTTACCACAGTCAGCAGCCATCTTACAAACACAGGTAACTGCCATTTCATTACACCTACCAACAGCCACTGAGGGAACAGTTAGTCCCACACAGAAGGCAAGCAGGAGAAGTGTCTTCATCAAGAGAGAAAGCCGTTTGCCAGAAATTCTGACAGGGCACAGTGGCTGAAGGAGAGGGTGGGGAAGAGGAGCAGACCCAGCACCCAGCCAATGACATGCGAGTACTCAGAGCCAGTGGATAGGGACAGCTTCTCACATCAGGGAGCCAATTGATTTGGGAGCATGTGGAATGTTCAGGAGAGTGCCACTGCCAAATCAGGATTATTATACAGAGAGATAGTTAGTGGGCCAACAACTTTTTATGAAGTAGTTGAGAAGGCCAAAGAAATTGTCAATCAACAAAATTTCCACCCACAGAAGGTGTTTTTAGTTCAGGCCAAAGTCCAAAATCTCTCTGATTTGGTAATGGGCAAAGCCAATATTTATTACAAAAAGTAGAAAAGAATGTAGAACAAGATCATGGTGGGATTAACTATAAGAGAGCATCCTTGAGGCTCCCACCTTTCTTCTACAAGTTGTTCTTTTACAGTTGTACAAACATCAGGAGTTAACCAGATGAGGCTTCCCCATCACTATATATCCATTACTGGAAAAGAGATTCACTTGGAGAGCTGCCACATTTTTCTAGTCAGAAAATGTATTTTTAAGAGCTGCATAAAAGGCAGAAATTAAACAGGTGAAGTTTCCCCATCACTATATCCCCACACTAGCGAAAGCTGAGCCTACTGAATTTCAGCCCATTATAGACAAGACAGTTGCTGGATTGGACCAAAGGTACAACTAGTCCATTCTGTTTTCCACACTGGCCACCTAAATGACTCCATGATGCCTACAAGCTGGGCACAAAGGCAGCAAGATTCATATAAGCACTTGACAAAAAGCACAAGTTTATGGTTCGGAAAAAAGAAGCCATGATATACATACAGGTAACTGTCAAATTCAAACATCTTCTACAAATTAAAGGACATTTAAAAAATTTGGCTTAAATTGTTCTGTGCGTTTGTGGTTAAAGAGCAAATCAAACCATGCAGTAAACTGCAATGAACTTCAGGGTTCTTCAGTTTACTATAAGGCACTTGAAACAGTGTCAGAAAGAGGGATGAGGTAATAATGAATCTGTCAGGTATGTAAATGATTGGTAAAGAGACCCTGAGGGCTGATGCACACCTATAGATACCACCAAAGACAGCTTTCCATGGCATGGATTCTGCTGTAGATGTCCCTTTTGGGCATACTTGTGTCTGTTGGAATGGATGCAATGAAATTATTTCTGTGGTAAGCATTTTACCACAAAGGAATGGATGAAGCTGAGATGGAGAGACTGTGGCAAATGTCATGCATAGGCCAGCCTGTACAACTAACTGGGTTTGGAGATCATGTGATATACTTCTACACAGCTATATTATTTTTCTAAAGGAGGAACTAAGCCTTAATGAAGCCTCTTTTCTTAAGACACAGAGAGAATACATAATGAGGTTAGGGTCTGTACATTCTTGTCTGTGTGGGTTTGCTTTCAAATATATCCCAGCTGTCCTGGGATCTGGTGTGTAAGTAATGCTGATTTAATAACAGTGGTTCAAACTGCAAAACTGGTATCATTAGAAGGGCTTTGCTGCTGAAGCACTGCTACCTTTGTACCAAGGTGCTGCTACACATCTGATGCCGCCAACCTGAGCTGCACGTCTCAACAGGAGTGATACATCACATTTTGTACAAAAAGGGGAAAAAAAGAATAGTAGGATCCATTAGAATGATCATCTCAGGATAGCATAATTACATTGCATGATGATACTGCTGACATACTAGTTGAATGTTTACTAAATTAAAAGAGTTACAAAAATCAATCCATTCTGCTACAGGAGTAGATAAATGTAGAATCCCATGACTTCATGATTGAAAGAATATAAAATTGTATTAGCACATGCTGGCAAATTCCCCACTGAGGCAATAGTAAAATAGAGGGAAAAAGTAAAGGTCCAGATGGAAGAGAACAGGACCAAAGGGTGTCACCACAGAGTAGAGGATATGCCACACATTTGGTGTGCTCAGGCCTAATCCTCCCCTGATGTCTGTTGTGACATAAAGGTATATCCTCATTTGTATCTGAATACAAAATGTGTTATTAGAGACATGCTCAGCTGCTAGATTCAGAAGGGAATATTCTTATTTGAAATCTAACCCCATAATGAGAGAGCACTGCAGGCCTAAAGATAAAGGGAGTCTTTGATTTGGAAGCAGAGCCTTATTGCCTATCAGGAGTGACAAAGGCATACTGTGAGGGGTGATGGACCCTTGGACATCTATCAAATGTGTTTTGCAGACAAGGCATGTGCAGTGCTGGAAACAGCAGCACTTAAATCATAAACCATGCCATGTAATGAGGATTCTGAAGTACTGTGCCTCTTGAAACTATCTCACCCCATTTGGGTGATGTGGCTGTAAATTTTACCTATATTGGAAATAATCTATAAACGTATTAAAACGGAAAAGCTGATTTTTAACCTGATCTCAATAAGGTCTCTGTTTTGCACACATTACATAAAAGGCTGTAGTGTGGGTATTGAGGTCATTTTGTCATGTTAAGATTCCAACTGATAAGCACAACCAAGGACTGTCTTGTAAGGCCAGTAGTTCCAAGATGCTGATTCTCTGCCTCTAAACATGGGCTTGGTTTCCAAGCTACTGAAGCCTTTGGCTCACCTCTGTCAAATGCAAAGGTTTACAACAATGACCTCTTATTTGTTCAGATCTATGGGCTGGACCCTTTCCATCAGCAGAAGAGAACTTTCCTGCCCCTGATTTCATTGCAGCCCAGAGATAGCCACAAAATGCTAATCCTGGGGTTCAGGGGACCCCAAGCAAGGGCACAAGGGAGGGCTGAAGCAAGAAGGGGGCAGATTGGAGGAAACTGCCCATTTAATCTGGATCCAACCCTGTATTAGTAAGCAGTCTGATCACAGGACACCATTGTGCCTCTGGAATTCTAGAAGCCTGAATATCTCTCTCAATTACTTGTTAAAGGGTCAGTTGGCTAGGCACCATCCCTGGGTCCTAACTGTTACTGTGTACAATGTACCCTTCAGCAAGGACTAATATTGTTGGGAAGCTAGTCTCTTATCTGAAACTGCACGCGCTTTGATTTCAGGCAAGAGAATAAAGCTTAGCCGCATGCTCTTGTCACAGCTTTGGAATAAGATGGCTGGGGTTTATTGCTGTGGTCAATGGCTAGGACACCAGAGCTCAGCTAAAACAGATTGAGGCATACAACAGATGTGCTGCTTGTTAGATGATTAGCTAAAAGTAAATGCGACTGCAAGAGCTTCTAAGTAATTATTTTCCCCAGGGTAAAGAGCTCCACTTGCACTCATTGTCAACAAAGATACAAATGGTGTCTATTTTCATTAGCTGAGGAGAGCACAGAGTAGTGGTGCTATGTCTCACTAAACAGCATGTACTTTAACTGGGATAATAGGAAAATTCTAGAGTGTAGCACGTGAAAAAAGTAGCTGTGGTTAGAAAGCCTGGTATTGAATTCTGTTTGTTTTTTTTAAGCAGCTATGCAGGTCTGAAACACCAGACCTTCCCTAGGCTATGGAGCCACATATCACATTGCACTCATTCTATTATTTTTAATTATTCAAAGAAAATTCTAATGGGTTGCTAGATTACAACAACTGCTTTCCCTGAGCGTGCCTACAGTGCAAGTAGTCTTCGGAAGGACTGGGTTAATATTTTATGAACTCTGATGGAGAGCCAAACCTATTTTCAAGAGGTTTATGCCTTTGACAACAGGAGGAAATTGAAAGAGAAACAACCCACTAATTTGCTCCAAATCTAATGACTGCAAAAGATGCATATATGCAGTCATTCAATAAGTGATATGATAATGCCAAATTGAATGAACCACAAATGTGAGCACTGAAATATGGTCCTGAAGAAGAACTAATAATCTTAATTTTCTTTCCTTGTCAATTTGTACTCTGAATGCTAAAGCAATTTCTCGCCCATTTGTATATATATATGTATAGGGGAAAGAGACATTATATCATCTATCAATGGACAACTAATCTTTCTCTTCTCAACAAGGCTTCTTGTTTTAATAGACAGACATAGGTGGTGCTTTATATAGCAATATCCAAAAGTATTTTGTGGTCCAGTCCCACTCCAAGGAAATCACCAGATGCTTTTTCTAGAGCACAAAATGTAAAAATGTTGTTCTACAGAGAATACAGTAAGCCTCTCCTAAGGTTTTAGGATAACAGTCAAACATCCACTAGTTTTTCCCAGAGGAAGAGCTGGGACTGGCCAATATTAAGGAGTAGTTCTACAGTGAAGCAAGAGATGTATAGAACCAAGGCTCCGTTGGGGCTGGGGCGCGCCGGGGGGCCGCTCCGGGAGAGAAGGGGCCAGGGGGCGGGCACATAACAAAGCCCCGCCCCCCGGCAGAAAGCCTCCCCCCCGTTCACCCTCCCCTTCCCCCCACTCAACAGTTCCTGGGGCTGCGGCAGGCTGCCGCGGCCAGGGAAGGGTGAACGGGGGGAGGCTTTCCTCCATTTCTTTTAAAAAAAACTTTTGTTGTGTAATTATTGCTAGAATACTTAAAATATAAACGATTGCCGTTAATTCCGGGGGGGGGGGGTGCACAGGATCGCGAATCCGCTTATTCAAGCAGCCTAGAATTCAGTTTTGTTGCGGCAGCTCGATCCACATGAAGGGCAAATGCTTTGCCACAAACAGACTAGGGATTCTTCTCCCCGCCCCCACCTTATGCCCACAAATACCATAGCTGCAGAAAAAGGGGGACGGAGCAGTCAAGGAAAAGATTACACTGCAAACCTCTTTGGTCCAGCCAACTAAACTGCGCACGTCCCGTGCAAGAGCCAGGACTTCCCACAATGCGACCGCCGCTGCTTCGCCTGTGCACACATGCTGCATGGAAGGCAGCAAGAGCAGCGAAACTACATTTCCCAAGTGGTATTGGGACAAAGTCTCATGTGTGTCCCCTCCCCCTTCCCATGATTTCTAAGCAGAGGTAAACAAACTGTGAAAAAGGCAGAGACCTACAGTATCTGCTGCAGGAGCCGGAGAAAACGGCTAGGTCTCAGAGAGAGGGCTTGGACCATGGATGCAGGGGCAATACCGAGGTTCAGAGGAAAAGTGTAGGATCGCGGAGGACAAGGAGTTAGAGGGCAGGATGCAGCACTAGGGGACTAAGATTACAGAGAAATGGGGGAGGGCTAACTGTTGATGCCTGGCTTGTAGGAGGAAGGGAGCGGGGGCAAGATCGGTGGTAATGCTCCATGCTTAAGGGGAAGAAGAGCTCAGCCAGTCAAGGACCGGACGGGGGGCAAAATCAGGGCTAAAGATCTGGGTTAAGGACAAGGCTATGAAGCAAAAAGGACAGGAAACAATTCTGAGGTGGACAGTTCGGGAAGCATGTGGCTAGGATTCAGGGAACGGAGTTGTTAGATTTATCAGACCCCCTCCTCCCCTGCTCTGGTTAACTTATTGAAAGCAGCCGAACAGACCTCCGTAGACTTCCTGTTTGGTATCCTGTTTTGTTTAGCTTTGTTTCACTCCTGCCGTGAAAGAAAGTGGGGGGCTTATCTTTGGGGTCACCCTCCTTCTAAAAAAGCCACTTGCAAGGGTAAGAAGAAAGCCCTCCCCCCCTCCGTAAACCAGTGGCTCTGCAGAAGGTCTAGGGTGCTAAGGAGGCCTCCTCCATCCTTGCACCTGTTCCCGGGGCGCAAGGGAGGGAGAAGCAAGGCGGGGGGAGGGAAACGCCAGCCCCAGTGGGGGGAGAAGCGCTCTTTCCTTCCTTCCTTCCTTCCTTCCTTCCTTCCTTCTCTCTCTCCCCCCACCTACCTACCTACCTTCCTGTTCCTTCCTTTCCCCCTTCCTTCCCCTCTCCCTTCCTCCCTCCCCCTTCCTTCCTTCCTTCCTTCTCTCTCTCTCCCCCACCTACCTACCTACCTTCCTGTTCCTTCCTCCCTCCCTCTCTCCCCTCTTCCTTCCTTCCTTTCTTCTCTCTCTCCCCCCCAACAACCTACCTACCTTACTGTTCCTTTCTTTCTTCCTTCCTTCCCCCCTTTCTTCCTCCCTCCTTCCTTCCTTTCTTCCTTCCCCCCTCCCTCCCTCTTTCTCTTTCTTTCTTTCTTTCTTCTCTCTCTCTCCCCCACCTACCTACCTACCTTCCTTCGTGTTTCTTTCCTTCCTTCCTTCCTTCCCTCTCCCTCCCTCCCTTCTTGCCTTCTGACACACTGCCCATGACGTCAGGGATGTGTGGCCTTTTGACACTTCCGGTGACGTCAGGGTGTGTGGCATATGCAAATAAGTTATGCTAATGAGTTCCTGCACCTCTTTTTTTTATGAAAGGACCCCTGTATAGAACTTCAAGCACTCCTTCTTGCTATGGTATAACAGAGACATAATGGTAATAAGTTTTTTAAAAGCAGCATTCTGCTATTACTGAACATACATGATAAATGACATACTTCATAGGTTTCACACATGCAGTAGCAAACACTGCATCTAAAGAAACAATGGAGTAAAGGACCCTTTGAAAATGGCATATGTGTCAATATTTGTTGACCATTAGCAAGCACACATTGCCTGCTCAAACACTTATCCATCAAGAGTTGCAGCACACTCATAAACATTAATAATTTGATTATAAACAGTGTTAGATTGACATCCTTCTAGGCCAGATATGGTCAAATCAGGACAATTTATTATTTGCTGTGTAAGTTTTTATAGCTGGTTCAAAAAAGCCTGACTTTTCAGTTCATCACTCTCTTCAGAAGACAACCATGGGAAGGGAACCAGGTTGCACCTACTGTTCCTGCTCCCCTCATGCTGAAACATCCATTTGAAGCATGTTGACTCTTGTTATGAATGACTGGGGGATTCTGTTAGTGGTAGGGTTCTCAGGAGAACAGAGAAAGACTATGCCCATACAACAGCAAAGGCTCTTTGTATCTGCAGCATGGTGCTCAAGAATGGGGACAGCTGGTGTAGTACTGCTCCCCTCCTTCCATATGCTCAACTGAAGATGTAAAAAGGACAAAAAGCCTTGTTCTACTGAGTTCTACATCAGTAGAAGATGTACTAGATTAAAAAGCAACTTTAAAATTTGCGATATATGGTAAAAATATTTGTATGCCTAGAAATATCAGATTGAGTTTTTAAAAATACATCCTAGTTTGCACTTGTTAACATTATTAAACCCAGTATTTTTTTCTTAATCCCTCTACACTGTACAAATTAAAACACACTCACTATTCTATTTATGCACGTGTTCTGGAGGGGGGAAAATCCTATGATGATTCTTTTTTCCACTGATAAATGCACCTGACTTTAAACAACAAAACATCAGCTGCAAAACAGTGCTGGAACTGATTATGACTGAATAACTAAGCTGAGTAATACCATGATTGTTAAAAGGCCTGTAGGATCTGCAACCACAAATAAAACACTGGCCAGGCTGAGACTGAGACAGAATCAGTTTATATCGACTGCATTCCAGTTTTGAATAGAGATACACAGAGGCATCTATGCAGCTTGTTGGTTAGTCAACAGCCTCCCAATCTCTACCTGGTGACTAAACATACACATAGTTGTTCACAGATGCTAAAAATTAGATGATAGTATTCTTGGACATATATAGTGGAATTGTCACTCTGTTCAGCACACAATGGGAGCAGCTCACAGAACAAAATTCACCTAGAGT
This sequence comes from Lepidodactylus listeri, assembly GCA_029233225.1. NCBI lineage: Eukaryota > Metazoa > Chordata > Lepidosauria > Squamata > Gekkonidae > Lepidodactylus > Lepidodactylus listeri. The sequence continues at coordinate 67,456,421 of JARCFY010000002.1, forward strand.
GCCAAAACACCTCAGAAAAGTCCTGGTAAGCCAATATGTGCGGACCCATGGTTACTATGCATCATAAATAATAATTTTTCACTTCTTTAAGGCTAAAAGCAGATCAATCTGCTACCCTTTGTACTTCAGGGGATAAAAATATAGTAAATAATGAGGGGGAGGAGTCTTACACAAAATTAGATTTGCAAAGTAATATCAATAAACAAAGAGCTGCAAAAATATGGTGAGGAAAAGCATCTGTAAGAAAAGGAAACCCTGTTTACAAAAATGTTCAAACTCAGTGCAAGAATGATATTCTAGACAGATCAGGTAGCATGGAAAAGGAATTCTCTGTTCCTTTCTGAGAGTGCAACAGCTCCTCGAAGCTCAACAGGAGAGGACTTCCTTTCCTGGCCAGGAGACAGCCAACCCAGAGCACCAAAGATTCCAAAATACATTCTCATTCTTCAGTGCTCTGTACGTTGTATCACTGGTCAAGGGACCTTGCTCTGTCTTGCCTTGTGAACAGCAATTCCAGAGCATGAGAAACACAAATCATCAGGAAGGGTATTCTCACTGTCCATTGCTTCCTGGCTCTGGAAAGGAAAAGTTCTTGACCACCTACAGACACAAAGCAGTACGCAATTACATTTTCTGTAAGTTTAGACTACATTTGTAGGCACAATCCCTTTGCTAAGAGGTAGTAGGGATTGGGGGAGTTCATTCACAAGTCTGCAGCATTCTGTTCTTTGTGCCCCATTGCGCTTAAACAGATGAGACATCTCAGTGTTGTTAAGAAACAGCAATAGCAAAATATCTTCAGAAGCGCAACATGCACACATGCACAGCAGCAGCAGTTCAAGCATTATGTTCAACCATCTCAATGAGCCAGTTCTCCTCTACAGAAGACACTGGACAAATTTTTCATTTTTTCCCATTGAAAGGGTTCACGTGGCGCATGCTTCTAAAGTGCCAACACGCCCCAGGATACAAGCCTAATGGTCAATATTGCTCCATGCCTGTTATCTCTGTCAGCTGGTACAGTACCTGAGGTTGGAGAAACTTCAGAGAGTGCAGTGCCAGATACAGGGAAAGGAAACATGAGAAGCACATAGGAAAGAAGGGAAAGAGAACACAGGAATATATAAAACCACAGCACAAATATGACACATAAACATGGCAGGCTGAGGCTGTGACCAAGAAGAAGCATTCACACTCAGTCTCCCACTGCCACTCCCACTCAGTCTCCGCAACAATAGCCATTCAAACCCACACAAGAGGTAAACATATGGCAGATCCTTTTATCTTTGTTGGGGGGGGGGGGAATAATCTGCATGGTTGCAAGTTTCAGTTAAGCAAAATGCAAGCTTTTATATCTCATTGGCTTCACCAAAACCAAACCAAACCCCCAACCCCCCTTCATTCTAAAGGTCAGGACAAAAAAAACTCATTCCTAGTTCAACTTTCTTGCAAGCTGATCATACTTTTGTCTACAGTAAAGGAGACAGTACCCCAAAAAGATCAACCAGGATAATGTTTTATTTAATTCAGATCCCTTGGCACAAATCATGTCTACGAGAAACGGAAGCTGTGGCTTGGATACTTTTATCCCTGTTTAGAAATACCTCTCCTCCATGTATAGGAGAAAGTCTTTGGCTGCTTATTGTTCATTATCTAATGGTCCTAAATGCTTATGAAGACAACGCAACAGTCATTAATAACCTGAGTGATGAACACCTCAGCTTTTATTTGAAGAGCCTGCAAATCCTTACTCAAGAGGCTCCACTGAGAGCTGCTCCCTTGGGCTTCTTGGTACGCAGCAACAGTAGGGATTGCAAAATCCTTGTTGAACTCCAGCTGTGCTGCCACACTCTGAGGCCGTCATAGCAATGCAAGTCCTCAATCCAGTGAGTAGAAAGCAGCATAATATGGCTTCTGCATACTGCTGCCAACACTTGCATAGGTATACTCATGAAGCTGTGCAAAATGTCCTGTACTTGATGCCGACATAAATGCAACTACATGACAGCTGACTGCTTCCACATGGGGATTTTTCTGTGTGGGCAGCGGGAAGCCACCATTATATTTAGGAGAATCAGCACAACATTTTGCCTAATCCAGGCACAACTCATATGGCTCCTGTATTTTTCACCGAAGAGCTGGATTTTTTTTTTTTTTTAAAAAAATTCATTTAATATTACTCATTGTAGAAACTGTGGGACTGCTGGTGGTGGAGAATCCCATGAAGATGTGGTGCTCACAGCCGGTATAGGGTGGTGGTGGACTTAAGCTTCACCTTCAAGATGGTGGATCTAAGTTAAGCTCTGCCTTTCTTCTTCCACCCCTTTCAATCATTTAAAGAGCCTTTTTTACTTTCCCAGGTGAGCTGTGGTATACCTTTTATACCATGGCACAGCTGGGAAGAGGAAAGGGAGGCAACCGAGTCACTTCAGACAAAACACTCACACTCTTCAGTACCTCACTCAGAAGAGGCCTAATAGAATCCCCAAGATCTCCCCACACACAAGGGTTCGAGGGGGGCACATAGCATCATCATCTAAGGAGCACCAGCTTTTTGCCTGTCATGGGGGAGGCAGATGCAAGGGCGGTAACAAGGGAACATGTAACTGCATGTTCATAGAAGGCATTCCTCCCAGTTTGCCAACAGCTATTAGGGAAAGGCACCCATGTGTCAAATGGGGCCATGGGTTTGGATCCCATTTTAGGGGTCTGCTGCAAAGATAGCAGTAGCCCTGGGAAGAGTCCCAGCATAGCTGGGGTTTTGCAACATCACATGCAGCCACTGGATATGGACTGGCCATATTGGTTGGCTGCCCCTTGTTGTTGTTGTTGTTCAGTCGCACAGTCGAGTCCAACTCTTCGTGACCCCATGGACCACATCACGCCAAGCCCTCCTGTCCTCCACCGCCCTCCAGAGCCTGCTCAATTCCATGCTCATTGCATGCTGCCCCACATGCCAATAATTTTGACAAGTGACCTCTAATGTATCATTCCTCCTGTTGCACTTAGAAAGCAACACATTTTCATTCATTCTAACAATCTTTGTGCTCTGTCTGTTCCTGCACCTGTCACAGAGGCTACTTATCAAAACTGCTGATAATCTGGATGAGTACGGAGTATGAGGACCCCTCCCTTCCCCTGTGCAAACACTGGCAACTCCCTCAGACCCCCTCCTAGTGAGAGCTGCCTGTTGAAGATAGCTGAGGCTAGTAAAGAACAAAGGGTGGGGGGTCCCTGTCTACCAAACCCCAAATCAGATACACAGATGTAAAGCAATCTACACATTTATTGAACAGAATCAGGCATACTGGAAACAAGGCAGGTGAATGGGGTTGCCAAATTTTCTTGTTACAGCAAGGTTCCTGTGACTTTGCAAGCTGCACTGACAGATCACAGGTAGAGCTGTCTTTATCACTGTGTGTCTATGAAAGGGAAAACTGTGCCAGTAAAACTACTGTTAAACAGCTTGCAATGGTGGAGGAACCAGGTCAGAACAAGGAGAAGAGATTGGATTTATACCCTGCCCTTCACTACCCGAAGGAGTCTCAGAGCAGTTTACAATCTCCATTCTCTTCCCTTCCCCACAACAGACACCCTGTGAGGTAGTTGGGGCTGAGAGAGCTCTTTCAAGAATTCCTCATGACAGTACAGCTCTGAAACAACTTGTGACTGACCCAAGGTCACACCAGCAGCTGCATGTGGAGGAGTGGGGAATCAAACCCAGTTCTCCCAGATTACAGTCCGCACTCCTAACCACTACACTAAATTGGCCCCAAGGAGTTGGCAACCCCACAGTAAGGCAGCTGGAAACACACTGGTCACTGCAGCCACTGGTTGTGTTATAGGCTTGATAGATGGTTGGCACTGCATGTGAATGGAGTACATCCTCCTATCGGAGAGACAAAAGGAGAGTTATGAGTAGTGTTCCATAGTAGCAGCAAAGAACAAGTGGATCCCATAATCCTGCATGTGGTGCCATCTCAGCTCCCCTCTCCCCTCTGGCGTTTCCCACATGGTTGGATATACCTGCTGGGCAACACAGAACCAACACTTACCATCCCCTGCAAGGTTTTGCATTGGAACTGTGTGTTCACTTTCTGCTGCTCCAAGGAGCTCTGATCCTGCAAGGAAACAGGCTTCTTTACTGTTTGGCCAGCAGTAGCAAAAAGTAGAATGCAAAGGTTGGTAGTCATCCAGGACTGTAGTTAGGTTCCTTTTGTTCCCACTTTAGCTGAAAGCACTGTGATGAACTTCCAGCATCTCTGCAAGCCTCCCCCCTTTTTTCTGTACCATATATACTTATTTCTAGGAATTGAGGCTTATTGAGGCAATACAGAGAGTAGGTACATATTGGGGCAGGGAGGAATATTTGCAATAGTTACAGTTTGAGGCAGGGATTCCCCCTCCCTTGCTTACCTGTGTGGTCCTTGAATCTAGTTGGAGAAGCAGAGGGTCCAGTGTGTTGTCTGTGCCCAAGGTGGAGTATCTGTATGTGATCTGAGCACAGCAGGATTAACAAAGTGCCTTTTCTATTTGGTTACCATCACAAAAGCCCAGAGTGTGTGTGCTATATATAGCGCTTGTCATGAGGCCCGATAGATATGGACCTATGTTGTGTGTCATATGTTCTGACTTATGGATGTCCCAGTTGGGGTTTAGTGATTTGCAGAGGCTACAATTGGCTGCAGACTTAGTAAGTATCTTAAGCTGTTCCAGAACTTGGTGGTTGAGTGAGGGGAAACAGTTTCATTCTCAGTGTGTTGAATGGGACTTTTAAATGGTACACCAAGGTTCTCACTGATAGGACATTGTGTTGGTGTTGGGGTGGGATGCAGGTTGAGGAGGCTTAGGATGCCAACTAAGCCTTATTCCATCACCGACACTGCCCATATTTATGCTGGCATCATGACTACAATGGCCTGATGCTAGCTTAGTGGCAGCACATTATAAAGACACACCATCAGTTGTCATCATAAGCCACTCACAGGCAGGTCTGAGGATGGCACCCTGAAGCACCAGTGATGTAGCAGGATCACAGAGAGTTTTGGTTAATTGTTGCATTGTGTGAGCAAGGCTTTGGGAAAGGGGAAAAAAAAGAGTAATCAGCAACAGAACCACTGAAGTTTTCACTAGTTGAGAATTATTATCTACTCCATATAGCTGGATCAAGAGAGGCATTTTAGAGGGCTTCTTGTCAAGGTCCAGTCCAGATTATTAGAAACTATTACAAAAGCACAGTGGGCAACACCCCAAAAAACAGGTTCTTATTTTTGTTCTTACAAACAAATAATTACAACTGTCCACCTGTTTTCTGTACTGTTTTGCTGCACATTCTCATGTTCTAAGCAAAACCCACATTTGGAGCAGTATGTAGCTTTAGAAATCAAGGTGATGTAGACATTTCTGTTGCCAGACAATCCTCAGCCACTGCCAACTGAATGTGAATTCATTCCTTTGTACAGCATGGGAAGAGATACATGCTAATGCTGTTGCCAGCTGCTATGTAACATGCCAACATGCCCGGAGTTTGCCTGCTTAAAAATGTAGGAACAGCAACTCAGTTTTTGAAATGTATACTCAAGGAAATGTTTTCCCACATATTACAATTCAGAATATACAAAAGTAACAGCCTATTTACCAAAGGAAGAGACTGAACTAAATTCAGGATTTTTTAAAAAAATTACAGCATATACAGAGCAAGCTTTGTTTCCATCCTCCTTCCCTGGGGGCTACTGAACTTTCACTTAGTTTGATGGATCTTTCACAAAGAGTATTTTTATCCTTTTAGGAATCTACAAGTTGTAGCTCTCCCCCCCCCCCCCGGTCATTTGTTGATTGCAGATGGGATGGGAAAGTGCCCATCACACTTTCCAAACTTGTCTCTTGCACTCTAGTGGGGGCATAGGGGGATACAGGAAGCAGCTGTTTTATACCTCTCCATGAATCAATTAAAAAAGCCATAAACTCGCTTGATAATATATGTGCACTGTAGAGGTGCTCTAGAAAGGGGAAGCCAATTGCCCTAAACACCTGTTTCATATAAGGATGACAGCCACTAGGGCATATTTTTTTAGAATCCTCTTTATGTTCTAAGTAACTTTTGGGAACAGAAATGGTTCATCCAATATTTTAAGTTTACATATTATTTTTGCTTCTAGTTTAAATAGAAATTCCTTTAACACTCTTTCTTATTGTTAGTGCCAAAGGTTCTAAAGCCACTAGGTTATTAAGCCACCAAAAGGGCAGCCATAAATTTCAGCTGGTCCAGAATGCAGTGGTGTGAGTCCTTACAGGGACCTCACGAATGACACACATTCAACCTGTACTGTACAAGCTGCACTGGTTAGAACTTGAGCACTGGATCAGGTTCAAGGTTTTGGTGCTTACATTCAAGGTCCTGAATGGTCAGGGACCCACATATCTTCGAGACTGCCTCTACTGGTATACCCTCAAAGAGCATTTTGCTCAGCTGATAAGAACTGTCTTGTGGTCCTCGGCCTGAGAGATATCTGTTTGTCCTCGTCCAGGGCTGGGGCTTTTAGTGCCCTGGCCCCAACCTGGTGGAACTTTTTGCTGAGTAACATCTGGGCCCTGTGGGACTTGATGCAGTTCCGCAGGGCCTGTAAGGCAGAGATGTTCCACCAGGCGTTTGGTTGAGAACAGTGACAGCGTCCATCTGGCTGGCACTCTCACCCCCTCCCACCTCTGCAAGGTGGTAGCACAACTGGAAATTTCGACCATCATCTGTTTAATTTTGAATCAATATTAGAATTTTATTGTACTTTTTAAATGTTTCTAACTATATGATACGTTGTTTTAGTATGTCATTGTACTCCACCCTGAGCCCTGTTTCAGGGGATGGGTGGTATAAAAATTGAATTTAATAATAAATAAATTGTTCACCAGAAATTTTGCTGCTTTTACCAAAACCTTTCTTCTTCTTCTTGAAATTGTTCAGAAACATTAAACAAGATCGAAATACTGGGTAACATCATGTGAAAAGGTTACAGATTTCAGCAACAGTGCAGTAAAGAGTAGAGGCAGAAATATGTCAGTCCCAAATAACACAACTGTCCTATTTATGAAGGCCACACAGAATGTTTATTGCTGATATTTCTAAACTACTTTTTGCAAAAAATGTCCCTTACTTTCAAACGTTATAGCCACATCCATCATTATTACATACTAATACCGAAAGTAGTATCATAAAAGCATTGGTGTTTGGGGCTGTTTTTATGATTTTGAAATTTTGCCACATGTTAACACCCCCCTTTTCAATAATTCAGAAATTCAATGAATGAGCTAATTGTCTTCACTTATCTTGTTTTTCCAGTATTTACAATGAGACAATACTTGAATTAAGTGTTGGGTAAAGAAAAGCATAAGAACATAAGAACGTAAGAGAAGCCAAGGTTGGATCAGGCCAGTGGCCCATCCAGTCCAACACTCTGTCACACAGTGGCCAAAAACACTAGGTGCCCTCAGGAGGTCCAGCAGTGGGGGCAGGACACTGGAAGCCCTTCCACTGTCCCCCCCCCCCCCAAGCACCAAGAATACAGAGCATCACTTGTGCCAGACTGAGAGTTCCTATCTATATTTTGTGGCTAATAGCCACTGATGGACCTCTGCACCATATGTTTATCTAATTCCCTCTTGAAGCTGTCCATGCTTGTAGCCACTGCCACCTCCTGTGGCAGTGAATTCCACGTGTTAATCACTCTTTGGGTGAAGAAAGACTTCCTTTCATCTGTTCTAATCCAACTGTTCAGCAGTTTCATGGAGTGCCCACAAGTTCTTGTATTGTGAGAAAGGGAGAAAAGTACTTCTTTCTCCAACTGCTCTATCCCATACCTAATCTTATAAACCTCGATCATGTCACCCCTTAGCTGTCATTTCTCCAAGCCAAAGAGCCCCAAACGCTTTAACCTTTCTTCATAGGGAAAGTGTTCCAACCCTTTTATCATTCTAGTTGCCCTTTTCTGTACTTTTTCCAATGCTATATCTTTTTTGAGGTGTGGCGACCAGAACTGTACACAGTACTCCAAATGAGATCGCACCATCGATTTATACAGGGGCATTACTACTGCATACTACTGCAGAATGCTGAGGGCCAAATCAGAAGTGTGCTTCGAGTTTCATGTCTGAAACTGCCAGCAATTAAAACAAAAAACTAAATAAGGACACCATTTTAAACAATCCAGATATGTTTGGATGCCACAGAAGTTTCAATACACATACATCCAGCTCTACAGAGCACACATGCCTCTCTCACGTCCAAACTGCACTGGCATCACGTTCCCACTTACCTTCATTCAATGTAGATGGTGACTCCCCCTTGGCAGGCTCCCCGTCCCCAATCTGTGTCCTGCTACGGAGGTCAAATCTATAGCGTGATATAGGATCCGTCCGCTGGAGTAAAAACTTTGTCTGATTAGGAGAGAGGTTCTCTACAATTGTTCTGCCAGTTTTGGATCCGTTAACTGGGGAGAAAGGCAGGCTGTGTAGGCTTAAGTCTTGTTTTGAGAAAAACACTCAGCTAGACATTTCACCACCTCTCATCCTTGCACAGCACCTGACCAAAGCACGGGCTTCATTAGAATGATACATGTTAGTTCTAAGGGATCATTAAAAAAATTAGCTAGGAGAACTAAACACACGCCTACTGAAATTTAACCCCCTGCGTCCTAAAGGCTATGCACCATATTAATCCTAGAGATGCTTTCAAGTAAGGGACACAGCCAGTGGAGAGCCTAACTCAAATTCTTTGGGCAAAAATTACATTTTCTGTCTGTCTGGTGACAGTTATTGATAGTACTGCATTGGGTCCCAACAGAGAAAAAGACAGGTTATAATTTTTTTTTTAAAAAAAATTGAAGACAGGAAGTTTTAACAAGCTGGGTGTGTGGGCAAATCAATATTTTCCACTGTACCCAAGTGCAGTGTTCCAAAATTATTTTTTCCCAGTTTCCCATGTCTACATTCTTCCTAAAGAACACACATTTTACACTGAAATAGAAATGTATAGTGAGCAAATGCACCATATTTAATCAGGAACATATGCTTTAGTAACTTGTAAGAAATACCACTGCACTAGGATAGATTATTCAACTCTCAGATTACATTCGGATTACAGATAATAAAAAACAAGAATGACAAACAAAACAGCAAACAAAATTTCCATAAAATGAGTATGGGACATACAGGCTTGGTATCTAAGGGTGTATCCAATAAGAATGCCATTAGGATGTTCAGGGTGCTCCCATTCCAAAGTGATGGTATCCACGTTTGGCTGGCGGATTTTGAAATACCTTGGGGCACTGGGTACTTAGGGGAAAGGTGGGGGCAAGAAAGAAAAAGGAGAAGAAATCATAAGATAACATTGTCTATATGCACACTGTTCAAAATAATACGCACATAGAAAGTTTGGAGCTGGCAGCATGGAAAGCCTAGGTTATATTACTTTACATGTGGTTTCAATTCAACAGAGTCATGATCTTATGCAGTAATAGACACCTATGCGAACTTTTGACAGCTCTGTATTTGCATAGAAATCCCCTGGATTTAATGTACGGGAGGAGAGGATGTGTTGCTGCCCTCTGTTGGCTAAACCACTCAACTGGATGGGGTGGTTTATGATTTGATGTCGTTTATATGAATATCAAAAGCTTCTAAGTACCTTTTGCAGAACCATACAGATAAGGTACTATGTAGCTGGATTTCATCACACCACCCCTTAAAGATGGCACCTCATTTCCTTTCACCACAGAAAATGCTACATGTGGCTCAACATAACTATGTTCCCATGCCTCACAATACACAAATATACCGGAACACCTTTTACAAAATTCTTAATTTTCATCAGCAGGGATTGCATTATTTTCATGATATGTTTGCTACAATCAAAGTTAATCATTTGAAGGGTGGCTCACAAGGTAGTGTGACATAATGGAGGAGGCTGCAGCTGCTGAGTGGGGAAAGATTATTTACTCCATGCCTCTGGATCAGTATCGTGTCCATACAGAACAGACTGACCACACAGTTCACACCGTTAAGGTGTTCACAGTTCACCCTTTCCTTACACCAACAACCAGGGGCTGCAGACTTTTCCCATCCATCACACATTTATCCTGCCTTTCTTCCAAGGAGCTCAAGGTGGCATTACCTTTTCACAACAACCTTGTGAGGTGGTATGAGCTGAAAGAGAATGACTAGGTCACCCAGTGAGCTTCAAGACTGACCAGGGATTTGAGCCCAGGCCTCTTCGATTGTATGCTTTTATGAGCTGCTATGGGAGCCATATGTATGCTTAACACTGTCCCATTAAAATCAACAAGGCTTAAAAGGACTTAACTTTGGCTTAGGGAGCAACTGCTGTTAGGGGAGAAAGGGTTCAGAAATAAAAATAAATTGCTCTCATATAAAGTGGATTTTAAAAACACATGGGATAAATTCCTGAATGTATCTTCTGCAACAGGTTGAAATCCCTCCTCCAAATCCAAGTAACCCTACACTGCCCATCCACGCTTTGAGTGGGTGTTCAGGTTTAATAAAGTAAATGCTCCCCCCATCTCCACCACACTCTCTGAATATTGTTGGATGCACAAAAGGCTCTCTGCTGTAAGTGCAGGAAAACCAAACCAGCTTCTTGGTGACCCACTACCCAAAGCCATAAACTGATTTCCATATAAATTAGGCACTCGTCATCACAGGTAATTTCTGTGCTGAATAAGTTGCTCATTCAGTTCTTTAACCTACATGATGAACTACCAATAACTATGTCTGCTTAGACAAGAGACAGGCAGCTTTTCCCCCATCAGTACTCATATCCCTATTTCAGACATCAAGTGAAAGGAGCCACAGGAGTGCTTCGTCAAAAGTACACACTGCAGGTCCTTACATTACTGATAAGTCCTCCTAAGTATAAAAAGAGTTTTCCCAGAGTCTGGGTGATATTCTGTATCTGCAAGCGGTACACAGGCCACTGTACTCATCCTGTGACATTTTCCTAAGCGATGCACTTAGGAAACAAACTGGTGCTGATTGCGTCACTGCCCTGGGATTCACAGTAGTGACTGATTCTTTATACTTATCACAATTAAGCAGAGGAACACAGTTTAAAACCCTTTGAGAAGCTGTTGCTGGCCACTTTCATGCTGAAACTGTCAGAACTCACTAGTATACTTCTGAGCACAGGACTAGGTAAAGGTTTCCCTTGCTCGAAAGCCAGTCGAATACGACTCTAGGGATGCGGTGCTCATCTCTGTTTCCAAGCCGAAGAGCCAGCGCTGTCCAAAGACGTCTCTGTGGTCATGTGGCCGGCATGACTAGACGCTGAGGCACACGGAATGCTGTTACCTTCCCACTGAAGCGGTACCTATTTATCTACTTGCAATTTCTTGCTTTCAAACTGCTAGGCTGGCAGGAGAGCACAGGACTAGGATACAGTAAAAAAGAACAGCAACAATAGACTCTGACCCTTTTCAAACTGCCTTTGTATTCCGTTTTAGTAACTAGTTGCTAATGGACTTTTTCTGACATTTCACGTAGACCTGTTTTAGTAACCGGCTGCTAGCGGCCTTTATTTACCTGTTCATACAAACCTGCTTGTGTTGGTTGGCAAGGCGAGGTTTAACTGCTTTTGAGGGAAACTGCTTTTTTTCCATTTTGAACCCCTTTGTTGGGCTTCTGAATCACTGTGGTGTGCCACTTTCCCCATGCCCCTTTTCACCGCGCGATCTTCCCCAGGCTTTTAAAAAACATTCTGAGGTGAGCACTATAGCGCAAAACCAATGCTATAGCAGCACCAATGAAATGCATTGGCTTTACTGACTACAGCGCTCACCTTAGAACATTTTAAAAAGTCAGAGGAAGACTGCACAGTGAAAAGGGGCAGGAGAAAAAAGTGGCACTGTTTGAAATGACCGCAGCACTTCAGAGATGGCTCATTAATGGAAGGAAATTTGCTGTATGAAACCCCCATCCCTGTATCGCTTTACTCAAAGTTGAGCCAACAACGAATAAGATCTGGTTTAGTACGGTAATGTGAAAAGGGCCTCCGTTTAAGCTCCTGTCAAACAAGAGTCATGCAGGAATTGACTCAGTGGCTATGGAAAAGTCAGACAATTCGATTTAGGGCATAAACAGATATGTCTGTCGATCTGTATAAGATAAATAGCGCATACAGCTGCAATTAAGATCAGGGCCATGCAAGAGGGAGAGGAGATTTTTCACCCCCTCCCCCGTTTTGCTAGTCAAAACCAAACTCTGTGTGCCATTATTAGTATTTTTTTAAATGTGTTCTTTTAAAAGCATTTTAGTTGTAAAAAGAAGATGGAACCAAATTCCTGGCAAGAGGGTTCTTGTATTAAGGCTATGTACAGTGTGCAATTCTGTCATTTCTTGATTCCCTACAATTATAGATGCTGTTGTTCATCAGCTTAGTACAATCCATTAGAATGATACAGCAACTGTAAACACTAAAGAAGCTTTCATTGCTGGTTATGAGAAATGATGAAAAGCTATTGATCCAGCCATGAAAGCAAACAGAAGTGGTAGTCTCCACTTGGTGTGGCAGGATGGTTAAAAAAGAGTTGACTGAGGCTGTATCTGATTAAGATGGGAGGTTCTGTGGTGGGGGGTATGTGTGTCAGGGCTGGGGCATAAACTTCCCACCCTTGATGGGGCGCCACTAAAACCGGTGCAATCCGTCAGGAGTTTGGGCGTGGTCCTGGATGCCTCCTTAACTATGGAGGCCCAGGTAACAAATATTGTGCATTTCTTGTGCATTGGGAAACTAGCAAACCTAAGCCTATGCCAAATGCTGGCGATTTTAAAGAGGTCTTTATCATAATTAGTGGCTCACTCCTCAGAGCCCAGGGAATTTTAAGACTCTAAGACTCACAGAGCTCTAGTACACCTTCACGCTTCGCACACTATGTAAATTGTGCAGAACCTGCAAAAAGTTATGCAGGAACCTACCTCCTTCAGGTGTTGTGAACTCCTTAATTTCACTCCGAGGCCCATCTCCTCTCCCGTTGACCACAACCATCTCCAGTTTGTAGTTGCTGTAAGGAAACAGCCGGGACACTATGCCCCGTGTTCGGTCTCCCATAAAACTCTCAGACTGCTTTTTCTTGGAGACCCACAGATTCTTCAGCAAACTACTCTCTCTCCAGAAATAGGCCTTCAAGAAATATGTAAGGCAAGTGAAACTTTTCCCTGTTTGGGTGTTACTGGATTTCAAGAACAAATTCACTCCAGTCATTTGCTTCTTTTACACAAGAAAGGTTAGTTCACACTTGCCAACCATTCCATGAAGTGAGGTGGAAGTCAGTATTGTTTATTATTTTACAGATGGGGAAAACTGAGGGGAATGCAGGAGGTTAATGAGCTGGCCAGAACCGACCAGGCCATGAGGGACCAGGCTCTCAGGCTTCACACTGTACTTCCCCATCTCCATGACCATTAAGAGAATCTTCATTCTAGAGATACAAAACCCAATTGGTATTTAAGAACAGAAAAACTGTGGGTGAAGAGCTTCATATCCTATGAAACAAAGTTCTCAGATCTGAGAAATGTGAACACTTGTCAAATGGGAGGGATAGAATACATTTCTGCTGAAGTGTTAAGACATTCCTGAACTATTTGCTGCTAGTTTGTTTTTTTCCTTTGTAACAATTCTTTAGGCTTTGTTTGGTATCTATCCTGGCAACGTTTTTGGAAAGGGATGGGAGAGAGAGAGAGAGAGAGAGCATGATCTCAAGCACAGAAAATATTTAGGGTTCTTTTGTTGTTGTTTTTAAGTTATGTTTAATGATCAGCACAGTTTTTAAATGTAACAAGGCCAACACAGAGCACTGGTACACAGATTAATAAAACATGACAAATATACACTGGGAATGACCCACTAGTCAGGGAAAGCATCTGAAAAGTTACTTTTCTTATCAATAGTGAAAATTTGTGTGAAGAGGGGCTTTGTAAGTCAGCAGCTACTCAAAACTCCCCTTGGTAAGTGACTTATCATTGACTAGATGAAGTCACAACTAACCAGTGTTATATGTATTGTGATATGATTGCTCAGAATGGTAAATGGATTCTTTTTCCGAAGGGAAAGCATCTTTCTAAAGGTGGGGAAAAATTCAACCCCATAAAAATTAATTAACATAGTAATTAACATAGAGAGATGAGTATTATACTTTCTGAAACAAAAACTATTTTGTACTATCTTTTCCAGAATGAATGAAAGCTCATCATTTTGAATCAGCGATAAATCAATAACCATTCAAAAACTTATTTAGCAGTGAAAATATGAGACCAAACCATGTTTCATTAGAAATGCTGGGAGTGAAAATGCTATAACTGATTGGCCCCTGTAGTGAAAAACAGATCAGTTTTAAAGCTGGTTTGCCTGTCATGACTTTCCCCCCAAAACCTCAACACAATCAGAGAACTGACTCACATGAGGAAGCAACAAATGGCACAACAGTTTAAAATTGTCTATGACAGGGACTAACCACCTGTTCACAAAAAACTTTGTTTTATCTGGATCTTAAAAATACCAGGTTCAGATATTTATGGAGGTTTTTCTACAGCTGTAAATATTTGCCTGTATGATATGTGCCTTTAGTGTTATTTAGCAGTTTCTGGATCTTTCATGTCATCCCCATTGTATAAAGGCCATGTGACTAGTCATCATTAGTGTCAGGGTTAGCCATATTAATAATCAAAATGATCTAGTTTCGGCTGTGCTCACTCTGTACTCCTTAAGCTGTCCCTGGATGGTATCCGGGTACACTCTAGTCCACTGCAGGCTGATTGCCGTACTGTTTAAAACTCTGAGTCTAATATCAGTGGGAGCAGCCTTGGGATCTAAGTGGTCAAGAATAAAGTAAAACAGAGATTAAGAAAACACATATATCTGAAGAAAGATTTCATTCCATCTTGAAGATACCATAGGGTTTGGCCTAAAGCACAAAAGGAGCTTGTTCCTAAATGTTGTCCCGGCATCTCAGGAAATGACATACAAAAGTACATCTGCTGCCATCTAGTGGAAAGAAGAAGCAATCTCACCTACACAAGTATTGTATGACATCTACCCTACCCCTACTGTCATCCTTGTCTTTCTCTTCCCCCCCACCCCGCTCTGAATTAAAGGTACAATGTCCTCAACAGATTTTCACAGCTAACCCAACAGGCAGGTATGACTAGCAGCCTAAAAAATAAAGAAAAAATGCTCATAACTCAGCTATGTTTCATCCCCAATACATTCCTACTATATCGCTAACGCTATTTCCATGATACTATGTAAGCATTTTACAATTCAAAGTCATCAGTAACAGGACCAGAGCATCCTGAATAAGAAACATCCACCCTTTTAAAAATTCACAGCCGACCAGCAGAAATTTAGCTGAATTGTCTTCTAGTGATAAACTATTAATAATTATAACTATTAACTCAGAGTAAAATAGCATTTTCCCTGCAGTATGAAGCAACACATTTATTCACACAGTAACTTTTAGCTGAGAGTACAAATGGAAATAAGAGCCACAAGAGCCAAAGGGAAATAGCTTTCATTGACACGTACCAGGAAAAGTGCCCCTCAAAGCATTTTAAAGTGCCATTGGACTCTTGTATCCTGCTGCTACAGCAAGGAATGATCAAGCACCCTAGTGTCTTAATGGTAAGGCAAAACATAACACTATGGATTACCATGAGAAGCTATTTCCTCATTTTGCAATGTGACTTAGTCAGGAACAAATCCGGAGAGAGTAGTGCAACACAGGCATTGTTGTCTATGATATACACCCTAATTTCTTTTGGCACTTGTTGCCAAAAGATTTGTTAATCAGAGATGTCAGCAGGATGAGTGTCCAGGCCATGAACAACAAATTCAGTTCTAGACAACTCTTGTACCAGCAAACACTCCCTAGTGGAAGAGCCAAGAGAGCCAAGTGATTTCACTCCCATCACTATGCATTTTGACCATGAGGATACGCCACAAACCCCAGCATAAGCTTCTTGAAGGTTTCAGAGAACTGCTGTGGAAAAAGGATTCAAGGAAGATCCATTCTGCAGCTTGTGATCCAAGCCACTGTCTTAATGGCTGCCTTTGACTATTGCAAATTACTGGAAAGAATCATTGCATTTTGATATACCTACCTTGTACTATTGAAAGGATTTCTTGAATAAAGTTCTTTATCTGGTTTATCAATGTCATTTATCCAGCTAGTACATCCAAACTAGATATGTAATGTTCAAGACACCCATGTAATTTCCTCCATGTTCATTACTTCCTGTTATTATTTTTTTGTTGTTATTCTAAATATATCCCCCTATAACCAGCAACAGCAAGAAGCTACCAAGATCTGACTGCACACAAATAGACTGACTGTACTTGGGACCTCATGGGAGTATGTGGAATGACATGCATAGCTGGGTGGTCAGGAAAAACTGGTTACTATATGTGCAGTTTCCCAGGGGATGGGCTACAGTGCTTGGGACAGTGGAGCTGGCAACAGCAACAGGCACAAAGAATTTCCTGTGATCAAGCCCCATGTGATGCAGATACCCAAGGGAAGATTGAGAAATGTCTTTGCAGTTACATTCCCTGCATCCAGGGCTTGATGGGAGATGAAGGGTGAGAACAGCAAAGGGTAGAGATGCCAAGGAATTAAAAAATAAATACAATCAGCAAAGTGTAGGGACTGGACACAATATCTGGATCATTGTGTGAACAACAGTCCACAGTGAGCAAGTTTAAGACATTTTATTCAAAAAACAAGAAATGATGCTGCACTGCCCTCTACAAAAGGTCTAAGCTGAGAAAAGTTTGCTGCTCATTAATTCAAACTAACTAGCCATTGAAAAACTACAAAATTTCACCAAGATTCAGGTGGCATCTCTTTCCCAAATACTGTTGGTATACAGGGCAGAGGCTTCAGAAGGGTCGGACTTCCAACTACCGCACACCCTGCCCCATTTTTCTGACTGTCAGGGTAGACATTTGCAAAGAAAAGTACTTTCATAACAACAGTATTAGTTTGTCTGTTCTCCATTCTTACTTTTTAATTAAACTAATACAGGATTGATTGATTCATTCATTGCTATCATGATGCAGACGTGACTTTTAAATCATATGAATAGAGTACTAGCTAGGAAAGCAAAGTCTAAAACTGATTTTTTAATGCCTGAAGTTTACCAGGGACAAAAAATGCTCAGATCCTTGGAGACAAAGCGTGAAAAGATTTTGACTATGCTTCTTGTGGTCCAGGAATGAGAATATTCATATTTGCCTACATTTGGTATTATTTGCATGGTCTCTGCAAGCCAATATGTGAAACATGAAAAGAGCTGTTCTATCACACTTCTTCCTAGGATGGAAATTATTTATTTTATTTCCCTTCACTCAATATTGCTCTCTCAGTTTCTCCTTCTGTTTCCCCTTCCATCTCTTTAAGTTACTTATGATGCTAATGTTTGTCTGACATATGCAAAACTAGGGCTTTTTTTGTAGAAAAAGTCCAGCAGGAACTCATTAGCATAATAGGCCACACCCAACAACAGAAACTCATTAGCATATTAGGCCACACCCCTGACAGCACAGCTCCCTTTCAGGACCGGCTCCCCCAGGTGCCCCGCAGCTTGTGGGGCGCATGGGGAACTCGAGGAGGAGAAGCAGTTTAAACTGCCTTCCCTCCAGGATTGGCTTGGCTTCCCCAGGTGCCCCACGGCTTGTGAGGCGTCCGGGGAACCCGAGCGGGGGGGGAGGCAGTTTAAACTGCCTTCCCTCCCTGGATCAGCTTGGCTTCCCCAGGTGCCCCGCGGCTGGCAAGGCGCCTGGGGAACCCGAGGGGGGGAGGCTGTGGGTGTGGCCAACTTGGAAGCCAGCCAGAACTCCATTCCTGTGCGTTTCTGCCCAAAAAGAGCCCTGTGCAAAATGAAAAAAAAATGAAGAGTAACTAATTAAAACAGAATATCAAAGGAAAAAATTCATTCATGTACCAGGTTCCACTGATGGAAAAAGTAACATTTTCAATTACTCCTTTATAAGTGAGCTCTCCAGTGGAGTTCCTGTCTACTGTGGGCTTCACTTGAATCTCACCAATGCACAAACATCTTTCAGAAGCATTCGTGATCCTTTCTCTCCGCTGTCATTCAATGGCCAACCTACCCATTGTGTCCTTAGTCGGTGGTGGGAGGAATCTACTACCCCAGGGGCTGGAGAACTGAGCTGTACTGTCACAATTCTCTTTCCTTACAGCCCCAAGATCTGACAATATATATCAGACTATAGTCATCGTTCTTCCTCAGTGGCATAGCTGCAAAGACCACACTCATCATCACAGAATCATCTGTATTAACTGTGTATCACCAATATTTTTCTTGAGAATGCAGCAAAACAATGAATGCCTTACAAATCCCACACCAGTGGATAAAGTGAATATGAATATAGGCCAAGGAAGATGAATGCCCTTTTGCTATTCACAGTTCAGACAAAGCAAAATGATGTTATATTCCATTGATTTCTAAGAAAAGATTTAAGCACATGCTTACTGCTCTCATTGAAATCAGCGGGACTTAAAAGTGCTTTAATTTGCAACCTAATAATAACCAAAAGACTAAGAGCAACAGGAAGAAGTTAACCACTAACCCACATCCACTAACTATGGGGAAGTGTCATGTGTATTTGGATTCCAGAAAGAGTATAAATATTTGTGCTAAATTATTTTAAAAATTATGTAGTCTTGGTCCTGCAGAGCCATTTATCAACGGGCAGGCTGTGGATCACTGGTCAACCTGGGGACCCATGCAGCTGGACCAATCATGTAATTTGTTTTCATGTGATTTGGGGGTTGAGTCTGGGTGGTGTGGAGGGGGCAGAGAGTCTTTGTTTGGGAGCTCCTGGGGCCTGTGGCAACCTGGAATGAAAACAAGAACTCTCATAATGCTGTCACTCAGAATGACAGGCAGAAAACTAGATTAATTAATTTGGCAACTAAGCTTGTGCTAAGACTTAGATGGTAGAGAAAATGTTTCCAAACATTTTGGGTTCTCAAAGGCTGTGGATTAAAGATACTGGGTTTATTTCATTTGTGTTCCACCCTTCCTCCAAGGGGACAGGAAGTCTTTCCATTTTATCCTTACAACAACCTTGTGAGGTGAGTTCGACTGAGAAAAAAAATCCAAGGCAACTCCAGTGAGATTCATAGCATTTGTCCATTAATTTATCTATGTACTGATACTGATTTTATGAGTACCTACTTACCTGCTTAAGTTACACAGAAAGGGAAACCGAAGACTGTGGCCAACTCATTAGTTGTCTCTGAGGTTCAGTGCTACATCCACAAGGTGGACATGGTGGTTTTGCCTTAACATTTGCATTATTCTTCAAAATGTATTTTTTATCTGATCTCGACACACGAGTGGTATAGGAACATTAGAGACACATCTACATTTGTAGTAGTAATCACTACAGAAGAAGAGTGACAGTGGAATTCAGTGCTCTGCTGAAAAATCAGCTGGTCATGATAGGACTTGAACTGCAAGGAAGCTGCTTAACACAGGCAAGCGTGAAGAAGTGAAGCAAACCTTTCTATATACCCAAGTCTCTCTGGCTAAAAGAATACTCACAATCTTCCCCTGAGTAGCCAATGACAACATCAGGTTCTGCAGCCCTTCCAAACTCATTTTCTGCCTGCACTTTGATCTCGTAGGGCACGTAGGTAGGTGTCTGAGTAACAGTGTACTTGCTGACATCACCGCTGACAGTTACGTTGCTCCAGCTCTCTCGTGTGTCCCTTCTCCTCCATTTCACAATATATTTGAGTTTGGGGCCATAAGCTTGAGTTGCATTTAGTGGCTTAATGGATTTTTAAAAAGAAGAACAGAAAATAGTTACCTTTGCCAACTTTATAGTACAGCAACTATACATCCCCTCTTTCCCCTCTGCAGTTTAAAATGAGGCAAGAAATTGCAAGATCTGTAAACAGATCTTCTCACTGTTTTTAAAGCTAAGCCATCTCAACAAGCAGAAATGTACAATCCCAAGTTGTACATCACAATCTTCTTTCTCCCCTTCCATGGCCAACAGTAGTATATCTCAGGCCATATCACAAGGCATAAACCATGCAGGGGTGGAATGATTAAAGTCCCTCCCTCCCCTAAATTGGGGCCATGTGGGGCTGCAATTTAGTCTTAAAATGCTGGGAAGGCCTCACTGCAGTTCTCCCAGTGTTATGTTCAGTTTCACCCTAGCACTCCCACACATTCATGAATAGAGAACAGAGAAATAACCAAGAGTCCTACAGCATCTCAGAGATAAACAAGCATATTGTGGCATAAGCTTTTCTAGAACAGAGCAAACTTTGGAAGATACATAAAGCATTATCTTCATATGGCTGCTATATACGCTCACACGGATACTGAAAAGAGTGATAAGCCAGTTTTCAAGTTTCCCAGAACTATTCTTCAATACAAAAAGCACAACAGGGGTGTAGGGAGGGGAGAATAATGTTTAAGGACATGATGGAAAAGCCCATAGTCTGCAGTAGGTAGCAGTTTTACAAAAGAACACAAGAATTACAGTCCTAAGTAAATTAAAGGTGACACCATCTAACCTTCTATATTCCACTGAAACACTATTATGAACTGCAGACTTGGGGCTTTTCTACCACATTTTAAGCCTTCTCTTGCTTCCACTTCCCTTTCCCTTTTGTTTTTTGTACTCACCTGAAGAAAAGTACTGGGAAACTCAAAAGCATTTGATGACATTTTTATTGGTACTAAGAAAATTTGTTATGCTACTGCTACTTTGGATTAATTGTTAGCAATAGATCTGTCAGATGCCTGAGGTATTGTCCTCTCTTTAGAGATACACGTACTATAGAGAAAAAAGTTTAAGTAGGGTGTGCCTCAAAAGATCAGAAGTGTAAATCAGTAGATCAGTCACATATCTCGGCAGAGCAAAATCTATACAAGATGAGAACAGATCTATTTATTTATTTGGATTTATACCCCGCCTAGCCAGCAATCAGTTTCATAAATTTACTGCAGTGTTTTGCATTTAATGACATTTTGGATCATTTTTAAACACCTTCCCCCCCATACATATAGAATAACTCTTCATACATCAGATAAAGTAGACTCTGCTCCCTTACAGCATAGGCCACAATATATATATTTGTTTTGTGGTCCATGAGAGACCCTTTGTTGTTCTTGCTACACTTATGACAGAAAAGTATGCATTATAATTGAGGAGACACTACAATGTTGGCTCACCGTCCACGATATAACCATATTATTTTTTGAAGTCCCTGCTCCTTGAACACCTGTGGGGTTAATTTCTGGACCTGAAATAAATGAACACAAATTTTGTTTTAGGTCACTGATCAAAAAAGTATATCATGCTGCATCACTAAAAGGCGATGTCTCCTTTACTACAGAAATGGAATTTAAAGCAGAAAATCGTCACAAGAATCCTTCTGGAATCTTTCTGGAGGACTGCAGATTCTGCATAAGTGATGAAAGCAATGACCCCAAATCAAATTGCAGAATTGTTCAGAGGCCAGTAAAAAAGGCTCTCGATGTGGTTTCTACAGAAAGAAAGATAATAGCATCTTTTATATTGTGAAGGGCAATTTGCAAAGTAAACCTTTTCACTAACTAGGCACTCACAGCAATAACATCCAGATGCTAAGCAGATAAGGCTAACCATAATGCAAGATGGTACATGAATAAACCAAATTAAAACATTTATAAGATAGATTTTACAATGTGTGTGTAGCTACAAAAGAGCAGCAGCAGCAACATTAAAGATTCAGGATGAAAAGAGTGTTGACTCTTCTACGTAAAGAAAGAAATCAGATCACTTGAAATGTGCAAGGGCTTTCTTCTTGTAGCTGACACATGTTACCTTTGAAGTTTTGGAGAAGAATAACCTCATCTACTGAAAAGTGAAATGATACCTCATCACTTTATTAATTTGGGAAAGGGAGAATATTGCTTCTGTATCACCTGTACCCCGCCCCCCCAGACACCAGTCTGCCGTTCCTAAGCCTCAAACTCAAAAACCACTCTCACATATCATAATCATGTTCTCAAGAAATACTGTCTCTGTTAGTTAAGACATAAAGCAAAAAACATCATTTGGAATTATGTGAATGAGTCTTGGTTCTCACACTTCCTCCTCGCCCTGTTCTCCCTATAGGTCATGGATAATCTCTCATGGTAACTGCGCACCCTCTCCAAATGGTTCTACACCAAAATAATGAATAAATGGAAATTGCATAATTGTAAGAATGTATAAATAGTATTATTATACAAATAATTTTTAGCCATAGATTATTTAAATTAGCCAACCAACCTGATACCAAATATCCAATGTGTTTGGATGTGTCTCTTCCATCAAAGGTAGTAATCAAGTTGCAAGTAATCAAGTTGCATACTGCTAACGTTACATCAGTATGTAGGAGGACCCAGGGATGATGCAGTCACCCACAGGCATAGCATAATTCTGTTGCCAGGGGAAGGAATTTTTTTTATTTTCATAGTGGGAGGGGGTGAAGAGGAGAGAGCAAAAAAATGGGGGGATCACAAAGAAAATGGGGGGAATCACTAAAGAATCACTAAAGAAAATCTTTTTTCATATATTTATTTCTGGTTGGGTGTTGTTTTATAATAGTAATATTGACCACTGAGGAAGGCCCTAAGGGGCCAAAACGTGTGTGGTCTACTGGTCATAAGGTATACCCATCAATTGTATATGTAAAATTGTGTGTCAAAAGTCTTAAGAGTCTGATATTTGGACCATTGCTTTTAACCTATTTTATCTTTTATTAATGTGTACACCATAATAAATATTTGTATTGTTAGAATAACTTATTTTGATAGCTTGACCCTCTTAGATCAGTGTGTGCAGTTACCATGATCAATTATCCATGGCCTACTGTGTAAACTTTTAGCAACTGCACATCACATGAGGTGACAATAGTCAAAATTTTCTGTTACTTTAAAATTTATCATCATGTGCATTTATTACATGCATTTGATATGTAATAATTTGGCTTTTTCTCTCTCCCTTTTGACAATTCTAGAAAGCAACACCTGTCTCTAAAGAAAATCTTTTTTCATATATTTGTTTCTGGAAGTGTGTTGTTTTACAATAGTAAAACTGACCACTGAGGAAGGCCCTAGGAGGCCAAAACGGTCTACTGGTCATAGGATATACCCATCAACTGTATATGTGAAACTAACAGCTCTGTATGTAAAAAGTTTTATGAGTCTGATATTTGGATTATTTCTTTTAACCTATTTTATTTTTTACTAATGTGTACACCATAATAAATATTTGTATTTTTATAATAATTTATTTTGTTAGCTTAACTCTCATATATCACAGCCATATCTTGGGTTGAGTCTCTCCCCTTCCCCTTTCTCGTTTTTAGACATACTGGTGTAAGGAGCCAGAAATGGGAAGTGCTGGGGGCAATCAGTATCTTCCCTCAGCCTACAGTGCAGCTGCTGCTGAGAAATAGCTTCTTTAAAAAACACACACACACACACAAAAGGAGAGCACAGATGAACTCAAAATGGTGCTGGGGGGGGGGGGACCCGCTTCTCCCAAGCCATTTTCCTGCATGAAAACCATGCTTTGGAGAGCTACTTCTCCTATTTTGCTGGTCCACGTGCACAGATACTCCTCATGGAGCAGCAAAATCAGTGAAATAAATTCCCCCCAGCACAGTTTTTTGTGCAGGAAAATGGCTTTGGGGGGGGGGGGGGAGCCCTTCCTCCCCCTGTGGCACCATTCCAAGTCTGTTTGGGCTCTCCTTTTTAAAAAAGATGCTGTTACCTGCAGCTGCTGTGTGGCTGTGGGAAACAAGTTGGGTTCAGGGAGCTGGGCGCCAGCTCTTTAAAAACAATAACTTTTCATTTGGCCTTCTGTATTGGCTTAACAACCCTTTCCACCTCAACAGTGGGAGTGGCCATGGCTCAATGGGAGAGCATTTGCTGGGCACGCAGAAGGTCCTAGGCTCAATCCCTGGCATTCCCAACTGAGAGGATCTGACAGTAGGTGATGTGAAAGACCTCATCCTGAAACTTTGGAGAGCTGCTGCCAGTCTGAGTAGACAAGGCTTGCCTTGATGGGCAGCTTCATGTGTTCAAATGAACAGTTGCTAGTAATGTCTCCCATACAAAGGGCTCAGAGCAAGTATGCATCATATACTTGTATACAGGCCTTTATATAATAAATGAAACCCCAAATGTGGATAAGGTATATGAGGGAAAGTGGGGCTGGTGCAACAAAGACAGGTAGGAATGAAGGAGGGAGGGAGGGAGGGAGGGATAGAGGCAGTGAAGCAGAAAGAAAGGCAGTGGGGAAAAAGGAAAACAAGGGGGAGAAGGGGAAGGGAAAAGAGACAAAGCAAACAGGAGGGAAGGAAGCAAGCAGAGGTAATGTTGGGAGAAGTAGAAACTGGGGGAGGCAAGCAGGGTGGGTGGGATTTCCTGTCCCCTGTGACTCCCCTACATATCCTTTTATAAAAGGTTTCTGGGCTAGTGAAATAAATGCAAAAAAAGAAAAAGGAGAACATAAAAGGCATCAAGATACTGACATTTTAAAAAAGAAAAAAATGGAAGAAAACAGTTTGCTGGAGAGTTAAGAGAAAGGTCTTTACAATGCCAGCAGAAGTTGACAGGAACTGAACAGGAGGGCACTTGCAGCATCATGTCAAGGTACACACACTGTGTGGTATTCCACTGTTGGGTTAATACTATCCCCTCATGCCCCAAACTTTATAACTTTAGGTCTAGAAGATTCTAAATGTTGCTCTGCATGCCTGCAGAAGCCATGTGTGCCCGCACCAGTCCGAGACCATAAAGAAGGAGATCTTTTTGCTCCAAATGCATCCTGGACAGCACTTACGTGCTCCATTTGTTTGGTATCGCTCAGAAGGCAAGCTGGGATAACTGCTTCCTACTTCATTCACAGCTATTACTCGAAACTGGTAGTTGACATAGGGTGCAAGGCGCAGGACAGCAGAGTTCACACTTCCTGGATAACGGGAATGATTGTGCCAAACTCCAGGTTGGAATTTATCCTCTTCAAATTCTACAATGTAATCTAGAGGACAGAATTAGGGAGGGCTAGTGAGACATAGCTTCTTAGACACTGTCTAGTAGACTTAAGAAGATTAGAATTAGTAATAATCCTCAGGATTTTAAGGTAGAGGAGCATGCCCTGACCTGTAATGGGGCTGTTGTTGTCATCACCAGGTATCCATGTCAAACGTACACTCCTTTCAGCAAGGTCTGTCAGCTCAAGGTCACGAGGACGGTCTGGCCGTGCTATCAGCAAAGAGAGAGAGAGAGACATAAGGTCTGGGCTTCACTAATTAACACTGAATACCAAACTCGTCTTAGGTCTTCCTAAAGGCTAGCTATTAATGCATTTGAGATGGAAATGAGAATAAGGCTTGGCCAGCACATGCAGTAGAATGCAGAGCATTCTCATAGACCAGCAGTTCTCAACCTTGGGGTCGGGACCCTGTTTGGGGTCGAACAACCATTTCACTGGGGTCGCCAGCTGGCATCCGAGCCCCTCCCCTTCCCACCCCTCCCTCACCAAAAGTCCTGCTCCGCTCACCCAGAAGTCCGAGCAGAGCACGCTGTAGCTTTCCTATAGAGTGGGGGGGGGCGGGGGGGGCGGGGTTTCAGAGTCCTCTATCTAAAAGTTTTGCTCCTCCAGGTTGCACAACTTCTGCGTCTTCTGGTAAGCTTTTGTGTTGTAAATGTAGAAATCCTTGGGGAACAGGGTGAGATCCCTCCTCCGGTGGCCACGTCCCCCTCTTTTATTTTGAACACCAAAGTAGAAAGAAAGGTGGAGTGAGTGTGTAAGTGTGTGTGTGTGTGTGTATGGACAGAGAGAGAAAGAGAGAGGAGTAGAAAAAACTGTGGATTAAAAACAATATATATCTTTAATCAGGCTTCTTACTATTTTCAGTGCCCAAAAAGTTGAAGCAAAAATGTGGCTTCCATTTCCCCCTCCTGCTCCAACAGCAAAGTTTGATTCCAACCCAGCTCTCCTCTCCACTCCCCCACCCCCAGTCCTTTTTGAATTTCTCCAGCTTTTCCATTCTTTGTTACTTCTTAGCTTTTATTTTTTAAAAGAAAGAAATCAATTTTTTTTTGTTTCTGACTGCTCATGCCAGAAAGAGATGTACTAAAAGGAAGGACAGGATTGCCCATTGGAAACAATGGGAAACACTTGAAGGCCCATTGGAAATAATGGGAGCCAGGAATGCCAATTGATTTGCATGGGCTCCACTGAAATACATTACAGTACAAGTAGAGTTGCAAAGAAAATGTGGAATGGATTTTCCATTAGGGTCTCTGGGCCCATATAGACTATTCTGGGACTGGAATGACAGGCCCCAGCTTGGAATAATAGCCCCAGGGGGTAGCAGAAGCCTTCTGGGACTGGAATGACAGGCCTCAGAGTGGAATGACAGGGTCTGGGGGTAGTAGGAGAGTTCTGGGACTGGAATGAGAGACCATGGAGTGGAATGACAGCCACTGGGGGTAGCAGGAGTATTCTGGGAATGGAATAACAGGCCCCAGAGTGGAATGACAGCCACTGGGGGTAGCAGGAGAGTTCTGTGACTAGAATGGGAGACCACAAGAGTGGAATGACAGCCACTGGGGGTAGCAGGAGTGTTCTGTGACTAGAATGAGAGACCACAAGAGTGGAATGACAGCCACTGGGGGTAGCAGGAGTGTTCTGTGACTAGAATGAGAGGCCACGAGAGTGGAATGACAGCCACTGGGGGTAGCAGGACTGTTCTGTGACTAGAACAAGAGACCACGAGAGTGGAATGACAGCTCCTGGGGGCAGCAGGAGTATTCTGGGAATGGAATGACAGGCCCCAGAGTGGAATGACAGCCACTGGGGGTAGCAGGAGTGTTCTGTGACTAGAATGAGAGACCACGAGAGTGGAATGACAGCCACTGGGGGTAGCAAGAGAGCCCTGGAAAGGTGGCAAAAGTTGCCCCCCACCTACCTTCCTTCCCCCCCTCTCCCCCCTTTCTCTCTGTCTCTCTCTCTTCTCCCTTTCTCTCTCTCCCTTCCCCCTTTCTCTCTCTCTCTCCCCCTCTCTCTTCCCCCTTTCTCTCTCTCCCCCCTACCTGCAACAGCCTTTCCCCCCCACCTAAATTCATTTTCTCATGGCATCTTCTGTTGAAGAAAAATAAGTCTGAAGCCTGAGTGTTTGTTGTGTCTTGTTGGGAATAGCTTGCAAATATATGTGTGACTAAAGTCTGTATTAAAGTTGTTTGGTGCTAACTGCCGTGCAAGAGAAAACATCTGAAAAAGTCGCTTCACTGTTGTGTGTGTTGGCAGAATTTTATGGTTGGGGGTCACCACAACATGAGGAACTGTATTAAAGGGTCACAGCATTAGAAAGGTTGAGAACCACTGTCATAGACAAAGAAGAAAGACAGAGTCCCAAGGTGGAAGAATAAACTTCAGACTTCAAGAGAAGGATCACATTTTTGAATGTAAGAACTATCAATCAGGTTATGTGTTAGGTCTGACATCCTAGGTTTTTGTTTTACTTGAGAGAGTTTTTTATGTGGGGAAGCATTATAACAACCACCCCTGCCACCAGTGACCTGAAGAAGTACAGGCCATTTTACAACCTCATTCCAATGTATGCGCAGACCGAGTCTAAAGATCCTAGCCATCACAGAGCGGAATTTTGAAAACAGTTTACTTGGAGTAGTTGCAAGAGCAAATATCCCCACTGGGTTCCAAATGCAGTGAGATAACAATTACGACTACTTTAAAACTGCAATTCTAGTTCTTAGAAGAACTCGTGAAGTGATTAAAAAATAAACCATAAGTCAGTATGGCAGTAGTGATATGAGCACAATAAATTAAGAGTCATCAAAAGATTAAAATACAAAATTCATGATATAATGAACACAAGTCCCAAAAAGAAAAATATAGATATTCTGGCTTTTAAAAAGGGATGCAGAAATACTGATGCTCTGTTTTCAAATATGTATTTAAAACCTTTATGTATTTAAAAATAAGGATCACTTCACATGATATGTTTTCAAACTATCAGTATGAATTTTTCTGGACACTCGCCTATAATATGAGAACCCCGCAATCCCAGCCATGGCCACTGATTGCAGCAGCTACTGCTGGCTCTAACTGTTTGCTCAGTTCATAATGCTTCTTCATATCTGGAGAAAGAGGATAAGGCATTGTGCAAACTGACTCTAAGCCTGCACAGAACTGGCATCAAATTGAACAGCAGGGGATATTTTTCTACCAACAATTATCTTCTGTAAAATAATATGAAAGTAAATCGCACAATGAATATTAGTCATCCCAGTTTTACAAGCAAGAAAACATAAATACAGTGAAGGCCAAAGTCAACCTGCAAGAACAACAGAAGGGGGATGAAATTCTTCCATCAATTTTTAATACCTGGACTTATCTGTGAAGCCTAATTCAACAATGTTTCTTTAGGAAGGGGCAATGTCACTCTTACACTACATGGAGCATGTGGTATGTGTAACAGAAGCCTATCTCACAGGTTTGTTGTTAGGGATGCCAGGTCTTACCTGGCTGCTGGAGGGGGGGCGGTCCAGTCTTCGTCCAGGATTCTTCAGGAGTGCGCACAAAGCACACATGCTGTGATGACATCACTTGGAGGTGACGTCAGCACACCAGGCATGTCGGATAGGATGCTCTAGCATTTGGGCAAAATCTCTATGGTCACCATAAAATTTTTGCACAAATGCTAGAGCATCCTTGGTGTGATGATGTCACCACCAGGTGACGTCATCATGCCAGGCATGTTGGACAGGATGGGGCTCTTTGGGGGCAGATTGAGGCCCCCGAAGTCGGGGGAACTCCCACCCCCATTGGGGGATGGCAACCCTACCTGTTGTGAGGATAAAATGGAGGACAGAAGAATGATGTATAACGCTTTGGGTCCCCATTGGGGTGAAATGAGGGATATAAATAAAGAAATAAATGAATAAATAATAACAGAGCCTATTCCGTTGTGGTCCTGATGCTCGAAGCTATTCAACATATTTTGGACCATCAAACTTCTAATGGCACTTTAATTCCACACCAAATTTAACACAGTGATCAAACATCAGCTGACAATTTTTAAAAATCAAACAGGTAAAATGGATTAGTAGCGATTACCTTTGGGGAAAGTTGTCATACGGTTAACAGGAGAAGCTGAGACAGCTGCAAGGTAAGATATTAGTTATTTAGAGGGTTAGTTCAATCCTTAATCACAGCCTGTTGAAGGGAAACAATAAATGGTAGGATTTCAGCCTTCATACCATTTAAAAGATACTTTTTTTTACCAGCATTCCAGGTATGTTCCTTAAAGTGTTTCAATTGCCTTCAGGATTTCCCTAGGTCAGTGCCCCCCAATTCTATTGAGCCGGTGGGCATTTTTGGAGTTTTGAGAATGGGGAGTGGTTCCACCACAAAATGGCTAATGAAATAACAAACACATCTGTAGTCAAAGCATGCTAAATAAATGTAACAATAATGATCTAGAAAGCAAAGTCAAAAATAATGCTGATTATATTATCTGAAATGAATCTTATTTACTACAAGCCACAATATATAAATGTTTGGACTTCAGTTCAAGGACATGTGATATTTATATAATTTGTGTGTGTGTGTGTGCTTGTTCTACTTATGAAGGAAGTCTGCTGCTTATGAGAAATGGTGTGATTTATTGTGGGTTTGAGTTTGTTACCGCCCACTTTTGGATAATTGTTCTTTATTATGATTATGATTCTACAATAATATATATATGAGTTTCACATTATTATTGACTTTGCTTCCTAGGTAATTATTGTTGCATTTACTTAGTGTGCTTTGACTGCAGATTTGTTTGTGATTTCATTGGTCCTTTTTCTGTAGCCTCCCTCCTTCTTACCACAAAATGGCATCCATGGGGGCCAGGCCCAGTCACAAAGTGGGTGCCATGGGATACTGGGACTAATCACAAAATGCTGAAAGGCTGCAAGCCAAGCATTACCTCCCCCCGCCTTTCAAGGAAGCAGCTGTTTCTCAGCTCCCTGTGGACACAAATGTGATGCCTTTTGGGTATTCCTGAAGCATCCCCTGATCCAGTGAGCTGAAGGAAAGCCAGGACTGGTTATTTGCTTTGGGCAAGAAGCATATGGGTGGCAAGAAACCCATTGGTGGCCATGGATGCCATGATGGGGATCACTGCACTAGGTACCCTTCAAACAGGACTGGGAAACAGAAAAGGGAAACAGCCTTGGGGAGTTAAGAACAAAAATCAGTTGCACTTCTTTGATTCTGGATTAAGGAAACATTTCAGTTAGTGACAATCAGATGCTATTTCCTCCAAGAGTCCAGTAACACCTTAAAGACTAACAAAATATGTGGCAGGTATGAGCTTTTGCGAGTCACAGTGACTCACAAAAGCTCATAGCCTGCCACATATTTTGTTAGTCTTTAAAGTGCTATTGGACTCTTGCTCTTTTCTACTGCTACAGACTAACATGGCTACCAATCTTGATCTGTTTTCTAGAAGTTATGCTAAGATCTGGCCACAAGCAACCCAGGGGTAAGCATCGGTGCAGTAGACCTGCTGCTAGAATTCTGAGGAGGGGACAACTTTGTTCTCAAATCATCATCATCAGCTCCATGTGCCCGGAGAACACTGGTTTACATAGTGGCAACAGTAACAGACATGAACATTTCCTCTCCAAGGTGCCAAGGTCTGTTCAGAGATTTATGCTCAGACAGACAAATTTTTAGAGATAGGCCACTGAAATGATCCTGGCTGACTTTTTAATGACAGATTAGGCAGTTACAAATTGTTAATAGTAATATGTCTCCTTCAGAGGATTAGATGGTTAATTGGGGCATGTGGCACCCCTCAATATATCTTTCCAGGTAGAACAATTTGTTGAAATAAGCTAACTAATATTAGTCCCATGGACCAAACCTCATAAACTCGGTAGACTTGAGAGGAAGATGAAGTTACCTAGAACAGTGAGATGGGCTCTGGCAGTGTCTCTATCTAGCTCAGTGCTGGCTACACAAGTGTAATACCCTTGATCTTTTTCAGACACTCCATATATTGTCAAGCCGTCTTCGTCCTTCTTCATCCTTCCAAAACAGAAGCATTGGAATTAAAAGCACAAAACTTGCCTCAAAACACAAGGCTTGCCAACCATAGGTCAAGACCAGCTCCACCCTGTAACTTCCTTACCTTCCTCCACTCCCTTCCTTTGATCAGTCTAATGAATCCTTATCAGCCTCAATAATTTCTCAAGCTATACAAATGCTTACATTTTGAAGCCCAATCTATTAAATTCCTTGCAGCTTTTGGGATGCACTTCAGAAATCAACATGCACACATGCATGCATATAGAAAAGCTCCAATGTTTTTTAGTAGCTAGTTTAAAATGAAAATGGTCTAAATCAGGGGTGGCCAACCTTGCTTAACGTAAGAGCCACATAGAATAAACGTCAGATGTCTGAGAGCCGCAAGACAGGAACAAATATCACACACACATTTTTATTTTTAAAAATATGCAAATTTGCTTTTTATTAACATTAAATGGGACTGCCAAAAATAAAAACAAACAAGGAAAACCGGTTATTGATAATGATATTACTTGTTTGCATATGATATTGAGAGAGAGAGAGAAAAAGAGAGAGATGGAAAGAAAGAATTAAAGAAGTGGAAAGAAAGAGAGAGAGAGAAACTAGGAAAGCAAATAGATGGGAGGGAGGAGGGAAGGAAGGAAGGAAGGAAGAGAGAAAAAGCATGCCTCCCCTTTGCTTCCCCAGCCGCCCTGCCAGGAGCCGCACAATATGTGTGAAAGAGCCGCGTGTGGCTCCTGAGCCACAGGTTGGCCACCCCTGGTCTAAATAGATCTATTCCCCGTTTCAGTAAATGGATCAAAATTCACAACATTTAAGCAAAAAAGACAACGCTTTCTAATGATTTGTTTTTAAAGTGTAGATGAAAAAACCCTAAGACTTGTGAATGCAAAGTCTTACTGAATAAGCAATAACACATTTTAAACTTTTTAATTTCCTCCAAGAGATAACACATGACAACTGTTATCAACTGGTCACATCCCTTACTATCTGAGAATGGTACGGCAAGAGTTTCCAGAACAAGTTTATTTCTACTACAAAAAATTTAGTGCATTATCATGATCCAGAATGGTGTGGTGCTTCTTTCTGGCTAGTCTTGCTCATCTAATCATCTTTAAACTGTAAGATGCCAGCAGAGGCAATTATAATGGCAACTTGATTTATTCATTCCTTGCATCCTACAGAGATGTGGAGCAAAGCCTGTAGGGTAAGAAAGGTAAAGGTAGCACAAACCTGTTTCCTATGTACAGGGGGCTATCATCCTTGAGCCAGGAGACTGTAAGTTTCAGTGTGGGATCATATTTCACTCTGCACGATAAATGAATTGTAGAACCCTTCTTTGGCACTGCATCAGTTGGTCCCGTGATTATCCTAGTTGGGTCTGTAAAGAATTGTAAAAATATAACCTTTTGAGATATCAGGGCAGGAGATGAAAGAAAAAATCACTGTCTTTGTGTGAACACAAATAAATTAACAGTGAGTTAAATTCCATAATTCTTCCAGATTTCTAGCACTCACAATGCAATCCCAAACAGTCCATTGAAGCCAGTGGGCTTAGAAGAGTGTAGTTCTGTTTAATTCTCACCAATACTTACCGCCACATGAAGAATAATGAAAAACCTTGCAGCCCTTCTTATATTCATGAATTGGGTCTCATGCACACTAAAGTTCTTTAGCAAAGTACTTTTGTGCCAAGAATCAATTCAGCAAGTGGTTGTGTGAGGGTGATAGTGTGCGCCAAGTCGTAAGAACCACCTGCTGGATAAGACTAATAGTCCATATAGTCCAGCATCCTGTCTCACATAGTAGACAACCAGTTAATCTGGAGAGACAACAAACAGGGCATAAAGGCTGAAGCCTACCCTGATGTTGCCTCCTGGCACTGTTATTTAGGTTTACTGCCTTTGAATATGGAGGTTCCCTTTAGTCACCATGGCTAGTAGCCACTTATTCTCCATAAATATGTCTAATCTCCTTTTAAAGCCATCTATGCCTGTGGTCATCCTCTGGCAGTGAATTCTACATTTTAATCACTCTCTGTGTAAAGAAGTATTTTCCTCCCATCAGCTTCACTGGACGCCCTCGAGTTCTAGTACTCTCTGCTTCCTGTCATGTAACCAAGGTTTAAACCATATGAGGACATGTTCTCTTATCCCATGATCACTAAGCTTACTCAGGAGTCTTTGGTGAGGTTCCTTGTCAAAAGCCTTTTGAAAGTTCAAGTATATCATGTCTACCAGGTCACCCTTATCTACGTGTTTGTTCACTTTCTCAAAGAACTCCAAAAGGTTGGTGAGGCAGGACTGTACAAGCCATGCTGATTTCCCCCCATCAGGTTTTATTCCTATGTGCCAAATAATTCAGTTTCTACTATTTTGCCTGGGACAGACATTAGATTAACTAGCCTGTAATTTCTTTTTTAAAAACTTTTTATTTAACTTTTATTTCTGTCAATAACATTTACAAAAAACATCATAGAACAACAGGAACCAACTGGAACAAACCACAGACCGCTCAAAAATATGCTAACAATATCCTATTTAACAGTCCAGCCAAATTGTGTAAATAACTTATGCCACTGTCTACATTCTGAAGTAAAACAGGTTAAAAAACCACCATCCAGCCTTAAATATTAAAAAAGTTGCTAATTGCTCGTATAAAGTATTAACCGGGACAACATCATGATCCACCAAATAATGTAGAACTGGGTACTAGATAGCCACAAATTTTGCTTGATACTGATGGCCCTCTGAGGGTAATAAAGAGTACAACAATTTGGCCGTTATAAATTGCTCCCAGATTTTATCATGCCAATGAGAAATTGAAGGAGAAACTGTGTAACTGGCCTGTAATTTCAAGTTTCCCCTGTGGGTACAACATTTGCCACTCTCTAGTCTTCTGGTACAGTGGCTGATATTAGTGACAAGTTACATATATGAGGTATATGCCATCAGGACCTGGAGATTTACCAGTTCTTAATTTTCCCAATAGGTCTGGAACTTCATTTGCAGCCCCAGTGCCTAAAGAAGGTGAGGGGGCAGCGAAGGCGACTACCCACTAAGAACACCACACAGTGCATTTTTGGAATAGAATGTGGAATAAATTGGCCACAACTTTTATTGGTTATAGCTGTAAGAAGCCTCGGCACAGCATGGTTCCACCGGATCCTGGCACTGACTGTCCCGCTTGCCAGTCAATGTACCTTATCCCACTTGCAGGAATGGGGAGAACCATGGGATGGCAGGTTGCTGGATTCCAAAAGGACGATCGCCACTAAGTGGTCTCCACTGCCACCTGAGTATGAGGGTAACCCATTGGCAGTCCAAGCTAAACATGTCCCTGAAAGTCGACAGATTGCTCTCAATTGTACATCCAACCATGTGCAACCTTGATCCGTGCCCCTTGTGGCTTGATCCGTGCCCCTCGGGCTGTGAGGCGTTACGTAGTGCTCTTCAGGAGATTATCAACAAGTCCTTTGCGGAAGGGCTGTTCCCAGGAGCACTCAAGGATACGATGGTCCATCCCCTCCTGAAAAAACCATCTTTGGACCCGGCTATATTGGCCAACTACCAACCGGTGTCCAACCTGCCCTATTTGGGCAAGGTACTGGAGAGGGCGGTGGCAATTCAGTTGCAGAGCTTTATGGATGACACTTCCATGCTGGATCCGTTTCAGTCCGGCTTCCAGCCAGGTCATGGGATGGAGACGGTTCTGGTCGGATGACCTCCAGAGACATCTGGATCGAGGCGGCACGGCGGCGCTGGTGTTGTTAGATCTGTTGGCTGCGTTCGATATGGTGGACCACCAGTTGCTGATCCACCGCCTCAAAGATACAGGGGGTTGCTTTACACTGGCTTGCCTCTTTTCTCCAGGATCGGGGACAGAGGGTTGCGCTCGGGGAACAAACCTCCCAGAGGTACCCACTGGTATGTGGTGTTCCTCAAGGGGCGGTGCTGTCCCCAATGTTAGTTAACATCTATATGCACTCCTTTGCCCAGATTGCCTGGAGACATAGGCTTGGGTGTCATCAGTATGCAGATGACACCCAGCTAAATCTGTTGCTGGGCAGCTGGTCCGACTCTACCCCAGATGACCTGGAGCGGGCGCTTCAGGACATAGCGGACTGGCTCAGACTGAGTCAACTGAAACTGAATCCAATGAAGGCGGAGGTCTGCTTGAGTCGGAACGGGTCGGGGGTAGGGATACCACTACTGACCTTCGGTGGGGTGCCATTGGTGTCAGCACCGAGGGTCAGGAGCTTGGGAGTGCTCCTGGATGTTTCCCTAACAATGGAGGCCCAGGTAGCAGCCACTGCCAAGGCAGCCTTTTACCATCTACAGCTGATTAGGCAGTTGGTTCCTTTCCTTGAACGTGATGACCTAGCTACAGTGATTCATGCTATAGTCACCTCGAGACTAGAACACTGTAACGCTCTCTACATGGGGCTGCCCCTGTCACAGATCCAGAGGCTGCAGCTGGTGCAGAACGCCACGGCCAGGCTGTTGATGGGACTCACTATGCGTGACCACATCCAGCCTGTGCTGCAGTTACTGCACTGGCTGCCTATAGCATACTGGATCCATTTCAAGGTGCTGGTGCTGACCTTTAAAGCCCTATATGGTCAGAGGCCTGCCTATTTGAGGGACCGCCTTTCCCCATATGTGCCCCAACACCGCTTGACTCTCCCCGGCCCGAGGGATGTTTGGCTGGCCTGCACTAGGGCAAGGGCTTTCTCGGTGGCGGCCCCCATTCTGGTGGAATGAGCTCCTGGATGACATCAGGGCCCTGCGGGACCTATTACAGTTCCACAGAGCCTGCAAGACGGAGCTCTTCCGCCAGGCTTTAGATTAGGAGCCGCCACTGGTGATATTGCAGGATAACATTACCCTGGTTCCACGGGCCAAACCTTTTGCTGCCTTTTTCTCACCAGGAGAACGCAGATTGCCACCAGTAGTGTATGTGTGCTGTTTTAACATTGTAGTTTGTTTTTATGTTTTTAATTTTGTAAACCACTTTGATGGTACTGTATGTTGTGAGCCGCCTTGAGCCAGTTCGCTGGAAAGGCGGGATAGAAGTGCAAACAAATAAAATAAATACATAAATAAATAAAGCCCTCAACCAAGATCCTCTAAGGGGATTCCCACATGCAGAAAAATGGGTATATAGGCTGGTTTTCCTAAATTGGATTAGGCCCCATGCTGATACTGCCTTAAGTTGTGACAAAGTATAAAGCAAAAATAATTGCAAACAAGAACGTAACCCTCTCAGTGAGGCCAGAAACTTCCTTCCCTTCAAGCACAAAACATAGGGAGCGACAAGTGGGCAAACAATCCCATATGGCCAGGTGGGGAGGCCGGGTGGCACGGCATGGTGGTCGATCCCCTTCCCCTGGGCCCAATTCAGACCCCATCATAGGCCTACCAGAGAAGGAGAGGGCCAGGTTTTCCTGCCACTGCTTCTGCCCATTCCCCAAGCTGCCAGTGCAGATTGCCCCACATTGAGGACATGGCCACTATGGCCACTCATCAGCCTGCTGATTTTCCCCATTGTAGGGGGCCACAAACTGGGCCCGCAATGAGTCAAGACCCCCCACCCCAGTCACGTCAATTTGATTCATTTCAGACTCCCTTGCTGACATTTGTGGCTGTGTTACAGGTACATGCCCCACACATTCCACAATGAAAACATGCAAAGAATTAATGTAGCTTCTCTGCCATCTCCCCATCCTCCTTTAGCAAGCATTTTATTCCTTGGTCATCCAAAGGCCCAACAGTTTCTCTGGCTGGTTTCCTGCTATGAATATATTTAAAGAAATTCTTGTTGTTCGTCTTGATGCTCTTAACAATCCACTCCTTAAATTCTATTTTTACATGCCTAATTATTAATTTATACTTTTTTGCCACATCCTGTGCCTTCTATTCCATTGGGGTAGACCTTCCACTTTTTAAAAGAAGCCTTTTGCTTTTTATGGCTTTGTTGACTTGGGTCATTAACCATGAAGGCATCTCTTAAGACTTTCCTAAACTGAGGAATGAATTCTATCTCTCCTCCCCTTGTTTCTATCTCACCTCCCCTTGGTTTATACCCCTTTCTTTATCTTCTCTTTCAAAAAACTGTCCCCAACAAAAATTACAGTCCTGGGAAGGATCCACCAATTGAATCCTGGAATATGGATGAATAAATGGGCATGGTGTGAGAGATCACTGCACTTCAGCCTTTTTCTGGTCTCCACAGCCAAGGCTAGGCTCTACGTCTTATTGCTGTAAAGTAGGGAAACAGAATGGGAATGGTTCCAGTTCAACAGCCTACTTGAAAATCATAATTTATTGCTAGTTTAAAGTTTGTGATGTGGAATTTAAACAAATGAGAGTCTGACACAGCCAAACTATGTCAGGAATGACTCATCCAATCACATCATAATATATTATGTTGCTTTTCCTAATATAAGCAGGTAACTTTCATGTTGCTTTGTAAACTGAGGAGCTCAAATATAGCCCCATTTGACTTTGAAGGGAAACTGGCTATCCATGGTTCCGTTGTACATGAAGAATGCCGGATCTTTATGAAAACACCAGCCTCTTACCTTTGACTTCCAGGCGAACCTGGATCTCTGCTTTGCCCAGAATATTAGTGGCCACACAAGTGTATGTTCCTTGGTCTTCTTTTCGAGCCATTTTAATTTCCAAAGTCCCATTCTCATACATCCTATAGTTTCCACCATCTAGAGTGTTTCCCTGGCCATTCTTGAACCTCACAACAACACAAGAAAGCACTTGTAAGAGAGGAAAGAAACACAAGGCATGTTCTTCTGGAAACAATGCTGTGGAAATTAGTAACAAGTCTTACCACCGGGTTGTAGGGATAGGGGACCCAAAGAATGGACAGTCCAGAAGAGTCCTGTTGTTATGAATCACTTTCATCGGCTGGCTACGAGGAGCAAGGATACGAGGAGAAACATCTTAAAAAGACAACAAAATGTTGCCTGTAAAGCCAGCCAGAAGTTATATGTTTGTATACAAAACCCTGCAAAATTATACAATACTATTTTCACATCTAGGGTTGCAATCCATTTTTGGCATGCTTATTTGGGTTTGGGGGATGGTTTTCAATAATAGATTTTCTTTCAAAAAGCCATTTTAGAAATTAAGCTAATACAAATCAAGAAAAAATGCAGAATAGGAAGATTTCATATTTTTGAAGTCTGTACTTGGAATCATGCATTGCGCTCCCCCCCCCCCCCCCCCGGGTTTCATTCATTTCTGTTTGAAGTTCAAGCAACTTTTGGACTCCCTTGGCCTTCTAAACCTTGTAAATTGATCCCCCCCCCCCCCAAGTTTAACTTCTACTATATTTCTCAGCTTTTAGCTCAATGCCTGTTCTCATAAGCCTGGTCTCCTATAATTGCAACTTGAACCATGTATCTTCATTATGCATACAGCAGGAATCCTTTTGTCATTTACAATACTCTATTTCTTTATTGATTAGGCATTCACTACTTTCTAAAATCATCCTATGCAAGGAAGACAAGTGCTTCTGTCCTTGCCTATCTACATAAACAGCTGGATGTTGGAAATTTAAGGAAGAAGAAACCTTAGTGTAGCCCCTTTCATAATTACTGGGTTAATTTTCAAATCAAATGGGCATGCATGCATTATATTATTATTATTATTATTATTATTATTATTATTATTATTATTATTATTATACACTTGCAGCGAAGAAGTTTGTAAGAAACATGTTCACATGGCATACTCCTCTATGCAATTATAGACATGAACAAGTGTGTTACTTTGTCATGAATGATAAAAGGGGAAATTCTGATGTGGAAAAACTAAATGCTCTGCAATTGTTGACCCTTTGTTCCTTAGAATGTGGGTGAAGGAGGAGTGTGGCCCAAAGTAGACTTGCTGTCTTTTAAAGAGTTGGATCCAAGTTTCCAAGACCTAACTCTGTTTCCCTGCAGCCATACAGCAGCTGTGGGGATGTCTGTTAAAAAATAAACAAGAGTCCATCTGGGCTTGGAACACTACTCCTGTCCCGTCCCCCCCATTTTCCGTGACAAATGTTTCTGGGTGGGAGAATTATTTCTCCATTTGTGTTTCTTCAAGTACACAGGAGAGTAGTAAAAATGGAGAAATACCACCTGTACCACAAAAGCATGTTTGAATCATCTCTCAACTCTTGGGGACTGAAATCAAAATGTTACTTTTGCCTAGTTCCATATACTCTACCTCCCCCCCCCCCCCCCGAATTTAATCAGTGAGTGATCAAGGATGTTAGTTTTCCAGGGGAAGTGAAATAATGAATTTATGACCACTTCAAAGCAAGGATAATTAGAAATGCTATGAAATCATGATAACACTTCCTAAAAACAGTACATAATGTACAGAAATCAGAAGGTTAATTATCCTATGTAATGCTCACCTAATACACTGACAAAGGCATTGGCCAACAGGTACCCATGTTCATTGGAAGCGTTGCATTGGTACACAGAACTGCTGCCGATCTGGGCATCCCTGAACATAACAGTGTCTCCATTTACTTCACGGCTTGGATTAGGAAGAGAACCTTTGAGGCAGATATTAATTTATTTAGCAAATATGTTATCTTGTATTTCTATTCCAAAAAAGAATAAACAAGGCACCTCACACTGAAACAGCTAAAGAACAGTCCCTATAAAAACAGTAATAAACAAATTAATCCATACAATCATCATTAAAAATAGCAGATATCTAAGAGTGATTAAAACTAAAGAATTGTCTAAAAATATAAAATCCTAAATATAGACAGCAGCAGCAGCTTAAAACAAGATAAAAATCAACAACAATATAAAAACAATATAAAAATAACATGATCTAAAGCATCAAAGCAGCTTAAAAATCTACAGAAACTCAGAGCACCAAAATATAACATTAAAAAGCCTCTCAGAAGAGATAAACCAGATTCTGCTGGAAGACCAACAAAAAGAGATATGTGTACCTCTAAAGGGAGGGAATTCTATAATGGGGGGAGGGGCACTGCTTGAGGGGGCACTGCTGAAAAGGCTGCTCACCACATCTCATTCTTGATAGTGCTGACCTCTGCAGCAGAGTCTTAGTGGCTAATCTCATGTACCAAACAGATATTTTAGGAAATTTATATCCCTCCTTTCTGCCTTATATCCCTCAAAATGGTCACCAAGGTGGTTAACAAATTAAAGCGTATATAATAAAATCACATTTGCTATCCCTCCCCAAATCATTAAAACAATTAAAAACAGAGCTAAATTACCAGTCATAAAAACAATAATTACAACATTGGTCAAGAAAGAGAGATTGCTGAGGGAATGCCAAATGAAACAAAAAAGTCTCCACCCACAAATCTCTCTGGGGAGATAATTTCAGAGTTTTTGTGCCATGACTGAGAAGGCCCTTTTCTGGGTTGCTATCTGCCAAATCTCAGAAGGCAGGGACACAAGAAGCAGGGCTCCCGGAGATGACTCTTGTGGTAGGGCAGTTTCATAAGGGAGTAGCCAGTCTTTCTTATACATATGGGTGAAGGCAGTCAGTCCTTCAGATACTTTATTATTTAGGTCTTTAAAGATCAACACCAGCACTTCAAATTGAGCTACTAGTACATGTCATCAAGTCCACTTCAACAGACAACCATCCCATTTTTGTGATTTATTACAGATGTTATATATTTGGGGAAAATGTCACTAGAATTCTCACTGTACAGACTCATGATTCTGGGTAAGACCTTTGTAGAATTCAGAATACTGCAGACTACTGCACTGAACACAAGACAGAAGCACGGGATAATATGAAGGAAGGTAAGGAATTGAGAGAAGACCTGTGAGGGAAACTACACAGTAGGTTATGCAACAGAATATTAAATTTCCCACAGTAACGCTTGAAA
This sequence comes from Lepidodactylus listeri, assembly GCA_029233225.1. Lineage (NCBI taxonomy): Eukaryota > Metazoa > Chordata > Lepidosauria > Squamata > Gekkonidae > Lepidodactylus > Lepidodactylus listeri. Next base: position 67,497,504 of record JARCFY010000002.1, read on the forward strand.
TTCTAATGGTCACATTTTGTGACACATTCTACAACATATGGCAACTATTTTTCAAGGGCAGCAATTGGTACAAACTAATCCATATGCCTACTTATGTTGACATTGAGTTAACATGCAAAAACTCCCCCCTCCGAGTGTCTTAAGGTAAGACAAACTGCAATAGAAAAGGGAACTGAATCTAGTACTCAAAGAGTTTTCCTTTTACTGCTAACTGGTGTCAGGAATTAACAGAATATTCCCTCACAGATGCATGTCTATCAGCAAAATGAGGCTCCTCACAGAAGAAACAGGGGCAAGGTTCCCGCTAAGCTGCACTAGCATGCGCTAGATCAGAGGGGAGAGGAAAAAAAAGAAAAGCAGCTACTGTTCTCCTTGTGCTGGGGACTCGTCGGGTGTATTTATTAATGGAGGCTGAGGTGGGTGAGTTTGGAGTGCGTGACGCCAAGAGAAGAGAGTGGGCGGGGGCAGAGGGAAGCACCTCGGGCTGTATCTGGGGCAAAAGAGGGAGAGAGAAATGCCTGTGGTGTATGTTGGGGGGGTTCCTTTCCCTTCCTTGCTGCTTTGGACAGGCGAGAGGAGTCCCCTAGGCTCCATGGCACAGGCCTTGTGCATCAGTGTGTTTGTGAGAGCGTGGGCAGGGTGTCCGGTCTGATTTCCAAGCAAGCGGGGGGGGGGGGGGGAGGGAGAAATGCCTGTGGAGTGGTTGCAGAAGGCTCTTTTCCTTTCCCTTCAGTATGTGTGCTGGAGGGTGAATGGGGGGGCGGGAGGGAGGTCTGGTCTGATTTCAGAGTGAGCAGGGGAGAAGAGAGGAATACCTGCAGAGTGTGATGGTGGGGTTCCTTTCCCTTTCCTTCCCTACTGCTTCGGGCATGCAAGAGGCATCCCTGGGGGCTGGGCTCTGTGGCGCAGGTCTGGGACTCAGTGTGTGTGTAACTGGGGTGTGTGTGTCCAGTTTAATTTCAGAGCAAGCAGAGGGGCTTCTTTTAGTATGACCAGCAAAGGCATCGCAGGAAGGAGAGCAGGTTTTTAAATTAGCCTTCCTCCCACTGGGAAATGCTGGGAAGGGCATCAAATCGGTGGCGGGGCTACCTCTGCAGGAGCCCGGGGGGGCAACCCATCTGTGGTTTTTGTGTTGCTTTCCCCAACTTTTTATATCCCCAAGCATGCCTTTTAGGGTTGCCAACCTCCAAGTGGTGACTGGAGATCTCCCACTATTTCAACTGATCTCCAGGTGACAGAGATCAGTTCACCTGAAGAAAATTTCTCTTTCTTTCCCTTTTCCCCATTTCTTTCTTTCTTTTTCTTTGTTTCCTTCCCTTTCTTTCTCTTCCTTTCTATCTTTCTTTCCCTGTTCTTCATTTCTTTCTTTCTCTTTCTTTGTTAACTTCCCTTTCTTTCTGTCCCTTTCTTTCTTCTCCACCCCCCCATTTCTTTCTTTCCTTTTCTTTCTTTCCCTTTCTTTCAATTTCTTCATGCCTGCATGTTTTGTATATTTGTAAACTGAAAAAAATCCCCCCAAAATTTAGGCTCGCTCACAACTTTTACGCTTGTAGATTTTTTGGCTTACAACATAGAATTTTTGTTCACAACAGTTGACAGCTTAGAGGGAACACTGAACAGGGGGATATGTCTATCCTAAGGACACTGCAAATATGAAGAGAAATATCAGTTTGTAAATTAAAAAGTAACCCCTCCCCCCCACAATGAGCATATTCATTACCCACAGAGGGTAGCTGAGTGTAAGCTGGAAGAAAAGAAGGAAATGGAGGGGATGGAAAGATAAGACGTCCTAAGTGTTTATAATATCCTGGAGGGGAAGTTGTAGATCAAGGGGGAAATTTCCCAATTGCTTATCCCTGTGTGACTTCTCATGAAAACTTGTTCATGAAAACTTGTTCATGAAAAAATCCATGTTCCTTTTTATTCATCATAGCTTATGCGGTCATTACTAATACCATAATTACTAAAAATATCGGTGCATCCTTACTCAGAATCATGACTTTAGGGAATACATTGTAAGGATTGTAAGAACATTATTGTCTGTTCATAATAGAAATGCTTACTTTCTATAGGTTCTCCATTTACCAGCCACTGGATTGAAGGTTTGGGGTTACCATTAGCTCGACAAATAAGTCTCCCACCCTCACCAGGAGCCAAAACAAGATTCTCTGGTTCATCCAACCAGTAAGGAGCAGCTTTAAAGTAACACAGATAGACAAAGGAATATTATAGCTAATAAGACAGCATATTCCATTCTAATTAATCAGCATATCATTGCATACTTATTTAAAGACTGGAAGAAGTTTGCTATAGCTTTATCTGCCAATCTAATAATATTCTTGTGAAAAATGCAATGCAGCCAATATAAACAAAACAGCAAAAATATACTTAAAATAGCTAAAATTACAAGAATAAGAATATACAAAAGCAGACATTAGCCCATGTCAGTAAAACCCACCCAAACTTTCAGCCTAAGCTAGTATCCTCCAAAAAGGAATGACCAAAACCTTTCCCCAAACAGCCTGGGAGACCACATGGAGCCTTCCTAAAACACTTTCCTTGGAGGAAGCCTTATTGAATGGACCTCTGTAGGATTCTAAGTGGACCAGCTCAGGACTGCACCGCACTGCTAGTCTCTCACAAGTGCAGAAATTTGAGTATGTCCTCCAGAGGAGATCCTAATGAATAGGGTGGTTCAGATAGGAGCAAATGTTCATTACAGTATGCTGGGGTCAGGCTGCCAAGGGCATTAACAGATCATAAAGAGCACCATAAGTCGAGTACCAAAGCACCCTAGCACCCAACAGAATTGGGTCAAAATGAATATTAATGTTAGGAATGTTCTGAATAATGATTATTGCCAGGTACAGGTATTGCAGTCCAAGTATAAGAGATAGGTATAATTCCTCTTGGATAAAATTCAGACCGAATTCAAACGCTTGGTAATAACTATTTGTACAAGAGCTGAAGACTTCTTATACACCTCTAAGTAAGAATTCGATTGCCTTTTCATTGAGGAAAACCTTCTCCTTCCATGCTAATAAGAAAATGAATATTATTCATTCATTTATTTAAAATATTCAAATATGGCAGAAGATTAAATTGGTCTTGCTATGATGGGCTACTGAAAGGTGGTTCACAACACTGGAATTTTCACCTCATTCACTATATTACAAATAAAGAGACTAACAGACAAAGGAATAAGAATTTATAGTAAATAGGACATACCCTTCACTCTCACTGAGACTGTGTGGCGGCTACTGCCCACTTTGTTGGAGGCTAAGCAGAAGTATTCACCAGAATCTTCCTCGGAGACATTAGCAATACGAAGCGCTTTTCTGAAGTTCTCATAACTGATCCTGCCTACTGGGAGCTCCCCTCCCCTCTTGTGCCACATGATGTCTGGTGTTGGACTACAGGAAGAAGAGAACAGGATTTGTGCACTTGAGATGAGGACTCTTGTAAAGCAACATTTACTTCAGAAACAGAAAGGCAGTAGTTCCCCAAGAGGTAGCTTGTTAATAAGGAGTCCCACCGCATGGACTCAAGATCCCAGACAAGGCTACCAAAGGAACTGGGAGGCTTCACTGACAAGGGGAATATAACTTAGTGATACAGTACTTTATTAGAAAAGCATAAGCGTCTATGTGATATAATAGGCTTCTGTGGTAAACATATTTCATGTAGCAATGCTGGGGATGATACCTGTCCAAGATATCTGAGCCACTGCCAGAGTAGGCAACAGTAAACTACTATTATTTATTTATTTATTTATTTATTTATTTATTTATTTATTTATCCCATCCCATCCCATCCCATCCCATCCCATCCCATCCCATTTATTGCCTATCCTCACAGCTGTGGGACTCTAGACGACGTACAGAATTCTAAAAGCATAAAAATATAAAGATAAAACCAAGCCCCACAAACACAGTAATTAAAACAAGAGGTGAAAATTTTGTAGCTCCCTCCCATGTCTGATCTGTGTTCAGGGGGGGAATAAGCTCTATAAGGACTAGGGGTCCAAGTAGGGTGCCAGCCATGATGGTTAACTGTTGCTGTTCTCAACCGAATGCCTGGCGGGACACCTCTGCCCTACAGGCCCTGTGGAACTGCATAAGATCCTGCAGGGCCCTGATGTTATTTGGCAGAGAGTTCCATCAGGTTGGGACCAGGGCCGAAAAAGCCCTGGCCCTGGTCGAGGACAACTGAATCTCTCTGGGGCCAGGGACCACCAGCAAGTTGTTCTGTGAGGAGTGCAGATGAAACATCTGACAAGGGCTATGTAAAAACCTGTAAATTACTGGTTTCCACATTCCAAATGTGGTAATAACAATTTTGCTTTTACTTGCATGTTGTGGATATAAAGTAGTTGCTTAGTAAAGGCAAATCATGGCCGTTACATGGCCTAAGAGAACAAACCTGGGAGAAACATGAGGTTTGCTCATGTGATCCCTGCTTCCCTCTCCCACATCATGGCCACGATGAATTAGTAACTTCCACTTTTGTTGAAAATTGCAGTTTAACCATTATGTTAAAACCCATTTGGAATATTAGTTGATATAGAAAGCACAAACCCTAGTTCATCTGTTTGGATGCAACACCACATTATAGGCTGCTGTAAAAGTGGCTGCTATTATCCCCACCCCCATGTGCAAGGTGGGAGGAGGAACAGGGATTGCTCAAGGAGGTACGAGGCTCCTTCCAGGCTTCACTTTAAAGCAGCCACTATTACATCTGAACCATGGTAACTTGAGATCTATAAGTTACATGCACATGATACCATCCCTGTATTATTACTGAAGCATTCCCATAACCACAGTAGTTATTATTTGTTGTATCCTATACGAACTGGTGTCTGAGTCTCCAATCAGCCATATGCCCAAGGGAGACACTCTTTTATTCAAATTTTGAGTCCAGTGGCACCTTTAAGATCAACAAAGGTTTATTCAAGGTATGAGCTTTCGTGAGCACACCCTTCTTCAGATGTTTTATTCACTAATGCTGCTTTCAGGATGAATACTTAATGAGTTTTCATTTTAATCCTATTAAAATCAACAATAAAATAAAATCAGCAGTACAGGAAATGGAACTGGGTGAGGGAAGTTTTGAAGTACTTGACATGACAAGAGCCCACCCTTCTCCTGACGCCAAGTGGTACGTACACTCCTGAGGCAATACATTCCAGCAAGAGATCCTCCCCTCTCAGAACCATCTGACTGCTTGAGATCCCAGTAGGATACATGAAGCTGGGGTGCCTTTCAGTAACACCTCGGGCTGAAATCAAGACATAAGGGGAAAAAAACACACATTTGTAAATCTTTTTATCGACAGGGTTTTCAGTAGTGAAGAACTTCTGGAAATGAGAAACAGCCAACAGCAGGGGGGGAAATGCAAACATGTCACAAGACACAGCAACTCTGAATGTCTTCCCAAAGCCCGATGTAGAAATCATCAGACAGGTTGGGGGCAGATGCTTAAATGATGCAGGGCTTAAATAGGAAAATGAGAAGAGGGACAGAAGTGTTATAGAATGGAACAACAGAAAAGTGATGTTTGAGATGGATAACTTTATTCACACTGATAACAGATTAAATTTTATAATACTTAGTGTTTAACAATTTATAAGTTCTGACTTTGAGAAGGCATTCAAGATTTAAATCTGTGATGCTGATCAGATATAGTTACAAAGCTGTGCCATCTTGTTATTGATCTACTGTGTACTGTATGTTTTGTTTTAAAGTTTAAATTGTAACAAATCTGTTGGAAGCCGCCCTGAGCCTGCCGCTCAGGTATAAATCTCATAAATTAATTAATTAATTTCTTGTTTCTTCAAAATAAAATATTTATCTCTGAGCACTTTTTGCACTCTTACTGGAGGTAAAATTCTGTCATTAATTTGAACACATTCTACTGACATTTTAAAATCTCCTTTGACTTTTCACTGTACTTTGTAATGAAGAAGAAGAAATTGAGAAAGGGAAGGGTATGTTTACCAGACAGAGGGAAATTGTTCCCTTAAATTCTATTTTTTGCGCAAACATATCAAAAACCTTCTTACTCTGGCAACACCCTTTACAATAGTAAAGCCTTTTGATACCTAGAGGGAAATAAGGGATTTGTAATAGAGACAACAATAGGTTAATAAATTCAAGTAACCAAAGCGAGAGTGCACTTGGGACCCAATTCAACAATGCACTGAAGGACTCCAACTTATCTTCAGCTGCACTGCATGCAAATCAAAATTATGTACCAAGGCCTCTGTTAATCTAGTGCTATTTCACACTATATGTAAACAAGGGCAGAATTCGACATAAAAGACAAAATGTGAACCTTGCAGGAATCCTGATGCATCCATTGGGCCCTCTCACATGGAAGGGCTGTGCCATTGCCTTCAATAGCACAAACAGCTCCACGGCTGGGTTCAGGGACAAGCAACCCAGGTGACTACCCTTGAGTGCTAGGCTTGGGGGAACCAGGCCTGAGGAATGCTTGTAATGAGCTACATTCAATGTTGAATAAATAGAAGGGGACACTAAGGATGCTCTTTGCCCAAGTCACCATCTGGATCAGGACCATTCCTAGCTCCAGATGCCTCTTTCTATTGTGCAGGTAGGGCTGCTGGCAACACATAGTTCATTGGAGAAAGTATGGCACAAAAAGGAAGAGTTCCACAAATACACTGCTGAGTATTCAGAAGTCTGGATTGGAATCTGGGTCAGTGATATCAAAACAGTAATCTGAACTACAAAAAAAAGAGCAAGAACATCTTTTGTACCATTTTATGACTATAATGAGGTGAAGCAGCAGTGAAAATAGAGTACTTGGCAATGATTTGTCCAGAAAGTCTCAAGTGTACAAAGTTGGTCTTGAAATTCTCATACTACATACATTCTTGCTGTCCCAGAGGCAAGAGAGGGAGAGAAGGCCAGGAGGGACAAACCAGAGATTTAGACCATAGTGGAGGGGAAATAGGCCACCACTTTTATTGAATATACCTGAAGGAATGATGCTGCTGCATGGGGGAATATCCAGCATTGGGCAACCCCATTTGCTGGGGGAATAACCCACGAAGCAGCAAAACCCTAGATGCTACATGGGTGCAAATCTCTGCATGGTTCCCTTGCCACCTGGTAGTGAGAGCCAGCAGACAGCCCCTGAGCTCCACCCCCAAAGACCCCTTAAGGGTGTTCCCAAAATGAAGGAGGCGGGCATGCAGGCACAGCCTCCCCCAATGGATTTGCCCCAATGCTCCAACTGCCAAACAGTGCTATGACAAATGCAGAGACACAAATGACAAAAGTAACCTGAATGCAACCTGTAACAGAACACTACCCGTAACAACTGAATGCCAAGGGAAGGTGCATGGGACAGCTGGAAGAAACTGAGGGCGAGGGGCCTGATGTAGCCTGGCAAAACAGCAAAGGAGGGCAGGCTGGACCTGATGCAAGAGCTCGTGGGCTGACCAGGACATGCCCCCCTTCTAGCCTGCCCACGGAACCATGAGGTGGCTAGCTCGGCATGACATGAACCCCGACTCCTTGCCACAACTTGAAGCCACCAGGACGGCCTCCTTGGCTCACTCCTACCCCTGCGGCCTCAAATATGGCCTCAGGTAAGTCTGGTGCCATGGTTTCTTCAACCGCCTAAATTCTCCTGAAGCTGGACATTTATTAAACTCAAAGGCCACAGTAGACTTACACCATTACCTGGAGCTGCAGCTAATTTAGGCTGGGATCCAAAGGCCTAAACGAGTAGTTCCATGTGCCCAAGGGAGCCTGAGTGCCTTCGACAGCAGCCTCCCACTCCACCCTGCCGCAAAACACTTTGGAAACTGAGGGATTTTCAAAGACATGGTATGTTGAATCTGCTGTTCAAAGAAAGTAGCCAAAGTAACCAATCAATTAGATCCTGTCCTTGCAATTTGCATAACTCTTGCATGAAAATTATGGGCAACTTTCCACTGCTGATACATAAGGCACATGGTATTCTATCATTAGTTATCACTAAAACATTTTCTAAATCACAATTCTATTTTACAACAGAGTTGTTCACTGAAATACACTGCCCTCAGACATCAGCTTTCTGTATATAACCATGAAGAAAGAAAGAAGGAACGGAAGAAAACAAAATTACAAAAAGAAAGCCTGAGCATCTTAGAAATGCTACAGTTTTTCCATGAATCACATTTGAAGCTCAGGCTGTGGCCCATGCTTGAAACCTTTACTGACTTGAAAGAAATGGTGTGAGAATCATGCCTTCAACGTATGATATAGAATAGTAACCATTTTGGTACACGAAAAGGAAATGAATAGTTACCTTACACTTACTTTGATGAACAAAATTAAAACATTATCAGTGCAATAAACATATGGAGCAGAGGTCCATCAGTGGCTATTAGCCACAAGGTACAGATAGGAACTCTCTGTCTGGGGCAAGTGATGCCCTGTATTCTGGGTGCTGGGGGAGGGGGCGCAACAGTGGGAGGGCTTCTAGTGTCCTGGCCCCCCTGGTGGATCTGCTGATGGCACCTGGTGTTTTTGGCCACTGTGTGACAGAGTGTTGGACTGGATGGACCATTGGTCTGATCCAACATTGACTTTTTTAATGTTTTTATGTTCGTAATCCTGGGGGAGGGACAAAAGCACACAGGGAGCCTACAAGGTGCCTTGCCGGCATATCTCCAAGTTTCATTGGTGGGGTGCCCCAGTGGTGCTGCACCCCAGCATGACAATGTCACAGAGCAATGCTGGTGCAAGCCATTGGGACAGTGGTGGAGCCTAGGGTGTAAAAAGGAGTTAGATCCTTATGCCACCTCAACCTGGGAACACCTTCCCAAATGGTAGGAAATTGTGTGTTATGCCATCAAAACCCATGGCGTAGCTCATAGGCACCTATACAATGGGGCCCCATAGTTGAGTTGGTAGGGCATGTGGCAAAAGACTCAGAGGTTTCTACTGTGCATGCTTAGAGCTCACAGCATTGCATTTTGGTGGCAGGAGTAGCACAGAGGGGGCACTTAGCACCACTGAGGGAGAACTTAGCACTAACACCCAATGGGGAGAGCAAAGTCCATGTTGTGTGGCTAATGTGTCTCGTGTCAGAACCCTAACAGGCACCCCAGCTTTGGAGGCCTAACCCAAAGGGGTGAGCATGCACTGACAGGTGAGGAGGGGCAGGAATCCAGCTGCACTGGCCCGAGATTCCTTACCTGTTTCCCTGTTCCTCTTGCACAAGGCTGGGTGCTGCCTCAACAGTACTAGTTCCCACCCTGGAAGCCAATGGGTATGTGCATATAGGCCAGCGCCATGCCCCCATGTCATGCAATAGGGCCTATTCCCAGGAAAATATACCCAGGACAGTCACCTATGATGGTGGCAGGGATCTTTGCAGCTCCAGACGGGGCTGTTAGCACACTTCCTTGTGAGGGTGCCCCCTCCTTTAAGCCAGGGAGAGAACACAACTGTGATTTGGGATAAATGGTAGCTGTTCCACTGTGCTCTATGAATCACCTGGCCAAGCAACCATTGGACCCACTGCTTTTCAGGATTGGAGCCATTTATTTATTTATTTATATCTCGCCATTCCCAAAATGGGCTCAGGGCGGGTAACAACAAAGTGCATAAACAATTAAAACCAATAATATAATTAATTCTTAAAACAGCTAAAATCCTTAAACGTTTAAAAGATGGTGAATTAAATATAACAGTTCAGAGCCCCTATAAGCCAGACTGATGGTAAGTGGAGCTGTACTGTTTTATATAGTACCAAACTCCACATAGGCAAATAGTCAGGGAAACTTCTATGCAGGGAGGCCAAGCAATTGGGTGTCCACCACCTCAACTGAAAGCCTGGCGGAACAGCTCCATTTTACAGGCCCTGCAGAACTGTAATAGGTCCCACAACGCCCTGATCTCAAGTGGGAGCATGTTTCATCAGGTAGGGGCCAGGAGAGAAAAGGCCCTGACTCTAGATGAGGCTAAGTGGACATCCTTTGGGCCAGGGACAACCAGTAGATGTTGATCAGTGGAGTGCAAGGCTCTCTGGGGGGGGGTATATGGGGAGAGGTGGTCCCTTAAATATGCAGGTCCCAGGCTGCTCAGGCCTATGCAGCAGTGGCAATAGCAAAGCACATCCTTATAGGATCAGTAAGTGTCATCTGGATGGCTACCACATCTGCCCTGCCAGTGGTTTCTCTGGCAACCGGAGCCCCTCATGGGGGTGGAACCACAGATCCTGCCAGGGCCTCACAGGCATGGCTGTGGTTGGCACAGCATCTGTGCAGTTTGCTGCAGATGTTTCTGTCTAGCATCTGTGCAGATGCTGATTCAACAGGGAGACCTGGAAGCAAGACTGGTATCATTCTGGGGCGTGATCCAAGGTGATGTGTGGCTGCTCTAGCACAAGGAGGCATCTCTGAGTCCCACACTCTTCCATAGCACTATCTGGCCATCTGATGAGCCATGCAGCTTGGCGATGCAGCCTCAGAGGACCCAGGAAGGATGCAAGGGAGCTGTTGCCGTGGGTGCAGCACAGAGGGGCTGCAGAGTGGTGTCTCTGTCATAATGATTGGTCTTCAGGACAGTCCATCAGCTGGGTTGTCCTGTTCCTCCTTCTGCTGCTTGCAAGGTCAAAACATCAGCTCTGAAACTCTTGCCTGCCAGTAGCCTCTCCCCAAGTGGGGATCAAATAGGAGCCCTGTCCATGTTATACCAGATCCTTTCCACTGAGCCATGCCTGTCCATGCAATAGTCTCTGGCTAGTGCCATGTGGTTGGTGGTGATATCAGGGCTGCAGTGGAGTCCCTAATGCCTGGTGGCATGACTCCTTTGAATCTACCCTCTTGGTGCAATGGTTAGGATGCTAGTCTTGGGTGTGGGGGCTGGCCTCTGACTTTTTAACTTTTTCATAGTAGGGGTGTATAGCTCAGAGTAAAGTTGGTTGGACTTTTGCTGCCACTCAAACCTTTACCAGGGAAGGGGTGGGTATCCTATCTCCAGCATGGGTGCCCTTCCCCTATGGGTGGAGGGGAGGAAGCTGGGGCAACATGCCACTGTTGGAGATGCACTGTTGCTGAATCTTTCCTCCCTATCCACTGGCTCTCCATGGTGGGGGAGAGTGACACTGAGGGGCACTGGCCAGATCAGTGGGTGATGATTGGCTGTGTATGTGTCTACTACTCACTGCGGCATCACCAGCTGCCATTGTCTGATTGGTGGGTGTTGATGGGGTCGCTCAGGATTCTGGCAAGCTTGCTATGTCATCTGTGCCTTGTGGCGGGGCATGGGTTGTTATTTCCCCCATGGAATGTCCATAGGGAATGGACCAGCAGTGCCACTTCTGTGTTGGTGACTGGCTGCTACCACTGCAGCAGCCCTCAGAATTGTGCTGTATATTACTGAATAGTTCAGCATGAATTAAAATTTCATTTGATTGATTTTAAAGCTTGAAAACAGCAGCACTGTATGCTGTAACTGAATGCATGGACAGAACAAGGCATTGTACTAGCTAGCAGTGGTACCCTACAACAGGATGTGGGCATTTAAATGAAAAGTAATTCAGTAGCATGATAGCATAAAAATCCAGATGAATGAACTGGGTCAACAGATGCAATGAATAATGAAGCAATTATTCTGTACTGCTCCAAATGGGTAAATCACTTGCACAAACCACAGAATTCCATAGACAGTGACTGCAAAAGGTATGGATGAGGGTAACCGATGCAAACATCTGAGGCTAATCAGCCAAAGAGGCAATTACAGTGACTACAGAAGGGTTAACACAGAAAAATTAATTAAGAAATACAAGAGTATTCCACAGGTACATAGAAGGTACTTGCATGGAAAGTAGACCAGTCACATACATGAAAGACAACAAATGGTGAGCAAGTAAGATGCAACTGGCTCAGATCAGCAAAAACAACAAAAAAGCAGATTGTTTTTAGCACCCAAAAGGCCATGCTAACAATAGTGCTAGCTTGGATAAATGTCTGGCATTAAAAGACATTCAGTGGGAAAAGAGAAAGGAAATTATGACTTAAGCCTATTGCCCCTGAAGCAGAATACTCTATTAATCAGTTTAGGCCGAAGAATGTTTTGTTTATGGACATGGATAATGAAGCATCCTTTGATGTGCATTTGCAGAAAAGGAAGATAAAAGAATAAACACTTAAAACATTAAGTTAATTTCAGGACTTCCAAAAGACACATAGTGAGTGACCAAGAACCTCTTTAGGAAAACCTAGAGCTGAAACTTTCAGACTCGTTCTTAAGGTTATAGCAGAATTAAGTGGTATGACAGTACATTTGTAAGAATTTGGTTAGTTAATTATTTAATTAATGGATTACCACTAAAAGTCCATGTTTGATAGTAACTGGAAGATATTTCCACCACATTACTGATAAAGTTCCTCCACTTTTAATGAAACTCTCTATTAACATAGTTTGTTCTCTCATGGCCATGACAGCTTACATAACAGGGAGAGATACTCCACCAAGAACTTCTCTGGCACAAATGCAATGAATGGGAATTAGATCGGAGAATTAATTTTGCTCTTGTACAATCTTGATACTCCTATGGCACATCTGTGAATATATTGCTACTTGTGCTTGGAAAGTGAGCAATGCAACTTCTTCAGGCTTTTTATAGATAAATTACAGATCCAAGTCTGGTGAACTTAGCAGTGACCAACCACTGCAGTAATGGTAAACTACTAGTAGGACTAATATCATTAAAAAATGTATTGGTGAACTTTTAAAAAAGAAACAAATTTGTAAAGCTTTCCTAAAAAGATCCACACACTTAAAAGTTTCACACACACTCACAGGGTAATGTCAGCTGCAGGTTGTATCTTAGAAAAGACAAACACATTTGCCATTTACATGTCTGCCAGCTTATCTATAATTAATTGAATAAAACAAATATAGAAAGGCAGAGGCGTCAGCATGGATTTGATTTACAATATTTCCATGCTCTGAAATCATATATGTCAACATAACTTCATGTCAGAACAACCAGGACAACTTATTCACCCAAAGTAGTATTAGATCAGTAAAAAGTCTTTCATATCTATTTCATCCAACAAAATTGCCCTGCTTTGCTACCTCTGAAACTGGCTATGTGAACCAGCTGTATCTCACCTATTTTCTAAGCCTGTGTTATATAATCCCAACATATAAGTAACAGCACCTGTTGTAGCATTATAGTCTGTTCAATTTTCTACCTGTTCAATCAACTTAACAGGTTAGCTACTGGCCATCACAGGATGCTAATGCAAAGTCCCATAAGATACCTAGCTCCATGGACAACTAGTGTGCTAACAATCCCATCTCTGTCTTCTTTGAGGCCAGGGGATACACATTTGTCCTGGAATGTATGCATGTACACAAAGTCAATGTGGTGCAGTGGCTAGAATGCTCAACCATGACTACGGAGTCCTGGACTGAAACACTTACTCTGCCATGAAGTTTACTCAGCAGTCTTGGTAAAGTCACCATATCTCAGCCTCATCTACATCACAGGGCCATTGTGAGGATAAAATGGGCAGGAACTACCTATACCGATCTGTACTCTTTAGGAAGAGGGCAGGATAAAAATCTAATAAAAATAAATAAATGGCTGGTAGAATGCCAATGTCACTACTAATGTCTTATGTACACAAAGCTTTATCCCCCTTGGTAAAGCAAACTCTGTAACACTGGAATAATGAAGCTTAGCCAGATGCTAGCTACTCATCTATCACAGCATGCAAGAGGTACAGAGTTGAGCATTTGGCAAAAATCCTCTTAATGGGATTTACAAATGCATAATGGGAAGAGATTACATGTTACTAAATTTCATGCTTCTTTACAATAAGGAATCGTATATATAATTCTGCAAAGAAAATACTTTGAGAGAACACCCAAAGAATGTGGAATAGGGCCACCAACAGTATTTATATCATTCTGTAAAAACGGAATCTCAGTTCCAGAATAACTTTCACTTAATTTAAAATGGTGTTATTCAAATTTTTGATACTAGAGGCACACTTAACTACTAGATTCAAAAAGATTGTATCGATTTTTGCAATCACCATTCTACCTTCCTCTTTGACCAGTCAGAAATGAGGAATGCAGTTGTGGTTTCTGGGCAGCAGTGATGATGCCTGCTAACTGCTATGGGGGTTGCATCAGAGAATCCCAGTGCATGCTCTCTGTCTCAGGATAACTGCAGTGTCTGTATACTGCTGCCTCCACATTTCAATGGTAAGCATGGCAGATGGCTTAATTTTTCAGAGCAATGTCTACCTCTCTTGTAGAATATTAACATGCATTCCCACACATTTTTGGAATCAGCATTCCCATTATTTAGGCCAAATGACACATAATGCAGGACATACCACAAGGTGCTCCAAATTTGTTCGGATCAGTGGTGATGGGAGGGGGGGGGTGTTTTCCCATCTGAATCACCTCTCTGAAGCTGCATTCAATCAACCAGTACCCCCTCTTTGAGGCAGTAGTCTCTGCTTCCTTTCTTGAAGAGATGCTACAGTTGCTATGGAAGATGACTTCTAGAGATGTCCTGTACTCTTTGATACCATATGTAAAACATATTTCTCCTTCTACATTTGGCAATCTTTCCTAACTTGTTAGCAAATCTTGACAGTACCAGACTGTTTTTATAATAGACCACATTGGTGTGAACTTGTATGCCATTTGAAGGGCATGTCGATTCAGAACAAACAAAAGGAAATACTTCTTTGAGCGATTAAAATGTGGAATTCACAGCCAGACAAGGGATTAGACAAATTCATAAAGGAAGGTTCATCAGTGACTATTAGCCATGGTGACTAAAGGGGACCTCCACATTCAAAGGTAGTAAGCCTCTTAATACTAGTGCTTGGCCTCTATGCTCCATTGTTGGGTGTCCACAGCAACTGGCTAGTCACTGTAAAACAGGATGCTGGACTAGATGGTCCACTAGTCTAATCCAGCAGGGTTCGTCTTATGTCTTATGAGGGTCAGCAGAGCTTCATAGAAAATAATGTGCAATCACCTCATCCATATGCTAACCCCTCTCCTCATACTCCTACATGACCTAGTTCTAATCTCTGACCTTTCAAAGCCATCCACTTCTATGTGGTTTCCAACTTGTTCTAGATTTTTTCAGTATCCATTTCTATAAATAAGGATGGGTCCACACAGCAGTGTTTCAGTCAGCAATAAACAGGAAATATGGGAAATGTGCCTGAAAGCTGGAAGTATGTTATTCCCTTCCAGAATAACCCTCCTTCCTAAACCTGAGAGACTCATAGACTGAACGTTTCCCATCCAATGTAGAGTTTGGATGAATTGGAAGCAGCATTTCTGACCCATCTCCACAGATATGTATATTCACCTTTATTGGCTAGATAGATTATCTGAAATTGATAAACAGGTTAACCATTAAATTGTAAAAGAGGGAAGATAAATTTGAGACGGTGCCATAGTTCACTTGTAGAGTGCAAGCAGACAATCTCTTGTTCAATCCCTGATACCTCCAGCTAAAACTGGTAATACTAGGCCAGATGGCACAAAGGTCTAACTCAGTGTAAGGCAACTATAAATTCTCGTATGTCCACAAAGAAGAATGAGATTAGTCCTTGCCTACTGTCCAGTGGAAAGTTTCTCTTGAACAAAATTATTTAAGTTCTTTGTCCATGACTGATCAGTAAGAACCTGGGTCTGAACAGCATACAAAACAGACAGTTGATTGATTCATCCCTGAGGTCTCAAGATTCACTGCAGAACTCCCACTAGAGGAGCTAAGCTTTTGGAAATAGGTTCCTGGAATAAATATTATCAGAGAAAATAAACCAGAAAAACACTGACCCTACACACTTTTGATAACAGTACATAATAAAACAAGTTAGGAACATAGGAAATGTGTTTAAACTGTTGTGGGGGTTTTTTGCCTGAGACATTAGACCAGACCTATCTTAAAAAGACATGTCTTATTTCAGCATAATGTGCTCCTTGTAAGCACAGAAGCCTTCTCTAGATGCACCATCAAGACACTTACAGTCAAGACACTTGCAGTCTGTGTTCCAAAACAAACACTACTCCTAGTTAATCTAATTTTATATGCCACCTCCTTGAGTATCTCAAGGGCATCTCCTGATTCTAATTAAATGTTTCTTGTGGCACCACCATTTGCTTAGAATATAAAATGCTTGAGTACTCTGAAAGGGAGGGGTATGGGTAAAAAAATTCTAAGGAAAAACACCTATAACCCCATTGATTTCAATTGAACTTGTTTACAAGTATGTTAAACATTAGGAAGTCCATTAATCTCTTCCTAAGATAGTTTATCCATTCAAAAGCATTGCCTGATGTGAGTTTTATATCTGTGAGAACTTTCACAGATAGAATTGTAGGGTATTCCTGATTTTAAAACCATCATCATCACAATTCTACCATATATAATGGATGACCTCTTATTCACATACCAGACCCCTGTAGTCTCCCCCTTCTATGACTTGGCCATTCCATATTCAGACAACCTGGCCTGAAACCCAACCCCACTGTGGCATGGAAGCTTGCTGGATGACCTTGGGCCAGTCACATACTAACCACCTGACAAGGTTGTTGTGAAGTTAAAATTAAGGCGAGAAGAATGATGTAAGCCACTCTGAAGCTAGTTTCAGAGGGTAGCCATGCTGGTCTCCCGAAGAACAGCTAATTTCAAGTCCAGTAGCACCTTAGAGACCAACAAGATTTTTGGGAGTATAAGCTTTTGAGAGTCAAAACTCCCTTTGTCAGATGACTTGTACCTGATGGAGCTTTTACTCTCAAAAGCTTATACCCCCAAAGTGTCTAAGGTGTAAGTCACTTTGGGCTCCCACTGACGAGAAAGGTGGGGCATATAGAAAGTAAATAAATAACTAAATGCAGAAGGAAAGTTGGTTAACAACCTTAATGAGAAGAAGAAGAAGAAGAGATTGGATTTATACCCCGTTGTTCACTTGTAGTCTCAGAGCGGCTTACAAACTCCTTTCCCTTCCCCTCCCCACAACAGACACCCTGTGAGGTGGGTGGGGCTGAGAGCAATGTCTTAAATCTCAGATGACCTAAATCCAACTCAGATTATTAATTACTAGGTAATAAACTGAAGTAATTGCAGAAAATGACATTAAATTATGATGAAACATCTAGCTAGTGCTTCTTAGTGGCATCTTTCCACCTTACATGCCAAGAAGGAGGAAAATGCAGATGTTCATTTCAGAGAATTCTGCAATGCAAGAATACTAGTTTCCTCACAGTGGGTATGTTGGTCCCAGAAACTACAAAGCTGGACTAATGTCAATGGAATTAAAAATAGAATTGGAACGTTGTAGGCATTCTTCTCTGCAGTGCAGCCATACTGAAGATGACTGAGGGAAAGAGGATCATGCTCTGCCAAGGCAATTAGTAGCAACTCAGTGGAGCAAAAATACAGAAGTCTTTCTTCTGGCCTCAGCTACGTTAGCCACATGAGTTAATACAGCCCACGTGGTGCAACTGGTTTTGTATAGAAAGAGAGAGAACTGCTGCAGAAATCCCTACTTCTGACCTATATATGTTCCCTGGAACTTATGAATGGAGCAATGCCCACATATTTGTACATTCATGCCACACCATCAGAAACCCTACTTTGACAAGTTCTAAGATGCATTGAGCTGTACATGCATAGGCTCTATTCAAACGTTTTCACCGAACTTACAAAGATCTGGAGGTGATGCTTACTGCAGCCATCATGCTCTACTGCACATGCATTCATTCTGTCAACATTGAATATCTGAAAAGAGCTAGTCTCTAAAGAATTATTAAAAAAATTACAAGATGATGCACCAGTGCCAGAAGTGGAAAAGGACTGGTTGTTGGTTTCAATGACTTTTCAAAAAAGCTGCTATTCTTGAATATCTGCCAGTTCAGCTTATGTCCTGCTCAGTACTTGTTAATCAATAGTTCCAATGCATCTGAGCAAATCTGGAAGAATCCAGTTTGCACAATTACACTGTTTTCTCATATAGTTAGCTGCTTTTCTTGCAGCGGCCACCCACCCACAGTCATCTGCCATGGCCTCCAATATTAAAAGCAACACAGTTAAAAGGAAAAAAAAATATTCAAGATTTTTTTGAATTAAAATTTATTCCTTAAATGCTTCTATATGTCTTCAGTGTCTGTCCATGAACCCAGCTAACCTTATGATTGGTTTTTGCAATCACTTCTTGACTTCTAACTCTGCAGGCAAAAAAACCAAGTAATGAAATCTATCCAATGTTAGTCATATAAAGCACAAAGAACAGTCAAATGGCAAGCAATTCTGTGCTTCAAACAAACTGGACAATTTTATGATCTGAATGGTCATAACTCTGGGGAACATTGCTGGTTTTCTGGTAAACAAGATGGTTTTGTTCCCAGACTGGGAGAAATCAGCCACAGGTTATGATGAACAACTGGCCACCATGCAGGTGCAAACATGTTCAGCCTGGTGCTATTCTTGAGATGAACTTTGCCATGGAACATTGAGGTGATATGATCAGGAACTCACCTCAGGTATAACTGGGGGAGTTTAAATGTGGTAAGTTCTTTTGGCAGTTGTGCACGTGTTGAAGTTTGGAGCATGCCTTAGAAAAAAGCTAGCTTGGTGAACATTAAAGTTAACAAAATGCTGCAGCCATGTGAAGAATCCTATTTAAACCCAGTTATGAACAAACAATATAAAAACCTGGGTTTCTCTCCCTACCCTCCCTGTAGAAAATATTATGTCATTTGGGATGCACAAATGTGTTCAACAGAAGCACCATTCTGAGATGAGGATTGTGGAGCATTCACAACTGGGAAATGAATGTGTGTGTGTTGCGCAACAAACTGACTGCATGCATTCTTTATTAAGAGCACTGCACAACTTGCTGCATTTGTGTTAGAGAAATCAGCTGGAGTCTTTTGGTTTATGCCTCCATCTAAGATTTTTAAAAAGTTGTCTGCTTTTATTTTCTGAAAACTCTCCTCCAACCCACTTTCCCTTGGAATAAATCCTCCTTTCCACAATTGTTTACATTATCACACCATTTGCACACCACTTTCAACCTGCTGCAAAAGAATGATTGTGCCCCAGGGGAGCTAAGCAATTGTAAATCTGAAGCATAATTTCTAATGCAGGCTTCTTTCCTGTGTTACATTCTCTGGAGGGAGTCAGAGAAAAAGGAAAGACTGGAAAATCTTGAAACATTTATCAAACATGAAACACCACTGCAAAGAATATATATCACTAACCCAAGAAAAAAATCAAGCATTTTTTCCTTTATACATGCCAGTATTCAATCATAATTAATTATATTTATTTTAAATGGACAAGCAAAATATATGTAATATTTTTTCTTTGTATTAGAGGATCTTATTGTCAGCGAGGATTTCATGAAACCTTGTGAGAGAGTTTTGCTACTGTCAGCTAGATTGTTGCTATGAAAACATGAGCTTCAGGTAACAGGTTTCCTTGACATTAAAAAATTTGACTCCTGTGTCATGTTGGACAGACTGACTTTTATGTTTTACACACACACACACACACACACACACACACACACACACACACACACACAACACATGCACATTTAAAAACCCATTCAACACTGCATGAATAAAGTGCAAATTCACAGCTATGAATTGCTTTAAGGATATTAATTCAATGATTCCAGTCACATCTACCAATGAAAAAAAGTCAAACTGCATGTTCTGAAGACTAAGAAAATGTGTTTGGTGAAGTCTGAATTCTCAAGATCCAGACGTACAGTTTCAATAGGCCATTCAAAATTGCCTTGCCAGTTTTCACTGACTGACCAACAAGTGATGTTAACACAATAGTAAGTCAGGTTAGATATAGAGGAGTTAGAAAATGAAGTTCTCCAGAAGTCAGTGTTGACTCACCACTGTATATGTCAGTGTGATTTCGAAAGGACGTTTCATTATGGGGATGCTCTGTAATAAACAAAAGAACATGAGCATACCAAAGGCAACAAAGCATGCACTGAGTAACAAAAAGTATAATGGAGGAGAGAGGCACAAAAGGAAATACGAACACACACAACAGAAAATTCTAACAAAATGAAACCAAAGCCAAAGGCAACGTAACACATAGATCATTCCAAAAAACTTCAACACAGTTTGGAAACAACAACAACAAAGTAGCAACAGAAAACAGCAATTAAAAGGAGGAAACAGCTCATTCCTCTAAAACAAAGAAATGTGTTTCTTTTTTTAAAAAACATAGCATTAAATTATCAGCTGACATTTTCAAACACATTGGGTTATTCAATTGGACTTTCAAATATCTGGAAATTCTCATAATTATGTAACATCCAACACAACATTCTGGTTTTCTAGAAGAGCAATTATTTTGTCATTAGACCTCCTAAAGTAGGTGAGAGAAACATAAGCACACTTCTGCTTTGCCCTAAGTACAAAAAGATGGATTAGGCTCAGCCAAGTGATAGCTTTAATGCAGAAAACATACCAGGATGGATATTAATAGTATAAACATTATTAGACTGAATTGTGCTTCACTTAAAGAGCTAATATTTCCAAAGAGAGATGCCTATGTTCTATTAAGTCACAAGATTACTTCTCTCTACTAAATTTTTAAGAAGGGGAAGGGAACAGATCAAGAATCTCAAACTTTGCTCCACAAGCCTGCAACAGACATGCTTTCAATGTTAGTTTTGACCTGTTGGTTAAATATCTGTGTCTATCTGTCAATCTTCTTCCAATGTGTATATGCCACTTTGAGGCATTCTGTGACATGGCTACTGTATTGGCTGAAAGCTCATAGTTCATAAATAGTCATGAAAGAACAAGCAGTACGCTTCAAATTGGTACCTGCTACATTCAACAAAATAGCCTATGGCCTCAAATCATTCTGGATTCCAGTCACTGAGTCCTCATAGTGTGTGGAATCAATAAGCATAACCAGAATTTTGACAGATGTGAATTTGACAGGTGTGTAAATTCTGTTCTAATTTAATAAAAAAACTGGTGGTGAAGGAGAGACAAAAAAGTTGACTAGATGCACCAGATGAAATTCTTTGTTTCTAAGGAAAGGGAGAATACAGATCCCCAATATTACTTGTTCACAGGTAAATACATAATTATATCCTAACTGGAATGTCATGTATCCTAACCCTCTCCACTACTCTAAGATACAATCATTCAGAAGCAGGATTAAAGAATAACTTTGAAAGTTAATTTATTGAAGCTTTTAAAATGCTATACGTACTGTGAGTAGTGACAGGAGGTGTGGGACAGGGAAGTAAGCTGAACTGGAAAAGGGAAAGGAGCTAACTGGGAAGACACAGTTGGAACCATCAAGCATGATGACCATGTTTTTTACATGCCTCCTGAATCAAAGGGGCTTACTACATACATACATACATACATACAAGGATGTCAAGGACCTTAACAAGTACTAGAACTTTACCAAACCCAGCATGGTACCCAATGTCTTTTTTTTTACAAGTAAAACTCACTGATCGACTAAATTCATTTCCAAATTAGGATGCGAAAGATCACAGCTTCTCTCTTGTATCATTGTACATTTTTTTTTAAAAAGAATTATTTTATTACAAATATCCTGCCTTTTTTTCATCCTGAAAATCAAGGCGGTATACATAAATCCTCAGAAACTCTTTCATCCAGGCACTCATCAGACACAGACCTGCTTAGCTTCAGCAACCTTGCTACAGTATGTATGACCCATCAGACTATATCCTGTACCAAAACTATGCCTTTTGCATAGTGGATCAAAATAATGAAGTAATAATTCGCAAGGGATGGACAAATTTGGAATGCAAAATACAGGTCATGAACTCTGGTTTAAAAAAAGCTCAAACTGTTTGAGATACAGAGGGCATTTCATTTCCCTTGAATGCAAGAGACACAAAGAATCTATTTATTATCTAGGAAGTCATCCTTCCACAGAACAGGCCTCCAGGGAATGAATTTGTACACTATTATAAAGAGAATACTTAACAGTAAGCATAGGTAATCAGAGTATGACATAACAGCAGTCTCAATGAGCCTTTCAAAATGCCATTGTTGACCTGGAGGTCCTGTCTCAGTGTGAAGATTAAGAGTAACCATAGCATACACATCAAGGTTTACACATCTGCACATACATTTTACTACTCAGATTCTTCCAGTTGCTCAGTTTCAACATTCTTCTATGACATCTGACAGACCAATAGCCTCACCTGGAATAAATAAGCTTGCTTGCAGTGACATCACTAAAGCATGGCCCATAAACACACGGGGAAGGATTTTCTGAGAACTTTAAAAAGTTATGCAGGGACAAGTTGCACTGTTTGACTGAACACACAGTGTTGGGTGGCTGGACCAGCAGACACAACCCCACTTCTTCTGAAACATGTTCAGTGAACGTGAGGCCAAACATCTAAAGGCAGCCTGAGAAAACTCACATTCCTAACTGGGCTACAGTTTGCTCTACCGATCATTTGCACACATTTTTGGGTTGATGGCAGTGTTTTAATACATCCTTTGCTGGATACAAAACCATTCAAATGCAGCCCACTGTTAAAAAGGAAGGTAGATTTACACCAGTTCTTAGCAAAACACCACTGACAGCAAGGCAGCTTTTTATAATGATATCTGGAGCACCACCACCTTGAATCCAAACGTGTCAGATTCCTCTACACAGGAGTCATTCTCTGTAACCACCACCTATTTTCCCCAGTTTATGGATTCAATGCCCTCTTCCCACTGTTGCTACTTTTAATGCACAGAGCATGCTGGCAGCATGGATGCCCAACTGCTGGATGCTGGTAGGGCTGGCATCCACAGCATCAGTGTACTCATACTTCAGCTGGCCTTTAACAGAGATTTTATGAAAGTTTCAAGAGTCTGTAATTCCATGACCAGCAGCTGTTAAAAATGTACCACTAACATTTGAGTGCAACATTTTCAACAGAAACGATGGTTGAGACCTTATGCTCTACTTTCAAACAGAGCCCAGTGAGTAGACAGAGATAAACTATTTGCACTTAGCTTCCTAATTTCAATTGGCATGCCCTGGGAATCAGGTGTACGAGGCCTCATTCTCATAAAGTATTGGTACAAAAACCATCAATTAACTAATTAATGAATTAAAACATTTGTATCCCACCTCTCCCCTTGGTTTAAGGTGGCTTACAAGAATAGTTAAAACATCCCCAGCTAAAACCAAAGACAAAATAGCAAGCCCCAAATTCTTCCCTCTTCCCCCCGCCCTTAAAAGATATTTGCCATTTAAACCCACTCAAAAGCTCTGGCAAACAGACAGGTTTTTCAGTTATCTCAAGATCTCCAGGGAGGAGACCCCTTCAGGGAGCCTATTCCAATGAGCTGGAGCCATGGTGGAAAAGGCCCGATCTCTAGTCAATGCCAGGTGCTCTACAAGTGGTGGGATAGCCAACAGATAGCCGTCTGATGACCACAGTTGCTGCACAGGGACATATAAAAGGAGAGGGCCCTTCAAATATGTGAGTCCCAGGATGTGAAGGGCTTTGCTGCCACATTCTGGACCAGTTGTAGTTTCTGGGTTGTCTTCAAGGGCAGCCCCACATACAGCATATTGCTGTAATCCAACCATGAGTTAACAGAAGCACAGATCAGCATGGGCAGATCAGATCAGGTAATCAATACTGTGCAGTTTTCAAAGGCTTCTTTCTGAATGTTCTTGCAAACAGCAGATGATACCTTGCAGTAAGGACTGGGCTTTTGAATACCAATGGGAACTGCTACTGAATTGAAATATCCAAAGTGAATTCAATATATGTTTCTCTGGTTGTATTCTACTTGGTAACTATTGATGGGAAATAGAAAAATAATAATGGCCCTGAAAAATAGGCTCATAGTGATGTTTGCAGTGAAGCCCTTTGTCCCTTGCCTCTATCAGTATCATTGTGAGTGGACTAGAGATGCCCAACATTCTTCTCACAGCACTAGCAAAGTACCACTGGGCACAAAGAAGGGGTAAACATCAGAAAAAGTAATGAATGAGTGGACTCAGGTGAAGCACAAGAGTTTGTACAATGCCAAACATATGCGCATAACAATTGGATATGTAGAAATGTATGAAGTGTGGAACACTGAGAAGATATTGAAAATATGTTGCTATTTTAACAAGCTATCATAAGAGTTTCAGAATGATCACTGTGTCATGAAACACTTCATTAACATGAACAGTAGCACAAACAATCTTCGGAGAATGGTGTGGACCACAGGACTCAAGTCCATACATGCAATGAGAAATGGAATGCAAATATTTGCAATATGTCCCGGGAGTGCCCTGATATTAATGCCAAATCTAGAAATATTAGTGTGTCATATTGTACCTTTCTATCAGGCTAATGGAGATGTTGTCCTCTGGCACAAAGAACCTTCTTTGTGCTGGAGGAAGTGGCCTGAATTAGCTAAACTGAGTGGCAGTTCAGAATCCAATAGATTTTTTTTTAAAAAAAGAAGGAAGATATGTACAAACTGGCCAGTGTGGACATGTGCTAGAAACTTGTTCTTGTAGATATATCTGTTGGACTTTAAAGTATTTGAATTTTTTCTGACTTAATGCTTTAAACTATAAGTTAAATACAACTTCAGAGATTTTGATGTCCACCAGATACACCTATAAACAAAGCTTCTAGCATGTGTCCACACTGGCCAGCCTCCATATATCTATCACCTGTCTGCCTAGCCTATATAAGCATATTGCAATCACATTTTGACCCCCACAACTCCATTATGATGCCCTGGGCTCCTTGGAGAAAGGACAGAGCATCTACATGACAAATAAAGTAAAATAAATACAATTTCATGTCTCTCCAAACAGGTAGCAAGAAAACCACATCACTGAGGTAACATGAACAAAAACAAAATAATTCTCATGTTTGTAAAAAGACTGTTTCTCTGAATACAGCCAAATAATAAGGTACAGAAGAGATCTTGCTCACACATTTCTAATCCAGCAGGTCAACTTAAATACTTACTGGTCAGGACCTTGAGGGTGTAAGGATTTTTCTGCTGAATGGTGTGGGTGAAGGCAAAGCGAGCATTACAGCTGTAGTCAGTCAGGGCATCCTCCTGCATGACATTGGAGAAATACAAGTCACCATTCTGTCCCTGGGAGACTCGCTTGTCTTGGTGGATTGGCTCCATGGCTGTAAGAAAGAACAATAATGCTTGTTGGAACAAATGGCCTTGTACGCTTCCACTGGAACCTAATGGCATATGTACTGGCTAAATACCTGGAAAAGGTACACAGTGATTAGTCCCAGCTGGAACTGCTTCATCATTAAATTCAAAACATGTCTGATAAAGCCAAGCTAATTACCATAATAATTGCTATGGATAAAAATATTCCATAGAAAGCACATTTGAGTAACATCTAGCACAGTGATTCTTAATGGGAAGGAGGGGGGGTCACACAGCCCCTGCAGGGGGCAATCTACCAATCTTGCAGTAGCATTCAGAACTTTGGGGGGATAGATTCAGGATTTTAGGCAGCCAGTTCTCCTCACTTCCAATGTCCTGTGACAGCTACTGGGAGAGAGTTGTTTTATTCTGATCAGCCTGCACTGAGGATGAAATCCCAGATCGTAGATTTCTCTCCCAGCTCCTTAAAGAAGTGACAGACAGCAAACAGGAATCATACACAGTATTAGGGAGCATACATCTGTTGTATATCTGATATCTATATATTGCATGCATATCATAAATATATCTGTACAAGTGTAGGACCCACAAGGACTTGTGAGGGGTATCTCATTTTCTCCTCCACCAGCATTTCCTCATTCCCTTCCCTGAAAGCCCCCATAGCGTCTCCTTTTTTCTTTCCTCCTTTCCATTCACTAGCCAACCCCCTTTTTTCTTTCCCCCATTCCTGTTTTCAGTTTTCCCTCCTTCTCTTTGCCTGGCAGCCTCTCCTTGGAAAAAGGCTGAGTTGCACAGTGCAAGCCACCATGCTCCACTCAGTTGCATGGTGAGGAAGCTGCAAGAACTTGTGCAGGGCACCTCCTTTTCCTCTGTATCTCCACTCTGCTCTCCCTGGGTAAGCCATGCTATTTGGGTGGTATCAAGTCATCCAGTGTTTGCTGCTGGACCTCCCCCCTGAAGAGTGATTCCTCAAAAGCTAAAACATTCCTGGAAAAGGCCCTGCTTCTTCCCCACCTTTTACTGACAGAATCCAAGGCTTCAATTGACAATACTGTTGTAGTTGCCTAGCAATGCCCATAGAGGGCATTTATTTCTTAAAAGCTACATACCTTGCTTCTATTATTTTGGGGGATTTTAAACACACACATACACATCCGATTTTTCTGAAAATCTGTTGTGTCTCTCCCCCAGGTTTGTGGAAAGATCTATATTGTCTGTTATGGCTCCAGTGTCCAGATTTAAGCATTCACAGATTTGGCTATGTTGAGAATTAGATATATTGATGATGATCAACAAAGTTGCTCTTTTTGGAAAGCAATTTTGATGTCCTTATTTTCTACTTAGGACTTCAGGGCACTCAATATTAATACTGCATACTAAGGGGCATTAGTGGATTAAAGGTGATGAATCACTAATCTAACAATTTCTCTCCCTGCAATTTCCACAATGGACATTTTTCTTAGTACCTGATATAGTAGATGATACACTTGCAGCAGACTAGAATTTAAAGGCCCAAGGCCATGAATACAATTCACTCATTTCACCATCTGTTTTAAAGGCCATTCAAATACTGATTTACCTCACTGCAGTAAACTGTGTCAGTTTACTGCAATATTTTATAGAAAAAAGATCAGCAATCTCAAATGATATATCTATTTTAGGACAGTATCATTTTGGACTGTATGCAGAGCACAGAAAGGCCCTCTAACATGCTAGTTTGTACATACCAGGAAGGTATTTTTGACAGACAGAAAGAGAATGTTGTGTGGTGGACTAACATTTGACCCCCACAACTATAGCCTGAAGTGGTACAGCCCAACAAAAGATGCACCATGTTGACCTGCTAACACTGTGGCTTGGGGTAAAAATGGACAAAACATCTGGCCACTGAATACTGCATGTGCAGCCTCACAACAGGTCAACCCCCTCCCCCCCGGGTCATTTCAACTTAGGAAATCATTATGGGTAGAAAGCAAATGTCACTTCTCCACCCATGCTGCACTCCTGCTATGGAATCAGGCCCCAGGGCAATTGGAAACTTTGGCTGGGGGAACCTAACCTGACATATAACCAAATATCTTGACTAGTTTGACTCTTGGATCTTGACCAGTGGTATGGGGGGATTAGCCAGTCAAGGTTATTATTTGTCTCCGGGCAACAAGTAAAATACTGAGGACTCCTCAAAAAGTGATGATCATGCAACTCGAACCCAGGCAACAAGGACGAGGGGACAGAATTAAGGGTTTCAACAGAAGAAAGAAACGTATCTGAATCTGATACCAGAAACAATAAAGAAACTCCTTGTTGAATTTTGGAGAACCAATTTTTCTGAGCTCCACAACCATCACTATCCCCTCACCCCATTAACCTGTCATTTGAACTCACTGCAATGAATGCATAATAAGCTTCTTTGAGAAAATGCACATGATTTATGTACATTATATTTTTTTGTGACTGATTCACAAAATCATTTTACCTCACTAATTCATGATGAAAGAAAAAATCTTTACTGACTGAAAAGGAAGATTCCACTTTTGTTGTGTGGAGCACCTCTCACTGGCAGCTGCCACCAGGGCCAACTATAAAGTAACCCAGTAACTGCTTAGGGTGGAATTTGTTCAGGGCACCAATGAAGCAGCATGTGATCTAAACACTTCTTAGTAATCTAGATCTTCTTTGACACTGCAAGAGAGCTCAGGGGTGTACTTCTGGAATAGTGCAAAACTGCTGAAGACTATTAGTCCCCATCTAAGCAGCAACTATTCATTCATCATGACTAGATTTTCCCCATTTCAGTATTGAGAACATGAGAGCGTGTGAATGATAAATTCTCAGCACCCTTGTTATGCCACAATCAATGGTGCAAGCTATATGACCTGTTAGTGGCTGACACATACTTGAGAATCATCAAGAAAAATGGCCTAAACCAACATTGTGAATTCTATTAAGGAACACTCCTAGTATTCATGTGCAGCTCTAGCTACCTAACCAACATGCAAACTCACAGCTGCTCATCCAGAAAATGGCAGGAGGTGGCAGTCCAGGAGGAGGATTGCATGCCAAGATAAGTGGAGCACCTTCATGAACCTCTTGAATGTCCAGGTTTTCCTTCGGCCACAAAGGTGACTCTGCAATAAACAATAAGTTTCAAGAGAAAATATACATCAGCAGGCATTAAT
This sequence comes from Lepidodactylus listeri, assembly GCA_029233225.1. Taxonomy (NCBI): domain Eukaryota; kingdom Metazoa; phylum Chordata; class Lepidosauria; order Squamata; family Gekkonidae; genus Lepidodactylus; species Lepidodactylus listeri. The sequence continues at coordinate 67,525,879 of JARCFY010000002.1, forward strand.
TTCTGAAGCTCCTTTCTGTATTTCATCTTCCTTCCAGGCAAGAGATGCTTACCAATATCCATCTTGTTTTTCTTGCTTTATTGAATCTACACCCTTGTGGCTCATAGCCTTCTCCCTTTAATCTAAGCCTAACCTCTGTTGCCACCCTTTCCCAACATCCTCGAGAAACCCTGGGTTAAAATTCTGGTCCAGTCAGCATCTACAGCTGCTACAAAAATACCAAGCCTGGGAGTCCAGCATTTGAAGGTGGTGGCATAAACAATACAGTTACCTAGAACATTACTGTTCAGGGACCCCTGCAGCAGAGGCTTCTTAATTCAGCCACACGGTGAGGGAAGAGGGGGGGTTGCTGTATTTCACACCAAGAGAGGTCAATGAAAGTTACAACCATTTCAAACATGTTGCTACACATCATGTAAATGAAGGTGCTCTGCTTAAAAAGTGATTTATGGAGCACTTGATTATCTGTTGTTATTTTCTTTCCTTATTGGCACTTTACTCATTAGGAATTTCTTGAGAAAATCTTTTTCCAAGACAAAAGCCATAGCTAACTATCACCAACAGGCTATAGAAAGCAAAGCCAGTGGGCCAAGATCAAAGTGTCCTGGCAGCAACTTTTATTGCCAATAATACTGAACATCCACACTTTTGTTCATAAAGTAAAGCAAATCCATGCTGCACTTCAAAAGTGATGGAATACATGGGGTTTTTTTTACAAAGAGGTCTGCTTCATATAGAGAAAAAGTTACATGAACTGGGCCCAAGCAAAAGCCCAGAAGTGCTGGAGTGATAGGCCTATCTTTCTGCCAAGCGATAGACCAAATCCACAGTAATCAGCCAGCTTAGGAGCAGAGGCAGCTAGAGAGATGTCATAAAGAACAAACATATAATGCAGTCTAAAAGTTCTTCTAGGGAAGATGACTGCTGGTATTAATTTTGAAAAACTGTGTATTGTTGAAACTAAGTTCTAACAACACTGGGGTTTAAAAAACCACACTAAATTAAGTCATACTCTCTTGAAAGCTATAATCCTCAGTGTTACAAACCCTGCAGTTATCATACTCACTTGAAACCTGCAGGACGATTTTGTTGGAAATGGCTGTCCCAAAGTCATTCCGAGCAAAACACTGATATTCCCCCTCATAGTCCTCTGGTCTACCACCACTGCGGAAGTCAATGCTAAGTGTACCCGATTTGCGTCTCATGCTTACTCTTGGGTCCTTTGCAACATTGAAGAACTTCCCATTTCGCGTCCATGTAAATCTGTAAACAGGAACATAATATGTGTTCCTAAGTTTAGATTCTTTTTTTGTAATTGTTAGTTCCAGCATATGAACATAATAACAATTGAAAAGAGTGATAATGCTCAAGAAGCTGATCTATGAGTGTGAAGCCATTCCGACTTTGAAAAAGACTGACGTCAAAATGAGCCTGTCAACTGGACTTTTTTTTTTTAATGCATTTTTGTGTGTGTTTGCCCATGCCTGGAAGTCATAGCAACCTCTGGCAACTTCTACTGGGGCATGGAAGACATTCAGAGAAGTGGCTTGATAGCCTGCCTCTGCCTCCTAGCCCTGGTATTCACTGGAGGTCTCCCATTCAAATACTTGCCAGGGTCGGCCCTGCTTAGCTTCCAAGATATGACGACATTGGGCTTGTTGGGCTATCCAGGTCAGGGCTGTCAGCCAGACTTTAGATAATCACTGTGGAAACTTTTGGCTGGAATTTCAGAACCTTTGGGCAGTGTTCCATGTAGTCAGAATTGCTGAATGAAAGTGAGTGTATTTATTCTTTGTTATAAAGCTACTTTGTTGTAAAGCTATAATTTCTTTATAAGATTCTTCAATGTGAAGTTATATGTGAATGACTGTATGTATTATACATTCTTTCTGTGTTACTAATTTGAATAGGGTTGTGTAAAATTGCTTAAGCTATATAACAGGGGTCCCCAACATAGTGCCTGTGGGCATTGGGGCGCCTGTCAGTGCTTTCCCTAGTGCCCACCAAGTGCTTTTAAAATGTGGGTGGGGCCACCTAGAGCTTTTGCCCAGCAGGGCTTCTGATTGGCTGTGCAGATTTAAGGCACACTGTTAAACCGAGCTGTCTGCCTGAAATGCTGAAGAATTAGTATTAGAATTATGCATAATAATACCTTTTCTCATCAAGACTAGAAGGTGAAATACATGGAACTACAATCAGTACTACAAGAAAGGACAATCAGTGACAATTTAAAATACTCACATGGGAAAGGGGTTGCCTTTGCCTTCACATTCAATGATTATGTTATCTCTTGGATCTACAATATAATTCTTCACAGACTGCTTTGTAATAGTGGGGGGCTGAGATACTGAAATGCACACACAGGAGAGAGAGAGAGAGAGAGAGAGAGAGAGAGAGAGAGAGAATAGATGGGGAAAAGGTAAGAAATAAAGAATGTCCATTTGTTATCACATGAAGTAAAATATTACTGTGCATCTGAAACCTTTTCTGATTATATCCATACCTCTTATTGTATACACACTGCACATTCCAGGAACAAAACAATTAACTTCACAGTCCCCACCTTCTAAGATAACAAAGTCATTTCATTACATCATCTCTACACTTTGTTTTGGACTTCATGATTACTGGAGACAAAATTACAATCCTATAGGAAGCCCCTCTAATGAATATGAGCTGGGCAAAAGGAACAAATTTCCAAGCATATTATGCTCACAGTCCAGATGCAAAGCCGTATTGTCCAGTATTTCACAGATCAAAATAGAGATAAGCTTGTCCATAACTGGATAAACCCTTGCTTGGAATGGGGCCTCCCCTTAGGGCCATTTTCTTTGTGAAAAATGTACTTATTATGGTTTTACATGTAAAACTAAACATTTATGAACCCACTGGGAAACAAGACGATATGAACTAAAGGACATCACCACATCTTGCTCTAATCAAGTGGAATATATAATTAAAAGCCCAGAAACAAATGGAGTGAAAAGTTTTTAAAATATATTTGGGAACACAAAATAAACATCCAGCCAATGAAAACAGGTGTCCTGTCAGACAAACATTTTTTCTGGAAACAGTCATAAACCTGCAGACATCATATTCGAGCTTCAGAAAGAAATGACAACCTACCACTAAAATCAGAAGTACAGTGAACATTGAGGCTACAGACCAGGAATCAGGAAGGGATGAATGAAGACTTATAGCTATTACTATTGATGTAGCCTTAATAGGATGCCAGATGTACTCATTAGTTCTCTGCCTTTATATATAATGAGTAATTCACTAGTAACATGGTCATATCCTAGGAGACAGAATGTGTGTCTATTTAAACCACTCAATGTGTTTGCAGCATTTATCATGCTATACTTTTTACTGGGTTGGATCCCAAGTTGCTTTTCCATTAGCAGGACACTTCTTCTTGTGCAAGTAGAGCAGGGGTGGCCAACCTGTGGCTCGGGAGCCACATGCGGCTCTTTCACACACATTGTGCGGCTCCTGGCAGGGTGGCTGGGGAAGCAAAGGGGAGGCATGCTTTTTCTCTCTCTCCCTTCCTTCCCTCCTCCCTCCCATCTATTTGCTTTCCTAGTTTCTCTCTCTCTCTTTCTTTCCACTTCTTTAATTCTTTCTTTCCATCTCTCTCTTTTTCTCTCTCTCTCTCAATATCATTAGCAAACAAGTAATATCATTATCAATAACCGGTTTTCCTCGTTTGTTTTTATTTTTGGCAGTCCCATTTAACGTTAATAAAAAGCAAATTTGCATATTTTTAAAAATAAAAACGTGTGTGTGATATTTGTTCCTGTCTTGCGGCTCTCAGACATCTCTATGTGGCTCTTACATTTATTCTATGTGGCTCTTACGTTAAGCAAGGTTGGCCACCCCTGAAGTAGAGGGTAGGGTGGAGGAATTTCCCCTGATTTCATTGCAGAGCCCCAAGCTCCACCTTGAGTTACCAACTGGCTGGGAGAAAAATGTCCTATCCCTTTAAAAGAAGTAGGGCTGCCAGGCCTCCTGGTATGGTGGCAGACCTCCAACTGGCAGCTCCCTTTGCCCCACACCAATCTGAGTGGCAGTAAGAGAAAAGAAAAAAAAAAGTGGCATTGGCAGCACCTCTGTATCCTGTTTTCCCAGAAGTGACATGGGACTTCTAGGTTTTCCCTGGAAGTAATGTAGAGGTGCTGACAACATCATGCCCCCATGTCTCCCCCCCTCCCACCAGTTGCCAGGCAACCCTAAACAGAAGCCCTCCCTATCTTCAGCTTTCCCTCTTTCACTCCCTGGCAACCTTTCCCCAAACAAGTCTGGCTGAGTTGCATAGTGGTTGCTGGAGCCAGGCTGGGCCCGGCTATGCAACAAGTTCTCATCCAGATTTAAATTTTGGATTATTCTCTAAACCTAGGACTTCCTTCAGGTTTGTAGAGAAATGTTTCCTATCTTTCTCTAGCTCCATTTTGTGGCTTTATTGATCCACACTATGGACCAATTTGGAATTAGTTATACATCTTCACAGATTCCCATACAGAAAAATCAAACACACTTCTATATATATAAAAGAAAGTCCCCTCACCGTAAAATCAATGCCCAGGCCAAATCCCTGGACCTAGAAATACAAAATTCAGGGAGAGCACTCCTACCATGACGTAGATGCTCACTAAGAAAGGATTTTAGAAATTCGACCCCTAAGGAGGTCAAAAGGGGTAAAATGTGCTCCTCCATTGCTTCCTATGTGGCTGCCAGGCTGCTGCCTCCTTGCACCCCTCACTCTCTGATTGGTCAGCTGCAGAGCTCAGTATTCTGAGGTAAAAAAAAAACAGTTACAGGAGACTGCTGAGAGCTAATGACAGTTGAGGATATCAGGAATGGCCAACCACCCATGAGGTGCAACAATGCTGCTGGGCCAGCCTCCCTGATGGCTTCAAACACACCCTCCTACATCTGACAGGCGGCTATCAGGTGCAGCAGTGGGTGTAGGGTGCTTAAAGTCATCACGGAGCCTGCCCCAGCATTAATGCCTCAGCGATCCTGCCAGCCCAGCCTCCATAATGGCTTGCAATACCCTGTCCCCTTTCCCTCCCACACTGGAAAGGCAGCTGCCTGTCAGGTGTAGGAGAGGGGGTGGGAGCTTACAGCCATCAGGGAGGCTTGCTCAGCAGGATTGCCTTAGCACTGCTGCTGTCCCAGCCTCCCTGATACCTCTAAACACACTCCCCTCCAATACCAGACAGGTGGGTGTGTATCAGGTGTAGGAGCAGGACAGGGTCCTTTAATCCATCAGGGAGGCTGCCTGAGCAGAAACACCTTAGCAATGCTGCTGGGCCAGCCTCTCCAGTGGCTTTAGACACATTCCCACCCACCCTTCCTCCACCTGACAGGTGGTTGTCTGTCAGGTGCAGGAGCAGGGCCAGAGTGTTGAAAGCCATCGGGGAGGCTGCCCAAGCAGCACTGCCTTAGCAGTCCTGCTGGCCCAGCCTCTCTGATGCCTTCAGACTTGCTATCTGTCCTACACCTGACAGACAACTGCCTGTCAAGGGTTGGAAGGGGCGTGGAGTCCTTAAAGCCATTGAGGAGGCTTGCTCAGCAGGATTGCATTAGCACTGCTGCCTTCTCCATTAGAATTCCTACAACAAATGTTATATTTAAAACTTCATATCATCAGTATTATAACTGAATTTATGGAACTTAAATACTGTAGTGAAGCACGGGTATCAGGCTAGTCTTTAAAAATAAACTTACAGTTGCATTTCAGCAGTTTTGCTCTCAGGGGTTTTTCAAAATGATCAAAGCAATAAAGCAAGGCATATGTTCCAAGGCATCTCAGATACATACAGAACATGTGTATGAGCTATTTTGCATCTATACTGCTTAGAAGACATTGACCACATTTTACAAATGAAGGATACTGAGATACAGCAATATATGCATTTGCACATATGTAGAATGTCTTTCTCTAATGCTAAGCAACTCCTACCTCTTCCCTGTTCACAAACTTTGAATTATGAAGCAGGGTTTAAAGAACGTATCAACCATGTACTGTTCTTTTAAAAAAGGGAGTATTGACCCTACTTCTGTTGTCATACTACAACCAGAAATCCCATACCTTATGCTTCTTTCCACACCCCAATCCACTTCTAGTCCCCTTGCCTACTGTTTTTAATAACTCTTTATAGAACTGGCTGTTTTCCATATAACTCTCTCTTCTTGCTATAAGTAAATTCTATATCCTTCACCTCAGAACTTATTTGTTCTAAGCCAAGACTTAGAGCTCATCTCAGAAGTATGTTTTCATTATCAGGGCTGTGTCCTAGCTAGGGTTTCCTGGAGATTGGGGTGGGGGTGGGGGTGCCTGTGGTCAGAGGGGATGGGGTGAAGCTGCCATTTTCTCCAGGAGAGCTGATATCTGTAGTCTGAAGATCAGTTATAATTCCTGGACTCCTGGCATGTGAGTAGAAAAGTGCTTCTGAACATGTGCAAGATTACTTCTCACCCCACACAACAACTGAAGTCTCCAGTCTTTACCAAAACAGATATAGTAAAGATTCTGGATCTCTGTCAGTCTGTAAAATACGTACTGCACATATACATAGCTGTAATTCAGATCAGTATCATGCACGGGCAGAGGGGATTCAACTCTCCCAACTCCAGCTCAGTTTTGCTAATAAAAATCTGGCTTACCATATTGTTGTTAGCCTTTTTAAAGGGGAATAAGAGACATTTTAAGACGTACATCTCCCCCCACCTTAAAACTGTTAATTTTAGCACAGAGAGCCTACTTTCACTTAACTAAACTTAACAGGTACTGAAGGAGTAGAAAAGAATAAGAGTCCAGTAGAACCTTAAAGATTAACAAAAATTGTGGTAGGGTATGAGCTTTCGTTAGTCACTGCTCACCTTCAGATACCAGGTGTTAAAGGATTAAATCCACTCTTCCCTTCCAGTATGTCCCCAGTTAGAATCACAGTTGCATTTTGCATGGTATACTTTTTAGAGACTGACAGGGATCAGTGGTCTTCATCATGTTTAATTCTACCTCTTCAGCTCAAACAGGGTTTTTTTTTGAGAAAATCCACATAATCCAGCGTTTTCAGTACAACAGCAGATTTCATAGTCTTCTCACAACAAGCATATTTATGAAGTTCCTACAACTCAATCCACAGCATAGTGAATGAAGGCAACTTTCTTACTATTTATTGTTGTAGCATATTAATTAATTAATTGTGGATATTGATGGAGACTGACCTGTCCGGATAGAGCTATAAAATTTCCAGAAATTTTGAGCCACAGGGGGAAAAAACATTTCCCACCGCAGAAAAAACCAAAAAATTTGGGGGGAAATTGAAATATATGCAATATTTACTGTCCTATCAAATCTAAACTAATTTTACTGCTTTAATAACATAAATGCATCATTTATACTGAGCATATGAAATTGCAATATTTGACATATTTATGGAATTTTAAAATTATGAATGCTTTAGTTTTGTACAAGCAAAACTGCCAATATACCCAACACTTGATACAAAAATGTAAGCAGATGCACCCTATGCTGTCTTAGCACATGTACCTTAATTTTGTTATGTAGTTAGAAAGAGCTATGTTCACATGAAACTTTCCATTTTCCTCTGAGGCAATTTCTGTCCCACTTCCTTCTGATGTTTTTTCCTCCCTCCTGTAAGATAGGGCAACAAGCCACTTTTTACCCAGTCTGTGGGTAAATGTGTCACAGTGGTTTGAGGGTGTTGTAAGAAGGTCACCCATGTCAGGTCAAAAGGACAACAGAAGGTATGCAACTGTACAAAAGCAATGAAAACCGTGCATGCCCCCCTCCTGAAGATTCCATATCCTTTTAGGTGCAGAAATGGATGAGCATTGCCAGCGATATCATGGGCTGAGGACAGACTGAAGATCTGCCCTGGATCAGTCGCGGGGCCAAAAGCCCCGCAGGAAAAGCAGCCCGGTGCGGCCCATTCGCACTGGCTGCGATGTCCCGGGGAGGAGGCGGGGAGGAGGCGTGCGGCTGCGGGTCCGTCCACACTTCCGCCCCCGCTTCCGGCGCGCTGCCGATGCATCCACACTGCCAGGAAGCGGCAGGGATGCGCGGCCGGAGAGCCGGAGACCTGTTTAAAGTGGTCTCCGGCTGAAGCGGCAGGACGGCGCCTCGCGGACGGGTGAGTCCGCGCTGACGATGGGGGACAGATGCGGCAATCTGAACGCCCCCTCTGCCTCCGCTTTAGAAGCGGAGGCAGAGCGGGGCAGATTGCCAGTCTGTCCTCGGCCATGATGTCACTTCAGATCGCACTAGAAGTAACATTATGGTGTCAGGAAGCTGGCAATTATCCCCCCTCCCATTTTTCTCCTGTTGAAGGATGGCAAGAAGGGTTGGCCAGGGTGGAAGATCCCCTTTCTAAAGTGGGAACCTGATAAACCTAGAGTTGATGGAAGGCTAAACCAAACTCTGTCCTTCTGCAAATTCTCCTGCTTTCATCTCCCCCACTCCTTCAATTGTAGCTCTGGCTGGCTTTTCCCAGTCTTGACAGGTCAAGAGAAGCAGACAGAATAAAGCACACAGTAAAATCTGCATTTAGCAATAAGGCTTTCGGAAGAAAGATTAGTGGGCGGTCAGGGGTGGCTCAGTGATTACTTTTAAAAGACTATGTAAGATGCCAGTTTCTTCATTTCTCAGATGACCACCTCCAGAGATGCAGGTTTCATGATGAAAGTATTTCAGTGACACTGTGAAAATATTCAACAAGTAGCTGAGTTGCCAACCTCCAGGTTGAGCCTGGAGTTCTCCTGGAACTACAACAAATCTCCAGGCTTCAGAGATCAGCTTCCACAGAGGAAATGATAGCTTTGAAGGACAGACTGTATTGCATCACATCCCAGCTGTGCTCCGTCAACTTTCAAAACTCTACCCTCCTCAAGCAATACCACCAAATCTCCAGAGCTGGCAACCCGTAAAAGACCTGAAAACCAACTTTCAGAGAGATTTCCCTCTTTATGAAATGCAGCCCCAGCCTTCTGCTTGCAAAACAGAGTACTGGATGAAAAACGACTTCATGTTTGTGTAACCTCACACATAGAAAGCACGCAGTCTAGGTTATTATGAGGTCTGGAGACTGCAAGAGTGGATTTGTAGTTTAAAATAAGATTGACCTTTGTTGGCCTCAATTTCCTCCACTGTAACTCTATGCCCTTTCCTGTGACCTGCTGAGTTGCATTAGCTACAGTGAAGACATGCCTGCTTGGGGGAAAAAACCCCAAGTGCAGCAACAATGGCATGCAGACATCAGCAGAACAAGACCTCTGGCAATGACAGTAGTAGAGGGAAGGCATGCAAGCATCAGCAGAGCAAGAGCATTGGCATGTAATATCTGCACTGACAAACCAACAAAATAGCAAATTAAAGCACAACACGGTAATCATGACCAGCCTGTGCCACCATTAAAAAAACATATCTGGACCAACAAACTTGTCTGTGCCAATCAGCACATGGGCAGGAAAGGAACACCCACTGAAGGTCGAGTATGTGCTGCACCTGCTTGTGAGTGCACATACATTTGAAAATATGTATTATGTGCCACAAAACCACTGAGAAAGATTAGAGCATGCTTATGTCACATGTGCTTGAAGAGCAGCAAACATTTAATGAAATGAGTTGTGCCCAGGTACACATTGCCACCCACCAAGCTGGACCCATGTGCAAGGTGGGGAACCTGCAAACAGGGGGAGGGGACCTCACTTTCCCCTGTATCTCCCTCAGCACACTATTTCCTCTCCTCCTCCTCCTGTCAGTTCCCATATCATCACCTTTTCCTGATTCCTTTTCTCCTTCCCTCCCTTTTATCTGTCCTCCATCATCAGCTATATTATTATTTATTTGTTTAATTTTATATCCCACATTTCTCCACAATGGGAACCCAAGCACTTACATCATTCTCCTCTCCTCTGTTTTATCCTTAAAACAATCCTGTGAGGTAGTTAGGCTAACAGTGTCACCCAGTGAGCACCATGGCAGAATAGGAATTTGAACCTGGATCTCCCACATCCTAGTCTGAATAGCTATACCACACTGGCTTTCATAGGGATGGCTGCCACTGAAAAGTAACAAAAAGCCAGCCTTGGCTTAGTTATGAAATGAGCGTGATATCAAGTCACCCAGTGGTTGCTGGCAAGCCTGCCCCAAGAGAAAGCCCCCTTCCCTCCCCCCCAGTCAAGCTCCTGGGGCCGCGGCAAGCGCCGCCAGCCCCGGGAGGAAGCCCCCTCCCTCCCCCCTGCTCACCCCTCCCGGGGCTGCGGCAAGCACCGCTGGCCCCGGGAAGTAGCCCCCTCCCTCCTCCCGCTCACCCCTCCCGGGGCTGCGGCAAGCGCCGCCGGCCCCAGCAGAAAACCCGCCTCCATCCCCCACTCACCCTTCCCAGGCCAGCACGCCACCGGCCCCGGGGAGAACCCCCCTCCCTCCCCCGCTCACCTTTCCCGCCCCTTTCCTCCCCCCTTCACCATTCCTGGGCTGCGGGGTGGTGGTGGAGGTAGGGAGGGAAGAGCTGGGCCTGAGTGGCGTTAAGCCACTCGGGCCCAAGCAAGGGGGGGAAGGGAAACACCTTTTCTTTCTTTCTTTCTTTCTTTCTTTCTTTCTTTCTTTCTTTCTTTCTTTCTTTCTGTCTGTCTGTCTGTCTGTCTGTCTTCCTTCCTTTCTTCTCTCTCTCCTCCCTACCTTCCTGTTCCTTCCTTTCTTTCTTTCTGTCTGTCTTTCTTTCTTTCTGTCTTCCTTCCTTCTCTCCCCCCCACCTACCTACCTACCTTCCTTCCTGTTCCTTTCCTTCCTTCCTTCCTTCTCTCTCTCTCACTCCCCCCTACCTACCTACCTTCCTGTTCCTTTCTTTCTGTCTGTCTGTCTTTCTTCCTTCCTTCTCTCTCTCTCTCCCTCCCTCCCTCCGTTTCTTCCTTCCTTCCTTTCTGTCTTCCTTCCTTCCCTCTCTCTCATCCCTACCTACCCCCCTCCCTCGCCCACTCACCTTTCCCAGGCTGCAGGGGGGGGAGGTGGGGAGGGAAGAGCTGGGCCTGAGTGGCGTTAAGCCACTCGGGCCCAAGCAAAGGGGGAGGGAAACACCCTTCCTTCCTTCCTTCCTTTCTTTCTTCCTTCCTTCCTTCCTTCCTTTTCTCTCTCTCTCCTCCCTCCCTGTTCCTTCCTTCCTTTCTTTCTCTTCCTTCCTTCCCTCTCTCCCCACCTACCTACCTTCTTTCTTTCTTTCTTTCTTTCTTTCTTTCTTTCTTTCTTTCTTTCTTTCTTTCTTTCTTTCTTTCTTTCTTCTCTCCCCCCCCCCCCCCCAAATACCTACTATTTGGTTCAGAATATTTTTTTCCCTGTTTTCCTCCTCTAAAACTAGGTGCGTCTTATGGTCAGGTGCGTCTTATGGAGCGAAAAATACAGTATCTTGTCTTTTTATGGTTCCAGTTTCTGCATCTAAGTATCCATGGATGGGGCCACATTCAGAATTATATTGTTTTTTCGCAGACTGCAAATTACTTTATTAACTATTTCTCAAAGGGGGTGAAATGAAACACACTCAGAAGAAATCATGGCAGTGGCGAGCACAACACTGTCCCCTTTTCTGAAAGTGGAAATCTATTTGTACAGAAAGTCAGGCGCCAATGCATCAAAATGATTCCTTAGTTAAGTCTCACTGGGACAACATCTTGCTTGGCAAACTTACATGTTTCACATAATTTTTTCTTAAGGTACAAATGGCTGGATATATGACAAAGGCACAGCTAGTAAGCCCATATGACAGAACTGATAAAAGGCATTAAACAGTTTATATCTTACCCATGTCGCAAGTTCCATTTGCCTGAACAAGATAAATGCATATAGGTTTCTCCTCCCGTCAGAATATTTTACTAAACATTACCCCTGAGTTATATGCTTAATGCTGTAGTTCAAGCTGCAGAAACTTAACCTTTCAGCTCTGAAGGCTATTTGTCAGTTTCCAGTATCAGAAACCATACAGGTAATGCTAATCCTGCAGCCCCTTCCACTTTGGGCTCTTTGGCTCCCTTACAAGCTTACTGGTAAGTGCAGATTTCTTCTGCTCTTTTTCCAGACACGAACAGACAGCTACTTCAGAGAAAAATAAGCCAGAAAGTAGGACTTACATTCATCTTGAATACTTGCTGTTAGTTCCAAAGTGTAAGCATAGCAAAAAAAGAAAGAAAAAACAGAAAGGGTTAATCTAAATTATTTTAGATTTGAAAAGTTATCTAAAAAGGTTAAATCTATCATTTTAATAGTTATTAATATTATTAGCCTAGATGCACTACAACATTTTGTTAGTCTCTAAGGTGACACTAGACTCCTTCACTTGTCTTAATTCATACAGACAGACTAACACAATTTATTCCAGCATAAGTTTTTGTGAGTCAGAGCTCACCAGATTCACCAGAACTATGATGACAGACTTCTTACAGGCCCTGTTCCAAAACCTTCACCAACATATTGGCCTGCAAAAATTGGGTAGGTGAGGTTTTCTCATAGTTACATAGAGATTTCATATTCCCTGAAATCTAATGCTGCTCCATCAGGTATCCAAAACATTTGAATAAACCAGCTACTAGTGTGCCATTCCAGCATTGCCAATTGCTTTCCCATACATGGGTTTTAATACCAACCTTAGTTCTTTTTTACATGTCAACTGACCCTTGCAGTAGGATAAGTTATATTATTTTATTGGCACGTCATTTACAGGATTACAAACATTTCAGCATTGCAGATTGTTTATTAGGAATGAATATTTGATGTACAAATAGAATGATGATGTTGGTTATCCAGCTGACTACATGGCACTTGTCATTAGAGAGAGACTTGTTACCAGCCTTTGTAAACATGGCCAAAGTCAGCATTATGACCAAAATAATTTCCAAGCTAAATTACAGGCTCAATATGTCAAAGACTGCAGCAACTATTGGACCATCGCATTAATTTCCAACACAAACAAAGTGATGTTCACCCTGACCTGGATAGCCCAGGCTAGCCCAATCGTATCAGATCTTTTAAGCTAAGCAGGGTCTGTCCTGGCACTAGATGGGAGACCTCCATGGAATGCCAGGGTCATGACACAGAGGCAGGCAATGACAAACAAAGTGATGTTCAAAATTTTACAAATGTCAGGTGTTCCAAGCTGGATTCAGAAAAAGAAGAGGCACTAGAGATCATACCACAAATTTACAAGAGTTCCTGGAGTATACCAGAGAATTTCAGAAGAAAATCAGTTTGTATTTTATACATTACAATAAAGCTGTGTAGATCTGTGAAGAGCATCAAAAGCTATGGATGGTTTTAAAAGAAATGGGTGTGCCACAACATCTGATTGTTTTGATGTGCAACCTATACTCTGGACAAGAGGGTATTGTTAGGACAGAGTATACAGAAACAAAATGTTTTCTAATTGGCAAAGATGTCAAACAAGGATAAATTTTATTCCTGTATCTCTTCGATCTGTATGCAGAACATATCATAAAGACAACTGGATTAGATTCAGATTAAGGTGGAGTGAAAACTGGTGGAAAGAACATTAATGAGATATGCAGATGACACCACACTGCTGACAAAAAACTGCAGAGACTTGAAACAACTACTGATGAAGGTTAAAGCAGAAAGTGCCAAAGTAGGATTACAGCTGAACATCAAGAAGACAAAAGTAAGGTCTCCTCCTACGGTCCAATCCCAGCACAGCTGCATCTGGGACCACTTCATTATGTGCAAAACATCAACCTTTCCTCAAGTAAATTCGAAGACAAATTCATAGCAAGCTGGTACCCACTCATTAACTATATGGCGGAAGCTAATGTAATTCCAGCAAACCCTCTGTACAGATCATTGATTTATTTTTAAAGCAGGCACCTAAGACCTAATTAGACAGACCATTAGAACAATACCTAGAAATGTTTTCAGAATAAAGATTAAACATTTGTATGTTAGATTATGGCCGAGGACAGACTGTTGTTCTGCCACGCTACAGGAGCGCGACAGAACAAGCCGGGGCAAACTGCCCTGCAGCGCAGCGTTCAGATGCCACTGCAAGGAAGCCGCCTGCAGCGTCCACACTGCGAGCGGCTTCCAGCGGTGGTGGCAGAACGCTGCGTGGCTCCGCCCGCGCACGTTCACACCTGCCAGAAGTGGGTGGAACGCGCGCGCAGCCGCCGGGAGACCACTTGGAAGTGGTGCCTGGCTGCTGCGGGAGGAGTGCGCCGCTGGATGAGGTAAGCCTGGGGCGCCTCCGTGGGGCAGTTGCGGCAGTCTGGACACCCGCTCTGCCTCCGCTTTTAAAGCGGAGGCAGAGCGGGCCAGACTGCCAGTCTGTCCTCAGCCTATGTTTTGTATGTTGTTCTTGACTGCCTATAACATATATCACAATGTGTGACAGAATGCTCTCATCTTTTGAACTGATGACACAGTTAAACACCTTTTGTTATAATTTTCTTTTCAAAAATTTATTTTCTGCATACTATTTTGTAATACTGTTAATTATTTCAATAAGAATCATTATTAAAAAAGAAGACAAAAGTAGTGTCTACAGAGGAATTACACAATTTAAAAGTTGACAATGAAGAAATTGAGATTGTTGAAAGATTTTCTATTTCTTGGTTCCATCATCAACCAAAATGGAGACTGCAACCAAGAAATCGGAGATTCAGACTGGGAATCATGAGAAGCAGCTAGAAAAGATCATTAAGTGTAAGGATGTGTTGCTGCTGAAGACCAAGATAACTCATCCTATAGTATTCTCCATTACCATGTATAGGTATGAAAGTTGGTCAATGAAGAAAGATGACAGGAAGGAAGTTGGTTCCTTTAAAATGTAGTGTTAGAAGAAAGTTTTGCCAATACCATGGACATCAAAAAGGCAAATAAGTGGGTTCTAGATCAAATAAACCCAAATTCTCCATAAAAGTTAAAATTACTAAACAGGTCATATCATATCTTTAGTCATATCATGAGAAGACAAAACTCACTGGAAAAAAGAATAAAGCTAGGACAATTTGAAGGCAATAGGAAAAGAGGAAGAGATGTATTGACTCCAGAAAGTAAGCCACAACCCTCTCTGTCTGCCAGATCTGAGCAAGGGTGTTTATGATAGGATGTTTCAGAGCTCATTAATTTTCAGGGTTGCCATTCAACTGGAAGTGGCACATAACACACACGTAACAGTGGGATAGATGAACTCATTCTGCAGTCAAAAACTTCATGTGACTCATCAAGACTAGTAATCCATGGATAGGCTTACCTTCCATGCATTTATCTACCCATCAACCAACACCACATGCTGTGGTAATGAATTCTGACATTTACATTTGTGAAAGAGTACTTTTGTCTTGAATTCATCCCCTACTGAATACTCAGTGTTTATTCAGGATTCACATATTCTACTAAAGTTGTGCATAAGAGTAGGGAAAATGGTTCCTACTTACTCCCTTCACATTCATTCTATTTCCACAATCTTCTTGGGATTTCACGATTGGTGTCAATGCATGTTTTACTACAGCATTGTCCATCTCTGATTCCACATCATTTATAATCAAATTAAGACTAGTACCATTTAATACAGGTCCTTGGGGGATTTAAGTGCTCACTTCCAATCACTGTGGTTATTTAATCCGCCCTCTGTTCCCTATTGTTTAATCATTTAACTTTAAGAGGATCTGTCCACTTAACCCATGACTACTAAATTTCCTTTCGTCTGCAATTTTTTGAAATATTTATCTAGCTGGTTGCTCCGTCACAACATTTGCTTACACCCTCAAAATTCTAAAAAAAATTGTTGAGCCAAGACATCCCTTTACAGAAGGCAGATAATCTCTGGACACCTACTTTACTCTTCTTTTCACAAGTCAACCCCTATTTTTCCATTTTTCTCTAAAATAATGTATGTATATAGGTTTAAAACTTCTTTTGTTTGACTATAGCTGATGCTCGAATATGCTTAGGCATATTAGCAGCTGCACCTCCAAGATCTTCCAAGGGACATTTGCTAGCTAAATGATATGACATTCAGCACTGGCCTGACGGGCAGAGATTTGCTCTAACATGCATCCTTACACCTGTAGGAAACACTAATCTCCATGAAGAAGACAAGACTTGTGGAGGCCTGTGGTTTGGAGGAATACAGTTCATTTATTCACAGAATCAGCAGTTTACATACTTATCATAAACCCAGAGCAGCTGTAGCTATTTATGTACCACCTGCTCGACTTAGTAAAACCTGAAGCCTTTCAAGTTCAAAAATGAGAGTGATGAATTAGTTAATTGAGTCTCTGCCACAAACAATGGGCAGGCATCAGAGGGCTAGAGAGGCTGAGCACTTTCTGGGGTAAATAAAAGGAAGATTAAAAATCCAATTCCCTGGCAGCTTGTACAAAGAAAAAAGGGACTCCGGATCTGGTTGCCTTAAAAAAACAAAAAAACCTTTGAAATGGACTCAGCTGGGTAAGGCAGATGTTTGCCAGACCCCTTAATGCCTTCTATTGATTTGGGATGTACCATGTTTACAAGCTCCTGAGATGAGCAACAGAGCTCTGAAGTAGGCAATTCTTCATAATATTATTTATCAAGCCACCTTAACAAAATAACACACATACAGAGTCCAACCCGATACCTGCTTTTTCAGAAAGTTCTCTCACAAGTAGATTCAGAAAGGTCCCAGTGAATCATCTCAGAAAATGGTTGGACACATCTATTTGTATATAGTTTTATCACAACTGATACCAAGCAAATCCATGTTACAGAAGAGGTACAGCAGGATGTATACACAGCATAGGTGCTTCAAACTGGTCTTTATGAATGACAAACATTTGCTGCAGACATGCATGGCACAAGAAAATATGAGAAACTGAATGTAATTGCTTAAAACATGACTGCTATTTTCTCACCTATAAAAAAGAACTAATCACACCCACCTCCTGTCTCACCAGAGTACAGTGGGAATTAAGTGATAATCGTAGTGTATTAATTAAGGTCTCAATTGAAAGAACTTTAAGAAATGCAATTTTTTTTAAAAGGCACTGCAACCTTTTGTCCTCCTCCACTAATAGCACAAGTACTGAGCTTGTTGTTTTTTGGTTGTGTTTTTTTTCTTACTTTTCTAAGGTCTGATTACACTTGGTTAGACAAAATGACCCATTCTTTCATTCCAATAGAATAAAAAAACACACTAACAGGAAGCTCCTTTTTTAGAAATCACTTGTGTTGGACTTGTGCTGCCCGTTTTCATTTCAGAAAGCTCATATATCAGCACAAGTGCTGAATTCCTAATAAAATAGAACCAGAAGCAATCAATCAAAAACTCTGTGCACAAGGTAAAATTCTTGATGTCCCTATAAGTAAAGCTCAGTATTGGTAAGCAAGGACAAAGGGACCCTTCAATAAAATCCACAGAATACTAAAACAGTGAGAGGCTGGTAATGCAATAGTAAGCAAAGCTATGGCATCCTAAGCCCATTCATGTCAATGCACTTAGAAAGGTGTAACTGCTTAGGTGTAACTGTCCACTGAACTCAGTATACCACCAGTCATGGTGCTGTGACTGACCTGGAACCAATATTTGTATTGAAGCTCCAAGTGTGCACAAGATTGTATACTAACTTTGGAACCCAGCCTTTACTGCTAATGCTCAGACTGTTTCTTAAAGCTACTTTTCAGATAAAAGTAGTATCTGTTAATTCATTTTATCCAAACATGGCCACATGGCATGAAATAGGTACCAATGTGGACAACAACCAGAACAGCCATATTGAAGATTATTCTGTTACATTCCCTGAGAAAAAGGGGTATATGACAAACTGCCTCCAAGCACTGTTAACTGGCAACTCTACACCTCAGGCATTTTTAGCAGAAAAGCAGACTAATTTAAATAAAGAAATGTGTTCCAAATAAATAAAGACGAGTGGTACTACTCAATACACTGCTTGCATATAGCATCTCACTGACACCATCTTTAGCTGCCTGAGACTCTTTACAATACATATGACAGGATCCATGTGGTAAAACATGCTGCACATCATGTTTATGGCATGAAGCAGCTTGTACACAGAAGCTGCTTTCAGCTCCTTTTCTCAAGTCTGATTGTGTATGCCAACTCTACAACACTATCCCTTACTGAAAAGTTTAATACTCTGTTAGGTTATGGTTCATTCCAAAGTCTTGTATACCTGACAGAATAACACAGTATCAGTGACTGTGTTTGTGTCCACAAATCCAAGCTGGGCAATCCTGGCCTACAATACACTGTTATGGCTATTATTAGGACAAGTCAATTCTTCATCCTCTTCAATATAAATGCCTACTGAATTATTAATCTTCAAAAAGGTATGATTGATAACAATTATAAGTTGTACTACACAACATTTTTCTAACAGCAAACCAGTATTATTTTTCCCTGGAGTCAAAGCCTACATGTTTCTTGATGACAGTATCTGCCTGAGAAGACAGTTAATGAGTCTCTCTTGTCCACTAGGGAGCATCTCCTATACAGTCTCCATGGCAATCATTGACAGCACATATATTCAAGACTTCTAATTATCAGCAGTAGATCAGTCAGCCCTGATCAGGCAGTCTATAGAATAGAAAAGAGCTTCACATTTAAGTAAAGCCAGTTAGGATTAATCCAAATTTTGGTGGCAATTAAAAACAGATTATCATTACATAGCACTTTATAGTGTGAGGAAAACTGGTCCATGTAGGTGAAGCAACTTTATTGGTGCTGTAGTGTTTGATATAACTTTCACAAGTCTAAGGCTGCAGTCTCACTGTTGAGTAAACACATATTTCATATGTACACCCATATGCAGATCTTGCATGAAATTTTTATTAAAATGGAACTGAGGACATGAAACACAACAAATTTTACCTTGTGACAGCATACGCTTCTACTTAACAATGAAGAAAATCCTGACTACTCATATATCCAGTCGTTATTGTGTGTCACTACACTTGTCTATTGAATACATTCACATATTAAAAAAGGTTAAACAAAATATATCTTTAATATTATAGTGCACTTAAATAGTTGAATAAAAACAAAACAGGCCTTTAGGCCATAGAGGTAACACACTTTGCAATACACATTACATTCAGTATATTCTTAGTAGCACACTTGGCAGTACACACTGGTTGGAACCAATAAACCAATAAAATTGGACCAGAGGTGTTTCAGCCACAAAGGCTTTCTTCAGTGGTTTCAATTTAATACCACACACACTATATGAAGGAATCTGAATTGTATTTAAGGTATTGTGGGGGCATTCCAAACAATTACTGTGGCACAGAAATGTTCTGTGGGAGCATAGGCGTAGAGTATGGGGGGGCTCGAGGGCTTGAGCCACCCCCGAAATTTCCCAGGGGGGACTCAGCCACCCCCGGGAAAATGGAGCACCTGTCGCTGTGCCTCCCCGGGTCCTTCCGAGGCCGGCGGCCGCTGCTGGAGAGGGAGAGGGAAGGGGTGGCGGGGGGGAGAGGCACCAGCAGCAGTGGCTGGTGGGCCTCGGAAGGGCCCGGGGAGGCGGGGCGGTTTCCGAGGGGGGAGAACATCACTCCAGCAAGCACGCGCGCTAAGGAGCCCCCCCCCCCCGGATTTCCAAAACTCTACGCCCCTGTGTGGGAGTATTACATCTGATCGTTATAGCCATACCAAACAGAGTGAGAGATGGCATAATCATACGACTACAGCAATTAGTCGACTACAGCAATTAGTCGTATGAGCATATGTGTGCTGCAACTGAATTTTTCCAGTCAGATAACCACAATTTATGTTATGTGTACTGCAAAGTGTGCTACTAAGAGTATTGTCAAGTCTTGAAGAGACTCACTCTCAACAACACTCTCTTGGCAGTGATTTGTTTATTGAGAGAATAAAGAGGTTTCAAATATAGACACATTTGTGTCAGAACTGGCTCCCAAGGCGCCAGTTCTCAAATTATACATGATTCAAACAATCCCCCCTTCCCAGTGTCCAGTCCAATCACACCCCTACATCCACGGTGCCCTGGCAATGTTCCTCGAGCATCTGCAAGCCTACAGTTACATTATCTACCTGTGTCTGGTACTCAAGGTCAAGCACGCATACTTCCCACCATGGAGAGGCCCCGCACAGACGCAGTTACAAGCCAGTGTGACTCTCAGCAAAGCAACTCCATGCACTCACCCACGTACTCTCTCCCCCCCAATTCCCAGCAGGAAAGAAACAGGGCATTGAGTTACAGATACCAAAAGCAGACAGTTAACAAACACATGGCAAACGAGGGCTGAATTTGACAAGTATACTGAATGTAATCTGTGCTGTACAGTGTGTTACCTGTATGGCCTAAAGGCCTATTTTGTTTTTCATTAACTATTTAAATGTACTGGAATAATAAAGGTATATTTTGTTTAATCTTTTAAACAAAATATATTTTGTTAAATATTTTATTTAAACTTTTAATCAACTTTTCAGGTATCCAATTCCATTTTTGGGTTGGGTTTTTGCCCCTTATTTTGTTTCACATTCATCAGATTAAAAACACAATTATTATTCAAAGAAAGGTGGGTGAATATAGATGAGTATTTATCAACTGGCAATATCATCACAGCGCAAATTTCAAAGGGACAGCCATGTATGGCAACCAAAGTCTTGCTACATCTTATCAACTAGGAAAGGGGGGGGGGGGGGATTGTGGTGTAAGCTTTCATGAGGCAGAGTCCAAAAAGTGAGGTCAGGCTCACAAAAACCTGTGTCACAATCACAAAAACCTGTGTCACAATAATTTTTTTAAAAGTTTTAAAGCTGTAAAGGCTTTGTTGTATGACTACACTGTACATCAAAGAATTTAGTAAACTGGCTCTGCATTGCCTAGTGGCAGGATCTGAGCGCCAAACTAGACATGAAGGTATCTTCATGGCTGCCATGAGTACGCCATCACCATTTTAAAGTCAGTAAAAAATGCTGTGAGGACCCAATCCTGATTAAGCTCACAATGCAGCAAGGTGAAGCATTCTCTCCCCCCACTCCCTTACTCTTACCAAATGCTGATATAGCCTCCTTGTGGCTTGAGCACTTGAAGAGGCAAGGGTGGGGGAGGGACAGGACAAGAGTTCTGTAGGTTTGATCATGATTGCGCCCTTGCAGAATTTTTAAATGACTTTAAAATGGCACTGGTATCCTCCTTGAAGTTTGGCTCTGACAGTGTAAAAGTCAAGGGCAAGAACAAAAAGCATTACATCAATGCTTCTCAGGTCTGTATGATTTAGCCAAACAATTCATTAATCTGCAAATAGGTTCAGTTTTGCACTGGAAGTTTGCTTTAATGCTGTCTTCTTGAACCATTTGCTAGTCAATCCAGTGGTAAGTTCATTAAAAGCTACAGTTCAGTCATTTAATGCTAGCTAATAAAGAATGGGTGAGGGCTGACTTACACAACTCTGAATGAACTGTATGTTACAATCGGGCACACAATTAAATTTGTTGCCTGGAAAATCATCAGCAAACATATGCAATTATTACAGTCCTGATCACACAGGGAAAATTGTCCCATTTTATGGCAAAATTAATCAGATGATGCTATATAGACATCTATAATTTTATTTATTTATTTATTTTATTAGGCTTTTATACTGCCCTCCCCACAAGCGGGTTCAGGGCACTGTACAACAAATTCTTATAAAAATACATATAAAATAATTAAATTAATTAAATAGTCTAAAATACAATTCAAGAAATAATGCAGTTTGCATTTCCTGTGTTCTTTAGTTCATGTGAATTTTCTTTCATACTTTTTAACATGTTACCTCTTTACCCATGCACAACTGAATTCGAAGACATACCATCTGGATGCACTTACAATTTCTGGTTGATTCTGGGTTTCACCCAAATGGATGTTTTCACAGACAATGGCCATGACGCTTGGGCAACTTACACAAGAATGCACACACATATAAAAACCCCAGGGCTGGTAAGCAGTCTTCACAAAAATGTTCTCTGGCTAGTCAAGTACATTACTCCCTAGATATATGAACTTAGAAATGTGAAAATAAGTCAGTGGACTTACGATCCCGAGGGACTTCAATGGCTCTGATGAATTGATGGAGGTATAAAGCAAGCACCACTCCCATGTATGTTAGGAGATACCTTTGCATTACCATTTTGAATATTTGGCTAAGATCCAACGTTCCCAGATTCCTTCAACAAGGCAAAGTGGTGTCTTACTACTGTAGTGCAGCAGGATGTTTTGATTTACTGCAAAAAACAAACAAACACAGAGGAATAAATTATTGACCTACATTTAGATTAATATGTGTCTTTTTCTCATTTATGGAAGATAGCTGTCACAGGAAAAGAAGATGCATAATCAAACCAATTCTTTTTATTCTGATGAGACAAGCCTGGTCTACATACACAGCTGAATAAGTAAGAATGTGGAAATGGTAAAATTGGCTATACAAGTGAAAGACTGAATATTTCAAAGTTCCTCAACATTTATAGTGCCCTGTAACTAGTAAACTACCTCAGCATGCTGAGGCACAGGTTGGAACTGGGACTGCCAACCTCTAGGTGAGGCCTGGAGATTTCCCAGAATTACAACTGATCTCCAGACTAGAGAGATCAGTTATCATGGAGAAAATGGCTGCTTTGGAGGGTCGACTATATGGCATTTTCCCTGCAGGGGTCCCTCTTCTTTCCAAACCCTGCCCTTGCCAGGCTCCACTCCCAAATCTCCAGGATTTTCCAACCCAGAACTGGCAACTGTAATTAGAACCCTTCTCCAAAGTGTGCTAATTATTGTTTTAATTTGCAGGGAGGGTTTACATTAGGGAGCAATTAAATTTTGACAGCTCTACCTGTGGTCTGAAATGCTACAGCAAATTCTATCACCTCAGAAGTGCAGTTTTTACCCATTCACTAGAGTTGGGGGGAAAACACCAGCATGACTAGGCCTCAGAAAGACCAGGCCTCAGAGGGGCCAACATTAAGTACTGGGGATCCTTCTTCAGTCTTCCTCACAAAAAGTCTTATCCGTTCTCATTAAAAAATATAATGTTTCTAAGGAATAGTTTAAAAAGAAAAAGGTTTTCAAGCTCTAACATTCATTTTGTTTCTCTCCTGGAAGATAGCATTTGTAGATCAAGCACAGGTCTACTAACCTATCTACTTCACTGTGGCTAGGCAGAGTCTGAGTTGACACAATGTTTAAATACTTACTGGAGTGTCATGATTCTACTGGCTGTTCTGGGGCCAAGTGACTTTTTTCACTTTTAGGGCAGAGACTGACAGGTTTGTTTCTCATTATAGACAGCATACAGATAAAAATCCTCAGGTTAAATAATATATATAATCTGCTTGTCAAGTTAAGGGTATACATATGGAAATTTCAGAGTATTTGCCTTTAAAGTACTTGGAAACAAACTGCTGTTTCCACACATTTTCAAGCAATAAGCACATAGAAATGTTCTCAATAAAGAAAAAGGGGTCCAATATTCCCTGTTCCCCACTAAAAAAAAAGGTCTGGCTGGCCCATCTTTTCAGTATTTTTGATCCACAAAATGGGATCACTTTTCACCATTTGATGCATAATAATGACTCCTGCATTTCACAACAGGATGTGCTATCAGATAAATTAGATATCACCAATTCATAGGGTTGCCATCTCCGATGGGGGCAGGATTTCCCCCACTTTCAGGGGCCCCAATGCATCGCCAGCAAGCTGGCTAGAAGGGGAGCCCCACCCCTGAAGAGCCCTGTTGTGCCGGGCACGTCGAATGGGGGATACTCTAGCATTTGGCTAAAAACGTTATAGTGTCCCCTGCACAACATGCTCAGCATGATGACATCACTTCTGGACGACATCATATCAGCATGTGCACTTTGCGTGTGCACTGGAAGATCCAGGAACCTGAGATGGAGCCCCCCACTGGCAGAAAGGGAAGACCTGGCAACCCTACCTTTTCAGGTAGTCTCCAGATGACAGAGATCAGTTCCCCTGGAATCTATAGCACTATAGCCAGCTGAGGGCCCTCCACTTCTCAAGGCCCCACCTCCCTACTGTCCACCCCCAAATATCCAGGAATTTCCCAACCTGGAGCTGGCAACCCTAACTTAAAGGTCAAAAAAGTTGTTACCCACTTAAAAATTGCAAGAACTAGAAAGGATGAATACCTTAAACGTTCATAATCATATGCATCTTTTAAAAAAGAATCACAATTAATCTACGACATGCCCGCCCCAACCCCCCCCACCCCCCACCCCCCACCCCCCAAAGTAGTAATATGAACACTTCTAACAAACAACTTCAGCATTTATCGGTGCTGGCAACAAAGTAACACATTAAGGACTGTACTTCTAAAATAAAAAGGACAAAAGCTGAGAATAAGGCGTTTACTATACCAAAAAAAGAGAAGAAACAGAAAGTTATTCAGAAGTTAGACATACATTACATCGCCTTTTAATAGCACATTGCAAAGTAGCTCTTTCTGCACGTCACTGATTGCAGTCACTTAGTGTGTTCCTACACATATTGAAATAAGAAAGCAAATAGTAATACCTCAGAGATTAAATCCCCTTACACAATCTTATCAGCTAGTGAGTTTCTTTTCTTAGAGGTAACATAATTTGGACTGTCAACTATTTGTAAAGCTCAGGATATAATTATGGCTGTGGATTTGTGAGGGTTATTAGGGGTGTACACCTCTCAGTTGTTTGTCAGGCTTCTAGTGCAGTCCCTTTAAAGTTTAAACTGGGCTGCAGAAGAAGCCAAGCCAGCTCCAGGATTGGGCTGGCTTTTTTTTTTAACAGGTATTTTTCTTCTCGGCTCTATTGGACCAGAAAATTAGGGATTTCCAAAAAATCCCGGATAGATCTGGGATTTTTCAGAAATCTTAATTTTTTTCCAGGTGCAATAGACCAGACCCGAAAAATACCGGTTAAAAAACTGCTCAGCTGTTTGGAAACCCTTGCTCTCTGCTCCCCAAGGTTTTTTACAGGGAGCAAAAAGCCTGTGAAAAGCCATGGGGAGCAGAAAGCAGGGGTTTAAACTGAACTGCAAAAATGTGTTTTGTGCCCATCCCTATTTGAGATTCAGATGAGATTTAAATTAGCAGCTTCCCAAATTACAAGTTATTTTCCTCACCACTATGCAGGTCCCAGAGGTATAGTTCTCCTCAGTGCAGCCACAGGTTTGTTATTAAGGTAGATCTATTGTCCAATAAATATCAATTTCAAACCAACATGAATACTGTCATATAAGACAGACTGCAAACAATCATTTTGTTCTCAACTGTATTTCTGTTCCTGAATTAATATTTCTTAAAGCTCTATTTTACTGGTAGAATGCCAGATGTTAGAAGTCAAATTGTGCTACAGAAGAGAAGCTTCCCTTCTGAAGTTATCAAGTCTGAAATAATTTCTGTCGTAGAAGTTGTAGAAAGTGATTGTATGGAAAATTAATTCTGATTTCCAATATGTTGAAGAATGGTTATATGGAAAAAGAGAGAGTTTCCACCCATAGTAGACTTCTTCTAATGTTTTAATCCATTTCTCATCTACTGGGACATACAAAAATAACATTTGGCTACTATCAAAATGCAGTACTAATTTCATATTGTCATCTCTAAAATCAACTTAAATACAGTAATCAGACAACATATGGGTTGGAAACAGAACTGGAGAGAAATGTCCTGTCCCTTTAATACAGGCTTCATGTGTAGAAATAAGCAAAGCAAAGCTCCTCATGGCATGGAGATAAATAACATTTATTGGTAAATTACTTTCTATAAATCCTATCTTAAAAGAATAGAGCTTTTTTTCTTCTTCAGGCAGTTAGCAACCCTAGCATAGACACGTTGTTTATTAAACTACCACCACACAGTGTTGGCCTTAATTTAATAGCCACCACACTTTTTGCATCCTTCTCTTTCCTTACTCCTCAATATGCAAAACAGTTTCATTTATAGCATCTATCCTATATAATAGCCTTATGCCTAGAATTCAGTCATAACTCACTTTTAGATTTCTGAAGTAACTTCAACTGTAATCAGCCCAACAGCTGAACTGTGTCTTTAGGTGTTCATGTTAAATGTGTAAAACATACTGCCTTTTTAAAAATGACACTGATAACAACCGGAATGGAATTAAGGAGAACACTCTTGTGTGGAAGGCATGCAAAGGTCATGTAGACAACCTAAGTTCTACTCAAAACTTACTCTGAAGTACTCAGTACTGACCTACCTCTTCACCTGTCACTTTCACACTAAACCACACTGTTTTTAACATACTGGTATTCCCAACTCTTCTGAGAAAAGGGGAAGAATTATTATCAGCACCACAAAAAATATGCAGGAACAAGTGATGTAAAATAATAGCTGTGATTATCTTGTAACTATACTGCATTCTATAAAGTGTAGGTGCTCCATTTATTTATTTATAGTCTGCCTTTCTCAAGGCAAATTACACATAGTGGATCAGTACAATGAGCCCAAGGCCTGCACCCAGCTTCCCAGCCCTACTCTGGATGTAGCCAACCCTGCAGCCAAACCAAGCCTAAGTTAGCAGAGGCACATAGACTAGCAACTGGGATTTCTGTCATAAAGTAGGCAAAGAGGCAAGAAGCAGACAAACTGAGACTGAAGCATACACTGTGGCTTGTTTTGTACATAATGCAGACAAACTATGGCTTGTTACATGCAGTGACTGAATGCAGCCATTATATCAGTGCTTGTCTTGCATAATTGAGAAAACTATCTTCTAACCCTGTGACGAACAGGTAGGGCTGCCAAGTCAGCCCGGGGGGCGGGGGATCCCCCGCTACAGGGGTTCCTGGTCCGCCGGCCAGCATTCGGCCGGCGGGGGAAACCCCACCCCCGAAGTTGTCCAGCCTGGACGACTTCCCCCGCGCTGGGCGACATCACCGGAAGTGACGCCATCACGTCGGGGGCATTGCCAGGGCGACACTCTGGCAATCGCCCCAAAACTCTGTGATACCATAGAGTTTTGGGGCGATTGCCAGAGCGTCGCCCTGGCAACACCCCCAACGTGCTGACGTCACTTCCGGTGACGTCGCCCGGCCAGCAGAGGACTCCCCCCCGCCGGTAAGGTGAAGAGACTTGGCAACCCTACGAACAGGGCAAGCAGAGGAAGGAGGGCCTGTTGGGAAATGTAGGCTCTCTCTATTGCAACAAGATCTCTCATCTTAAGAACTGGATTTTGTAAATTTCCTTTTACAAAATGCTTGTTTCTCAGGCCCCAAATATCTCTTGCCTCTCTTTTTCTGTTTCAGGGCTTCTGTTCTAGAAGCACTTTTAGGGTTGCCAGCCTCCAGGTGGGGCCTGGGGATCTCCTGCTTTTACAACTGATCTCCAGCTGACAAGAGATCAGCTCCCCTGGAGTAAATGGCTGCATTTAAGGGTGGACTCTATGGCATTGTACCATGCTGAGGCCTCTCCCCTCCCCAAACCCCACCTTCTCCTGGATCCACCCCCAAAGTCCCCAGGTATTTTCCAACCCAGACTTGGCAACCCTAAGCACTTTCCCCCCATTCTCTTAACTAGTCCACAGCTGAACTGTGTGAGTAACATGATCTCTTTAATTTTATTGCTTTTCTTTTGAACTCTGAAAATAACAATTACCATGATATACAAAGCTAAAGTAACCACATGCAACTGGTGTTTTGACAGGTTTATTTGTTATAATGCCTTCTAAGAAACTGCCTGGGGCTCAAAACAGAAAACATAAAGTGCAGCAACAGGCCTAGTTGCAGAACAATGCAGGTAAGTAGGCAGACATTTCTTGAAAGATTAAAAGAATACAAATTAGGGAGTCCAGTGTTAAAATCATTAAATGTAGAACGTAAATATTACAAATTTTCAAAAAAATACATGAATTTATTACAAATTAGTTTAAAAACAATTCCAGCCCCAAATATAGCCTCTATTAAAATTACAGGCTCAACCAGTGCTGGCTCCATATTTACTTTTGGAAATTAATTTTCTGGGCCAAAACAGGAGGGTACCATTGAAATTGAAATACAATTGAAATACCATTTTGGTTATATGCAGGTCTCTTTTTGTAGAAAAAACCCAACAGGAACTCATTAGCATATTAGGCCACACCCCGACAGTACAGCTCATTAACATATTAGGCCACACCCGATGTTACCAGAAGTGTGGTCATCCAGCCATATCCACCTTTTGCTTCTTATTCTGTTTATCTTGTTGTCAAAATGGTTTTGAGAAAACCAATAAAAACATTATTTTCTGTCCCATCTATACAAAATCTTGCCTGAACCAATATCCATAGGCTTCAACTACGGGGGGACTCAAGGGCTTGAGCCACCCCCGAAATTTCCCCAGGGGGACTGAGCCCCTCCCGGGAAAACAGTGCGCCCTCTGCCGTGCCTCCCCAGGCTCTTCCTAGGGCCGCCGCCGCCGTCTTTCTCTCCCCCTCCCCCCGGCCTGGCCACTCCGTCCCTCCCTCCGTCCGTCCAGGGGCCAGCTAAGCAAATGCCCAGCTGGCCCCTGGACAGACGGAGGGAGGGACGGAAGCAGGAGAGGTCAGGCGGGGGGGAGGCGGTGTCGGCGGGAACATGGTCCCAGCAGGCGCGCGCTCTTTGCATGCGTGCACAGAAGAGCTCCCCCCCCCCCCCGGATTTTGAAAACTTGACGCCCCTGCCAATATCTTATGTCCAACAATTATTCCCACACTGGATTGGAATCAGTTCCTAAAGGTTAGGTTCCCATGGAAATCAGCTTGCCTTCTGGCAGAACTAGTATGCTGAATATGATTTTTTAGGGTTGCAAACCTACAGGTGGGGTCTGGAGATCTCCTGGAACTACAACTGAGCTCCTAACTACAGAGATCAGGTCAATGGCTGCTTTGGAAAGTGGAGTCCATGGCATTATGCCATGCTTAGGTCCCTCCTTCCCAAACCCCACCCTCCTGAGGCTCTACTCCCAAATCTCCAGGGATTTCCTCAAACTGGAGTTGGCAACCCTAGTTCACTGGCAGAACAACCCTAGGAGCCAGTTTGGTGTAGTGGTTAAGTGTGTGGACTCTAATCTGGGAGAACCGGGTTTGATTCCCCACTCCTCCACTTGCACCTGCTGGATGACCTTGGGCAAGCCAGAGCTCTGGCACAGCTGTTCTCTCAAGGACAGTTGTCTCAGAGCTCTCTCAGCCCCACCTACTTCATAGGGTGTCTGTTGTGGGGAGGGGAAGCGAAAGGAGTTTGTAAGCCGCTCTGAGACTCCCTTGGGAGTGAAGGGGGGCGTATAAATCCAATCTCTTCTTCTTCTAGATTTGTGGATGCACTGGATGGGAGTAGTTTGTGGACTATTTTATTCAAGGTATGATTTCATGTGCTACCCACACTTCTTCAGATGGAAGAAGTGTGCATGCACACAGAAGCTTATACCTTGGATGAAACTTTGGACTCCAACTTTGTTCTGCTGCTTCAGACCAACACGGTTACCCACCTGAATTATTATACTATAATATTTTTTACAAGCAATTATGTACCAGTGGAGTGGTTACCATGCAGAGTCTGTCCCACAGGTAAAATTATCCTGTGAACAAGTGGTCTTTACCGTATAAAGGTATCACTACCATCACAATATCACCAATCGTTGGAAGTCAACTCCTCAGAAGCAGAAATCTCTCTTATTAGGAGGTTTAAGAACATCAACTTTGCTGGCCCATTAAAGGCAGATGTCAGCCCAGTGGCAGGAGAAGAGGGACAATCATCTTCTTCAGAAACTCTGCCCACTTTTTAAATTTCAGAAAACAAGGCAATCTCCAAAGTGCTGCTGACCATGCTCATTTTTAGTTACAACTCTGTTTCTCTGCAGATGTCCCCCAAAGTCCCCCAAGCAACAGTCAAGTGTTCTGCCAACACACACAACAATGAAGCTACTTTTTCAGTTGTTTTCTCTTGCATGGCAGTTAGCATCAAACAACTTTAATACAGACTTTAGACACACACGTATTTGCAAGCCATTCCCAACAAGACACAACAAACACTGAGGCTTCTAACTTACTTTTCTTAAACAGAAGATGCCATGAGAAAACTAAAGAGATGATCAAAAAATAAAGATATCATGAAAACCAGCATTTCCTGGGCTCTCTGCTTTTTTTTCATCCCTCCCCTTTTCCAATAATTTTTTTTAAACAAAAACACAAAGAACAAAATGAAACAACAAGAACGGAAGGAAGAAAGGAAGGTAAGTAGGTAGGTGGGGGGGAGGGAGAGAGAGAGAGAGAGAGAGGAAGGAAGGAAGGAAGGAAGGAAGGAAGGAAGGTAGGTAGGTAGATAGGTGGGGGGAGAGAGAGAAAGAGAAAGAGAAGAGAGAGAGAGAGAGAGAGAGAGAGAGAGAGAGAGAGAGAGAAAGAAAGAAAGAAAGAAAGAAAGAAAGAAAGAAAGAAAGAAAGAAAGAAAGAAAGAAAGCAAGCAAGCAGGCAGGCAGGTAGGTAGGTAGGTGGGGGAGAGAGAAAGAAAGGTAGGTAGGTGGGGGGAGAGGGGGAGAAAGGAATTAAGTAGGTAGGTAGGTGGGGAGAGAGAGAAAGGAAGGTAGGTAGGTAGGTAGGTGGAGAAAAAGGAAGGAAGGAAGGAAGGTTGGGGGGAGAGAGAGAAAGGAAGGAAGGGGGGGTTGTGGAGACTTTTCTCCTGTGAGGGAGGATGGGAGGCTTTTCTCCCACGCTGGCGCATAGGCGCCAGCCGGGAGAAGTGGGGGGGGGGGGGGGTTGGGAGGGGGAGAAGCAAGGAGGGGGACTTACCTGCCTGCTTCTTCCTGCTCCTGGCCCTACTGAAACCTCCTGGGAGCAGGGGGCGGTGCTTGGTCCCCTCCCACCGGCGGGGCGGGCTCGGACGCCAGCCGGAACACCGTTCCAGTGTGTTGCGGCTGAAAAAGAGCCCTGGTTATATGTACCTGACTTGGACACATGACAGCACCATGAGATGCATATATTCCACCTTTGCCTTGTGTTACTGGTATTTATCAGAACACAATTTTCATTAGGTCCTATCTGGATTAATATTAGCATTGCAATAGTTGAGCCTATGTGTAACATTTATTCTTGACTACTGAAGAAGGCCAGTAGGCCAAAACGTGTCTGTTTTAGTGTTGCATAAGGTCTCTACTGTGCATATTGTATGATTTGTAATTTTAATTGAGGCTATATTTGGGCCTAGAATTGTTTTTAAACTGATTTGTTATAAATACATGTATTTGTAATATTTATGTTGTACATTTATTGATTTTAACATTGGGCCCCCTAATTTGTATTGATTTAACCTTTCAGACATTATTTCAGTCTCCTGCAGCGATGGGTGCTTCATGCAGTAGTGGGCGATTCTGCATTGGCTTTTCCCTCCATTGTTTGGGAAACCCAAGTTGGAACAGAAATTCCCCTCTGCATTGCTTGCTGCTTTCACTTCCTTTGATCATCAGATTTTATGGTACCCTCTACAGAGCATACCACTTTCACTTTCTTTGATCATAAGGTTTTATGGTACCTTCTGCATAGATTTATGGTCATTCAAGGGTGACTGTAGTCAGTACGGATGATTCTGCATTGGCTTTTCCCTCCGTTGTTTTGGGAAACCCATGTTGGAACAGAAATTCTCCTCTGCATTGCATGCTGCTTTCACTTCCTTTGATCATCACATTTTATGGTACCCTCCACACTGTATACCGCTTTTGCTTTCTTTGATCATTGGATTTTGTGGTACCTTCTTCATAGATTTATGGCTGTTCAGGGGTGACTTTGCAGTCAGTATGGCGTTGCCCCAAGGTATTTAAATGTGGTTTTGAGCTGCACTTTTTCTTCCCAGTTGAGAAAATGTGGAGCGAATGCTAGATGCAGAATCATTCAGTGTTAGCGTTGCCAGTTCCAGGCTGGGAAATTCCTGGAGATTTTGAGGGTGGATCCTGGGAAGCAGGGTACAATACCATACAGTCTACCATCCAAAGCAGCCATGTTCTCCATGGAAATTGATTTCTGTTTCCTGGAGATCATTTGTAATTCCAGGATATCTCCAGGCCCCACCTGGAGGTTAGCAACCCTAAGTAATGTTAATATGGAAGTGCTCAAAGACAATAGTGGAAAAAAATCCAGTTACCATGAGTTTAGAAGATGGTGAGAGGCAATGCTCCCTCTAAGCTGTGGAGTCTTGTGAGCAAAAATTCTACTTTGTGAGCTACTGGCATTAAAGTTGTGAATGAGCGATTTGGCTGCGGCATAAATTAGTTTGCTCCGGAGCCATCCTTCCTGAGCTAAGACAAAAATGTGTGAGCCGGAGGCTAAAAAATTGTGAGCTAGCTCACACTAACTCAGCTTAGAGGGAACAGAGCTCAGCCTCTGATCAGAGGTCAGATGGAACAGTACTACAGAAAGAGCTACAATAGACTTCTCGCTGATCCTGCACTGTGCCCAAAGGGAATGCAGCTTGCATTTATAGGTGTAGTTGTTTCCAGTGGGCCAAGTGAAACTGAAGATGTGTCCTTTCCTCTAGACCAGAACAAATATACTTTTTCAAAAACTTGCTGAAAAACTTGCTTCTATGGTAGGAAAGGCAAAAGCCACTGGCTTGTATATTCAAAAAGTACCTACAAGGATTTTTATTTCAGCTGTAAAATATTTCCAGGAGGTGCTACTGCCAGTTCTTCATTTGGGTGTACCAAAACCAGTAGTGACTGGAAACACTTGTGATGTTCTGAAACAACATGAAAAGTCATCCAGCCATTTGACTGTATACTGCATGTGGATGGAAACGGAATCAAGGTTTAGAGCAAATAAGTACACTGATGCAGATCACAAGCAGATTGTAAACCAAGAAATTCAGCACAGGAGAGGTGTGCTTGAGCACTTGGTAGATATTATGGCATTCCTGGCATCACACAGCTTGGTATTCCAGGGATCTTCTGATAAGCTTCTCACAGACAACAGGACATTTTCTGAGACTTGTACAGCTTCTTGGCCAGTATGATGACGTAATGTGAGAGCATTTGTGGCACATATTTTCAAATGAGTATAATGATCACTACTGGAGGAAAACCATTCAGAATGAACTGATCATCTGTATGGCCGTATTAGAAAACATACACAATGGGTTGGACAAAGCTAAATATCACTGTGTCATTGTACACATTTATTTATTTATTTTTACTTTAGGTTTTTATACCACCCTCCCCGCAAGCAGGCTCAGGGCGGTACACAACACATTCATAAAAGACGAATAAAATACATTGTAATCTAAAAATATAATTCCATAAAACCCAACATCACATGGTGCCATAATACAATTCTGTTTCCCCAATCTACATTATCAGTGGGGGGAGAGGAGAAAGCAGTTAGAGAACTGGCTAGTTGTTAAAAACCAATTAAAACCATTAAAAACTGTTGCTGTCAACCATGTGCTTGGTGGAACATCTCTGTCTTGCATGCCCTATGCAATTGTAACAGATCCTGCCGGGCTCTGATGTTACTAGGCAGAGAGTTCCACCAAGTCGGAGCCAGGGTTGAAAAGGCCCTGGGTCTAGTTGAGGACAGCCAGGGACTTTCAGTAGGTGTTGGTCACTTGAGCATAATGCTCTCCAGGGGACATACTAGTAATTTACAGCATGATTTGTGAATGAAGATGGAGGCAAAATCTGTATAAACAGCATTTCCTAGGATTCAGGGCAGTTCATGAATCAACTGGACAAGGGCTTATGGAACTCTTGACAAGGATGATGAGGGAAAACAATATTAACATTAAGGATTGCTGTGGCCAAGGTTATGATAGTGGCACCAACATTAAGGTACAAAAGAAAGATGTTCTGACAAGACTATTTACACAGAACCAATGAGCTTCAGTTGTAACCGGTTGCTGTCACTCTATCTGGTAGATTCAGATGTAGCCTCATCATCATTCTGTTTGGTGTGTTACAGCACATCTTTATGCTATTTTATGCCTCTGTTTGATGAGGCAGATACTAAAAGAAAATGTGCTCAACCTTACTGTGAAACCATTGACTGGCACTCACTGGGAAACTTGCATAGACAGTGTGAAGCCTTTTGATATTAAACAAAAGAAGTCTATGCTGCTCGGATGGAAGTAGCAGAG
The DNA here is from genome assembly GCA_029233225.1 of Lepidodactylus listeri. Taxonomy (NCBI): domain Eukaryota; kingdom Metazoa; phylum Chordata; class Lepidosauria; order Squamata; family Gekkonidae; genus Lepidodactylus; species Lepidodactylus listeri. The sequence goes on from JARCFY010000002.1 coordinate 67,559,986, forward strand.
TTGCCTCAGCAGATGCAGGTCTCTGCCAAAATGCACAGCTCTAGCAGACCAAATGATAGACTTCAAGTTCTTGAAACCAATCATGCTATGGTGCACCAAGACTCCACAGGGGTGAGGGATCAATTAAGATTATCCGGCCCCTTAGCCTGATGGACAGCACTAGGAAATTTTCCTTCTGATATGGTTGGTTCGCCCGTTGATGCCCTGGTTGACTTCTGGAATGGGGAAACGACCTAGACAGTTGACATGATTGCATCTAGGCACCCCCTCTCACATTGGGGGGGGGGTTATGGATGGGCTGAAGTCAATGAAAACACAGGGGAGATGGTTAGAGCAATGGCAGAGAAAGACTTGGGATGAATCTGACAAGGCACAGGCTAGAACTCATTTGAAAGCCTACTCTGTGGCGGGGATGGTGGCAAAGAAGCAACACTTTCTGCCACCATGGCATCCACACTGTGTAGACCTGCAGAACTCTCACAGTGGTCAGGGGCCAACTGGGTTCTGGCCAGCAGGAGGAAGTCAACTGTTCTGTAGCCTGCTGCAATCATTCCGATAAGTACTGTGCAGATAAAATCTCTCACATCTGTTCCAGTTTGGACTCTACATCAGCAGCATCTTGTGCAGTCTGAGGATGTGGACAGGATTCTGGGAAGTTTGAAACCTACCACCTGTTTATACGATCCTTGCCCCTCCTGGTTGCTTAAATCTGTGAGGGAGGACAGAGGCTGGTAGATGGGGTCTTGGGGGAAGTAAATGCCTCCCTGAAAGATGGGGTGGTTGCTTCTGCAATGAAATGGGTAGTGGTGCATTCACTTCTAAAAAACAGGAGAGTTGAATAACTACCAAACAGTCTCAAATGTACCATTCTTGAATAAGAAGACAGAATGAGAGGTAGCTGGCCAACTTCAGAGATTCCTGAATGAAGCAGATATTTTAGACACATCCCAATCCCGTTTCAGGCCTGGATATGGGACTAAGACAGCCTTGGTTGCCCTGGTAGATGACATGTGCTGGGAGATGGACAGGGGAGTGGGACTCTGTTAATTCTCCTGGACCTGTTGGTGGTTTTTGATACTATCCATCATAGTATCCTTTTGGAACTGGGAGGCATGGTTCTGTGATGGTTCTGGTCCTATCTGAGTGTGGGTTTCAGAGTATGGTCCTGGGGGGTTTCTGTTCTGCCCCTTGGTCTTTATTTGGCCTATGAGGTTCCCCCAATATTCCATATTGTATCCCCATGCTTTTCAATATCTGTGTAAAGCCACTGGAGCAAGTCATCTAGAGATTTCATCTGAGCTGCCACCAATACGCAGATGACACTCAGAGCTATCTTGCCCTACCAGCAGATCCCAGGGAGGCTATGGAAAATGTGAACAGGTGCTTGGTGGCAGTTTTTGGAATGGAAGAGGGCTAACAAGCTGAAACTTATAATCCAGATAAAACAGAAGTGCTATTAATGGGGAGACTGTCTGACCCAGGAAATGGATTATTCCCTGTTCTGGGTGGGGTTGCACTCCCCTTAAAAGAGGAGGTTTGTAGCTTCAGTGTAGGGTGGGGTGACCAGACATCCTCTTTTTAGAGGACATCTCTTTTTTAGTGTCTGTCCTCTTTTGGGCTCTTATTAAAAAAACTGGTGAAAATGTCCTCGGGAGGGGGGGGGGGGAGTAAATGCCTCCCTGAAAGATGGGGTGGTTGACTGAGGTTATTTTGTCCTATGGTCCCCCAGGGGACAGAATTTTCAGTTTTGCCACCAGCATAACTTCCTAGTATACGTTTTGAATAGGACTTCCTATTTCATTGTTGTGTTATCAGGATTTTCTTAGGTCTGTGGACTGCTTTACTCCATGTCATTGACTCCTTCCCTCCCCATAGCAATGGCACAGAATCTCTACCTACTGCCTGGAAATGCAGGGATTACTGCAATGCACTCTTGATCCAAAAGCTACAGTTGGTGCAGAATGCTGTGGTCAGAGTGTTGAGTGGAGTGGGTCGTAGGGACCATATCACTTCAGTCTTGTCCCACCTACCCTGGCTTCCAATTTGCTTCTGGGCTCAATTCAAGGTGCTGGTATTGATCTTTAAAACTCTATATGGCCTGGGACCAACAAACCTTAAGGACCACATTCGTCCAAATTAACCTACCCACTCATTTCAGGAATCCTCGGAGGCCTTGCTTCGATTACCCCTGCTATCAGAGGTTAGACGGGTGGCAACCTGAGAAAGGGCCTTCTGCACTGTGGCACCAAAACGTTGGAGCTCCCTCCCCAGGGAGGTTTGCCTGTTTCCCTCTATTGGCGGCTTTTGCCAGCAGGTGAAGACTTTATTTTTGCTTCATCTGGCATTCCCCTAGTAACAGCTTTTGGCCCTCCCCCTAGTGCTGTTTGTTTATGTGTTTTTAATTGAATTTTATATTTTATTTTGTTTTTATGTTTGCTGCCTTGTGGACCAGGATTAGATGGAAAGGCAGCATAAAAATGTTTTAAATAAAATAATAATAAATATGGTGTGACATTCTGTTCCAAGTGAATACTGCAAGTATGGCTATGCAATGCCTTAGAATAGATATTGTAACTGTTCTCCCTCATGAAGAAGGGCGTAGAGTTCACCATATCATACAAGGAAATTGGTTTATGTAATGGCAGTTATCCCTGCAAAAGAGCTTGCAGAAGCCCTTGATGCTGATGCCACTTAGCCCTGATGTAAGCACAGTAAAAAGATGAAGTTTGAACATGACAGCTGGACTCATTATGAGGAGTGCAATAGTCCAGAAACAATCTTCAAATGGGAGTTCTTCTGTGCCCTTGTAGAGACTGTTCATTTTTCAACTGAAGAGCAAGTTGAGCAGTTTGAGCCTCACAGGGAAATATTTTTGTACAACTTTGAAAAGCTACCACAGGAAACACTTAACACCCATTGTATGCCCAGATGTAGAGCCCACAATGATGGCCATCTCCAGCATATTCTACCACCTGAAAAAGGCTTATCAAGAAATGTTCCTTGTTACATCCATGAGACCCAGATGAGTGATGCCTTCCCAAATGTCTGGGTAGTACTAAGAATTCTCCATACACTTCCAGTGAGAGTTGCTACTGATAAGTGTAGCTTCTCAAAGCTGAAGTTCATCAAAATATAGTTACAATTTACCATGGCGGATGAGAGACGCACATCAATCACCTGCTATCCTATTAATCAAGAATGGACCACTGTACTAGAGTTTCCACAAGCCACGATCTCATTAGTTCTTCTAGCATTTCTGAGGCTAAAGATAATGTCCCAAATGGGAAATGATTCAAGCCTCACACATCAGAAACACATTTCAGTCCTCTTTTTCAGTACTGCAGCCAACAGAGGGAGAGTTTAGGCCACACAAGTTGAGTCAAGCCTTTTCTGAGAGCATGAATCCTCACTCACTATCAAGCCATACCTATTTGGGTGGTCACTGAAAGTACCATCAAGTCACAGCTGACTTATGGCGACCCTGTAGGGGTTTCAGAGATGCTTTGCCATTACCTGCCTTCGCACTACACCCCTGGTATTCCTTGGGGGTCTCCCATCCAAATACTAGTCAGGGCCCTCCCTGCTTAGCTTCTGAGATCTGACAAGATCGGGCTAGCCTGGGCTATCCAGGTCAAGATATTACATCACAGAATTTATTATATTTAAAGAAAGGATGTAGATGTGGAGGGAGGGGGAAAGAAGGGAATTTTTGTATGGCCTTTATTTAATTTACTGGCCATACAAGTGGACTATTTTTGGCAATCAATTTTGGACTGTATTATGTGGTAGGATAGGTTGTGTAAATTGCATGACTAGCAGTAGTGTATGCTGCAGCCCACTATTGGTACCTACTATTTTGAGTGCTCTGCTGTTGCTTGGCTGGTGGTCTGAAGGTTTGCAGAGACCACCAGGGGCAGTGATGTTGGACCAAGGGATTCCAGTGCTCCTGGGGAGGGGAAAGTATAGCGATGGGAGCAGGCAGAGTATTAAGGGAAGGGGGCAGAGAAATAGGAAAGCTCAGCCCTCTTCCAGCCTGCATCCCATCCCGAGGGATGTTGGCAGTGGGGCTAGGCAGAAGAACCCCCCTCCGTCTTTGGTGTTGTGTAATGCCAGGTCTGTAAATAAAAAGACCATGGTCCTTAGGGACTTCCTGCAAGAGCAGAATACAGACCTGGCATGAATGACTGAGACCTGGGTGCGGGAAGGGGAGACAGTCTCCCAACTTGGCCCTCCTGGGATCTCAGTCCGCTATTTTGTAGATAAGGTCTTGTCACTCCACTGTGACCTCCCCACCACAGTTGATACAGTGAGTGAGCTCGAGGCTCCATTCGCATCTTCGGTTTTAGTTCTGGATCATTTCGACCCACTCAGCCTAGAGGAAGTTGACAAACTGCTCCTAGCTGTTCACCCTACCACATGCTGCCTTGATCTGTGCCCATCATGGCTAATTAAAACCGGCCGTGACGGGTTTCGAGGCACCCTGAGGGAGATTATCAACAAATCCCTCATTGAGGGACAGTTGCCTGGGGTGCTGAAGGAAGCAGTGGTACACCCCCTGCTGAAAAAACCATCTCTGGATCTGGCTGAATTAGCCAACTATTGGCTGGTGTCCAATTTGCCCTATCTGGGCAAATTTGCCCTATCTGGGCAAATTAATAGAGAGAGCAGTAGCGATCCAGCTACAGAGCTTTTTGGATAACGCTTCCATTCTAGACCCCTTCCAGTCCAGTTTTCGCCCTGGTCACAGGACCGAGATGGCACTGGTCACCATCACAGACAACCTCTGAAGGCATCTGGATCGAGGTGGATTGGCAGTGCTGATGTTGTTGGACCTCTCGGCAGCGTTCAATATGGTCAACCATCAGTTACTGGTCTGCTGCCTCGCCAACACAGGAATACAGGGGCTTGCCTTACAATGGCTCGCTTCCTTTCTCCAAGGTTGGGGACAAAGGGTGGCACTAGGGGGACAGCAGTCCAAGAGGCACCCACTGGATTGTGGGGTGCCTCAAGGCACAGTGCTTTCCATGATGTTATTCAACATCTACATGCGCCCCCTTGCCCAGATTGCCCGGAGGCATGGGCTGGGATGCCACCAGTATGCTGATGACACCCAGTTCTATCTGATGTAGGACGGCCGGTCTGGCTCCAGACTGGAAGACCTGGACTGGGCACTACAAGCTGTGGCTGGTCAGCTTAGGCATAGTTGGTTGAAACTGAATCCGATGAAGAGACAGAGATCCTGTGCTTGAGCCGGGGCGGTTCTGGGGTTGGGACCCCCTTCCCAGCCTTTGACAGGACACTGTTGGCACCAGCACCGGAGGTTAAGAGTCTGGGAATGCTCCTGGATGCCTCCTTAACAATGGAGGTCCAGGTAGCAGCCTCTGCCAGGTTGACCTTTTACCATCTGAGGCTGCTTAGGCAGTTGGTTCCCTTCCTCGACCACACCAACCTAGCAACAGTGATCCAGTGTAACAGTGTAACGCACTCTCTACATGAGGCTGCCCTTGTCGCAGATTTGGAAGCTTCAGCTAGTGCAGAATGCTGCAGCCAGGCTTTTGATGGGTCTCCCCAGGTGGGAGCACATCCAGCCTGTGCTGAAGACACTGCACTGGCTGCCAATAGCATACCAAATCCGCTTCAAGGTGCTGGTTCTCATCTTTAAAGCCCTATACGGCCAGGGTTCGACATACCTGCGGGACCACCTTTTCCCATATATACCCCAGAGAGCACTATGGTTGGGGTCTCAAAACTGATTGACCCTCCCAGGCCCCACGGAGGCCAGGCTTGCTATTACCAGGGCCAGGGCTTTTTCAGTGGCGGCCCCATCCTGCTGGAATGAACTCCCAGAGGAGATCAGGGCCCTGCAGGACCTTTTACAGTTCCACAGGGCCTGCAAGACGGAGCTCTTCCACCAAGCTTTTTGCTAGGGAGCTGCCACTGTTACAGAGCTCTGGCCCTTGGTCTTTTAACATCTAGCCTGTGCCGCAGGAAGATCATGAGTAGAATGACATCTAGACATCTGAAAACATACTTTGAACTAAACCATCTTGAATATGTAATTAACCATCATCAGCACTTTATGAATTTGTATTATTTATAATTGAATTGTTTTTACATGATTTTATGCTGTTTTAATTGTATTTATGCACTGATTGTGAGCTGCCCTGAGGCTGCATTCCGAGGAGGGTGGGGTACAAATGTGACCAATAAATAAGGATCTTTTTTCACCTCCCAGTATCCACAGGATCCCTGGATGCTCAGCAGCATCTTTGGATCTTACTCAACCCCTCTTTATCCACCACTCCATCTGAATACAAGAGCAAATGCACATTTTCTCCAAGCTTCCTATTATCTCATCTCCTTTCTCATGTAATGAGTAACGGTTTAAAGCCAGGCAAATGTTTCCATGGGAGCAAGGATTTCTGCACATGGACCATGATTTTCCTGCCTCCTCCCTCCTGAGGAAGTCTGAAATGAACCCCAAAATCCTGTTCTTAGGGGAAAGGGGATTCTGAGAAACAGGATTCTGAAAGGCAATCTGGACTGTCTGGGGAGGGGGGGGGGGAGGCAGGAAAATCACATTCTATATGCAGAAATCTTTATACCCATAGAAACATTAGTTTGGGTCAAATTCAAAACTTCCTATTTTCATTTTGAAAGAATTCTGAAAAACATGTTATATGTGCATGCAGGTATCAGTGATGCCAATATGAATTAAGGACTCAACACTGAAGAACATTTCCGTATTGCTGAACTGGGTCACCACTCCTTCCCTTGACACAGTCAAGTTAAATGTTTCTGGGACCAAAGACCACAGGGCAGCCAGGAGAGTGGCCTTGGATGACAGAGGATAGGGAAAACCAGAAAAAGTTTAATGAGAGCTATGGTTTGGGTGAGATGCCACTCCAGAGTGTTACCACTGAAGACTCCGCATGTTAACTGTATTTCATGCTTCTGCATAAGCCTCTTTGGGGATCCTTCTGGACTGAAAGGTGGGGTGGAAAACAAATCACTAAATGTACATTTAGTATATTTTAATTTCACCCTTACTCCAAGGAGCTCAAGACAGTGAACATTATCCTTCCTCTACCACTATATTCTCACAAACAAGCCTTTGAGGTAGGTTAAGCTGAAGGACAATGCCTGGCCCAAGGTAAGCCAATGAGGTTCATGGCAGAGTGGAGGTCTGAACCTGGATCTCCTAGATCCTAGTCTCACCCCTATGTCACACTGGCTGTCATGACAGTATGGATGCAGCCCTGTTCAAAAGCTGGCCTAGCGTGCAGGTCTGAACACCCACCAGAGCTTTTAAACAAGGGTAGTGGTGTGGTAGACTCATGGAACTTATCTATGATCTGTGGATCAAGATTGTCATTCCATGTAGCTTGCTTCAGATTCATAGCTCCAAACAGGAAAAACACTTCTAAGCCATGACATTAATGAAGCAAGACATACACATACATTGTACCCTCACTAAATTATGCCAGCAGTGTAGAAGTAGAGTGCATCAAAAGCTTTACATTGCTTTCTTTGCCCCTCCATCATTAATGCAGTAAATTTTGCCTCTTGCTCTGGAAATATGACTCTATATCTATCAGTAAATCCTCTGTGTGTGTCCCAATTGCACCAGTCAGATTAGAGATTAAGAGTGGTTTTTTTTAGACTGATTTTTTTTAGTCATTCTAAAGATTTTTTGATCCAGCTGTTACAGAGAGAGAGAGAGAGAATATGAATGAACAGTAGTATCAAAAAATCACCAGGCAGGACTAGAAATTAAAAGTCTCCAAGATTTACAATGTACGCAGAGGTTAACGTAAATGGAATGAAAACTTCACAAGCATAAAACTCTATTACCCTCTGCACCGGGTATGACTGTTATGATCTACTGCAGCTCAAATAGTACAGAAACTGTAAATGATGAAGAAATCCTAAGGAAAATTACATCCTCCTAAGTCTTTTCAAGACAACCAATTTAGAAAAGTATTACTCTGCTTAGGAATGCTCGTTATATCTCCCACCTTGAAAAAAAAGATTAATAGCAGCTGTTGGATAAAAACTATCTGTTTCCCTTATGGGGTAAAATATATTGGTTCTAGGAGGATCTGCTCCAGAACACTGGTGCAGGAGGAAAGGGTTTAAACCCCCTTCTTTAATGTCCCACAGCTACTAATAATACTTAAAGAAACTAAAGGAGAGCTGAAGTCACTGGGCTGACACTCTGGGCTGCTATTCGAGGACCTATGAATGCTTATTTTTTATTTTATCATTATTCTATCATATAAAGGAAATATAATACTGTAAACAGTGACAGCCCGAGCTCCCCACCTTTTTGCTCATTTGCAGAGAAAATACTTCACTCATTGGGCTGGATCCAGCCAACTTTTTCCAGCCAACCTTTCCCAATCCCCTTGCTTACTACAGCCCCCATCCCAGATAGTTTTTGAGCTTACAGGTCCCATGACCCCCCCCCCCCCCCCAGTACAGCCTTTCTTGATGGTCAAAACTGGCAGGAAAACTAGTTGGAACCAATCCGCTATTATAAACTCAATACAAATTGATGGTTTTATAATTCAGATTTCCCCATTCTGGGGCTTTTTCTCTACCAAACTTCAAATCTTCCACTTTGTTCTTAGAGGCACGGCACATGGTATACATGTAGACTTCAGCGTCTACTATGTAGTTAGGGCTTAGGAGTCAACATATTGATAGATTTAGGAGTTCTAAGTAGCACAGGTGCCAGGCAATAGTAATTCGTAGGCCTCCTAAAGATTAGGAAGGCACGACAGGTCTGTAATGAATAGTATTAGCAGTATAAGCAAATGAAAAACAGAAGTCTCCAACAGATAATACCATTCATAGTTATTCCTGGGATATTAACAGAGCAAAGAAGGGCCAAATTCAGATTCTCAAAATCCGAGAAACCTCAGCATTTAGCAGCAGCCCTCTCATCTTTTCATGGGCAGGCAACTCACCGTGTTCCTAGAAGCAATTTGTTACCATGCCTGGGCAAGTGGGTGGCTTGGAGTCAGGAGACACACAGAGTGCTGTTTGCCCACGGCTGTACATCAGAGCAGAACATGGCCCACGCTGTCCCGACCTTTCCTGTCACTGAGACCAAAATCCCACCCACACTCTCACTAATGCAAAAACAGTCGTGCTTAACAGAGAGAAGCATACAGAGATGCTAGCAGTGGCATAACTATGATTTCTCCACCTCTTAACAGGAATAAAAGCCGGTAAGTTAATGTCACTTCTTGGTCTTTATTAAGCTGGCACTGCAGATAGGGGGAGTGCCATGACAGCCCATCTCTCTCTCTCTCTCTCTCTCGTTCCAGGTGACAGGTGGTAGTCTTGCACTAATTTCTGAATCAGATCTGGTAATAAACTGACCGTAACAGTTTCCTTCTTTCAGATTTATTTTTAAAAACATAAACTTCTAAGGAAAGAAACAAAATGATGCCTTTTAACCTTCTTTTAAAAACTTACAAGTATTTTTATCTCACATTTATCTGGTTGTGCTTATTAAAGAATAATTACAAATTTAAACATCTACCGCAAACTTTACTATCTGGATAGGCAGTTACAGGGCAGAAGCAAAGCTAGTGTACTTAAGTGGACATTCATGCACAGTGGGTGATCTTGGGCCAGTCATTCCCTCTTAGCCTAAAGTACCTTCCCAGGCTGTTGTGAAGATAAAATGGAGGAGGGGAAAATCATACAGCCCTCCAAAGCTCCTTGGAGAAAGGATTAAGGTGTACTAAATAAATGGCATTTCTAAAATCACTAAGTAGGAAAAACAGGGGAAATGGTTTACTGGGGGTCGGTGGAGAGGATTGTTCCTGCTAAATATGAGCATTTGGAGTTTGTATTTTCTCTTTAATCCCAGTATTGTTCATCCCAATATAAGGATCATGTGAACAATTTCTATTTGCTACAAAATCGCAACAAAAGTGCACTTTACATTTTTGTCCAACAAAAATATTAGAATCAAGGCCTCTGAACAGCGGCTTAATGGAATGTTATTTACCTGGAGATATTATCTACCTCTGTGTCATGACTTCAGCTGCCCATTTTCCAACATTAAGCTTCTGTTAAAGGGTTGTTGGCAGCCCTGATGTAACACTGAACAATGGTCAACAACATACGATGTCTGTGTCATGAAAAAATAGGCCTGGGCCACACTGGGCTGTAAAGGCAAGGCAATGGAACAGATAGGAGACCAGTGCAACCCAATACAATTTAGAGGCTAGGTTTCCTCATCACTGGCTGTCCTTTTTTAAACTCTTTGCTAATGGACTAGGTTCCCTGCATTAGCCCAAGCCCCTGGCATCATCCCATTAAGAAGACTCTACTTATACAGATGTAGGTGTGCCATTTTCCTGAATGTTTCAGCACCAGCAGACACTGAGCCTCTTTATTATCACTAGGTTAAACGTCTACCTTCAGACTACCTTGGGTCAGTGGAAGTAAGAAAGAAAAATGGGCAAGTTCACACAGCAGGAAAGCAAGCTGCTTACAGCAAGTGTGGCAGCTACATATCAGATGCAGAAACAAACAAAACCTGAGCAGAAATTTCTCTTGTGATGTTTATGCCTTGTGAAGATGGACATTACATGCTTCTTTGCATTTAGATTGCATACTGTAGTGCTTAATAGCATGTAATACTCCAGGATGAGAATTCAATCTTACATCCATGTCTGATTGAAAACGAAAGATAAAGAAGGATTAAGTATCACCAGTTAAAACCACTGCCAAAGTAACAAATATATCTAGAGCCAAGATCATTGTAAGAACGGCATTGACACACAAATTTCAAGTGTTTTTACTTTCTTTTCTGCATCTCATGCAGGATTAATTTAATTTGAAAAACAAGTGACTGAAAAGGGAAAAAAAGGAAAATGCATATCGACTTCTACAGGATAATCCAGCAGTCTGGGTTCTTAATTTAACTCATTCAAAGGAAGTTTTGGCATTGAGGCCAAAAGGAAAATATACCTTCCCTCTATAGAACTCTATTGTGATGTGGAAAGCTCTCACCTGGCTGTGTCTTCATCACTGAGCTCAACCAATGGTCAACATCCCAATACTATTAAACATGTTTTCTAGCAGATCTCCAGGAACTTAAGTTTAGGCAGGGCTCATTTCGTAGCAGGAGCTCCTCTGCATATTAGGCCACATCCCCCTGATGTAGCCAGTCCTCCAAGAGCTTACAGTAGTCCCTGTAAGAAGAGCTCTGTAAATTCTTGGGGGATTGGTTACATTAGGGGTGTGTGGCCTAATATGCAAAGGAGCTCCTGCTACGAAATGAGCCCTGAGTTTAGGTAAGCATTCCCATTTTTGATAATTATGGTGGTTGAACTATAGGTAGCAGAGGCTGAAGTCAAGGATCTTCTACTAGCTATGCATGTGTTCTCTATTAAATCGCTCCAAACACTCAGGATATTCAGTCTTCAATCTTGGTACTCAGAAATTATGTGGGAAACTACCAGTGGAATGATGCCATACCAGCTGTAGCACCATTCGTTTTTGTATCATTGTGATACACTCTTGTTCTGTCACATTCTGTGGGTGGCATTTGCCAGAGGAAGCAACAGGATCTCAGTCAACTCTCTATTTTGGCTAGCACAGAGCAGACTTCTGCTAAGAACAAATATTTGGGCAGCAGAGTGATTTAAGTGGCTGGGGGGGTAGAGAAAACATTTATGAAACAAAATTGTTCAAACAACAAGTTAAAGGCTTCAAGTGATATTGCATAAACCACTTTATTTTCTCATGTCAGAGTTAAAGAAGAACATTTATTTGCTGTAAAAAAATTGTCAATACTATGCAAACAGAATCAAAGACAAATAGCCAGCAAGTTGGTCTATTATCTTCTGACTGGCACTGCTGATGAGGTTTTAGACAGGGGGCTGTTTTTCCTTCTTTTAATCTTATTGTGCATATGCAATAAAGCACTTCTGTCTGCAGGCTTAATCAATCACTACATACATTTATATTCGCATAACATTGGTTGCATTCAGACACCACAGCAAGCTAACATCAAGCTGACCCTGTACATGAAGAAAGCTTGTTGCAAAGCTTGTGTGACACACCATTGTGCCTGCTTCCTGCTCTTCCCTTCTTACAGAGGCCACAATGAAGAACTCCTGCTTTAAATCAAACTTCAGCCACCTGTAACCACTTTTCTGCCCCCACCCCACCAAAAATCCTCACTGGGATTTTAAACCACAGTTTAATCCAGACTCAGAATCCTGGTTTATGAAAGGGAAAGCAACTCCAGTTAACCTGTGCATCTGTAATTGTATGTCACAGGTAACTAGAATTTGTTTTAGACCATGCTTCCTTCATCTTACTCTGCACAAGACGGGAGGGAAGAAGAGGCATATAATCACAGAACAGTGTCTGTAGAAGACAAGAATGTCAGATGCTAACCATTCTAGAGTGGCAAAACTGTACAAATGGAAATTCTTACTTCTAAAATTCCACTGGATATATGAAATACACATAGTTCTTAAAGAAGTGTGATTTTAAAAATCCCACATCAATATATCTAATAGCCAAGTGGCCCCCTGTGTGCAGATATCTAAATCCACACGGGGAGGGCACCTGGGGGCAGGGAGATTTTTCTGCACACGGGGGGACTCCCCCTGTGTGCAGGAAAATCCTAAAAGTTAAAACAACTTGGGGGGGATATTTAAATCCCCCCAAAAGTAAAAGCATTCCCTGCGCATGCTGTTGGGGGGGGAGGCTCGGTGGGCCTGCCAACTGTGAGCCGCTCAGGCCTCACCAGTGCGGGGGGGAGGAGGAAGGAGGATCAGTGGGCCTTGCCGCTGCCACTGCTGGGGAAGGGGTGGGTGGGTGGAGGATCGGCGGGCCTCCTCACCGCCGCTGCTGTTCCGGCCAAGTGGGATGGGAGAAGGATTGCAATACTCCCTCCCCCGTGAGTATCGCGGGTCCCCCTTCTTGTTAAGGTATAACTGTCAACAAAATCCAACTTCCAACGGACTTTGAAAAGACAAGATATAGATACCTAGATGTTCAAATGTAGCCAGTGAACAAGGAAGACATAACATAAAATTGGAGGTATGGAAGAGAAACATTTAAAAAGTGGGATAGTTTTATGGAGGTCTGTACAACAATAAAAGACAACAATAAAAGACCCAGAAATGGAACCCTACACATTGAGGATTAATCTGTGGGCTCTTTTCCCTTTTCTTTTCCTTCTTGCCTTTTTTTTCTGCTGGATTTCCTGTTCATTTGATTATCTCTGTTGTTGTGTTATGGCTATATAAATCGGTAGCTGAATTAATGTAGCTGAATATGTTCTTTATATATTCAGCTATATATTCATATCTTCATACAGAGACTCACAACAAGATCCAATGTCTTGGGTACCAACGCACTTTAGCACCAATTTTTTTTGTTCATTCTTTTTACTACACCAGTAAAAAAAAAACCTGCCTGTCCCATTAACCATGTGTTGTGTAGCACTAATATAAAGACACAGCACTATTTAAGCTAGAATTTTTTGTAGTGAAACACTAACATAATATGATTTATCTGTTAGTTAATAATTGAGCTCAACAACACCAAGTTGAGACATACTCCACCCTTTTTCATTTATTTCATATTTTTTAACGTTTAGCACAGGAAAAACACTGCCCCCCACATTTTATGAAAAACCATTATACTTAGCTCCAAATTAATTCATTTCATATATCTGTGTGAATAATTACTACTCTATGTAAATGAGACTAAAAGAAAACTTGATCTGATCCAAGTACTAATTATAATCACAAAGAAAGCTCACATACTAGTTGACAAAAATAGCCCCAATTATCATGCATTATAGCAGCAGAAATATTAAGTGGTTTTTAATACTGATTGTGAACAAGCCTGGTTTAAGGGATTTTGTTGGTGCCAAGCAAAGCACACTCATTCTGCACTGCCACCAGCCAAATCCACAATGAGTCCAAATTCAACCTGGATTTGCCCAGCAATAGCACCCTGAACTGATGCCTCCTTTTGCCTTTTCTGCTGCTGAGGGCCAAGAACAAGCCAATTCATTTGCATCTGTGCACACTTCATTTGCACACTGTGCACAAGCCCTATATGGCCCAGGTCCAACATACCTTAGGGACCGCCTTTCTCCGTACATACCCCAGAGAGCACTACGGTCGGGGTCAGAACATCAACTGTGCGTCCCTGGCCCCAAGGACGCCAAGCTTGCCAGAACGAGGACCAGGGCTTTCTCGGTGGCGGCTCCTGTCTAGTGGAATGAGCTCCCGGAGGAGATCAGGGCCCTGCGGGATCTAATGCAGTTCCGCAGGGCCTGTAAGACGGAGCTCTTCCGCCAGGGCTTCGAATAGGAGCCGCCACCGGTGATACTGGTGATACCACCCATCATTTTAACCACCTGTGATGTAACCCTGGTTCAGCATGGCCCTGGCAACGGTGGTGAGGGGGGGGGCTCGGACCTGCCATTGGATTGCCATCAGATGCTATATTTGTGGAAGCTTTTAATGTGTAGTAACTATTTATTTTGAATGTGTTTTAACTGATTTTATAGCTTTTAATGTACTGATTAGGCCTTGGGCCCGTGTAAGCCACCCTCAGCCCGCTCGCGGGGAGGGTGGGATATAAATTCGAAAAAATAAAATAAATAAATAAATTCATGGTTCTATCCCAAGTAGCCATTTGGGTGGTTTGGTCAGAGAATGGTCCAGAAACCAAGATGGACTTCCTAGTCATAGTTCAACCTATCCTGCAGCAATCAATTGCATACATGAATGAATACAATCACTGCCTCAGATCATTAAAGGACATAACTATAGTGGGGCAGAATAAATGTGACTTTAGGCAGAGATAGTCATGCCAGCCACATGACCACGGGAACATCTTTGGACAACGCTGGCTGTTCAGCTTGGAAACGGACATGACCACCGCATCCCTAGAGTCGTATTTGACTAGCTTTCAAGCAAGGGAAACCTTTACCTTTACCTATATTGTTTCCACCAGATTCTAACCATTCTACTCAGAAATAACTTCAGTGGTATTAATGGTTAGTAGAAGGTGTGCATCAGATTGCAGTCCTTGATTCATTACTCAAATTATCTGGACACCATTATGAAAAGAGGATCAGCACCTTCATTTTTCAGTTAAGTGACTAGTACAAGACCCAACAACGAACATTACATAATGTAAATTGGATTTCTAAAGTGAGAAATCACTTTGTCATTTTTCTTATGTGACCAGTGACCAAACTGTATAGACTGCTAACCGAGATGAAAAACACCAGAGTAAACATTTGGGAGAAGGAACAGACTGGATATGCTTCTGGCTTTTGTTATTCATACTGTCCAACTTTCCAATTTGTGCTGTTTCCCCCTTCTGTGGGCACTGGTGTAGTTTGCTTGACAGAATGAATAGTGTCATTGTGGGGTTCTTCCCCACCACATCATCTCTCTGTTTAGAGGAACCAGTTCTTCATCCCAGCCTCTTTTAGCATTCAGTGATCTAAACTTTGAAACAGAGGAAAAAATTCCTTTCCATACAGATGTGCTCTAACTGTTATCTGAGGGCCTCTGTCAAAATAGACAGCATTGAGCCAGATAAGAACTCTCCTTGGTTTGACAGAACATAAGCCTTCTTCAAGTATTTGTCTGCACATTCACTGAACACAGCTGGGGGAAGGCAAGATCACACCCACTGATGCTGCTCCCTAATATCCACACATTCAGCTGAACATCTGAAATGAGTATCTGTGTCCCTATAAAGGAAAAAAAGCAGAAACCTAAAACTCATTGGGAAATCTAGGCATGTTAGCTGAATGCACCACTGTCAGGGCAGGGGAAGTCAGCAAGCACAACCCCACTATCCTCTATGCATGTTCAGAAGAGCATCAGAAGAGGTCAAGTTCTCAGCTATAATCCAAACAAGACTATTGGTCACTGTTCTCCCTCCCCGGCCCCACCCCAATATTCCATGTTTTGTCGGAGAATAATGGGCTTAGGAGAGGAATTGCCTCTGAAGAGTAGGGGAGTGAATCCCAAACTAATCCTCCCAAGAGGTACAAAAAGCTTGGGGGTGGAGAAAGAAAGTACTGCCTTAGCTCAGTTTTTACTTATTTACTTCTTTTATACCCAGCCTTTCTCCCCAGTGGGGACCTAAGGTGGCTTACATAATTCTTCTCTCCTCCATGTTATTCTCACAACCCTGTGAGGTAGGTTAGGCTAAGAGTCTTCCATGGCACAATGGGGATTTGAACCTGATTCTCCCAGATCTCTACCCACTATACTATACAGCTCCATTGTTGTCTATGTTATACTTTGAACACAATATATAGCTTTGTTCTGACTGGATCCCCCCAGCCAGTATCTGTTGCTCTGTAAAACGCTAGGCTCACTAATGATACTACATCAATAATAAGTGTTCGCCATATCTTTGAGTAAAGGTGCAAAGTCTCCCAATAACTGCTCCCTGCAGCTCCCTATCATGTGAAATGATAAGGGGCTGCAGTGGCTCAAGTGGTTAAGATGCTGAACTGCAGACCAGAAGGTTGGTAGTTCAGCAGTTCGAGACCCGAGTGCTGCATGACGGAATGAGCTCCTGTCTCTGGTCCCAGCTCCTGTCAACCTAGCAGTTCGAAAGCAAGAAATTGCAAGTAGATAAATAGGTACCGCTTTGGTGGGAAGCTAACAGCGTTCCATGCACCTCGGCATGTAGTCATCCTGGTCACATGATCATGAAAACATCTTTGGACAGTGCTGGCTCTTCGGCTAGGAAACGGAGATGAGCACTGCATCTCTAGAGTCGGATTCGACTGGCTTTCAAGCAAGGAAAACCTTTACCTATAATGTGAAAAGACAGTGGCGAAGTATCTTCCTTCAGACTCAGACTTACTGGCTCAGAGGTAAACAATCTGAACAAAATGGTCATGATAGAAGAGGCAAGGCTTGGCTATGAAACATATGAATCTGCTTGAAGCAAAGCACAAGAACAACATGGTAATAACTTTGTTGAGGCAGCCTGGATGCAGGTTTTGAACGCTTCTAGTGCTCTGACAGCTTATTTAAGAGAGACGACTTACCAAAGAAGCTGACAAAGTACAAAGGATGAATGTCATCAGGAGACAGAATACTTGGAAGATGGATTTCCTCATATGTGCATATATCATATAAGATCCTGGATGCACAGTGTGCTTAGAAGAGCCACCCTCAGTGAAGTGTTCCTTCAGCGCCTGTCAGCCACTAAGTGTAACATAACCTTTTAAAACACCTCCCCCCATCTTTCAAACTCTACTCAGAGGGGACAGGAGCTGGGATCTCCATCTGTTGTAACAAAGAACAAATTTTGTCGCTGGTTTTTATTCATACGGAGGCACAAAGGATGGGTGCTGGTGGAGGACATGCTAAACGTATCCCCTTTGTTATCTAATCTCAAGAGCAGAGAGTCACAGGGCTAGGCAAGAAGTCTTGGTTGACACACTTTGATCATTAATAGAACATGAACTGCATGCTAAACAACTGGGTCGCATTTTCCCTCAGCTCAACGCTTCCATGCAGACTAAAAGCTAGCACAGAGAAAAGCACCATTAAGTATTGCCAGTTGCTCCCTGGAAAGGTGCAGCAGCTCTCAAGAATGACAATTAGCACAGGGCCCAATCTGTGAGCTTTAGAACAACATCCGGTTTGAATCAGGGATACATTTTGGACTCTGGGTACAAAGATTTAAAATAGGGAAGGGTTACTCCAAAGGACTATTGCATACCCAAAATTAAAGAGTCGGGGACTTTCCTGTTTAGAAAACACATGACTAAGGGGGTTTAAACATGACAGAAGTTTATAAAATTATGCATGGGGTGGACAGAGCTGACAAAGAGAACTTTTTCTCCCACTCCCCAAATACTAGAACTCAAGCGCATCCAATGAAGTTGATGGGCAGTGGATTTAGGACAGACAAAAGGGGGGGGAAACTTCTTTATACAGAGAGTGATTATAGTGTGGAATTCACAGGCCACAGGAATAGACAGCTTTAAAAGGGGATTAGATAGATTCATGGAGGATAGGTCTATCAGTGGTTACTAGCCACAGTGCCTAAAGGAAACCTCTGCATTCAGAATCAGTCACCTGCCTAAGTGTTGTTCAAATGGGGATTTGTGACATTCCTTTCTATACCACCTCATAACTTAAAAAATAATCTCACCTTCACTCCTCCCCCACACAGTGGCCCAGGTTTAAAATCTTGCAAGATGTAGTAATAGGGATACCAGCCTCCAGGTGGGACTTGGGGATCCCCAGGAATTGCATCTCATCGCCAGACTACAGAGATCAGTCCCCCTGAAGAAAATGGATGCTTTGGAGGGTAGACTCTATGGCATTGTATCCAACTGAGATCCCTGTCCTCCCCAGGTTCAACTCCCAGCTCTCCAAGAGTTTCCCAACCTGGAGGTGTCAGCCCTACCCTTCACTGGTGACCGGGGTGTGTGTGTGTGACCTGGCAACCCTAGGTGGTAATGCTGAAATCAGTCACTGTATTTTGTACTCACATAATGGAACAAGTGAGTATTGTCATGATTCAGGCCTTCCCATGCAACCTGGAAGCAGTTATTTGCCCCATGTCTGCATATGTGTGGGCTTGTAATTACCCGATGGCAAAGGGAATGGGACTCAACGCAAGATTAGAATGTTCTTCTTTTTTATTGCTTCTCATATTTAAGGGTCATGACAACTGGTTAAGCCCTAGCACATCCCTTGAAATTTTCTAGTAAAAGAATGATTTAAAAAAAGCACCAAGGAATTCATCCAAGGATGGAAAAGGCATAAAAAGAAAGGAGGAGGAAAGGAAGA
The DNA here is from genome assembly GCA_029233225.1 of Lepidodactylus listeri. Classification (NCBI taxonomy): domain Eukaryota; kingdom Metazoa; phylum Chordata; class Lepidosauria; order Squamata; family Gekkonidae; genus Lepidodactylus; species Lepidodactylus listeri. The sequence continues at coordinate 67,578,834 of JARCFY010000002.1, forward strand.
AAAGAAAAATCCTTTGGCAACGCTCAACAAGTGAAATACCCCTCAGGAGAGAACAGTTTTTAATCAGCCTTGGAGAACCTCTGGGACATTCTGGGTAGCAATTAGGCATTCAATCTTTATTTACACGATACAGGAGGAACAGTAAAATGCCAGTTGCTAATGTTCCCAGGAAGATACTTACTGTTCTTGCTTTATGGCTTTAATTCACATAATTAAAAGTGATTTGATAACAATTAAAAGTGATTTGGTAACAAAGACATTTCTGCAGGGGACTCTGAATCACATTTCAAATAAGACAACAACAACATGTTAATGGTTTATACCACAAGGTAAAACAGGACATTTAAATGGATACTAAATGGATTTTGTAGGAAGAATCACATTGTAAGGTCCTCTAAGGACCTTATCCTTCATTTGTCCCACACTAAGCTAATTTCTACCACCTTGGTTAATATAAATCTACTTTTGCTTTTGGGCCATGCCTTCCATTCTAGGAAATGCTAAATGTTATTTTTAAAAAGTACAAAAAACAACAGGATAGTCACCTGGCAACAGACTGGCAAGCAGAGAGAGCAATCCTAAGCAAGTTTATTCAGAAGTAAGTTTCATGTTATTCAAAGGAGATTACTCCCAGGAAAATGTTCTTAGGACTGCAGCCAGAGTCTCCCAATTATCTCAATAGCAGAGCAGATGTATTGCATGCAGAAAGTCCTACGTTTGAATCAGGCCAGTTAAACCAACCTCGGGTAGCAAATGTTGAAAAAGACCTTTATCTGCCTGAGACTTTGAAGGGGCACTGTCAAAACAGACAGAATTGAGCTAGATGAACAAATGACCATGAAGGAAGTTTTAGATTCACCTTTGCCTAATTGTAGTTCAAATGGTGAGCTATCATGCTTCACACATTTGTAATTAATGTTTTATCAGGAACTGACTAGCTTCAAATGTAGGGCATGTGATAGACTGTTATTTTCAGGAGCTTGGTAGAGTTTGCACATGACACCTATTTGACAGGCATTCTACTGAGTGTCCATCAGTTGCATTAACCTAAATGGACCAGGCTAGCCCAATCTTGTCAGCACTCAGAAGCTAAGCAGGGTCAGCCCTGGTTAGTATATGGATGGGAGACCATCAAGGAAGTCCAGGCTGCTATGCAGAGGTAGGGAACAGCAAACCACCTCGATTCATCTCTTGCCTTATAAACCCTACAGGGTCACCATAAGTTGGCTGCAATTTGATGGCACTTTCCACCACCACATCAATCAATTACCAGATTCAATTCAAGGTACTTATCTGAGGGAATGTATCTCCTCCTATGCTTCACTGAGACAGATTCTCTTATCTAAGCAAAACCTTCTGAATGTGCCACCCTGCAAATGCATAAACACAGTGGCCCCTGACTGGGTTTTCTTGGTTGCAGCTCCCTTCCTTGTGGAGCAGCCTGCCTGAGGAAGTAAGGATGGCTCCAGCGCTATCATCAGAAATGTGCAGGAGGGCATTTTTATAAAGGTAATAGGGTTGCTATACAATGGAATGGTTCAAAAGGATGCTTTTATAAGCATATAGGACGGTAGTCTATTGTGTTTATTGTATTATCTTGCTTTGGCTTCTATTTTTGCCATCTATTTATTCATTGTTTACAGAATGTTTTGTCTTGACACTGCTTTTTTTGGCTGCAATGTCTTCCAATTTTGCAGTCCTAGTCCTTTTTCCTTGTTCACTACATGTCTCCTGCTGTCTGATTGAATTGTTTTAATATTTTGTAATCTGCCTCGAGTTTTAGCAAAAGATGATGATAAAACAGATAAATTATTTTGCTTCCTGTTCTATAGAGTAGCATACTTTTGCCACTATATTCAGACATTTTCAGAGTATGATCAAGTTGCTTTTAATAGTCTCTCAAGGGAACCAAAGAGGTTTTGTTACATAAAGTTATTTCCCTACTGTCAGAAAGGCTCAAAGTTAAGAGATTATCTTACACTGCAAAACAATAAGCATTACAACAAAAGGAGATTCTGTGCTACAGTGACCTGACCACCATTTATTCCGGATGCCCTAACCAGCATGCAGCCTCTTGAGAAAAACTGTCAATTAACTCTTCATTAAAATTTCATACCTCAACTCCCCACTGCTCTCACTAGCCCCCTCCTACCAGCTTGTTGGGCTGGTGAAAGGACCCAGGTAGCTCACCTCACGGCCCATCTGCAAAGTGTGGAGATGCCTAATCAATGGTTATTTCACTGAACCTTTGCATGTAAGAACTCCGCATCTCCCACTGACAGCTATTGTTTCTTCTCCGCAAGGCTCTCCATCTGCTTCATAGTGAAAGTGCCTCCTATAGTAACCCATATGTTGCAGCTGTCCATCAGAGAATCCATCCAAATCAGGAGGTCAGGGGGAAGACAGGATAATAATAGGAAGTCACAGGATAATAATAATAATAATAACAACAACAATAATAATAATAACAACAACAGCAACAATAATAATAATAATAATAATAATAATAATAATTATTATTATTTCCATACACTTGCTTTCTGAAGATGAGAAAAAGTGCTGATCACTGAAAGCTATTAGTTTTCATTGCTTGCCAGTTGCTGGGATTGCCTTGGATAGTGCCTAAGGTATCTCTGCTCTGCAAACTAAGATTTGAAGGGAGCCATAGAGTGCGTCCTAATTTGTGTTGTGTTTCAATGATAACCTGCCTATCTTTGGAGGCCCTTTCTGATGTTAAGAAGAATATTTCATGGGAGGAAAGAACCTTCCATGGGTATTGTTCAACAACCAGGGCTCTGATTATTGGTTAGGAATTGAGCTGTCTAAACTATGGTTTCAGAATATGATGGCTCTTAGCTAAAATATTAAGCTCTTTAGGACAAATGCAAAACAAAATGAATAATACACATTTCATTACTTTTCCACTACACAAAAAAAATTGTGAGCTTATATTATGAGCCTATGCTGGTTTGCCAAATTTTAGAAATGTTGTGTCTCTGCCTGACCTCCCCTCTACCACTGTGGATTTGTTCTTTTGAACTCTCATTCCCTTAGAGAGCCAGTTTGGTGTAATGGTTAAGTGTGCAGACTCTATTCACAAAGTCTGAAAAATTAATCTTCACATCTAAAGATAGATGTTTTTTTGTTTTTTAAATCAAAGTGTTTACCAGCTCCTTTTGTTGCAGAGGCAAGAAGATGGTAAAAGATACTCCTGGTCAGCGCTGCCACCTGCTTATCCTACAGTAGGCCTGACTTTCTCTGGTTCCACAGGATTAGTCCTGTAACCAAAAAGTTAAGGGCCAGTGTAGCTGTGATAGGGCAGCCACAGATATTCAGGTGTCTGCACATATAAAGTGGATCTATTATATACCTGAAAAGAAGCTTGCATTCAATGTGAAGATTCCTGAGTAAAGAATTCTGATGACTTTTGGCAGGTACTGAGCACCAGGACATGAAGGACCTACCTTTCCCCATCTTATCTCACTGCTGTTTCTATAAACCCTCTTCTTTCCAGCTAGGCTCAGTTATTAGAAGTGTGGCAGATAGGAAAGGAAAGCGCTTCAGACAATGTAAAGCAGACACATGAGGCAGAGGAGGGGGCAAGGGTTAGTTTCCTTCACAAGAATACTCCATACCTGGCCTCCCATACACACGATATGTGAATCTGGTAGGCACTTGAACAAACACAAGTGACCACCCATTCACTGTTACTGTGGCTATGAGTGACTGTTAACTAGACACTGGATTATGCTTTAGTATCAGTTTCACAGAAATCAGTAGAGCCACATATCACCAGTTTCCCTGATCTCCCTTGAACTGAACTCCTTTGTTCACACAAGTTTGCTGTATACCCTGGATGGGCTCAGGAGCCAGAAAAGAAGCCAAGCACTAGCTTCACTGTATATTTAAAAGACGTGGGGGCAGGGGGGTTAAGTCTTTCCCTTTAATTGCTAGTCTGCCCCCCTTTGGGGAGGGAAGCATTCATTTCTCACAGTCACCGATTCCATGTGCCACTTCTCCCTGCTATTTTCACAGTACATTGCATCCTCCACACCCCTGCTTATTCTCTTTCTTGCCTTATATGCCACAGATCCATGGGGAGAGCTCTGAGTCGTTTGCAAACTGCAAGCGATAAGAATAAAAAGCCACCAATACTAAAATGGATGTTACCCAAAACATCAAATGGCTGATTCCTAAAAATGCTCAGAAACCAATCGATGGGACCTAAGAGGTGCAAGTATAGCATGCATTCTGAAACAAAACATGGAAAAGCAACATGAACAGGCCAATTTCCAAAGGTTATCCAATGCGCTTATTGAGTGTGTGCCCCTCCTCCCCGCACCATTACCCAGCAGCTTTAGGAACAAGATCGCTGAGCCAATCTTCTCAGGACATTTTCCTTCCACCCTTTCTGCCTAAGTGCAGGTTATCACACACCACATATGAAACATTTTTTAATATAGCCACAAAAAGGTAAACTGCAGTGAATGCAAATCCATTTGTAAGAGCTCTTATTTGCTCCACATAAGATGATAATCAGGTATCATGGGCATTATGCAGTGCATACAGGATGAAAAGGGTGCCTAGTTGTGTACAGAGTGATCTTCAGACTGAGTAAAATGACCACTGAGTTAATTCAACTCCAAAGCCTTTTTTGTAACTGTGGAGTTCATTACTAATGATTTATTCCTAGAAAGCAATAACCTTGAGAAACAGCAATGGTATATTCAGAACCAGAGCGATTTGGCTACAAAAAATATGGTCTTCCTAAATTCCACTAAAATGCAATGGCTTCCAGGAATATATCCAAGCTATATGCCTGGAAAGTGGAAAGGGACAAAAAGCACAAGCCAGGTTTAACATCTGAGCTTCCTTCCTTCATGAATTCTTGGGTACGAGTGAAGGAAAAGACCCAAAGGACTCAGCCCAGGCGCTGGGCTTGGACAAGCTGGCCCACTGGATTTATGAATAGCCCAAGATATAGCTGGTTTGTTTTATTTATTTATTTTTCCTTTTGTTGTACGACACTTCAAGTCCATTTGGGAATATAAAAGCTGGGAATAAATATTTATGCAAGCTGGGTTCCACTTTCAAAAGTGAGTTTCAATAAGGCAAAGATGAAGATAATACAGAGTTTGTATTTAGCATTTGCTTTCATGAACTTATAATATATTTCACCGAAGCATCAGTTTCAAATCCTGACATGTAGGTGGAACAACTAAAAATGCATAGCTCACCATATCTTATTCTTCATTGTGGGAAAAGGAGAAAATCTTGTTGGTTATTTGGGCCACGAGACAGTGTTTGAGAAAATACTTGTGCATGAACAAATTAACACTTTCTATTGCAAAATACTCACTAGCAATAAACCACTCAACATTTTAATTGTATATTCTCAGCAACTGGTATGCATAAGGTTTGTGACTGCCTTCTGTCACCTACATACTGAACCCTTTGAATAGGGTTCCTCTATGAATAAAGGGACTGGCAAAATCTGCTAGTGAGTTTGTATTTCAACCATCTCAGTGCATATAGTGCATGACAAAACCCCTGACCCAGCTGTAACAACTCCTCCATCACACTGCAAGCGGCCACATAAGCCATGTATCTTGAGGACACATGGAGACCAGAGTAAAAACAGTAAGTACTTCCATTCTCTGGAATGGAACAGAAATAGGCTGAGGACATAGAAAAGATCAGAGCTCTTCTTACAATTGATAGTGCTGCTGAAGGGAGTCCAGTAGCACTTTAAAGACTAACAAAATCTATTCCAGCATAAGCTTTTGTGAGTCAGAGCTCACTTGTATCTCTCAAATATAAAAATCCAATGGCCAGAATACCTCCCCCATCCATCTCCATCTTAGAAAACTCAAACTACAAATGACACACAAAGCCTTGCAAGAGCAGAGCTGGTACTCCACTATATGGCAGATGAGCAGCAGGTGTCTAGGGCCATTGCCTGTAGCAGCAGGGGTGCCATGTTGACACAGCTCTGCTTATGAGCAGAGCAGCCCGGCCCATTTCCCATTCTCTATGGCCAAAACATTCCCTGAATGCTTTCTTGGGCAACACTGACAAAAGGAGATAAGCTAGGAATTATGCTAAAAGTGAAGGGGGGGAGCTTCCAACAGCCTGAGATGGGGAAAGCCATAGCTTCCCTCAAGAAACAGCTGCCACTGGGGAATCCAAGATGACTGAGAAAAACATAGTGAAGACTGTAAACTTGTGGCCTGACAGTTTATGACAATGAAACAAGTAGGCTATGGGAAATCATTTATTTTGTTGCTTGAAAAGGGTTCTTTTAAAAACTGCAGCATTCGCATCTTTCCCCTGCCCTGTGGGCAGACACAGGCCTTTCAATACTGCTTTTCTGAGGACTGTGGAATAAAAAGGAGATTCCACCCACAACAAGGCACCCAGCAAGGCAAGTGCCAATGTTCACCAATAACGTGGCTCAACACAGCAGATCTTTGATGCCATGCAGGAAGTAAAACTTCATAGCAAAATTGACTGCAGGAAACAGCACCATGATGACTAGCAGAGTATTGTGTCCTGAGATTTTATGCATTAAAGCACAACTGAGATGTTGGTCTCTCTGTCACATATACGCAAATGTGAAAAGTGTAAATCAACAGGCAAGGAAATGCAGAACAGACCATGGGGGTCTTCTATGTGGGTCATCTGCCCCAAGTTCAATGCTTTTGGGAAGTGGGTTTTCTTCCCTGCCTCCCCACAGCATTGTAGTTCATTTGAACACCTCAGGGAGTTTCCCCTGGCTTTTCTCCAATACTTCTCAAACCTGCTTTGCTCCAAAGTTTTTGGAAAGATCACAGTAGATCACAGTAATACCTGGATGGCTGCTGTGTGAGTGGAAAAATTGAAATTTTCTGGGCCACATGGCAGTTATTTTCTCTGACCTTGTCCCCATGGTAGCCATTTCCTCTCTACCCCAGGAAGCTTTTAATTTTTTTAAAAAAATCAGCACTAGAATATTGTTAAATGGATATACTGTTGTAATGACAGGTATAGCAGAAATACAGGGGGAAAGGGAGACAGGTATAGCAGAGATACAAGGCAAGGGTTAAACATTTTTTCTTTAAGTGAAAACTGATAGTTCAGAGAACCTGCTATACCTATTGGTATGATGGTATCTGATATATATAAAAGCCCTAATGTATTGGCACTTTCCAGTTCTCCCATTGGCTGTGCTGTGGGCTCCATCAGCCACTGGCCCATCAACCGCCATTCAAGAGTACTTGCGTGCCACTGGCGGGAGGCTGGGTCTGCTTCTCTCCCCCGCCCACTGCCATTCCTTGTCTGTTTAAACTGCCAAAACTGCTGAATGGCTCACTTTCTCCTCAATGGCTGTTGCTAGGCAACCAAGCTTGGTTCATTATACCCTGATGAGGTTGCCATAGCACTGAGTGCCCAAGGCCGGAGCACCTGCCCAGAGCCTCTTTCTAGAGCCCATTATATTTATTTCCACAACAGGCCTTATTCCTAGTATTAATATAATAATGATATCATAGTGCTGATTTTTTTTAAAAAAGCTGCAAAAGCTCTGGTAGCCCAGGAGAGGGCAGTGGCCACTTCTGTGGGATTGGGGCAGGGAAACCTGCCATGTGGAAGCCCCAGGACTGCTGGGCTTTATCTGAAGCTGCACCAGCAATGGGGAAACCACAAAATCGCATCCCCATGTGACATATCTTGCATACCTGTGCTTTTTGATCGTACTGCTTACATTTTCTCTACCCCATCTATGTAGTTTTCCATGCCCTGTTCTAAGGGTTAGGAATCTCTTCGGAAAATGCTTCTGGTGGGCTCTCTGATAATGTCCTTGGGTTGCTTCTTGCCACAAACAGCTAACTTCTAACTCCAAGTCACCAACAGCCCAATCTCTTGGGCAGTGAACAATGGCTAGGGACTGTCACCTGGAGGGAAAAGGTGGAGGGGTGAGAGGACTACTACTGCATCCAGCCACTCAACTCCCACCCAGGAGGGCAGCTGAAGAAAAGCAGCCAGCTTCAACACCCACCCTAGAGGTAAGAAAAGCTGCCTGGTCAGATGAGCAAGCATCACTGGACACAGGGAGCAGTGGCTAACAGCAGCTCCACCAAGGAGAAGCTACTGCTCAGGGGGAAGGCAAACACCACCATTTCCCATTTGACTAATGGATGGAAGGAGCATAAGAATATAAGAGAAGCCAATGTTGGATCAGGCCAGTGGCCTATCCAGTCCAACACTCTGTCACACAGTGGCCAAAAACACCAGGTGCCCTCAGGAGGTCCAGCAGTGGGGGCAGGACACTAGAAGCCCTCCTACTGTTGCCCCCCATCAAGCACCAAGAATACAGAGCATCACTTGCCCCAGACTGAGAGTTCCTGTCTATACTGTGTGGCTAATAGCCACTGATGGACCTCTGCTCCATATGTTTATCTAATTCCCTCTTGAAGCTGTCCATGCCTGTCGCTGCCACCACCTCCTGTGGCAGTGAATTGACAATGAAGGAACAGTAAGCAGGTGGGGATGGGCTGAATGGTAGTCACCAGCCAGGGCCAGGGACCAATAGAAGCAGCTTGTTGCTATTTGGCTTTCATTTCTTCTCCACAGAATCTCTCCCTCAAGGCAGGTGGCATGGAGAAATAGAAGGCTTTTGATCATAAACTTCCACCTTTCTAATGAGCAGCATGAACTAGCACCCAAATAAGAGAAAGTCCATTGCATGTAAACAAACTAATATTGCATTTCATGGCATTGCTACATAAGCAAAATGCCTCCAATTTTGTTTGGCTTCTTCAAACAACAGCTCAGTCAGGACATTAAGAAACTTTCCCCAGGATTACAGAAGATAACAAAAGTCAAATCCCAAACTTTGCTTTAAGCTCCCCACACTTAGGAGGCTATATTAGATCTGAGGCAGAGATCTGATTCATTCATACATTTCAGTCTGAATAAATGGGAGAGCATGGAAACAAAAGAAGTACCAAAATGTTGTAACTTCATTGCATTTGCAGAAATCATAACTGTAGTGTCTTCAGTGTCCTCACAGACTCAAAGACAAAGCTTTCCTCCCTTGACTCATACTCATTTCCTAGAAATAATACATGCTGCTTTACTTATTTCCACACTGTTCAATCAATCCATATCAAAACCCAAACCATTACTTAACCTGGGCTCATATAAACAAAGGAAAACTGGAAACCGGGGTGCACAGATGGTAGAAAATTTCACCCATCATACATACAGAGGTAAGTGAAATCTAATAACACAACTTCATTACTACAACACGTTAAAACATGGGCAGGCATGATCCTTTTGAAAAACGCTATAAGACACTGGCCAGTAATTGGAATGCATAAATCTTGAAGCGTTCTATGATTTCCAACACAAATCATTCTATTAAGAAATACACAGCTAAAACGCTATGCTCTGTTAATCCTTAATAAGGTCAAAAAACTTGAGCAGTAATTGCATGGTCAAGAGAGGGAAAAAAGATGGACCAAACGCTATGTGTGTTAAGTCCAACTATTACAAATTCTGTTGTTTGCTCTGAGATCATAAAATAGACTTCCCATGTCTTCACAGGAGAAACTGACAGATGGTATGTGGAACAGAGATCCTGTGCTTTGTAGAAGCAAGCATTTCAGCAGATGTAGCTTCTCAGACAATACAATGCCAATTCTGGGAGAAGATGAACTGCCGAAATTCTCCCCTCAACAAAGGTGCTAAAAGGCACAAGAGCACATATGGACTCTACCTCACCCATAATCCTCTTTTCTTTCACTTCTACTCACTATCAGTTTCCCTTGAATAGGGGATTTCATAGTTGGTTCAGCGGTTTTTCCTCTTGAATCCTGAAGGCTTCTGTACTTCTGTCATTGCTTGGCTAACTTTTCACGCTTATCTGCTTGAAAATGCTGAGCACAAGGAACACTGGCTCAGGTTAACATATGCAAAGAAAGCACCCGCTCGAAAGGATGCAGATGGAACACACTCTAGTGTCCATTTGGCTGAATCCAGTAAAATAACTGGGTCAGTCTTCTCCCTTCCGCTTGTTGTTTGTGATGCTAAATAAGGGTGACCTGAGCATGGGCTACATTTCAATTTGTGTCTCAGCAGAAGCCAGGGGGTGGCAGCCGGGGGGTTGGGGGGATGACATAGCCACACTTGGATAGCTATGAACCAACTCAGCATCTCAGACACACGTGGCTGTCTGCAACTAATCCCTGAAGCAAAACACACTCAGAAGCAGCAGAGAACAGCGTTTCACAAAGCTCCATAACCTTTCACTGCATCCAATTAGAAATTGGTACATATAATACACAGACTGTGCGGCAAGTCAAGAAGAAACTGATGAGGAATCAGGGTATTTAAGGACATGTCCTGTCCTCAGACAGTGAACTCAGGAGCAAAAATCACCATTTGTAATCCAGGGGAGAGGAAGAAATATTCTGCAGGAACCCCTTGGTTTTCAAATTCAATAGATAAAATCACTTCCTTTGTTTCACGGAGCCAAAATGAGTAAGAATGAGACAATGTAACATGGAATACCAAAATTCTCCTTTCAACCATTTTTTTGCTATGTTCCACATAGCACATAAGTGGCATCTTAAACTGAGTTAAATCATTGATTTAAAGAGAAGGGAATAACTCAGTTTAGGATGGATTCAGCTGGGTAGCCATGTTGGTCTGAAGCAGCAAAACAAAGTTTGAATCCAGTAGCACCTTTAAGACCAACAAAGTTTATTCAAGGTATAAGCTTTCGTATACACACACACTTCTTCAGATACAATGAAATGCAAGTTACCAGTCCATACATATAGGCAGAGGGTGAGCATATGTATGCTAATTTACTGCTCACCCTCTGCCTATATGTATGGACTGGTAACTTCCATTTCATTGTATCTGAAAATGTCTGTGTGCAAATGAAAGCTTATACTTTGAATAAAACTTTATTGGTCTTAAAGGTGCCACTGAACTCAAATGTTCTTCAGTTTAGGATGACACTGTTCCAACAATAAGCCAAGAGACCTATCTAAACTCGAAACACATCTGCCCCAAATACCTTCTCTACCAGGTTTTCTGCTGGTGGACAAGGGAGGGGGCCCTTTGCCTCTTGAAAAGGCTATTCTGGGCAGAGATGTTCATTCTGAAAATTCTGAGCTCAAAATATACCCTTCACAAATGCCTTTTCAGGTCAGTCTGTGTAACTTACAAAATGAAAACTGGAATTAAAGAACTTTCTGACATTACAAAAAAAACACAAAAAAAATCAGGTAGAATAAGGGATCTTTCTGAGGGTCTGGACTCTGGAGCAGGTGTTTTTACAGCAAATGACACCAAGTCCACCATCTCTCCAAACCCCATCCCAGTGTGAAAATGATTGGACAAATGGGTCTGCTTTTACCTTGAACAAGGTGGTCCTACAGATCCCAGTCTCCATTCTTTCTTATGGGAGGAACAGGGGATCTTTCCAGAGCTCTGTGGAGTATTTGTGGAGTAAGTATCACCAAAATGTCAAGATACCAAGTCATCCTTCTCTCTTCTATGGTTAAACCACAGAGTTTTAGGTGAACCCTATAGCATCACCCTGACATAATGAAGTCACATCCAGTTTTCACTGGAGTGACGTCACATGCTAGCAAGATACTGGTGCACCACCCACAATTTCCACCATTTTTCTCCCACCAGCCTGGGAAGCACCAGTGGGTAACAGGAATAAACTGCCTAATTAATTACAGTTGGGATGCTTGAACACTTGCCAGTTCAGCTCAGTTACCATTCACCAGTGATGTTCAGGCAGCCCACTAATGAATGGGCTGTTGAGCTGTTTGCAATCTTGTTTGTGTGTCTTAGAACAAACTGGCTACTTGGAGCTATCAGTGCCTATCTACTCGCCTGCTGGGGACTTTTTGCTCTGTATTGAGAAAAGGGTTTACTCCGAGGTAAAATTGGGGAGTTGGAATACTTGGTGTTTGGGGTGGGGGGGGATAGACATTGTGGGTATTTCAGAAACTTGGTGGGATGAAGAAAATCAGTGGGATATGGTGATTCCTGGTTATAAATTATATTGGAAGGATGGGGGGGAGGGTTGGAGGTGGGGTGGCTCTGTATGTCAGAAAGGGTATACAGTCCAGTAAGATTGAGAGGGTAAGAGAATTGGATTTGCTTCTGGAAATCCTATGGGTCAAAGTAGTGGGCCCAAAAGAAAGCTAAACACTGGGAGTTTGTTATCGCCTACCAGATCAAAAGATAAAGGATTATAAAATGATGAATGAATTAAAGATAGCAGCTGGAATAAATAACTGTGTTGTAATAGGTGATTTTAACTACCCACATTGGGTCAATATGTGTTCAAGTCGGGGAAAAAGAGATAGAGTTTCTAGACACTCTCAAAGACTGTGCTATGGAGCAGATGGTCACAGAACCTACCAGGGAGACGCGATCCTGGATTTGGTCCTAAGTAATGCCCAAGACCTGGTGAGAGATGTAAAAGTGAAGTCCTCCTGTTACCTCTTGGTCATTCAAGGGCCCCACTGCTTCCCTGGCTGGTTTCCTACTTCTAATGTATTTGAAGGAAGTTTTATTGTTGGTTTTCATGTTTTTTGCAATATGCTCCTCATATTCCCTTTCTGCCTGCCTGATCACAGACTTGCATTTTATTTGCCACAGCCTGTGTTCCCTTTTATCAACCTCATTGAGACTTGCTTTCCACCGCTTAAAGGATTCCTTCTTACCTTTTACAGTTTCCATTACTTTGTTTGTTAACCATGCAGGCCTTTTTCTATGTGCCTTTCCTAACCTGCGGTGTATATTTTAGCTTCGTTTCTAGGGTTGCAGTTTTAAGTAGTCTCCAAGCTTCCCCAATATTTTTGATCCTTTCTACTTTTCCTTTCAGTTTCCTCCTCACATGTCCCCTCATTTCAGAGAAGTTACCCCTTTTAAAGTTAAAAGTGGTTGTGCCAGTCTTTTTGGACAACTCCCTATTTATACAAATGTTGAACTCAATAACATTATGGTCACTATTCCCAGATACAAGTCTCAGACTTAACCTTTCCCCAGAATTGCTTACATCATTTTATTTCTGTCAAGGGTAAACAGATTTACAGTTTGCATACTGCTGTGCTTGTTTGTATATTTGCCTTTATTGCTTGTTATAATAAAAAAGTGTTATTTTTAAAAAAGAGTAAACAGATAGTCCTGAAGCTAATCTACTGTGCAGAGCCTCTGCCAGGGGCTAAAGTCACTACACAGAGACACTGAAATTGATGTAGTGGAGCATGCTACCTGCTGAATCTCTGGTGTTTGCTGTCTGGACAGCACAACTCTAGAAGCAACCAAGAACCAAGGGAAGTTCAGGGGGAGGACCTCTAGGTAGTACTGGCACTCAGCAAAGCTGACTGGCCTCAAACTGCTGTACCTGTGCCATCAACAAAAGTTCCACATAAACTTGCAGGAAAGAAGTGACATGCCTAGTCAGGAAGAAAATCAGAAAGATACTGCAACTCAATTAAGTGGACTTTTCCTAGCAGACAGAAAACATTAAATATCTACAGTCCATTTCTGTATCAGAAACATAGCTGAATGAGCCTATAATTAACACAAGACAGCACTTTCTGTTCCCTTTCAGTAACCAAAAGAAACAGGAAGCAAAAGCCTCAAGCTGAACCAATGTTTGATTCACGGTACTTTCAGAAAAAAAGTTTGCACTCCCCCCCCCTTCATTTTCCAGCAACCCTCTTCTATGAACCATTATGTTGAGACCAGCAGCTCATGGAATCAAGCACTCATATCACCAAAGAATATATTCCCTGGCCTGCTTCTCCCTTCCCTTCCCCATCAACATGCATAAGCACCTGCTTACTTGTGTAGGCCAGTAAACCAGTAAAGAAAATTAGCAGGCTTATTGCCAAAACCAGTTTGGTCCTCTGAGCAAGATAACAACATACTACTATTTAGCTCTTCAGCACTTTAGGAGCTATCGTTTTTCAAGTCCAACCAGAAGATGTACACATGGCTTACAGAGTTAGTCTTGGTTTACAGAGAACAAAGTTACATTTTCTGCTCTGCCACAACCTAAGGGGCCATGACTATCATGAATAGTCCTGTTGATCCAAATGGAATTGCCATGATACTTCCACCCTACCTCGCCATCTCTAAATCTGAAAAAATGAAACTACACTTCTATGTTACAGCAGCATTCCAAGGATAAATTCAGAGAATAGCTTCATATCCTTACCTTAATACTGTGGTTCCAGCTGTTAGTTTAAATACTCTGGTCTTAATCCTGGGTTAATACTGAACAGCCTGTGGAGCAAGAGAGAAAAGCAAAGACAAGTGTCAGTGGCATGTTTGTAGAATTATGTTCAACAAACTGTGTTCCAAAGTAGTTGCTAGGAGTTCTTTGGAGGTTCGAGCCAAAATTCTTTGTTTAAAAGTCAAAGCCTCCAGATTCAGACCCCGGAAATAGCTCTGATTTCTCAGAAATACAGATCACAAATTCTAGCAGCCTTTTCCTGTTTGGCTGCCTAAACAATGTTAGATACCATTTGAAATTTTGTAACTTTTTAAAGGCTCAGCTATATGGATATGAAAAACAATGTAGATATTTTAATTCCTAAATCAACAAGCAAGTGATTTACAGGGATCATATTTTATCAATAAATGAAGCTCAACTTCAACCTAGGCTCGGGACCTATATTTTATTCTTTACAACTCTAGAGAGATAAAAGAATAATAGCTCTATGTAGTTCAAAACTTTCCTTCTCATCGCTGTGAGAGAATCTATCATCACTGGCTATGTGAAACACTTAGCTGTCAACTGTAATAATTATTTATGCTTGCCACCTTTTTTGACATCTAAGCAACAGCAAATCTTTTAACCCATGGCTAACTGCATGACTAACTGCATGACTAAAGGCATCTCCTTTACACTACATTTATCTGTTTTTTTCTTCTAAAAGTACAAGATCCCTTGAAGATCACAGTTCTGTTCCCTGTGTCTGTATAGTACTGCAGGCATCATTTCACTCTGAGAGCAATCCTAAGTATGTTTACTCAAATTTAAGTCCTGTGTTATTTAATGGAGCTTATTTGCAGGAAAGTGCCCTCAGGGTTGCAGCCTCTGACATTCAAAGTTCAGAGCATATGTTTCCTTGACAAGGAGGAGTTTGTTCTGGCTCCTTATACAAAATCATAAAAGAATAATATGTACAGGACTCTGAACCCATTTTGAGTGCTCATTCCTATACTGGAGCAAACAAACTCATTGGATTTTCTTGTAGCTTTCCAACTATCCAAGAAAAGAAACTGATGTAAAGTACCAATAAAAACCTTCCACTTGACAATGACTCTCCCACCATGTATTGTTTCTTTCAAGGACCCACCCAGTACTTCCGGGCCGTGAGACTTGTTCTAGGCTTGTACTATTTGACCTGTTAGATGACATTAAAATCCTCTTTTCATAGCGCTAAGTTTACACATCAATTTTACTTCACTTATTATTTATTATTTATGCTTCAAACTAATCAGTGATTGAAAAATTAGGAAATAAAATTTATTATTACAAAATTGAAGAATTATGTCTTTGTTTATCTCTACCAATCCTTTCCCTGGCAACAAGGGTCCCCAATGTGGTGCCCAATGCCTTTCCTGGTGCTAGGCTTGCCAACCCCCTGATGGGGGCAGGGTTTTTCCCAATTTTGGGGACCCCAACCTGCCGCCAGCCAGCTGGCTAGTGGGGGCAGCCCCACCCATGAAGAGTTTTGGTGCGCCTGATGTGCCAGTGTGATGACATCACCGAGAGGTGATGTCACTGAACTGAGCACATCATGCGGGAGGATGCTCTAGCATTCAGATAAAAAAATCTATGGTGACGATAGAGCTTTTACCCAAATACTAGAACATTCCCTGAATGACATGCCCAGTGCTATGATATCACTTCTGGGTGATGTCATCACGGTGTGCATGCAGAGCACATACGGCAGAACACTCCAGGAGCCAGGCTGGAGATCCCCACCAGGCTTGAGGTGAGACCTGGCAACCCTATCTGGAGCCCACCAATTGTTCTTAGAAAATGGGAGGGGCCAGGTGGGATTTTTGCCCAGTAAGGCTTCTGATTGGCCACTGGAGATTTGATTGGCTGTGCAGATATTTTAAAAGTTACTTCAGACTACCGCTATCACCATAGCACAAGGATCTTCACTGCATTACTGTATGCATGGAAGAAAATATTTTTAAACAATATGTTCATTTTAAGAGGTATCCTGTTAAACAGAGCTTCTGCCAGAAATATTGAAGAGTTACTACTAGAGTTATGCATAACATCCCTCCCTGATATTTAGTAGTTGCCTCCACCTGAAGCATCCATTTTGTAATTGGTTCCACTTCCTATGGCAGCCATTTTGTGCCAGAATTCAAAAGGTGCCCACAGGCTCACAAAGGTTAGGAACCCCTACCCTACACTGTTTCAAATCAAGATTAACTGAGAAGCAAAATAAATGAATTTCAGGATCAAGTTTTTAGAATCTAGCATCATAACTGACTTGCTCTCTCCCTCAAGATGGCAGCCTGTAAGCATTCCCTTACCTTATGCCAAGATTCATGCAAAACTGCTGACTCACATCAGGGTAGAATATACTTAAACTACCAGCTAAAAGATGTAAAGTGAGAAAATAAAGTGCATCACGGCCTTTATTCAAAATATGCTTTCAGGAACTAAATCCCACACATTTTGGTGAAACATATCTCACTAAACATGCCGACATTATTTCAAAACAAGAACAGCATCTTTATAGAATCACAGAGTTGGAAGGGACCTTCAGGGTCATCTAGTCCAACCCCCTGCACAATGCAGGAAATTCCCAGATACCTCCCCTCCCACCCCCAGTGACCTTTGCTCCATGCCCAGAAGATGGGGGAAAAAAAACCCCTTCAAGATCTCTGGCCAAACTAGCCTGGAGAAAAATTGCTTCCTGATCCCAATGAGGCAATCAGCATTTCCCTGGGCATGTAAGAAAGGGCCACAAGAACTAAGCACTGATGCAACCATTCCTGCCCTACCTCTCACGATCTGCCTAAATTCACAGAATCAACATTGCTGTCAGATGGCCATCTAGCCTCTGTTTGAAAACCTCCAAAGAAGGAGAGCCCACCACCTCCTGAGGAAGCCTGTTCCACTGAGGAACCACTCTAACTGTCAGGAAGTTCTTCCTAATGTTTAGCCGAAAACTCTTTTGATTTAATTTCAACCCATTGGTTCTTGCCCGATCTTCTGGGGCAACAGAAAACAACTCCACACCATCCTCTATATGACAGTCCAAGTACTTGAAGATGGTTGTCATATCACCTCTGAGCTGTCTCCTCTCCAGGCTAAACATACCCAGCTCCTTCAACCTTTCCTCATAGGACTTGGTCTCCAGACCCCTCACCATCTTCGTTGTCCTCCTCTGGACACATTCCAGCTTGTCTATATTCTTCTTAAATTGTGGTGCCCAAAACTGAACACTAGGTGAGGTCTAATCAGAGCAGAGTAAAGCGATACCATCACTTCACATGATCCTGACACTATATTTCTGTTGATACAGCCCAAAACCACATTTACTGTTCCAGCTATAGAATCACACTGCTGACTCATGTTCAGTGTATGGTCTACTAAGAACCCTAGATCCTTTTCACGCATACCACTGCCAAGACAAGTCTCTACCATCCTATAATTATGCATTTGATTTTTCCTACCTAAATGCAGAACTTTATATTTATCCCCATTAAAATTCATTTTATTTGTTTTAGCTCAGTTTTCCAACCTGTCAAGATCATCCTGTATCCTGATTCTGTTTCTACCGTATTTGCTACCCCTTCCAGTTTAGTATCATCTGCAAATTTAATAAGCATTCCCTCTTTTCCAAGGGCAGAAATAAATTCTTTGAAACATGGAAGATTGTTTTTGAACCTTTGTTTTCTGAGTTGCTGGTAACAAGAACATTTGTTTCAAATGTCGTTGGACTTTCAACACTTGCCAGCAGAGGAGACCATTTTACACACAAAAACTGTGAGCCTCTTCCAGGATGAATGTCTCTCCTCAGTGCACTCTGCCTACTAAGATAATAGGTGCCTAACCTTTACACTTTAGAAAACTTCAGCTGCTGAAATTTTCCAAGAAGTAAATGTTTGCCATTTTTAGTTGCAAAATATAGATGCCATACTACAGTCTTATCAACTGAATGTAAATATGTGTGCTACAACCTGTTGATCTACATAAGTTTTCATAGCATGTGACTGATACGGAAAAATATTGCCAACTTTCTCATAAATATAGTCAGTAATATCTTCATGATCTGATCACTGATCACAAGAGGCCTCACTGATATGCAAAGAAAAGGATGTAAACTGGGGCTGCCAGCTCTGGGTGGGAAATACCTGGAGATTGGAGGGTTGGAGCTTGAGGAGAGTGGGGTATGGGGAGGGGAGGGACTTCAATGGGATATATTGCCATAAAGTCTTCCTTCCAAAGGGGCCATTTTCTCCAGGTGAACTGATGTCTGTCGCCTGGAGATCAGTTGTGATAGCAGGAGATCTCCAGCCACCACCTGGAGGTTGGCAACCCTACTGTAAACACAATGAATTACGAGGAGACTACTGATGACTGCTTGATACCAGACCTGAATGTCTCACATGGCTACCCAGGACTTATCTATAAATTTATTATGCATCCAACGAACCACAAAATATTTTAATACAGAAGGGTTAAGTTGCCCTTCTATTTCCAAAATCCATTCCCCAGCACATCTGGTTTCCATGTATATAAAAATGCCTTTGACATTCTGTTACAAACCTCAGGCCCTTCAAAACAGCTGTGACAGACCAAAGGAGCATTGACTCTGACAGTCTATCCTTCAGCTATCCAACATGCAACCTTTAGATAACATTGCAAAAGGCAGAAGGTGGGTATAGGGGAAATGAAACAATTAAGTGGAGGCAAGCAGAACTGAAAGAGAAGGCTAAAAGAGCTTGACTAACTACCCACTTCCTTGAAGAGTAGGTGGGTCTCTAGTGGGTTAACACACAACCCCTTTAGTGCCTCCTGTTTTTCCTTTTAGGACTGTCTTTACATGGGCACAGGCACAAGACATCACAGAATAGTAGCAATATAATTTCTAGCATTCAACTCATTTCTTAGTTGTAACTGTACAAATTACCTTTTTAACAACAACAAAATTTATATGCTGCTTCTCAACAAGACAAGGTTGCCTATTGTCACTGCTTTTGTTCATTGTGGTCCTTGAAATATTGAAAAGAGATGGAAGACAAGATGAAAGAATTGTAGGTGTAAAGATTAAAGAAGAATCTTTTAAGTTGACGGCCTATGCAGATGATTTGATGCTGGTTTTGGAAAAATTAAAGAGAACTGAAACGTTAATGATTAAGTTGAAAGAATTCAGTGTAGTAGCGGGTTTTAAAGTCAATAAACAGAAGACTAAGATGATAACAAAAATATGAAAATACAAGACCAAACAAAATTTATAAACAAAACAGGTTTTAAATTTGAAAAGAAGGTAAAATATTTGGGTATCACCTTGACTATTACAAATTGTATGTTATTTCAAAATAATTATGTTAAATTTTGAATGAAATTTAAAAAAAGATATGTTGAGATAAGATAAAGTTCAATTGTCACTTTTGGGAAGAATATCTGTGATTAAGATGAATGTCTTACCTAGAATGTTATTTTTTATTTCAGACAATTCCAGTTTTGACAACAGATGTGCCATTTAAACAATGGCAGAAAGATTTTTATGGCAAGGGAAAAGAAGACACAAGTTAAATATAAGATATTACAAAATGCAAAGGAAAGAGGAGGTTTGGGCTTGCCAGATTTGAAATTGTACTTTGCTGCTTGTTATTTAGTGTGGACGAAGGACTGGATCTTGTTAAAAAATAAAAGATTACTGGAGTTAGAAGGACATGATGTGAAGTTTGGATAGCACAGATACTTGATTTATGATAAAGAAGCTAAAGCTAATGCAGAATTTAATAACCAATATGTTAGACATGCCATTCTCAGGCTATGCAATAAATATAAACCTAGGATTTCTCTGAAAATACCCTTGTGGCTATTCCCACAAGCAGCTCATTTTAGAAGAGAAATTACAAGTTCGCATAAATGGTTAACATATTGTGATATATACAACAAGGTGACTATAAATTAAAATCTAGAGAAAATTTATTAACAGAAGGTTATATCTGTCATTGTTTTTTATATTTACTAATCTTGGAAAGGTTTAAAGTAGACAAAAAGTATTTTGATTTTGGAAAATTCTAGTCTGAATCTGAGAAAAAATTATGTACAAACGACAAACATTACTAAACTGTATAAATTCTTGCTGAAATTTGATATTGAGGAAGTGAAATAACATATGATGAAATGGGCTAAAATTTTGGATATGATATACAAATGGAACAATGGGAAAATATGTGGTTAAAGGGATAGAAATTTATATTAAGCTCCAGCCTTAAAGAGAATTTTTACAAGATTATGTACCACTGATATATATCTTCATAGAAACTGGCCAGAATGTATAAAGGTACTTATAGTATATATTGGAAATGTGAACATGAAGGGACATTCTATCATGTGTAAGAAAGCTAAAAAAATTCTGGGTATAAATTCAGCTATTAATATAGAAGATTTTAAAGACTAATGTACAATTGAAACCAGAGTATTTTCCTTTGGGATTAATGGACAAGGACCTGGAAAAGAGTCATAGAACTTTGTTTTTTATATATGACTACAGCAATGAGACTACTATGTGCACAAAAATGGAAGACTCTGACAATGCCTACAATAGAAGAATGATTAGAGAAGATGTTGGAACTTGCAACGATGGCAAAACTTATTGCATAGATTAGGGGAAAGACAATTAATTCAGTTATTACTGCCTGGGGACCCCTTATAAACTTCTTGCATGAAATAGATAGTAATGATTTGATGATTTATGAATAAGAAATGTAGATAATAGGGGAAAAAAATCTTTATTACATGTATAGAGTAAGAGAAAATTATGCAATCAAACCCATATTTGTTGGAGAACCAGGTTTGATTCCCCCACTCCTCCACATACAGCTCCTGGATGACCTTGGGCAAGCCAGAACTCTCAAGGACAATTCTGGAAAGAGCTCTCTCAGCCCCACCTACCTTACAGGGTGTCTGTTGTAGGGAGGGGAAGGGAAAGGAGATTGTAAGGTGCTCTGAGACTCCGAGTGAAGGGTGGGGTATAAATCCAATCTCCTCCTCCTCCTCTTCTTCTTCTTAATGATAATTTTAAAAATTGAAACTGAAAATTTATATACTGCCTCTTGCTGCCGAATAGTCTCAAGGCCGCTAACAACAGCTAAAATATTAACAGACATCAATTAAAAACACAACACAAATAAAACTAAAAGGCAGCGCACATAAACAGACCCAACTAATGAAAAGCTAAACGGAAGAGCTCTGCTTTGCAAGCCCTGCGGAATTTAGTTAAATCCCACAGGGCCCATGTACCATCTGACAGCTGGTTCCATCAGGACAGGGGCACCACAAGGAAGGCCCTTGTCTTGGTAGATGTCAGGCAAACATCCAAAGGGCCAGGTACCACAAGCAGGTTTCAGGTTAAAGACCACAACTGGGGGGGGGGCAATATGTTAGAAGAGACAGTCTGCCAGGTATGAAGGTCCCAGACTGTTTACTTTCAAATACTTAGACTGCATCTTTCCATCTAGCTCAAGGCAGTTTACAAACAATCTCGAAAACTGATTCATTACAACATTAAAAATAGCATCACAATACAGTATACCATTCCAAGAAGAGGTTTCTATAAAATATCAGATCATGAATGAAGTCCACCCGCTTCACAGCACAGAACCTACATCTAAAGCATCAGTTCTGCAAAAAAAAGAAAAGAAAGAAAGAATAAAGGTCTGACTTATGGGCATTCCTAAAAAGAGCAACAAAGGTACCCTATGACCAGATTCAGGCAGGTCATTCCTTTCCACACAGCTGGCACACCCACCCTCTCCTCCACAGAGCTAACCCCTCATGTCAGAACTTTGCACCACGTTTCAATTGGAAGGTGATCAGAATATTGATAAAAATTGGATACTTCTTGTTTATAATCACAGAATATTTGCTTCCTATGAAAAATGGCTACTTCAATTGCATAAAAGAAAGTCTGTAACTGATCTGTGTATAGACTTGGCAGTTCACAGAAGAAAGTCCATGAGAGGGTGGGAAAGCAATCCGATATTATACATTTGTTTGTTAAGATACTTATTTATTTATTTAAATTGGATTTACTAGGCCACCCTTCCCTACAAGCAGGGCTCAGGGCGGCTTTCAGCAAAATAGTATACAAAGTTCTTTAAGTTAAAACCAACATTTAAACCACATAAAAACAGTTCAGTAAATAAAACAATACACACACACAGCAGTTCCTTAATATTCATGTACCACCAACAAAATTAATAGGATTGAAAAGTGCCTGATTTAAAGAGACTGTGTCTATAGTTATTTTGGAGTAGCACTGGTTGAAGTTTCCTAATAGAATTCCCCATTGTGCCAGAAAACAGCTGTTCTTCCCCAATGGCAAAGGGTTTCTGCAAAGCCTTTGACTTTTGGGAACTGAATATTTTCTCTCTACTTATTTGCATCCTGGTAACATATAAAAGATTTTCAGCAAGCCATTCCATCTGTTTTTTGATTCCCATCCAACTGATTTCATTACTGTTAATTGGCTCAAGCAGTGGGTATTAATTTAATGAAGCAGACACAAGTGGTATCTCTTTCCTATGGGATCAAAGAACTACTGCACCCAAATTAAGCCAGTGTGAGGTTGATCAAGATGGGTAGCCATGTTAGTCTGTCTGTAGCAGCAGGAAAGGGCAAGAGTCCAGTAGCACCTTACAGATTAACAAAATTTGTGGCAAAGTATGAGCTTTCGTAAGTCATTGCTCACTTCTTCAGATGCACCTGCCACAAATTTTGACAGCATGGTGTCAAACTAGGATCTGAAAGACCCAGGTTCGAATCATTGCTCTGCCATGGAAGTTTGCTGGGTAACCTTGGGCCAGTCATACACTTTCAACCTAACCTACCTCAAAGGGTTGTTGTGAGGAAATGGAGGAGAATGATGTAAGCTGCTTTGGGTCTTCACTGGGGAGAAAGGTGGGGTATAAATAAAGTAAATAAACAGAATATGGGGGTAGGCTGGGAGGAGTGATAGAATCCCTCTTACTGCACTACATATAGAAGAATGTGTTTACTGGAAGGATGCAATCTATGAGTGCCAGGCCCAACCTGGCAACTTTTGGGAGGGTTTGGGGTGGGGACATGGGGGGACATGAGCTGTGTTGCTATGTCAGTTCTAGGAATACCTGGCTCAACCATAGTGTTTCTGGTTATTTCTAGTGCTACCAAATGTCACTTCCAAAGGCCTGGCAGCCCTAATGGGATCTTTGGCACATGGTTCTGCATTTCTCTTTGATGGAAGATTCCAGAAGCTCCTGAGAAGGTCCAGAAGATCTAACAACAGCACACTCACATTCCATTCTTTGTTTTGCCCAGTGAACAATGAATGTTTAACATACTTTTAAAATGTACCTGAAGAGAAAAATGAGTCAGATTTCATAACGATTCTCTTGAAAGCTCTAAGGGTCTCTTCTTGCAGGTTACAAATTTCATTGCTGTGCACAGGTTCTCTCATTTGAATTTTGCCTTGCAATCCTTGTTCTGAAGAGAACATTCAGTGTCAAGGCTGCTCAGTACATCTGCCATCATTATCATCAAGCCTGACAAACTCCTGGAAGAGATTCTTTGAGGCACACAGAAGTGTGAAGATAACAACAAAAGCAACTGACTTGCATGGCAAGAGAGTATATTGGTTCCAGCTCTAAACAATAGATAAATGAGTCACTGAATAATGGCCTCCGGGGGGGGGGGGGGGGGGCTACTGCAGTTTCTTCATTAACTGATGTGGAATCTTGACATTCACAGGTTTTCTCATAATTTTCAAGCAATCTACTTCCTTGTTCAGTAAAACATGCTGTATCAGAACTTATTTCTGGATGCTGGTATTCAAAGAACTCCACCACAGCACTGCCCTCACCTGGATAGCCCAGGCTAGCCCAGTCTTGTCAGATCTCGGAAGCTAAGCAGGGTAGTATTTGGATGAGAGACCTCCAAGGAATACGAGGGTCATGACTTGAAAGCAGGCAATGGCAAACCATCTCTTAATGTCTCTTGCCTTGAAAACCTCACAGGATGACCATAAATCAGCTGTGGCTTGACAGCACTTTCCACTACACTAGAAGGACAGATCTCTTACTGGAAAAGAGGAAGCAGCAATTTGCCCCACAGTTAAAGCAGACACTAGGAGGGATAAAAAAAGCTCTGTGCCATCCCAGTAATGACAGCAGCCCAAGTTATGTTTCAACTGCTACTGAGTAAGGCTGCAACCCACCATTACAGTTTGCTTAAAAAAAAAGGGATTCAAGCATCACATGCAAAGTTGTAGCCCCAGGACATATTCTCAGCTTTAACAGGAACAGGCAGAACCATCTAGAACTATCTACGGTGACTAGATCCATGGAAGAAATGGGCTCCTGGGCGTTCAGAAGTTTTCTGCAGAGGGCAGAATGTCATCAGGTGCAGCTTTTCTCACCCTGCATCATCTACATCCCTAGAACTTCAGCGCTTTTTCACAGGAGGAACACATTGATTCAACACCCAACTATATTAAAGCATATGTTCCTTTTAAATAGAACTTTGGAATAAACTCAAATCAAATCTCCAAAGTGAGTCTGCATTCCACATATTTCAGGTCAGTGGTTGCTATAACAGAACTCCAATCCAGAATATTATTGCAAAATGCAGTGACTTTTGTAAACCAGATGAGGACCATGAACTTAGATCTTGTAAACCTCAAACCAGCCTAATAAATAAACCTAACAATACCAGTGTAAGTCACTTGGGCAAGTTAATTGCCCCAAGGAGAAAAGAAGAACCACAACCAACTCCCTTACCTTTTATAAAGACTTCCCTGTCTGATAAAGAGTTATTCACACATAAGGAGCTGTTCAGAGCTCTGACATGCATGGCCTAAGCTAGCCTGATCTCATTAGATCTTGGAAGCTAAGCAGAGTTGGCCATGGCTAGTATTTGGATGGGAGACCTACAAGTAATACCAGAGTTGTGATGCAGAGGCAGATAATGGCAAACCACCTCTGCATGTTTCATGCCTTGAAAACCTTACAGGGTAGCCATAAATCAGATGTGACTTGATGGCAGCAACAATAACAAAGTATTTTGCATCTGCAGTGAAAAGTCAGGATGGTGCTCCTTCCCTTTTCATTTCAAAACTACACAAAGAAATTAGAGACAGGAAAACGGTGACCCTCTAAAATCTGTTGCCTGAACTGCCTGCTTCATATTGTTTTATGATAAGTCTGACTGTTGTATTAGATTTGGACCACTGCAGCAAATCTTGGAAGCACACCCCAAACCAACCAAAAACTCACCCTGAAATGTTGGAGTAGTCATTGTTTTACAGTCTAAGCCCTCCATGAAGATAGTAAACTGGCTCAGAAAACGAGCCTTTTACACAATCTAGCATTGTAGTACAGTGAAAATTCCTAGATTGGTCTTCTAGGGGGAAAGTAGATTATGGAAATTACTTCTTTCCTGCTGGGCATTTTCATCAGTGGGGAGATCCTCCCTTACTGCCATCATTTGCTAATAAACATGTGGAAAAGGGGATTGCCATGTCTCCCCAGGGTCTCCCCATGGCCACCTTGCAGACAGGAAACAAATAAATAACAATCATGCCCAGTTCCCTATACAACTTCAAGAGTTTGTTGCAGGAGAAAATCCTTGTAGAAAGACCTGAATACGTTTTATTTAAAAGTAAGCAAGCTTTCAAGTTGGAGAAAGAAATCACCAGTGGAATTCCACCAAGGGTCTGTCTTGAGATCCATTCAATTTGAGGTTTTATTAGCAGCTGGGGGTGGGTGGCGGGAGAAAACAGGCGGGAGAAAATCAGGACATTTATCAAGCTGGGAAGCATTATTAATAGAAATGAGAAAAGAAAAGTGAAGTACACAGATATTCCAGCAATTGGACGTAAGAAGTGTTGAAGAATACTTTTTATGCAAGTCATAGGGATGAAGAATCTGAATGTCTGGAAAACAGATCTGGTGCTCGCAGGGCAACTGTTCATCATTTTGTTGTCTGAGAAACAACAGACCCCTGCTCAGAGTAGGAGTTATCTTTTGCTTGCCTCAGCCACCCTGCATTGTTTAACTGAACTAATCCTCAACTCAGAAGAAACCTGGTTTGTTTGTTTTTGTGTCATATTATAACATGGCTACTATTGGTTAATCTGTAGTGAGAGTAAGCATGCAGGAGGGATGCCAGTTTACATGAAGGTAGGGCAAGGAACTGGAAAGTGCCCGAGCATGTTCATGATTTTTAAAAGCTCTTTTCGTCTCCTAATGCCTATGGAAAAGCGTGGTGGTGGTGGTGGGGGGGGACAGAAGAAGAAAAACCAGGTCAGCTGTTTTGTTCTGTCCATGTTTCCATAATCATGGGAAGTAAAATGGACATTACACTGCAAACTGTAACCCACAGTTACTTTATAGCAGTATTATGCCCCTTGCTCATCCTGACAATGCTCACTCAACAGATTTGTCCCTTCACCTATGAAACAATCCTCACTAATATTTATTGGTCTGTGACCTTAATGAATGAATTCATGGACAAGTGCATACAAGAAGCTTCCTGAGTGCCTTCAAAATGATGACTCTTCTTAGGCACATCTGGATAAACCATGTTTGGGGCCTGAGAGTCTCCAAAGAGAACTTTTAACTGTCCTTTTAGTTACAGATATTCAAAAGCAACCAATGAACGGGTTTTTAAATCTGACTGTTTTCATTCTTGGAAGTGGGGGTGGCAACAGCTTTACACTCTAACCTCCAACATGCCAAGTTTTTCTGATAATCTGCCCAGGCACACTTTGGGGTGTGTGGGAGAAGAGAAATCTGACCTTTATTTTAGTGCCAACATGGAAACGGCTTTCTTCTGAAAGACAGGCTTTTTCTCAAGTGTTACATTTTTAAAGGTTTAAAAACCACCATCCCTTCACCCAAATATTATTGAATTCTGCTCAAATCTATGCAATGCACTTCATCCCATCACCTTGGTGTGCTTTTTAACTCCCACACCAAAAAGCCTGGTAGATGATAAAGTCCAACTCAGCTGTATTACATTGGTCCTGCTGGTACAGGATCTCCATTAAATAGAAGGAAAGTCTAGTGGAAGCGCTGCTTTTTTCTGGCTATAACTCTGCATTCAGTACATATCCTACCTTGAATACTAGAATACACACATTTGAGCCTACTATTTTATATCAGGATTGTAATTTCCCTGCTGCCCAGTTTATATATGCGTAATAATCTAGGCTAGCACTAATTCACCATTCTCCTTTAACTAATCAACTTGACATAGATCATTCAAGCAATTTCCATACTATGAGGGGAGGAGACATGGTAGCAAAAAGGCACAGACAGTAGTAGAATACCCTACAGCTTTTTCCTAGTAAGTACTCATATTCACAAGATAATGTAAAAATCAATTAGTACGAGTAGCTACAGCTTAATATGCTCTAACTACACTTAGCATCTGAGGAATGGCTTTACACAATAACATCCTGGAACAAAAATGTGTTCATGTTTAAAGTGCCATAAAAATTGTTTCTTTCAGCTGTAACGGATTAACATAGTTATTGTAACCATACTTCAGTTCACATAAATCAAACTGCCAAAACAAGATATAAAGATTATTTCCTTACATTCATAGGGGGAAAAAATTAAGATAGCAAACCAATTTATAACCTATAGCATACTCTACAGCATATTTTAAAAATGTTAAGGATTGACATTTCACAGAGACTCCAAAAGGCTTAAAGCTGATTGCCGACATACTAGCATGCTTATTAACAGCAGGACTGCCACCCAAGAGTTTGTAACTGGAAGTGACATCACACATCCCTCCAACACACTAGCAATCCCTCAAAATTCTATTTACTTAATTACAATATTTATACCCTGCATTTCCTCCTGGTTAAATAACAGTTTAAAACATTTTCTGTTAAAACCAAAAATAAAACCCCAAATTTCTTCCCCCTCCCTCCTGAAAATATGTTTGCCTTTCAACCCTCCACAAAAGCCCTGGCAAAGAGGCAGGCCTTACAGTGCCTCCTGAAGATTTCCAAAGAGCCCCCCACCCCACCTTTTCAGGGAGGTTATGCCACAGAGTGAAAGCCATGATGGAAAAGGCCCAGGCCTTCATTGATGCCAGATGGGCCACAAAAGGGGTTGTCTGACAACCACAGTTAGCACACAGGGACATATGGAAAACAGTCCTTCACATATTGGGGTCCCAAGTTCTGCAAGGCTTTAAAAGTCACAACCAGCACCTTGAATTGAGCTTGGAAACAGACTGGCAGCCAATGTAGCTGTTTCAAAATGGGCAACATATGTTCCTGGCAACTAGCCCCTGACAGTAGTCGGGCTGCTGCATTCTGGAACAGTTGTACTTTCCAGGTTGTCTTCAAGGTGTGCTGCACACAGAGTGTGCTGCAGTAATCCAAGGCATTCTTCAGGGGGTCTGAATCCACTTGTCCTTGATGGAGTGACCCTGGCTTTCTCAGAGCAGGTTAAGAGCTGGGAGGTGTTCATGAACCCTGCCTTCCTCTTTGAAAACTAGGTTGGTATGGTGGCCGGAAGAGCCTTCTGTCAGCTGCATCAGATATGCCAACTCAGTTATTACCTAGACTTGGCCAATCTGGCCATGCTGATCTGTGCTTCTGCAACCTTCCAGTTATGAGACTGGAAGTGACGCCACTTGGCTATGAGTTCTGGCTCCACAATTTCACTTGCTGTTGTTGCACTGGGCAGCAGCAGGGCTTGCGGGTGGGACTGATCAAGACTGTTGCCCAAGGAGAACTGTTGCAAACCAGAAAAAGACCGTAATGATGGGAGGAAACATTTCACCATTTTCATCCCAGCTTCTGTCACCCTGTTGCAAAGAAAATTAGCACCAGGCCCACTTGACCGTAGCCTACAATGAAGTGACCAGTTTTCCTCTATTGGATTACTGATGGAATGGTTGTCAGGAACACACTGCTCCTGATGGACACTGAAGTTTCTATTGGCTTGTTCACTAGCTTAAAGGTTACCTAAACTTTAATGCCTGTAACTCCAATGATTTGAATTCTGCCACAACTGCCCGATTCACATACTACAAATCAGCATTAGGGCTGTTTCCAAGTTCAGTGGGCCTTGGCAGCTCTTTGCAGATGTTCCATTTTGGCAAACTGGGAGCTCGCAGGCACCAGCAGGCTCCAGGTTTGTATGAATTGAAAATCTTCAGAAGGCTCCTGTTAAACTTAAATACTAACTGAACAGGCATTGCTGATTCCAGTGGAACTGCCAAGTATTAAGTGGCAGAATCCAGCTGTTAGGAAACAGTGTGCTTTAAACCGGGGGGAGGTTTACAGAAAGTTTGCAGAATGTATAAAAGTTTCAGCCTAGCTAAGAGCAATTCTTAAGGGTAGGACTTCAAGAATTTTGTATCAAGCTTTCCGATGTGGGTCACATGACAGCTAGATGCCAACTCATTGCAAAGACTCCTTCATTCTCAAACATGCATAAAATTCTAATAATATTTGCAAACAGAGAGCACGACTAAGACTGAAAAGCCAAGGAACAATTCAAGTATTCATATTATCACTCATTAGTGCTTTGCCCAGTTGGTTGGAGGCACTAGTTATATTTCCAGATCTCACGCAGCAGGATCCAATTCACCCTTACTTGGAGGCAAGCCCTGTAGATTTCATATGGGGACTTGCATTCTAGTCAAGCATGCTTAGGATTTCACAATTAATGCTCTTCCTGGATACTGGATAGTTCACAACACACTTTCCAAGCAAATACTTATAGTCATCACATTTTGCATTTTGTTTTCATTTCATCAGAACTAAAACAGAGCTGCAGAGGAAGATGACCATTTGGACTGTGTAAGATTTCTCCACAATAGTTAGAATTAAGGTGGCCCCTTAAAAGAGAAAATGTAGCATGTTTACAGAGCTCTTGTGCAAAAAGGTGCTTCTAAATGACCAGATATTTAAAAACAACAATGCAAGCACTAGCTCTATGCAACAGGAATGGAGCATTACCTAGTGTCCATGCCATGGGAAAGGAAGCTCTTTGAAAGGGAAGGCAGCCTTCCCCAGCTCCAATAGCTCCCCACCCTTAAAGGCAGCACTATGAGATGGGCAGGTGTTGCCGGAACTGAAGGGGTGGGGGAATTCATACAGCCACCATCACCACCAATGTGTTCTGGCCTCAGCACTCATTAGATGAAAAACCTGTTCACATGTTACAGTAAACATGCATATAACCTGTGTACACTTGTTTGTAAGAAAGAGCCAACACACATTTAATCACACAGTCAGCTATATGTGCACTGAATGTAACCTGAGAACAAATGTATAACAAAAAAACAAGAGTACAGTATAAAAGCACTGCACACATGGTCATTAGGGTTGCCAACCAGGGACCAGTACCTAGATAAATTTGGGTTTCAATCACATGTTCAGCTATATGTGCACTGAATGTAACTTGAGAACAGGCAGGGGTCATTTGGGGCTGGAGCAAGGTGGAGCTGAGCTCCGCCAGCCCAGGAGTGGGCACTAGGGCAGCCATGGGCTGAATCAGATTCTCTGATCTGATTCAGCCCACAGCCAAATTGCTGCAGAAATTCGGTGGTGGCTTAAAAAGCAGCTGGAGGGGAGGGGGTTTGAGGGAGAGGCTCCAAACTTGCAGGGTAGCTGCTGGGGCCTCCCCCCAAATCCCCACCAAGTTTCAAGACAATTGGACCAGGGGGTCCAATTCTACGGGCCCCGAAACAGGTTGCCCCCATTCCCTCCATTGTTCTCTATGGTGGGAAAAAAGTAACGTTTTTTCCCACCATAGAGAACAATGGAGAGGATGGGGCAACCTGTTTGGGGGCCCGTAGAATTGGACCCCGTGATCCAATCTTCTTGAAACTTGGTGGGTATTTCAGGGAGAGGCCCCCAGCAGCCACCCTGCAAGTTTGGTGCCTCTCCTTCGTACTCCCTCTCCTCCAGCCCCTCATATACCCTATGAGTTTTTGCCATTGACTTCAATGGACCATAGGGTATAATGGGGCTGAAACTGACATTTGGCCGGTGATGTCAGGGGGCGTGGCATATGCTAATGAGTTATGCTAATAGGTACGCTAATGAGCTCCTGCATCTCTTTTTCTACGAAATGACCCCTGAGAACAGGTGTATAACAAAACAACAAGAGTACAGTATAAAAGCACTGCACACATGGTTGTTAGGGCTGCCAACCTCCAGGTGGTGGCTGGAGATCTGCTATTACTGATCTCCAGGCAACAGACATCGGTTCTCCTGGAGAAAATGGCCATTTTGGAACTGGATGCTATGGTATTATGTCCCAAACCCTGCCCTCCTCAGGCTCTACCCCCAAAATTTCCAGGTATTTCCCAATCCAGAGCTGGCAATCCTAGCAGTCAATGTAAGAGCCAGTTTGGTGTAGTGGTTAAGTGCATGGACTCTAATCTGGGAG
Organism: Lepidodactylus listeri; assembly: GCA_029233225.1. Classification (NCBI taxonomy): domain Eukaryota; kingdom Metazoa; phylum Chordata; class Lepidosauria; order Squamata; family Gekkonidae; genus Lepidodactylus; species Lepidodactylus listeri. The sequence continues at coordinate 67,610,538 of JARCFY010000002.1, forward strand.
AACCGGGTTTGATTCCCCACTCCTCCACTTGCCCCTGCTGGATGACCTTGGGCAAGCCATAGTTCTGGCACAGCTGTTCTTGAAAAAGAGCAGTTTCTGTCAGAGCTCTCTCAGCCCCACCTACCTCACAGGGTGTCTGTTGTGGGGAGAGGAAGGGAAAGGAGTTTGTAAGCCACTCTAAGACTCCTTCGAGTAGTGAAGGGTGGGGTATAAATCCAATCTCCTCCTCCTCCTCCTCTTCTTCCTTGTGAACAAGGCTTATATGTCCATCTATCCAGGCAACTGAACTCATTTCCAATCTCAACACTTTCCTATAAACCCATTTCTAACTTCATTAGAGGTACAAATTGAATATCCACAGCTTATAATACAGAAGATCAAATATTTAGCAGTTGAGGAAGTATAATGAAATGCTGAATAAGAAGAAGTAAACAGATAAATGGGACAGCAGAGGTGAAAAGAAAATGCAAGCCTGGGCCTTCTCCCCCTCAGAGAAAACTAATGTAAACAGGAATAACAGTTCTGTCTAGGAACAATCAATCCCTCGTGACAGATAATGAGGTCTGATCAGCTGTAACAGTTCCTCTGAGAGGAAATCAAGCTATTCTAAATGCCGGGAACTAGGGGAAAAGATAACAAATACCACTACTCAACTGGGGCAGAACAATGTCAATGATCTCTCTTCTGCTCTAGGTGAGAAAATAACATCCCAGATAGTTCACACCTGAAAGGATTGTGATGCAATTGGAATAGAAGTAAAAATTTAAACTTTTGATCAACCAAAACTTTAAAAAATGGGATGGCCGTGGAAACGGACATTAATGTTGTCTGGATTCTCAGGAATAAGTGAAAGACCATAAGGTGTTGATGCTGGAGAAAACGGCTAGTGTGGAAGTGCTCCAAGTACACCAGGAGGCAGCATCAGACCATCAAGTTGGCAATTTATCTTTCCACTCTAATCCTTGCAAGAGCAGCTGCCCTTTCCCTATCAGCTCTAGATAACTGTAGCACATGCACAAATGCTGAGTTCACCATAAAGCAACTGATGCATGCATACAAACACAAAACTTAGCATTACAATATCTAAAAACTGTGTTGATAACTGGGCTGCCTCTTAGGAATGCTCAGGTGCTTCTCCAGCTCTTGGGGGGAAATAGTCAACACCGTCAAGGCTTGCAGCACCTGCAACAACCATCCACCCACCCACCTCCATTCCTTCACCTCCACCCATTGTTACCTTTGATTAAGGATTTGAGAATCTGCCCTATGAAGGCTCAAGTGAGGCTGGCATAGTTGCTTTGAGCAATCATCTGGATGTTATGACTGAATAAGGGATTCCTGGCCAGGGAAAATAATGGCTGGGAGGTAAATTCAGGTTACCAGATGGGCATTAATACACAAGCATGTTCCTTTTTACTCACCTTCACCTTGAATTGTGATATAGGTTATTATGCATGCTTAAAACTACTTACAACCCTTGAGGGGATGAGCTAAAGACCTAAGAAAGGTACTAGAGTCAGAAGTCAACATCAGCTCATCTTTCAAAGCCAGCAAATTAATGCTCCTTCTGAACTTACAAAGAATGACAAAGAAATGGGCTGATATTAATGTGCCTTGCAGTTGTGCACATTGGCTGAACTATACTGTATCAGAGCACTTCTTTCTTACTCTTCCAGTCACTATTGAACACCAGGCCAGATACTTCTTGATTTAAATGAGGCAATGTTCGATCATCACGTGGCCCAGGTTAAGAAGAAGTTTGAGAAACCAATGGCACCAGCTGGAAACCTCTGCATGAGGATAAATAGTGAACTCAGTTTTAATTTATGTTGTTTTAAATTGTCTTCGTAGTCTATAGTTATACTTATATGTTTGAAATTTTGATATGTTTTGATATTATCCTGTAATCCGCCCTGAGCCCGCTTGTGGGGAGGGCGGAATATAAATTTGAATAATAAAATAAATAATAAAATAATAAAATAAAATCTAAGGTGATCTAAGCTGGATAATTCAGACCAAGTGTCATGATTACTTTGAGAAGGGATTACAAATGGGGAATTTTCAGTGTGGTTTTTTTTTAAAAAAGACATTTCTATTCTAGTTTAGTAAACTAAATTAATTAAGATCCAAAGGTAAGATCCCTCTACACAGAGCAATCAAATGTGACAGTGTATAGGGCAAACCATACAGCTCTTGACCCTGCAGAAAGTCTTTTTAGATTTACTTTCATGCCCAGAGTCAACTAGTAATTCAGTTTTTGTTGTGATGAAGCAGAGACCACAAGTGAGCATGCATATGCTAAACACGTTACAAAATGTGCCAGTCCACATATATAGGGGAACAGCAGGCCCACCTGCCCCATCTTCTGTATGTGTTCGTAATAGCCTGTGAAAGACAAAGGCTGTCTCCATGCAGTTGGAAAACCTACATAAGGCCAAATCACGCATGGGCTCTTTCACAGATTAGGACAGGCATCTGTAGGAGCCAGAGCAGGTCCCACAGGCAGGATCCCACTACCCTCTGCTTATGCAGATGTACATACTTTATTATGTGTGTTCACTCTCACTAAATCCTGCTTTAGGGAAGTTTTTGCTTTCAAGTTAAATTGCAATGCAAGCATTTGCCATACTAAATATGTTCCGCTGTACTAATGATGGCTCTCCAGTTGCCACGTTCTGGCAGTCACACTGCTTAAGGTTGCCTCCTTGCCGTCCTTTTCAATAGTAGCTCCTGTCTCATGGAATGGGCTCCCTGATGGGGTTGATGGAAGAACCATCCTTAGAAGTCTTCACAAGGTGCTTTAAAGCTATTTTATTTGCCAGGACTTTTAATGATTTGTTGGGGAGAGGGTTAATGAGGTTTTATTGTATGGTACATGGTTTTAACTGACAATTGTAAGCTGTCTTGTATGACAAAGGCAAAATGTAAACATTTTTATTAATTAATAAATATGAATAACTAAAAGCAGCCAGCTGAAAGCTTTCATTAGTTAACATTACCTTAGAGCAAAAATACCATAGCAGCAACTGCAGTATCCTACAAACACTGTTTGTTTAACAGCCTTTTTCTTATCAATTTTCTTATCTATATCTATATCTATATATTGTAATTCTTTGACACAGGTTTTTAAATGTGAGGAGTTGGCAAGAGCCATATCATGCTTTGCAAAACATACAAGCCTGAATCCCAGCAACAACAGCCTTCAGTTATTTGTTACAAGCCAGTGGAAACAAGGCAGTTTCTGGTATCCATAACAACCTGCATTTATGCACAGGAATTCCCCAGTGAATGGAGTGATCAAAAATTATTCATGAAAAATAAGTGTGACTCTTGCCTCTAGCAGTGTGTGGAAATTACCAAGCAAGGCTCCCATCTCTTCTCACAGCCTCCTTTTTTCTCTCCCACTCCTCAAAACACAGAGTGCTGCTTTTCTCAAAAGCACTAAGTACCGCTAAGCAATAATGTTCTTCACCTTCAAGCTAAATAGAGACGTGCAATGCTTGAAGCTAACATAAAGGCCCAGTTTCAAACTACATGTATGGCTCACAAATGAGTTTGTTAGAGAGCCACTGCTTCCAAGTTTGGTCACTCCCTTAGAAGACAGCAACAAGCCAAAATACAAACCCGAATAACAATAACCAGCTTAATTTCACTTAATAACTACTTCAGTCACTGCTTACCAAAGGTCACCCATCACCTTCCAAGCTTAGACTGGAATATTGATCTTAAATGCAGTAAAACTACCCACTCACCATGTTTCTCCATTAGGCATAGAGAACTGTATCTTTTTCAGGAACTCCACTTCAGGTACATTTCAGAGAGATAGTGCGAGCGGATACTCAGGAAGAGATACTCACAGTGACTCTGAGTTCCATACAGATTTTCCACATCTCATTATGCTCTTTCACGGGCTTTAATCAATCTTAACTCTTCCATTTTCAAGGAGATTAAGGCTATGGAGTTGCATTTACCAAGAGAAAGTCCATGTTGGATTCCCTGGGGTATACAATGACAGGATGGCAGAAGACCCACTGCATCTCAGACCTGAAATGTTGTAGTATTTTTGCAGTTTATCAAAGTCTATCAGTGTTTACAAATGCCTTATTAGGAAAGTGGGGAAAGCACTGGCTCACAGCATTACTATGGACCACAATTAAGATGCATTGTGTGCTGAACACTCTCAAACAAGCAAGTCAGCCTACAGCAATGCATTTGCCCACATGTATTTGTTCTCCCAATGTTAAATCAGCCATGTCTGTATTACCCAGATCCAGAGAGCCTGTTCTGTCAAACCTCCTCTGTTAATATAAGAAAAAAGGGGTAGATTTTGCCTGATTCCCCTTCTAGATTGCAGTCCTCCATGATCTACTGTCCATGAGATGAGTTTTCGCTCAATGCTCAGCAATGGCTTTTTGGGTGTCACAGTGGAAGATGCAGAGGAATATGGGGAAGATCCATTTTTGCAAACTCCCTGCACTGGCCATTTGTAGGAGCCAACATTGGCCTTGCATAGACTTACAATGATATTAACTCAGTTAGTAAGTGTGGAACTCAAGCTGAGAATGTGGGGGTAGTAGCTTTCAAAATCTTTCCCAGAGCAAGAGAACTCCTCCCAACTGATATTTCACACAGTAGTGCATTTAAGGCCTCAGGTTTACATGAAGTTCCATGATTCTTTCTCAAAACATATAGCAGAGATAAGCTGTAAATTGGGGCAAAGGGACAGCACTTGGTGAGAGGCTGCTGAACTTCCTTACCATCCCCCTTTTCAGCTGAAAAAAACCCCAAATTAGTTAGTTGAGCTGCCAGTGATGGAAAGCTTGACATTCCAGAATAGTCGATGCAGCATCACTAATTGGATTCTAACACTACAGGGAGGCAACATATGTACAGCATCCACTATAAAAGTAACAAATGATTATGATGGCTACATCCCTTTATCGCTCCTATGATTGAGCAGCACATTCTTGTAATGGGCTCCATGCTTCTCATAGAATTGAAAGGTACAAAGTACGTCATGTCAAGGGAATGGAAGACACCTTCCTCCCAATCCTAATTATATGCACCCTTCCATGGCATAGCTAGCTGTGCTGCTAGAAGTAAAGCTGTGACTGTGTTCCAGTGCTAGCCTAGGGATATCTTACCTCTCACCTAATCCTTTAGCTGCTGCATTCAGGCAGTGGGTAATGAGATCAGACCATAAGACACAAGCACCAAATTTGCTGAGGTATAATTACTACCAGAGCTCTGCTGTACTAGTTTACGAAATGTGCTCACAGCACCTCTGATCCCAGTGGTCCAATCAGCACTTCTTATTAACACCTTCTGAAAATTCTATTTCCGCCCCTCCTGTATTTGCACATAACACATGAATGGTTCATTTATGAAACCGACAAGAAGATCACCGTGTACTTTTCCTCACTCCTCCTCAATATCCAGTCCTTGAAGTTCAGCATGACTAACAGTACTTGTTACCTCTGCTTCCTTGGTAGCAAAGTATAAACTGAAGACTGTTCTCAAGACAATGACACTACAACATGCAATAACAATTGGGGGGGGGGATATACTGAACAGCAGTATATAGAAATGGGATATAAAGCTTCTGGTTTGCACAGACAAAATAATAAAGTAGCAACTTCAAAATGGCCTTGATCTGTGTTTTATGAAATAATATGTATTGATACCCAGCTGTTCTCCCCACTGTGGCCCCAAAGCAGCTTACTACATTACCCTCCAGTCTACCATTTTATCTGTTTGTATACCCTCCCTCCTGAAAGAAACATTATCATCCATGGCAGCTTTCAAAACAGTCATAATATAAGGCCAACCCTTTACAATAAAAAGAAGTAAGATAAAAAAGTTGGAGCAGAAACAAATTAGAATTTAAACAAATGAGAAAAAAGTCTTTGACTTGCACAAAAAGTTTGGGAACCAGGGGAGTGTATTCCAGGGGGGCAGATCAGCCACTGAAAGAAGCCTGGCACTCTTTCCCCTGTATACTTGGAAGTACATCCCATTGCATAAGTAGCTCCTAAGTAGTTCAGGACTCACCAGTTCAGAAAGATGATGGAAAAAGCATGGGCTCAGATGTTCCCCCATGTCAAAAGAGAGGAGGAGGAGGAGGAGGAGGTTTTATACCCCACCCTTCACTATTCGAAGGAGTCTCGGAGTGGCTTACAATCCCCTTCCCTTCCTCTCCCCATAACAGGCACCCTGTGAGGTAGGTGGAGCTGAGAGAGCTCTAAGAGAGCTGTGACTGACCCAAGGTCACCCAGCTGGCTTTATGTGGAAGAGTTAGGAATCAAACCCAATTCTCCAGATTAGAATCTGCCACTCTTTACCACTATACCAAGCTGGCTCTCAAACTGGAAGCTAAAAAGGTGTGTGCATGCACACACACACACAAAGACTTATATCCTTCTGTTTTTCCTGATACACTAAGTTTCTTCATGTAGGACATTTTTGATGGAAAGGAACATTCTCCTGAATTCTGAAGTGGGTAGGAGGAAGGCTGGGTCACAAACTTTTCCTGACCATGCAGGTTGCCTATTACTGAACTTGGCAAATGGGATGCCTAAATGTGCTGCTCTTCTGGCTCTAGGAGCTGACACAGGAAGCTGCCTCTGCTCTCCAACTTTGTCCATGCCTTGCTCCTGTTCAAAATCTCAAGAGACTTGCTGGGCATAACAGTGTCATGCAGTGGAAAAGGAGAAGTGGTGGCGCAAGAAGGTGGTTCAACAAGATGAAGCAGATCAAGGCATTTGAAATGTTCCAGTTTTCTGGCCCAAGTGCCTGTTAAGGATGTTGGTGTGCTCACACAGGTAATTGACAGATCAAGATTATGCTATAGTCCATTTCCCATGCAAAATTCTGTCCTCTTTCCTGTGTATTTCCAAAAACTGGTACCTGCTTCTCAACCACTCTCCCTCAACACAGAAAAAAAAGGGGGGGGGACTTGTGGAGCCTGTCTTTGCATTTTCTAATGTTCTAGGAACCACACATACTGGTCCTGCCTTCTTGCTGTGTTCAGCCTCTCTTAAATCTCATCTACAAAAGTCTCCTAGGAGCACAACCCAAAGGTACATAGGGTCTGAATAAGAGATCAATACCCTCCAGTTTCCCAGTGTACAGATCATGTATATAGAGTGGCTGCAGCACGTACCCATTATAGACAGCTGCCTGCCTCATAGAAGGATGCTTGGCTTTCAATCACCCAAAATACTATGAGTGGCCTCAGCACCCTAGACCTTTTGTGACTGCCCCATTTTGTCCATTCCCTAGCCTCAGCACTCCATAAATTCCCACAGGCTCAATCTGGTGTGAACTGGGTTTTAAAATCAAGCACTGAGAGAAAGTGCTGCTGAATAACAATTTCACACAAAAAACCACAGTAGTCAAACTACTTCACTCCTAAATCATTTTTAAAGCATAGCAGTTATGAATGCAGGCATCCTAGATTTATCCTGGCTTGTTCACCAGTGCTGTCCTCCCCAGCTATGGAGTAAAATGAAACCAACATTTGCTGAGGCCAGTGATGTAGCTTTTCTGGGAAAACTCTGAATGTAAAATGAAAAGTTTGAATAAATAATTTAAATATTTAAATAATACCAGCAAAATTTACATAATGTTAGTGAAAGCAGGCCACTACACCCTGCACAAGCACCAAATCCTATGTTTGTCCCATCTAGCATAATTAATTTGCAACACAACAGCCCTGACAGCATTCCAGAGACTATATGTACTTATGTGGGGCAGAAAAATTTCCATGGAAAAATATATCTTCAGAAGACTTTTTGGAAAATTTTCTGCCCCCCACTGGCTCAATCAAACCAATATGAGTGATTGAATCTAAATTTCACAAACTATAATTAAAATAAATAATGGTTTCCCGTTATATCTGAATAAACAGGAAAATCCCCTTCTTGGTAGGCTGTCTGGCAAACACCATCAAAGAGTATGATGTAAATTTTATTGTCCACAAAACTGGAATCACAACTTTTTAACCTAAATCAAAGCTACTCAAGGCCAGACATGAGCTTTAATATTACAGAATTCAACTGATATTGGGCAAAGGAATCATGCTCCTATATGTTTATAATGATAGCAGTCAAAGGAAACTGATATTTGAATAAGGATGCCTCTGGTGTATGCTCTGCTGGCATCCCATATGGGTCCCTATTTTAATTTAGGGAAAGTGTTGATTAGGAAGTATTCATGAATTTCTTGCATATATTTCTCATTTTTAGAACACACACTAGGAAGGACCAAAAGGAATTCAAGTTTAAGATGATGTCTAACTAGTGCATTTTTATCCCACCCTTCCTCCAAACTGATCAAAATGGGTGCATGTGGCTCACTTTCTGTGAGACATCTTCGCAACAGCCTTCTGAGGTTAGGCTGACAGTATATGACTGGCGCAAAGTCCCCCTGCAAGCTTTATGTCAGCTTAGAGAAGCAAACCCAGGTCTCTCAGAGTCAGTGTGGTATAGTGGTTAGAGTGTCAGGGACAAACTAGATGAAATGAGCGCACTGCCATTTTGTAAGAGTGAGCTCCCACCAGGGAACTCCTTTTAACTTTATCATGCGGCCTGATTCTGGTCACAACTAATGTAGTGCCGGGAGAGGGGAGCTCCCTGCCTTCATTTTTCTGACTTGAACTGGTGCCAAGTGGGGATATGTACAGGTAAATGATAGATAAATAATTGAAGTAGAAAGGTACAACTGTACTTGGGGTTGCAGTGAAAAACTCTAGAATAAGCAAAAATCCTATTTCCTTTATAAAAATGCCCTCCTGAACAACTACATGGTGACCATGAAAATGAATATATTCTCTAGAGTACTCCTCTCGGTCTGAAAATGTTCCTGTCCCTATTCCACTGCAGACAATGGGTTGGATCCAGCACAAAATCTCCACTTGTGCTAAAATGCTTGCTGAAACAGAAATGCAAGAAAAAGACAATGATAGCTTTTTGCACAAAGTCAAACTTATTGTATTCCCCACTTGAGCTTCTGTGTCTACAAGATCTGAGCCCCATAATATACAGAGAGGAAAGCACACGGTAATCCATAAGATCTTGTGCCAGAAGAACTGCACTCAGACCATTTATATTTCTGTTTATGCAATGTTAGATCCAAATCAATGAAATTACAGCAAAAAAATTAAGCTTCAATAAAACAAAATAAGCTCCAAGAGTAGCACTAACAACTTTGCAGAAATAATGAGAGGAACAGCATGTTAGAAATTCCTTTTAGCGTATGATGAGACCTACAACAATGTAAAAATGCATTAAGACACTCCTGCAGAACTATACTGTGAACTAACTGCAATATTCCATCATCATATTTAATCATGATCCTACATAGGCAATAATGAAAACAAAGACATGAAAGAATATAATCTTTTATTCTTTCAACACTTGACATTTGGGACAAATTTATGGAACGTCTGAGCCCTGAAGTATCACTATTAGCCTAATTTATTTCTAGTCAATGATTTAAAATAACAGTTAAATAATCTCTAAATGCTGGAGATGTAATTAAAAACTACAGCAGCCTTCCACACATGGTAGAGTCGTCCAAAAATACAGGTATCAGAGTCAGATATTGAAACAAATTAAACAGATGACAAAATAAGATTTACAGTGCCTGTACCAACAATAAAGCTGTTGGAACAGAATGCACATTATTCATTTTGCAGTTCCTGACAACAAGAAAGACTATCGCCAAAAAGGGGAAATGAAAAAAACTTCCACAATTAAAGAAGTTACAAAGGTATGTCATGCTGTTCCAAGCAATAATTAAGCCAAATGAATTAAATCTGGCATCTGTCTGAGATTTGAAAACTAATATTTGGACTATGGATGGCAGTACCGGCATCCACATTCACACATATTTACATTTTTCAGATAATAACAATGTATACTTGTATAAGTGAAAATATTTGAACACATGAAGCTGTTTTATACAGAGTCAACTCTAGGGCTGCCAACTGTGGGTTGGAAAATAACTGGAGATTTGTGGCAGAACCCAGGAAGGACAGGGTTTACGAAGAAGAGGGACCTCAGTGGGTATAATGCCATTAAGTCCATCCTCTGAAGCAACCATTCTCCCAGGGGAACTGATCTCTGTAGTCCAGAAACCAGTTGTAATTCTGGGAGCTCTTCAGCCCCCTCCTGGAGGCAGGTAACCCTAGTCAGATCATTGGTCTATCAAGGTCAGCATTTCTGCTCTGACTGGATCTCCAGGGTCTTACACCAAGGTCCTTAGCATCACCTCATGCGTAATGTTTTTAAATGGTAACACCAGGGACCTAGGACCTTCTGCATGCAAAGCAGACACTCTGTCACTGAGCCAAAACACTTATTACTGTTACTAGAATATTTGATCACACTTGATCTTATTTTAATTCTAACAAATATGAAAGAGAGAAATAGTGTACACTCATTTTATTCTTCCTACTGAGAATAATATGAGTATTTTTAAAGTGTGCCCTCTACTTTGAACACGTCCTCTGGTGGTATGATGCAATAGAAAATAACTGCTGTTTGTTAAGTAGTGGGAGGAAGAGAATGGATTTTAAAGAAGGTCCTGCAAACAGTAAAAGAAGCCCAACACTGAATTATACTTCTCTTTTTTCAACACAGACATCATCATACTAAGGGTTCCACAAATATAAAATGGTCATCCTACTGACAGCTATCCTACTGTACAGCTTTATATTTAATACAGCCCTGGGCTTCACATTTCCCTGTGAATCCCCTGCAGAACTTTGACTTTGACTTTATAGAATTTGGCCCAAATGAATGAGAAGACGGCCTCAACACAAAATATTCCAGTTCGTTTCTATGGCCCCTCTACCTGAAGGCTCTTTTGATCTCCTTTCTATTACAAAGCAGAAGAGAGCCCAAAATCAACTGTACAAAAAACTTTCCATTCTCCTGAAACAGGTTGCCCCCAAAGCAGTTTAATTGGTATTTTAAAACAGAACTGCTTATATACAAATGAAGAACCACAATAATTTTTAGGAAGGGTAACAATAGACCAAGTTCAATTTAACACCACCTCCCTATGAGGGGGGGAAAAACCCTCCCCAAACTATTTTTAAAAGTTTGTATCTTTTAAAGAAAAAGTAATGTATTTAAGAGAATTTTTGACAAAACATGTTTTCATCTCATATCATATTCAGGAGCAAAAGTGTGTATAAAAACATCCAAAGTATGACGTTTAAAAGCAATCTTAACTATTAACCACTATGCTGCTACATATATATTTCTACCAGGCACTGATAATCAAACAGGCCAAGAATCAAATCATTTCCATCTTCCACTGTCACATAAAAAGCACAGTTGCATTCTACTCTCTCTGCCTAAAGAGCTTTGAATTCAAGTACGTGAAATCTCTACGGACTAAGCAACACACAATAAATCAAAAATAGACTCAAGGACAAGCACATGAGGGGCACAGATAGATCAGTACTAGAGCACAGTGCAAAGACAGCAGTTGCAGACAAAGCCAAGAAGGTAAAACGAAGATACCAGTTCAACGAGAGAGAGAGAGAGAGAGAATCAGAACTCAGGCTGTCTTTTTGGTTATCCAGAGTTCCCCACACAGCTGAATATGGAGTCTTCTCTATTGTTCAGCTACAACTGGCCCAGAAATCATCTCTTGATCCATTCTAGTAGATGAGAGCATAGAGATGCTGGACTTTATCCTCCCTGTTCTAAAGGGTTTCAGACTGTAGAACCCGGCAAAATGCAGTCTACATACTTCCATACCTCAGAGTTTGGTATTAGATAAGCAGAACCGCCTACCTTTGTCACCTTTCACACTTAAGCCATTTCCCCCTCTCTTGTCAACTGTCAATTCAATTGTCTTTCCATCTCCTCTATCTCATATGAGAAAATCCTCCATACAAGACAAGGCAACATCTAGGCAGCTCAGCTGGGCGCAGAATATGGTCCCATACAGTTTCCAAGGAAGCAGACCTCTGGCCTTCAGCTACTAAGAAAACCAAACATACCTTTCCCAAGGCCAAGTATGAATGTGAATTTAGCTGCAGCAGAAAAAAAATCATTCTCTTCTTTCCATCCCTCCTCTTCTTCCTCCTCCGTGGCTCAGATAGAGAGGTTCATTCTCTCAAGCCTACCAAGCCTCCAAGTACCACAGCAAATGAGAGAATGAACAACAACCATGTATTAACAGCTATTCCACACACTCCTTGTTTATTCTTCCTGCCCCTCTCTGTGGATTTCCCTCGTGAATAATGCAGGAGCTGTAGTCCAAGACACTACCCACTCTATGCTTCTCTCAGAGTCAGCTGAAAACAGGCTCAAGTGCCAGCCGGGGCCAGTCCCCATGTTCTGCACAGTGCAAGTCAGAGACACTTGTCTGACAGCCTCCCCCGAGCCCCCTGGTTCCAAAAGATGCTGTCTCCTCTTATATCAGTCCTGTTTATGAAACTGAGCAGTTATCTAGGACAGATAACATGATGTGGGGAAAAGAGGCCTTGCTCCTGCAACCTTCAGGGCAGCTCCTCAAAAGCAAGCAGAGTTTTAATAAGGGAACAGAGCACTTAGGTCCTCTGTAGACACAATCATTCTCAGCACCTGGCTTCTGCTTGCCTTAAGCCTTTCCTGTTCCAGCCTTGCACTATACTGCACCTGGTACCTCCTTGCAGGATGGAAATTCACAAACACTTTGGGTGGGGGTACTGATTTACATAGGGGCCAGGCCCACACCAAGCCAACAAGTGATTCCAAATAAACAACTGACCAAGCTTTGGCAATTCACCCACAGAAGCAAGCAAATGTAGCTGAAAACTCAGATAAATGTTCAAGGCAGACCTGAATGTGTGGTCCTAAACAGAATGATATTCCTTTAAGCCCTTTGACTTCAATGGACTTAGAAGTCTGTAACTCTGCATAGAAGTACACTGTTCTTAAGAGCAGTGGTAGCCATGACAGCTTCTACTGTGCCTAATTAGCTCTTCTATTTTGATTCTTCTTTGGTAGCATTCATTGTGATATGATATGATACACGAGCTCACAATGCAAGAAGGGGGCATGGCTCAATGATAGAGGCATCTGTGTGGCATGCAGGAGGTCCCAGGTTTAATCCCTGGCACCTCCAGTTAAAAGGACCAGGTAGAAGGTGATGTGAAAGACCTCCAGCTGAGACCCTGGAGAGCCAATGCCAATCTATGTAGGCAATACTAAACTTGAAGTACCAATAGTCCAATTCACTATAAGGCAGTCTCAAGGGAGAGATAAGACTGCCTTCTAGTGACAGATTTCCAACAGATTTCTAGTTAGTGAAGGGAAATATAGGTAGTGTGTTGCAGTTGCACTTCCCATTTACTTCTGGAGCGAACAATCTCAAAACAGCTCTTATAGCTGCCTGATTTCTTATTACTTCACAGCTGATTCTACTGACAATGCTGGGACAAGTGGAAGCCAAAAAGAAGTGCCAGACTAGCTCTGGTTTTGTTACTCTTATGTTTGTGTCACAGAATTACTGCAAATTTCCCCTAGGGAATATCTCACAGATTTCACTAGACACATGGGCTTATAACTCACAACATTAGGCACATTATGAAAATTCACATCAAATGAGCAAGGTTGCCAGCTGGCCAGGAAGAAAAATGTCCTCTTCCTTTAACAGATGTTTAATATTCAGAAATGGGGACGTTGAAGTGTTTTATGGACATGGGGGTAAACTGCATCACCTGATAAATTGCTGCAGATCAAAGTGATATTAAAGGGACACAAAGGGGCCAGTGGAGCATTAAGGTGGGTCTGTGGTGGCTCAGTGTTTGAGACGCTGAACTGCAGACCAGAAGATCGGTAGTTCGGCAGTTTGAGACCCAAGTGCCACGTGACAGAGTAAGCTCCTGCCAACCTAGCAGTTCAAAAACAAGAAACTGCAAGTGGATAAATAGGTACTGCTTCGGTGGGAAGGTAACAGCGTTCCGTGCACCTTAGCGTCTAGTCATGCCAGCCACATGACCATGGAAACATCTTTGGACAGCGCTTCTTCAGCTTGGAAAAGGAAATGACCACCGCCCCCTAGAGTCAAATTCGACTGGCTTTTGAGCAAGGGAAACATTTACCCTTTTACCTTTATGATATGCAACAGTGACAGCCAGTGGTTGTTTTGCTCATTCGGATGAAACCTCTCTTTTAATTTCCCAAATGCATTTAATATAGAGATAGGGTGTAAGTACTGAATTATCTAACAGCTTGTTCCAAAGCACTGGATTCAGAAATTAAGCCAGACTGTGCTCAATAGAGTTTATTCCCAAGAAAGTATGCATGCAGTGGACTGCAGCCTCAGACTTGAATTTTGCTAGCCAGGTGCAGACAAAATGCTTGCTTCCAAGACACCTTGGGCATAATCACATAGCAAAGGACTCACCAACTTCCTGCAGTGCCTCTCTGCACTGTAGCTGTTCTGCTGAATCACTTACTGCATTGCTGGCAAGCCTGATGGGGAATATTTTGAGAGGTTTGCAGAGCTTCAGCCCTAGGACACTCTGCAGAGCCAAGCTAGCTGAGTGTTTAACTCATACAGCATTGCAGAATAGTGAAAGCATTAAGAGACAATGAAAGGATAATTGCTTCACAGCAGGAGCTTATACAGCCTGAGCAGGGCTGCCCCTGGGTATAACTGGCTGTTTTTCAAACAGTTAACACATTTGTGCACTGACCCAGGACTTGGTGCCAAAAAAGAAAAAATTCTCCAGGCTCTGAGACACAATGTATTGTAGTGTTGGGTGGAGTTCGATTTGGAATAGGTTGGATCTTCCCAAACCTTCTGAGCGAATTCTCAGAAAGAGATCAGGTTCATTCGTTTGTTTGTTTGGCAAGAATCCTCCCAAGTCCAGTGTGACTGGGGGAGCTCTTCCAGTATCGCCAGTCTTCTCATCAGTCAGTTTTCTTCTCCCTGTCTAAACTTACAAATTGCAGTGGTGCTGGTGGAAACAAGCAATAGAGCCTTCAAAAGCTCAAGTTCCCTATTCTCTTCTAAGAAGGCTTCTCAGCTTGCTTGAAATCTATTCTGTTAATGTGAACTCTGGAAGTTGTAGTTTATCAATCCTTCTTAAGAATAATCCAGTTGGTCAGCTGTGTTGGTCTGCCATTCTAAAGTATCTGATAAAGTGTGTGTGCACACAAAAGCTCATACTTGAATAAACCTTTGTTGGTCTTAAAGGAGCCATTGGACTCTTCTTAAAAATAAGTCAGGACTCATGCAAAAATACACTTTCCAGGCTTCATCACTGCGTCGACCTAAACTCAGAAATTACCAGAGTGGCAGCACCACTGAATGCATTCTTAAATGCACTATTATATCGCACCGCCATCGTTATACTAACTGTTATATTAATTGTTTTAAACTGTTTATTTGGATTTTATATTGAAATGTATATTGTTTTATTGGTTTTATGTGAGCCGCCCTGAGCCTGCCTTGGTGGGGAGGGTGGAGTAAAAGCTAAATAAATAAATAAATAGACACCATAAGAGTCTTAGCTTTGTCCCCCAGCTGCTGTTTTCCCTGTTCTGCTCCTCGGCTTGGTAAGATGGTGAAAGCATAGCAAGGGAAGGACACTGGCAGAGGCAAATTCAGACAGGGTGAACAGCTGGGCTTGGTTTCTATGGCCTGGGGATTTCTGAACTGGGAAAAAAAGACTCTGACCACCACCCATCCCCACATTTCAAAAAATTCTTTTCCACCTCATGCATAAATTTTAGGGGAGATGACACATGAAGCTACCTTATACTGAATCACTCCTTTGGTCCAATTAGGTCAGTATTGTCTACTCAGACTTGCAGGAGCTCTCCAAGGTCTTAGGAAGAGGCCTTTCACAACACCTACTACCTGATCCTTTTAACAGGAGATGCTTAAGATAGAACCTGGGTCCTTCTGCTTGACAAGCAGATGCTGTACTACAGAGCCCAGGTAGCAACCACTGCCAAGGTGGCCTTTTACCATCTTTGGCTGATTAGGCAGTTGATTCCCTTCCTCGAACGCAATGATCTGGCAACAGTGATCCACGCAATGGTCACCTCAAGATTGGACTACTGCAATGCTCTCTACATGGGGCTACCCTTGTCGCAACTCTGGAAGCTGCAGCTGGTGCAAAATGCGGCAGCCAGGCTGTTGATGGGTCTCCCTATGCAGGAACACATTTGGCCAGTGCTGAAGGCACTGCACTGGCTGCCAACAGCATACCAGATTCGCTTCAAGATGCTGGTTTTGACCTTTAAAGCCCTATATGGTCTGGGGCCTGCCTACCTGAGGGACTGCCTTTTCCCATATGTTCCCCAGAGAGCACTGAGGTCGAGGGTCACAAAATCATCTGGCCCTCCCTGGACCGAAGGACACCAGATTGGCCTCTGCCAGGGCCTTTTCAGTGGCTGCTCCACACGTTTGGAATAAGCTCCTGGAAGATATCAGGGCCTTGCGGGACCTTTTATAGTTCCTCAGGGCCTGTAAAACAGAGCTCTTCCACCAGGCTTTAAATTAGGAGCCACCACCAATAACAACTAAGGCCCAACAACCACCAAGGCCCTTACTAACATCATAGCCTGTGATATTCCGGACACCAATTATGGCCACACTTTATTATCACAGCCTAGCAGGACGTTAGCACTACCAGCACTTTACTTGTATTTCATCTAAAATTGTGATTGTTTCTGTCAGGGGTCCTTTCGTAAAAAAAGAGGTGCAGGAGCTCATTAGCATAACTCATTTGCATATGCCACACCCCCTGACGTCACCGGAAGTGTCAAAAGGCCACACATCCCTGACGTCATGGGCAGTGTGTCAGAAGGCAAGAAGGGAGGGAGGGAGGGAGGGGGAAGGAGGGAAAGGAACAGGAAGGAAGGTAGGTAGGTAGGTGGGGGAGAGAGAGAGAGAAGAAAGAAAGAAAGAAAGAAAGAAAGAAAGAAAGAAAGAAAGAAAGAAAGAAAGAAAGAAAGAAAGAAAGAAAGGAAGGAAGGAAGGAAGGAAGGAAGGAAGGAAGGAAGGAAGGAAGGAAGGAAGGGAGGGGGGAAGGAAGAAAGAAAGGAACAGTAAGGTAGGTAGGTAGTTGGGGGGAGAGAGAGAGAAGAAAGGAAGGAAGGTAGGAAGGAAGGAGGGAGGAAGGGAGAGGGGAAGGAGGGGAAAAGGAAGGAAAAGGAAGGTTGGTAGGTAGGTGGGGGGAGAGAGAAGAAAGAAAGAAAGAAAGAAAGAAAGAAAGAAAGAAAGAAAGAAAGAGAGAAAGAGAGAAAGAGAGAGAGAGAGAGAGAGAGAGAGAAAGAAAGAAAGAGAGAGAGAAAGAAAGAAAGAAAGAAAGAAAGAGAGGGAGGGAGGGAGGGAGGGAGGGGGGAAGGAAGAAAGAAAGAAAGGAGGGAGGAAGAAAGGGGGAAGAAAGAAAGAAAGGAACAGTAAGGTAGGTAGGTAGTTGGGGGGGAGAGAGAGAGAAGAAAGGAAGGAAGGAAGGAAGGGAGAGAGGAAGGAAGGGAGAGAGGAAGGAAGGAAGGAAGGGACAGGAAGGTAGGTAGGTAGTTGGGGGGAGAGAGAGAGAGAAGAAAGGAAGGAAGGAAGGAAGGAAGGAAGGAAGGGGAGAGGGAGGAGGAAGGGAGAGGGGAAGGAAGGGGGAAAGGAAGGAACAGGTAGGTATGTAGGTAGGTGGGGGAGAGAGGGAAGGATGGAGGGAGGGGCGCTTCTCCCCCCACTAGGGCTGGCGTTTCCCTCCCCCCCTTGCTTGGGCCTGAGTGGTGTTAAGCCACTCAGGCCCGGCTTCTCCCTCCCTTGGGCCCGGGGAACTGTTGAGTGGGGGAGGGAGGGGGGTTCTTCCCGGGGCGGCAGCCAGCCGTGGCCCCGGGAATGGTGACTGGGGGAGGGAGGGGTTTTTTCCCGGGGCCGGCAGCCAGCCGCGGCCCCAGGGACGGCGACTGGGGGAGGGAGGGGGCTCTTGGCCCCGGGGACAACGACTGGGGGAGGGAGGGGGCTCTCGGGCGGGGCCGGCGGCCAGCGGCCAGCCGCGGCCCCGGGGAAGACAACTGGGCAAGGGAGGGGACTCTGGGCCGGGGCCAGTGGCCAGCCGCGGCCCCGGGGAAGACAACTGGGCGAAGACGACCGGGGAAGACGACTGGTGCTGCTGCTGGGCGCGCTCGTCGTCGTCGCCACCGTTGTCGTTGCCGCCACCCCCGCAGCCGTGCTGGCCTCCGCCCCACTCGCCCCTGCTGGCTGAGACGGAGGGAGCTGCGAGGGAGGCGCCGCCGCCGCCGAGGAGGAAGAGGATGAGGCCGACCCCGCGCCGCCGCCACCTCCCGCCCCCGTTGAGCCCCGGGGAAGACGACTGGGTGAGGGAGGGGGCTCTCAGGCGGGGCCGGGTTCTCAGATGGGGCCGGCAACTGGGGGAGGGAGGGGTTGAATGGGGGAGGCTTTCTGGCGGGGGGCGGGGCCCGCCCCCTCTCTCCCGGAGCGGCGCTCCGGCCTGCTCCGGCCCCAACGGAGCCCTGGTTTCCGTTATGATTTTTATTGTTTAATATTGTATTTTAATGTATTTTAACTTTCAATGTAAGCTGCCCTGAGCCTGCCTCAGCAAGGAGAGCGGGATATTAAACAAACAAACAAACAAACAAACTCCTATGGACTCATTTCAAACCAGAATTCTCAAACACATCCATCTGGCAGGACAGGCTGTCAGCAAGCAGATGTGCACATGTGTGCAGCAATATATAAGACACTTCCTATTTTAGCACTGTGGTACTCACTCTGCAGTTCATGGAGAGTCACATTTGCAATTACCACCAAACAAAAGAGCCACATCTGTTTCCCTTCGTGGTATGAGGCCTGAACCTCAGGGAGGCACATATCTTGCTCATTCCTCTGGCAGCTTTTTCAGGGTGGAAACCATCTGTCATCCCCAAACCCTACCAGGCAAAGGCTTTGTCCACTTTCCTAAAACATGAGGCAGATACCACATTGGGGAATGGTACTCACAAAAGCCACAGGTGGCATATCAAAGATCTCCTGAGCCACTGAGTATCACTGCTTTAGCATGAGCAAGACACTACAATGAGCAGCAGGCTTGATTTTAAGGGCTAAAGTGAGGTTCAGTCTGCCACCTCAATGCTGTTCCAAAGTAAAGCCCTTTATATGATATGGATTGAATCTAGGGGACAGCTTTGTAGGGGCAAAATATGCAATACATACATGCAGCAACCAACAGCCAACAAGAAACCATGATTGATGGATGGTTCCCAACATGTATACCTGCTGCATGTACACACAGTTTTACTAGACAGATTATATTTATAGAAAATTTTGTGCCAGTCAGCTTTCAGAAGTATATTCTTTCAACAAAGAAACATACATGCCCATGATATTGCATGCAAATGAAGATTTTGCTTTTTAGTGGCAGTTCTTTCAAACTAGGAGGTCTGTGGCTGCTAGTTTACTAACAGATGCCATGATAGTTGAGTAGGTAACATTTTGTATCCTTAAAACAATTTCCCATCAGTCCTTTCTGCATTTCTCATTAGGCAAGAACAGCTGCAAAAATCATTCTGCAACCAGCCCCATTGGTTAAGTTTATACTGGTCAATGCCAAAGGCCAGGTTATAGACCCTAAATAGATCACCAAGAATTTGAAAATGACAAGGCATCAGGATCCACTGGAGCTGGGTCTGAGTCCAGAGCTGTCTCACTCTCCAGGTGTCTGGGCCAACAGCTGGACAGGTTGCCTCCCAGGTCTTGCACAGGTACCAGATCAGAGTGGGCTGGGATTACTGCTGCTGGGTGACCACATCCCAAAGGAGTTTGTCCTGCCATTCTGCCAACCATTGTCTAAAGTGTGTTGGTCCAAAGTTTAACAGGTAGATACTGTAAGGTAGCAGGAGCAATTTGAGGGTGGGTGGGTGGCCAGCCAGCCTGCTGGTGGTTGGAATATGAGAACAGGTACAGGCCACAGTCCTCATACAGGACAGCAACTTCGCGAGATCCACTGGAGCTGGGTTTGAGTCCAGAGCTGTCTCATTCTTCAGGACTGCTTTTTGTTGGGCAATTGCACCAGGATAGAGCTGCAGAACAGAGCAAGAGGATGCAGTTTCCTTTCACCTATTCCCCCACACTGCTCTACCAAGTACCTATTCCCACCTGCCAGAGAATAGATCTAGCTCTTCCTCCCTGGCTGTTCCTGGGCACACCTTTTAAATGCTTTCCCAAGGGAGGGCCAACCCTGGGCTCAGCCAGTCCTCTCCCCCCAACCCAGTCCTGGGGAGTGACAGGCCCCTGAGCCAATGGATACTTGCCTTAGATTAATAAGCTCACTGGCCCTTCCCCCTGAACTTCTTTAAAGAGCTAGCTGCCCTGCCCAACCATCTCTAAGAAGGTCAGTGCTGCCTGCTGTTCCAGCTCCCCTGGGTCTCGATGCCAGGGATCCTCTCTGGTAGAAACTCAGCTGGGTTGGCTTCTGCTGCTGAGCGTGCCACTGAGAGGCGGCTGGGCTCCTTCAAGCCAGTTGACTCCTGAGTAAACTCAGTCAAGGCCACACCTTGCTGCAACTTGGCAGACAACTTCCTCAGCTCCAAGGCTTGCTGCTACAGCACACCTTTGATGAGGCTTGCGGTCCCCTGGGTATGGTAGCAGTAGTGCTAATATCAGACACAAGACTATTGAATTTGTTTGAGAACAGCAAGTTCTTTTGTATAGAGCATTGAGAACAGATGTGAAAACTGTTCACAAGTGTGAAATACCCTCTGTTGCCCAGAGAGCTGGTCATGGATGAGAAAAGAATCTTAATTTTGGGAAGCTTAACTTTTGAGCTTCTAGGATTGTTTAGTTATAGCTGCTCCTTCCCCAGAATATGTGTCTTCCTTTCTTCCTTCAAAATTCCTCCTTTGATTAATCCTTTGGCATTCTCCTTTACCCATTACTTCTACCTGAAGTAAGCCTGAGTATGTTTAACTGAACTGAAAGAAATATTGTCCCCATTTAGCCTCCCCTTCCCCTATGGCTTCCATAGTATTGAATTTTCGATTGTGAGCTCTTTGGGGCAAGGACTTGTCTTCTTCGAATTTGACATCTGACTCTTCTCACCACACTTTCTTCTGCCCAATACACTGGAGATGTTCAAGTTAGTGTCACCCTCCATATACTCCCCCCCTCCCCGCCAAAGCCTGAGCCGCTCTAAACACACCTTAACCCTGGCAAGAGAAGCAGTGGATAAATAATCTATATAAGCAAGAAGAACAGATGGAAAATCAAATAAAAACTAACTTTAACGGGAAGGTAAAACTAGATAAATTTACAGAGGGACAGAGGAGAATTTTAAGTGATCCAATAACAATGTGTGAAGTGGTGGAGGCCTTTAAAAGACAAAAGAGAAATAAGGCGCCTGGTCCAGATGGGTTACCAGGAGAGTTTTATCAGATTTTTGAAGGTCAAATCTCCATAATATTTAAAGACCTTATAAAGAATATTGGGGAAACAAGTACAATTCCGGAATCGTGGAATAATGCTATTATTACATTAATTCCCAAGGGTCGAGAGAAATTAGAACTGATTAGTAATTACAGACTGATTTCGTTGCTGAATGCTGATTATAAATATTTGCAAACATCTTGGTGGAGAGATTTTAAAAAGTATTAAAACAGATAATAAATAGAGATCAAGTTGGTTTTCTCCCCAAAAGACAGTTAAGAGAAAATTTAAGAACACTAATTAATATTCTAGAATATTATGAAATGCATCCGGAGAAATCAGCCATTTTGATGTTCATGGATGCAGAAAAAGCATTTGATAATCTCTCTTAGAAATTCCTGTTGCATAAACTAAAAGAGTGTAATCCAGGGGACAACTTTAGAACTATGATTGAAGCCATATATAAAAAGCAATCGGCGAGATTAGTTATAAATGGTGATAGGTCCCAAGAAATAAACATTGAAAAAGGGACTAGACAGGGCTGTCCCCTCTCACCCTTGCTTTTCATTCTTGCACTTGAAACCCTGAATGATCAAGTAAGAGAAGATCAAGAAATAGTAGGACTTAGATGTAAAGGCCAAGTTTATAAACTATGTGCATATGCAGATGATGTTATGTTTATTATGGAAAATCCGGAAAGGTCAATAAGTAGGTTGCTACAAGTGATATATGAATATGGTAAGGTTGCATGACTTAGAATCAACCTTCAGAAAACCAAATTAATTACAAAAAATTGTTCCAAAGAGGTAGAAATGAAAATCCAGTCAACCTTTAATATTTTAGTGGCGAAGAAAGTAAATTATCTGGGAGTTATTTGCACAAATAAAGTTAGTTTGTTAATCGAGGACAATTATAAAAGTTTGTTAAATAAAATTAGGGAGGATTTAAACAAATGGAAAGAGTTAAAACTATCATGGCTCGGTAAAGTAGCTGCTATTAAAATGAATATACTTCCTACATTTTTATTTTTGGCATAGACGATCCCAATGTTAAATGAAAAAGCAACTTTTTATAAGGAAATTAATAACTTAATCAGAAAATTTATTTGGTATCCAAAAAACCCTAGGGTTAAATGGAAACTGTTGCAGGATAGAAAGGAGAGGGGTGGAATTGGCTTACCAAATTGGGAAACATACAGGAAAGCGGCCGCTTTAATATGGATAAAAGATTGGATAAAGCTAGAAAATCAGAGAGTGTTAGCTTTACAAGGCCACAATCTCTATATGGGTTGGCACGCTTATATATGGTATAACAAACAAAAAATACATTCAAATTTTTTGATGCACCCGCTTAGAGCAACACTAATGAAAATCTGGTTAGATATTAAAGAAAAAATTTATCCAAATATACCAAAGTGGGTATCCCCGCTGGAAGCCTTTATTAAACCCTCTTTGCTAAGCCAAAACAAAATAGTGAGCTATGATAAATTACTAGATAAGGAGGAAAATCTTAAGTCAGAAGACCAGTTAAAAAACGAGGAAGATATTCACTTAACATGGTGGGAATCCATCCAATTACAATCTAGATACAGAGAAGATAAAAAGACAGGTTTTTGTAGGAATTTAAATGAGTTGGATATTATTTGGTTAAATAATGATAATAAGTTAACAAAGAAATTATATGAGGTAATTTTAAAATATGACATGCATGAAGAAGAAATAAAACCAGTCATGATAAGGTGGATGAAAGATTTCTGACAGCGTAGAGACAGATAGATGGGTAAAAATTTGGAAATCAGTAAGATATTTGAAAGCGGTGAATTATAAAGAAAATATATATAAACTTTTCTACCGTTGGTACTGGTCCCCAAACTGATTAAGTAAATGTTTTAAGAATGTTTCCAATTTATGTTGGGTTTGTGGAAATAGTATTGGAACTTTTATTCATATGTGGTGGCTATGTAACGAAATTCAGAAATTTTGGCTGATGATTAAGAATATGATATTTGAAATTTTGGACTTTGAAATTCCTATGGAACCTGAAATTTATCTGCTGAACATGTTACTGAAAGGATTAGCAAAATCAGAACAAAAATTATTAGTTTGCATACTAACTGCAGTCCAGATATTACGGGCTAAATACTGGAAATTGGCAATACTACCAGGAAAAGAAGAAATAATTAACAAACTACTGGAATGGGCAGAAATGGACAGACTAAGTTACTTATTGAACATGGTTAATAGAGATGATCCAGCGACTGTATGGTCCAAACTGTATTTATGGTTGAAGTAATTTTTGTGTGCTCTGATTAAGAGATTGTGATATAATTTATGTTGATAGTTTTGTAAAAAGAGAGAAAACTGAATAAATTATTTTTAAAAAAGACAAAGATAAACATATCAATAAAATGTCTTGTGATAATGTACAAGACAATAATCTAGAAAGCAAGAAGAGGAAAAACTCTATAAACTCATATTCAATTTTAAGTGGGAGTGTAATGCTTATGAATCCTTTATCAGGCAATGCTTCACCATTTTCTAACATCTCTTCTCTCACAAGAAGAGTCTACAGGTTCCTCCATGGTCACTGGAGGAAATTCAACTGCTCAAAACATCCACTATATTGGAAATTTTCTATGCCTAACACAAAACAAAGGGGAAGTAACACCCTCATTCTTGTGACTCCCCAAAGAGTCAGTCATAAGAGAGGCTCCCTTCAGTGTAGCCCATTGGGGTGACCTGCTGGTTGATGTCTCACTATCCCTGGTGGGTGCCAGACCAAAGCCTCCCAGGCAGGAGTTAGGTGGAATGGTCACCATTCTGTATTTCTATTTGAGCTTGTGCTAACCGCCTATTTTTTTCCTATATAAAACATTTTCACATCTTTTGGATTGCTGAAATTTAAACTCCAGTCCAACTACCATCTCAGGCATTTACTGTTCTGTTGAAATTATTAGGCACATAAAAGCATCACAACCAATGGAAGTAGTGAGCATTGTTGGGAATCTTCCAGTGTGCAAGTGCACCATTTGAGTATCAGCAGCAAAGGGGTACAGCCCTGCCCCTCTGCTGCACTTGCAGTGTGAGACTGTCAACAGCTTAACTATAACAAGTAAGTTTGGCAAATCAGCAGAGTTACTGCAGCAAACAAACAACATAACATTTCTTAATCCCACTGCTTTTATCCTCAAGGAATGTACAGACCGATCAAAATAAACATAGTATAAATGGGGGGAACGAAACCCAGACAGGAACACAAGCATATTCTGCAACAAGGAAGTCCAGGAGCAAAAGGTTACAATAGGGTCAACACAGACAATGAGAACCTGTCACTTCCCATCTGTATCTATGGTAACCAGCAAGAGGTTGGGAACAGACTGTCAAAAATTATTGATTATGCAAAATTACATTCAGCCACATGTGACATTTAAACCTTGGGGCATAGGTGCCCAGTACAAACTAGGTAAGAATGTGTAATTTTAACAGTATCCAATTTGTATACTTTATCCTACATTTTAAACCCATACTGTCAACAGAGGTGGAGACAATGATGATGTAAGCAGCTTTGAGTCTCCACTTAACAAGCTTTTTAAAAAAATAGGCATGCTGTTGGGGAACAGGGGACCACACACAATGCTGCACAACAAAAAAATTATTATCCTGCTTGCTTTTAGTAAATTATCTAAAACTTTTGCCAACTTCACTAGCTAACCAAAAAAACCCAGATACTGCAGAGGGGATTAACATGGGACCAAAGCAAAATGGTTGCGTTCCACACTGGAAAGCCACCAAGCTCAGCATAGATAACATAGATAACAGCATAGATAACAACTACAGGACTGGAAAAATATGCTGACCTCTCAAGCAACACCAGAAATTGTTGGCAGGAGTCATCATCTAATGACTAGCTCCCAATCTTGCGCAGAGCTGACCAAGTTTTAAATTCTGAAGCACTGTCATCATCACATTTTAAGGAGCAATTGGCTTTGACCAGCAGCACATAATTCACATAGAGGTGGCCTCACTATGCTACCCCACTCCTGTGGAAGTTCACCAAAGTTCTGGAATAGTCTCTCTGCATAATTTTGCTGATTGTCCTTACATAGAAAGCAATTTTCAAGTGGTCAGCCACAGCAGATTGTGGTGGAGGTTCAGCATTACAAAGCTCCCAGAGTTTACTTAGTGGATTGATAAAACCAACTCTGAACTTGTAGATTTAAACCTATCAGTTTCCAAAATGTATTCACAATATAGATTTAATAGCACAGAACAGTGCAAGGTCTCCTATATCTTCTTTCATTAACATTCATGGAACAAAAGTGTCAGACTATCCAGGAATGCTCAGGGGATACTAAGAAGGCTGTGTTATTTTAAGGAATCTGGAGTCAAGTAATCAATCTCATACAGGCCGACATGAGTAAATATGCAAATGATCAGGTTGTAGGTTCCATTGTGTTCAATGGGGCTTATTCTCTAGTAAGAATGCATAAAATTGCTGTTTTCGTCAGTTTCCTTGCTATGTTTATGTAGGCTTGCCAACCGGCTAGTGGGGAAAAACAGTCTTCCTTCTTCTGTACCTTCTACAGAAATCAGCAGATGAAGACTGTAACAGCATGGAACAATATCACTAGATAACACATGCAGACAAAGCTGCTATGAAATCTATAATCCTGTAGTGCTTAAATACTTCAGTGGTAGATTCCATGTAATTGCCTGCAAGGACAAAAAGCCACCAGGGGCTTCCAAACCAAGCCCACCCAAGGGGTTCTGGCATCCTAGGCTACCCATGACTTTGTACCCCACCCCAGACTGGGGTGTCCCTGTTGTAACCTGTATGCATGTGGATTTGTTGTGACCTGGGCACCCCCCACCCACCCCCCACAATCCAGGCTGATGCAAAACTAATTTATGGCATATCAAGTTGTGTATTTATATAGGTAAGTGGCAATTCAAATGGTCTGCCACAATGTGCATCATGCAACACGGGGAAAGGAAGATTATAAATCAGACATCTGTAGAACTGTGGCTTTAGCACAACACTGTTAACCTGTGTTGTATCCAGGCTAAGCACTTGCCTACGAGATGGGATCTTTTAAATCTTTACTCTGGGAAAGGTACCTCCAGGGAAAGGAGAGAACTAGACACTAGGTTAATAATTTTATGATGTTTTATTAGTACATAAACTCTAACAAGGATTCTCTTTCTTTTGTTACATTCAGTATTCTCAAATCTATCCCTCAACATGAAAAAATGCATTGAACACATGTAACATGGCTTGTCCTGCATTGTATACATAGTAAAGCATGACTTTATTTAAGGCAGTAGGAAGTACAAGTAACATAAAAATAATATGGCAGCATAGTGAACAATGTACACCTCACCAGTCCCAACAATTTGGTAGGAGAAGGGCTCACTTTCACATGGCCTCTAAGAATACCTGTAAAAATAGAAGTGAGGTTCAGAGAGTACAAGTCTCTCAACCACCTGACCTCTATTGGATTCTCTCTTTTCTTTTATACTCTTTTTGGCATGTCTACCCACTATCTGATCCAATCAAATCCTTCCAACTCATTAATCTGAGCCAATCAAAATACCAAAAACAGGTATTCACCAGGGATGTCTCGAAGACTATTAGTCAGCAAAGTTCCGTCCCCCCCCAGTCTGACTTGGTCCCTGATGCATGAAGCTACAATAGAGCAATACCCTATACCTCATGATTTAGGTGTGTTCCCATTTCCTTCCATATCCTCCCATCCATCAAAATTCTCATTGTCAGATGTCTCATGAAAGCTAACACCCTGGAAGTCTTGTTGGTGGTGCTACTGGACTCAAATCTTATAATTCCTAGGGTAACTCAAACCCTAATCCACCTTTCAAAGCATCTCAAGGGTATAATCTCAAATTGTTTGTTAACATATTCAAATAGATTAGATTGACCTCATCTCCCTTATTCAAAGAACATTTTCACAAAGGTATTTTCAGGTTAGCCTGTCATGTTCTATCTTTGATGAATTCTTGGTCTACTACATTCAGTATCATAGAATGTATTTTCTCACAGCTTTAATTATTCCCAATCACAATCTCTCCTGAGATAGGGGAGGAACAGAAAGGGAGGGAGGAAGCGCTGGAGCAATGAATGCACTCATTAACCACAATAAGTCCAAAACATTTGCCCTGCATTTTGAAGCATCTTTTTAGAATAAGTGCCAAAACCTGCATTATGCAGTAAAGACAAGAGCAAGTACACACAAACTGACCCCATGTCAGACCCATCAGCTCTGCATGCACTGCTCACAGGTACAAGACCCATCGGCTTTGCATGCACTGTTCACAGGTGCAAGGCCACTTCCCTAAAAATTCACTGGCAGCTGGTAAGATGCTGCTCAGAACAGTATACTGAAGTCCTTAGGTATCAATCTTCTTAACACAGCAAGCTCAGCACAAGAGGATTCTGCAAAGACTGGCAATGTCATAGGTAAGACTTCTGTACTATACAGGGGACCAAAAGTTAGGGCTAATCACAGCATCTGATTTTAACAGTCCTGTCAGTCTCCAGATATTTAGGCAATTGGCATAAAATGCACAAGGTATTTATATACTTTCCTTCCTGTGTGTCCCGTAAACTGCCTTGAATGATAATAAAACAGGATATAATTTCTAAAAAGCTACTCCAAAGTGGGGTTCTTCAATCTTCTAAGGCATCAACACAAGCAGCGGGGTCCGAAACCTATGCAATTTGTCAAACACATCTCTTCTTTACAAGATCCACATAACTCAGATTTTTCTGGTTGGCACCACCGACATGAGTCACAACAGTAGAAAGTACTCTGACCATGCATTTGGTCCAAAGTTTCCCCATAAGAACAGGGCAAATTGTCTATAATCCTGATACCAGGTATGCATCTGCATCCAATTCAAGCAGCTTCCTAAGTCCAGAAAAGGACATTGCCTCCTGCAAAAATATTCAGCAATCCTGGAAGTTTCTTGCCCTAGTGAAAATAAAATGAGGTAGCACTTACAGCCAGTTCCTATAATCCCTGGCATAGTACTTGGCATGGCGCTTTCCTTTGACATGCAAGCAGTCTTGAGATAGGTGACTTGTAAAGGTGAAACTATTGATAATTCTAAGTAATTAAGTGTTTAAATAATTAACTTGTCTTCTTGTAGGCTCTGACAGTGTGTAATCTCTGTCGCTGTTAATATGCCAAAAGTATCACTTACGGTTTTTTAATGTCTCCAGTATAGAGTGTGAGAGTATACCATGTTGTCCCTACAGATGCTTTTTGCATTTATCTGGATTTTTTTACAATACATTTTTATTGCTTTTCAACCACCATGATTCTCAGAGCAGTTCACAAAAAATCAATTTAAAACTATAATTAGGGTTGCCAACCTGTGGATGGGGCCTGGAGTTCTCCTGCAATTACAACTGGCTTCCATTGGAATACCGAGTCAAGTTCAAGGTTTTGGTATTAACCTTCAAGGCCTTGAGTTATTTGGGACCAACGTATCTATGGGATACGTCCCCACTATGTCCCCAGAAGAGTGTTGCGCTCTGCAGATAACAACTTACTGGTGATCCCTAGTCCCAAAGAGGTCCAGCTGTCCCTGACCAGGGCCAAGGCCTTTTCGGTCCTGGCCCCAAAGTGGTAGAACTCTCTGCCTACTACAGTCAGAGCCCTGCAGGACCTCATACAATTCCACATGGCCTGCAAAGCAGAGATGTTCCACCAAGCTTTTGGTTAGGGACAGCAACGGTTTTCCAACATGGCTGGCACCTATTCCTCCCCCCCCCCCCAAAAAAAAACCAGTTGCTACTGACACTGGCTTAAATTTGAATTTGTTTTTAAATTGGTTTAATGTCATTAATTTTATGATATCTGATGTTTTTATATTGTATCTAAGGCTTAGTGCCATATTGTAAATTGCCCAGAGCCTGGTGCAAGCCAGGATGTGGTGATTAATAAGTCTAATAAACAACAACAACTGATCTCCAGACCAGAAAGACCACTTCCCCCAGAAAAAATGTCACCTTCGGAGGGTGAACTCTATGGCATCACATCCCTGCTGAGTCGTTAGTGTGCAATTAGTGTGTACTAAGCCAAATAAATACTGGAAAAAATACCTTACTTGTATTTTTCAGGTATTCATTCAGCAGAATCAGATTTTCTAATCTGATTTGGCTACTGATCTAGCTGAGCCCGAAGAAAGCCAATATTATCCAGCTTTTATTCAGGCTCATTTTCTCTAACCAGAGCAGTACGAGTTCACCCATCTTCTGGCTGAACTCGTACCACTTCCAGGTTCCTCACGCATGTCTTGGCTTTGCAAAATCCACTTAAAGGGAAAGTTCTCTTTAAATGGATTTTGCAAGTGGCTTTTTATTCCCCACATGACTCTGCAAGTCAAACATTTAAACTTTAAATACCTTCCCTTCCCTCCCCAAGTTGTCCTGCAGTGGCGGCAAACCTCAGCAAGTGGAAAGAAGGCATTTAAAGAGACTGTGGTGGCAGCAAGCCTCAGCAAGTGAAAGGAAAGCATTTGAACCAATCAGCACACCCACCTTGCTGTTTGGTTTAAATGGGAGGAAGCCATTTCAGTACTCCTTTTTGCTCCCCCTACTCTGGAGCAGGGGGGACGGAAATGGAGGGGTTTAGTGGCTTCTTGCCATGTAAAGGGACTTTTGCCAAATAAATTCAGCAATACCAATTATTTCCTGAATCTCAATACCAACAACATTGGGATGTGGGAATATCAGTATGTGGCAATATTTTCCAGGTTTGATAGACCAGAACCTGAAAAATACCCATTTTTTTTGTGCACACCCCTACTGCTGAGCTTTCCTCCCTTCCCCAAGAACTGCCTCCGCATTGCCAGAAATTTTCCAAGCCAGAGTTTGCATCCCCACCCACAACTGATAATTACAAAGACAAGCAAAATCAAAACAGGAAATAGCAAATGGGCAAAGTGTCAAAAAGGTACTGAAGTTGCAACATTAAAAAACCAAACAGAAAAGATAAACGATACAACAAAATAAGTAGATGGTTACTTCTTTCGAAAAGGCAGGCAATGTGCCAATCTGAGCCCAGGGTCAGGGGAGATTCCACACACTATGACAGGGCAATGCTCCCTCTAAGCTGTGGTGTCTTGTGAGCAAAAATTCAACTTTGAGAGTTACTGGCATTGAAGTTGTGAGCGAGCAATTTGGCTACTGCATACATTAGTTTGCTCTGGAGCCATCCTTCCTGAGCTAAGACCAAAATATGTGAGCTGGAGGCTAAAAAACTGTGAGCTAGCTCACACTAACTCAGCTTAAAGGGAACACTGGACAGGACATGGTGCCTGTGGACATCTTGGTGCATGCTAGCACTTTTCATGGCATTTGCCAAGTGTTTTTAGAAAGTGTGCAGGGCCAGATGGGGGTTTTGCCCAACAGGGCTTCTGACTGGGTTGCATATTTTAAAACACACTGGTTTGGCAGCAGCTGCCACTGCATTACAGGGATATTCACTATGTGACTAAAGATAAGCTGTGTATATGCAACCCTCCCAACTTTAAAATGATATGTTCATTTAAAAAGCCATTCTGTTAAACAAAGCTTCTGCCTGAAATGTTGAAGATTTTCTATTAGAGTTATGCATAAACTCACTCTCTGCCATTTTGTGCTGCGTCTCTCATGGCACCTATTTTGTGGTTGTACTCACCACTCTGTCAGAATTCCAAAGGTGACTGCAGGCTCAAAAGGTTAGGGACCCTGGCCTAGGGGCTATTATCAAAAAGGCCCTCTCCTCATCAATGATTATCTAAATGTGCGTGTATGGGGGGGGGCTCTCATATGGAAGGCGGCATCACTGAAAGCATTTCTGTGTTATAACTGCCATACTACATATACTATTTAGTGGAAGTTGAGAGTAGGGGTGTGAAAAAAATTATTTTTCATTTTTTGGGAAGTACTGGTATGGTGTTTGAATTAAGGATTTTTTTTCAGCTCCATTCTACCCTATGGGAACTATTATACTCAATAGGGAATCTATCCAAGGGTATTCAGAAGTCGGGGGGGGGGGGGGGTTGAAGCAGAGGCACCAAATGCGCAGCATTGCTGCTGATGCCTCCCCTCAGAAGAATCCCCATGTTTCAAAAAGATTGGACCGGGGGTCCAATTCTTTGGGCCCTCAAAGAAGGTGCCCCATCCTCCATCATTTCCAATGAATGGGGGAAAGCAAAAAAGAAAAAGATAACAAAGCAAGGGCAACAGAAGCCTGGTAGAACAGAATCAAAGTACCAGAGAATGTCTGCAGTAGAAACTAAAGGGTTTTTTTGCAAGCCCAGCAAAACCAGTGCAATGCACAGAATACCCAGCAGTACCAGTGCAATCACAGAGTGCACAGCAGAACCCAGTGCCATTGTGGCAATGCCACCTCAACAGGACTGACATGAAGCACAGAATCACACTCCAAGCAAGGGGGTTTGCAAGCCCAGCAGAACCAGTGCAATGTACTACTGCCCAGCAAAACCCAGTGCCATTGTGACATGCCAGCTCAACAGACTCATGTAAGGCACATGGGGGGGGGGGGTTGCAAGCCCAGCAGTATCAGTTGCTATCACAGAGTGCCCAAAAGAACCAAGGGCCATTGTAGCAGTGCCAGCTCAGTCGAACTGATGTGAAGCACAAAATCACAATCCAAGCAGGGGAGGTTGCAAGCCCAGCAGAACCAGTGCAATGTTCTCAAAGTACAAAGTCACACCAAATCCAAGCTGGGGGGGGGATTTGCAAGCTCTGCGCAAGAAAATGGGAATACAAAGGAACCCAGGCAAGGGGGAAGAACCCTCTTGAAGCTGACAATACTAGTTTGAAACTGACAATGAGAGCAATGGGAAAGCCCATAGAAACCCCCAGACATAGGAACAAAAAAGAAAAGAAAAAATAATCTTTTATAGCCAGGATTTTTTTTCCTGTTTGTTTTCTGGAAGATGTATTATTTTGTTATCAGATTCACTGTTGTGTTGTTAGCAGCCTGCAGTTTAAAGAAATAAAGTGGGGTATAAATAACTAAAAAATAGAAATGTAAGGGAAATACCAGTTTCAGTCTCTGGCATCTCCACTTAAAGCTTAGCTTAGTTACATGGAGTGCCTGATTGTTCTCTTAGAACATTTTTATCAGTTATTTGCGTACCAGCATTCCAAAAGTGGCAGCAGCTGTTGACATAGATTAAAGTGTCATTTTTGCATTCATAATCCAGAACACTGAATTGTGTCTTTCTTTGAATATTTGGGTCAATTAAATGCACTTTCCAGGAAACACACTGTTGCAAAAAGGAGATCAGGAAAACTTCTTTATCATCGTGGCATTTTTTTTTTTAAATCTTCACATTAGAATCGTCTGCCTTTTCTGAAATAAAGTAAAGCATGGTGTTGCTACGATTGACAGCTAGTATGGCATATGAGAAACAGGAAAAAAGTTGGAATCTTGTCTGCTATTTGGCTAAAGTGGGGGAGATCCTGGGGAACAGGGAGAAAGGGGCAGGAATGGCCTGAAGAAGCCATTTCATTTCTGGTTTATGAGAGAGTTCTTTTTGAAAAGGTAAGCACATTTTCTCCAGGTGCTAGTCAGGCCTCTCATCTCAAAAGTACTTTCAGACTACCCCCCCCCCCAATGCAAAAGTTTCATTAAATTCTCTAAAATTCCTACAAACCAATAAAGTTGTCCTGTATGAAGTCACCTCAATTAATATACAATAAAGTCCAATTTTTACATTAAAAGTGCATTATTGTATTTCTTATGACATCACAATCTTGCAACAACGTCCAAATTTGTTACATATATTCCATAAATTCACATAAATACACAAGGTGCAAGCAAAACACTTTGCATCCAGTGATGCTTCCAGTGTTTAACAATGTTACTACATACGAAGAAGTGAATCAAGTATCCAGAACCAATACTGTCCTTAACACAAAATTTCATTCCATACAATCACAGAATAGTTGGTCTTCACTCATTGATTAATAATGTGCCAAAAAGACCACTAACAAGATTCCTACGTTTCTTTCTCATTGTGGAGTCTTTTCTTCAAAGTGCATCAAAATCAGTGGCACATCTTGTAAGGAAGGGACCAGCTCAGCTGCAAAAACTGCAACCCTGAAGAGCCAAGTGAAGGTTGGAGGGGGAGGCCTCACCTTGTAAGTTGTTGCT
Organism: Lepidodactylus listeri; assembly: GCA_029233225.1. Taxonomy (NCBI): domain Eukaryota; kingdom Metazoa; phylum Chordata; class Lepidosauria; order Squamata; family Gekkonidae; genus Lepidodactylus; species Lepidodactylus listeri. Next base: position 67,644,139 of record JARCFY010000002.1, read on the forward strand.
TTACAGCTTACTGGGAGCTGGAAGGCCAAACTACCTAATTAACAGCGGGACAGGATAAAAGAGTCGGCAGCTCCTTAGGGAAGGGCGCGTGTCATTCTAGGGAGGACGCTATCTTTGTCCTCCCTTTAGATTAATGACTTAACTGTGAAGCTCAGCTGATTTTAATTGTTTTGTTGTATTCTGACCTGCCAGGGACTTTTGGCAGCCATTCTTTTGTTTTGTTATCCATTCTTGGATTGGTATTCTTTCTATTTTGTTTGGATAATAAACCTGGCTTGGATTATTGAACTCAAGTGTGAAACGTGAGTCTGTGCACCTGGAGGAGGACCCTCAGCCTCAACCCTACACATCTCTATATCACTGAAGATGAAATCAGGCCATCAGTTTATCAAGCTCTGTGGTAGCTCTCCACGTTCTCAGGCCATCCTTTCCAGCACCTGGCACCCAAGATTTAACGGGAGACACCAAGGACTGAGCCAGAGACCTTCTTGCATGTAAACAAATGATCTGCCATTGAGCCATAGCCCCTCTCCTAATTCTGACCACCAGTCTTGGTCACACTCAATCTTCTTAACCCTGCTTCCACTTCTAAAGAAATAACTCTAAATTCTATTGCATAAACTACAAAGCCCTATTCCTGGTCAAGCTTAGGTAGGAACATAGAAAACAAAGCTCACAGGTGCCATTGAATGGCAGGTTGAACAGACAGAGCCTGTGGAATCCAGTACTGGACTCACCAGGCACAGACTTGATTCTCCCCACAGCTTGAAGAATAAAGGAACTGATTTGAAGAAGGAGGAGGGGGAGACTGGTAACGGATCTTAAAAGTAAGCACAGATGATGTCACAAAAATGTAACTGATTAACAAAAAATAAATAGAGATAACAGAGATCTATTTGGTGTATAGCCAGTTTGGTGTAGTGGTTAAGTGCGTGGACTTTAATCTGGGAGAACCGGGTTTGATTCCCCACTCCTCCACTTGCACCTGGCTGGATGACCTTGGGCAAGCCATAGCTCTGTACCAGCTGTTCTCTCAAGGACAGCTTGGGAAAGAGTTCTCTCAGCCCCACCTACCTCACAGGGTGTCTGTTGTGGGGAGGGGAAGGGAAAAGGAATTTGTAAACCGCTCTGAGACTCCAAATGAGTGAAGGGTGGGATATAAATCCAATCTCTTCTTCTTCTTCTAAGATCCATTACCATCTCCCTCTCCCCTCGCCCAGAATCAGTCCAAGTAAACTAGAAGTCCTCACAGGCTGCCAAAATATTCCAAGTTCTTAGCAAAATTTCACAGGCAGGTCTGTAAAAGACTTTCTCAACAATTTTGGTCTTAAATCTAAAATAAAAGAAGCCACTTCAAGGCAATATTTCTCCTTTTTTGTCAGTTATTGAAAAAGCACACAATTTCACCCTAGCAGCCCCTCCCAATACACTTGAAATCTACAGCAGTTTTCTGCCTCACTGCTTCAGCCTCTTAGTTCAAGATAATGTAGAAACAACTTGAAATATTGTGACACCACAGAAATGACTTTAGCTAAGGTTATACCACAGACAAGAAAAGGTCATTTACTTGGCACATAAATTTGCCTCTCCTTAATCTCTATGATTAGAAAAGGACAAAGAGACAGAGGGGGAACCTATGAGGGCCTTCTGTGAAGAGAAATCCCAATCCCTCCCTCCCCACTCCCCACCAGTTCCTCTCTATGCCAGCTCTGGCTTCTTTCTGTAGCTGCAGGATCACCTATCCTCTTTCCTCTTCTCCGCCCCCTCTCATTTTTCCACTTCTCTGCCCCAAAGTAATGTGACCTCTTACCATATCAAAATAGGCTGCTTGCATGTTAGGTGACCAGAAGAACTGGCAAGCAGCCACAGAGCCCATCTTCCATGGTTCTGACCCCAGTGCAAGTCAGCAGAGCTCAGAAGTTCTTTACTGTGACTATTGGACAACTGTTTGTGCCCAGGAACTTGCTGAGCTCAGCCTAGTGATGGCTAACAGGGATCTGTGGTGTCACAATTGGTGCTGTAGTTCGTGTTCTCAGAGGCCAAGAATTCAGATATATCTACCCACAAGGCAGAAAGCTATCTACACTTTGGTTATGGAAACAGTCACTGAACTACTGTTTTATAGCGCTTATACTAATAATCTAAACTGGGAAGTTCTTATTCAAATCCCAAAAGCCATGCACTCACTTGGGAGCCTTAAGTCAGCAACTGTTTTCTTAGCCTCTGTCCCACATCTGTAATATTGTCCTGCCTTACAGGTGATTTCACTGAAATATGATTTCAGTAATGAAAAACACTTCCCCCTAGCACTATATCAATATTATTGTGTTTATAATATTAATTGGAAGAACACCATAAAGGTTTTATTTGACTTACGAGTTAGTGGTGTGAATCAAAACATGAACACATGAAGCTGACTTACCCTGAGTCTATCAAAGTCAGTAGAGGCAGCAGTTCCCCAGGGTCTCTGCCCATAAAAGAGTATCAATGAAATCTCAATACTTAAGCTGACGTCTACTGTTTCATAGGACACAACAACATGATAAGTGCCCAAATTTTAAACAAGGCTTTGTGACCCATTCCCCAAATGTACCTGCTATTGCAAAATGGGAAAAATACTTGGCTGGGAAGGAAGGAAGGAAGGAAGGAAGGAAGGAAGGAAGGAAGGAAGGAAGGAAGGAAGGAAGGAAGGAAGGAAGGAAGGAAATTTGCCATTAGATTTTCTCCTCAGAAGCTTTTGTTATATAACCTTTTGTACATCCTCCATGGACTTTTTAAAATTAAAAGACAAAGCTACATTTGAGGTGAAATCAAATGGCAATCGTCGTGACAAACCACCAAAGTGATTATACAATGCTTCAACTTTCTCAAGAAAGCACAATTACCATTGAAGCCAATGCAGTTCTACAAAGACTGAGCAATCAAATATGAACTGACAGGATGGTATTTGCAATGCAATTAGATGCCTTCAAGAATGGGCCACCTTATTGTTAATTACATATTTGTGAAATAATACAACCATACTTTAAGGATGACTTTCACCTTTAGATCATTGCCTGACATCTTCAGTAAGCTGTGAGCCTAAGCAGCATATCTCATGATGAACAACCATTTTGAAATTCTAAAGGAGAACTGTGCTACATGCTTCACTGCTTACAGTAGGAACAAATCTTTCCTTTCTGTAAAACACGTCACCAATGGGCAAAGATAATAGGCACAGACTTTTAAAAGGCCAGAAGGGGCCACATTTAGTGTTTACACTCTCCTTCTGCATAACAGTACGGAAAAATTCAGCAAGCAGTGCTTGTTCCCATTCCAGAACTTTGGCAGTGGGGGAGAAGGGAGAGCATAGCTAACTTAACTGCATTGCTCCAGGTAGTCTAAGAGGATACCTGGTCAGCTGTTTCTATATTGCCATTCACACAAAATTACAATTTGGTCAAGGCACAGAAAATCTGGATAAAAAGAATGTTACAATCTAAATTCAGTTCTCCAAAGAGCCAGTTTGGTGTAGTGGTTAAATGCGCGGACTCTAATCTGGGAGAACCGGGTTTGATTCCCCACTCCTCCACTTGCACCTGCCGGATGACCTTGGGCAAGCCATAGCTCTGTACCAGCTGTTTCCTCAAGGACAGTTGTCTCAGAGCTCTCTCAGCCCCACCTACCTCACAGGGGAGGGGAAGGGAGAGGAGTTTGTAAGCCGCTCTGAGACTCCCTTGGGGAGTGAAGGGCGGGGTATAAATCCAATCTCTTCTCTTCTTCTTCTTCTCTTCTCTTCTTCTTCTTCAAATACTTGGCTGTGTATGGGAGTATGATGTGTTACAAGACTGGGAGTATGATGTGTTACAAGAACAGCACTTGTGAAGACAGCATTTACTTCAGAAATCATTATCAGTTTACTATAGAGGATTATTATTCAAGCTGTTGGAAATGCATAGAAGGAGAAGAAACAGAATGCTGATGCTGATGGCTTGAAGTTGACCTATACTTTACAATTCAGGAATGCTAAAAGTAGGTACATAAGTGGAGTCAAGGTGATGGACTTTTTTTTTCAACAGAGGAGGAAGAGGAGGAGAAGGAGGAGGAGGAGGAGAAGAGGATTTTATACCCCACCTTTCATTACCTGAAGATGTTTCAGAGCAGCTTACAACCTCCTTCCCTTTCTCTCCCCACAACAGACTCCCTTGTGAGGTTGGTGGGGCTGAGAGAGCTCTGAGAACTGCTCTTGAGACAACAGCTCTGAGAGAATTGTGACTGATCCCAGGTCACCCAGCTGGCTGCTTGTGGAGGAGTGGGGAATCAAACTCGGTTCTCCAGATTAGAATCCACCACTCTTAACCACTACACTAAAGGAAAAGGAAAAAATGGACACTTTCAGGGACTGAATTGTTAAATTACGGAGAATTTTATTTATTTAATTATAGAGAATAATACAAACAATCAAGCTGCTTGCATTTAAGATACTGTATATGCAGAATGCTGTGGATAGTTTTGGTCGGGGCTTGTGTCCCTGATGCTACAGCAATTACACTGGCTACTGATCCACTCCCAAGACCAATTCAAGATGCTGTTTTTGACCTTTGAAACCCTACATGGCTTGGGACTGGGGTATCTGAAGGACCTTCTTCTCCCATATGTTCCTGCCCAGGAATTACAATGACAGGGAGAGGCCTTCCTGCCTGTCCTGCCACTCAAAGAAGCTCATCTGGTGGGCACACAAGAGGAGGCCTTTTCAGTGGCAGCCCCATAATAATGGAACAAGCACCATAGGGAGGTTCACCTGGCCCCCTCACTGTTGATCTTCAGGAGGCAGTTAAAGACAGTTTTATTTAGGACTGCATTTGACTGATGTAGTTTGTTTATTGGCAGTCCTAACTGGAGTTTTTCACTCTACAGTGTGACCTTTTATGTATTTTTAAAATTGTTTTATTTATATTGTTTTAATGTTTTTTAAAAATAATTGTTATATTGTAAACTGCTTTAAGTTCCTCAAGGGAGACAGGCCACTAATAAATATTTTAAACAAATAAACAAAATCTGGTTTATTATTATTACAGCCCATGGCCAGCATAGATTGAAGCAAACTGGCTTACATAAAATACAGAAAGTGCACAGCCATTTGTATGGGAATATTATAAGGCTTACTTTGGCCTCTATTCTTAACAATCCAGTTTCCAGCCGTAACATAGCATTAAAAATGCTTTTTTGGAAATCGAAAAATGGCTCTTAAAAATTTGGATTGGATTTTCTCAAGGGGGGCAAAATTTGATGAAGCTGGGCGTAGCAAGGTGCCATACATAAATTGTGGTACCGTCTTGAAGAGATATAATTTGAGAGCTGCTGGTATAAATTATCCCCCTTTTGTGAAGAAAAATCTAATAATGGCTTAAGCTGATTTGTGACCAGAATTTGAGGCATATTCAATGTGAGCGTTTTTCATCCCTGAGGACTGGATCATTACCCCTAGATATTTGTAAGCTACCACCTGTTGTAGCCTATGACCATTTATACTCCATTCCCTTATTTTAGGTTTGGGGCTGAAGGCCATTATTTTTGTTTTTTGGTAGTTAATCTCCAGGTGGTTAAGGTCACAATAAAGGCCAAATTGCTTTAGTGCCCTCCTAAGGCCTATTGGTGTCCTAGATAACAAGACTGTATCATCTGCAAAGAGAAGGGCTGTTAGATGACGGTCCGCCAGAGAGGGATGGTGGGTATCAACCAGGCTGAGATTACTAATCAAGTCATTGATATAAATGGCAAAAAGGGAAGGGGCCAGGACACAGCCTTGTTAGACTCCTTTTGTTGGTGGAATAAAATTAGTTAGGAGCCCTTGTTTATTACATCTGACTCTGACAAGGTTGTTGATATAAAATGCCTGGATCAAAAATAAAAGTCTCCTATCAGTTGTAGTGGCACTCAGTTTTTCCCAGAGGTTCTCTCTGGGTATGGAATCAAAGGCAGATTTTAAGTCTATGAAGGCTGCATAAAGGGAGACTGTTTTCTTGGTTGCATATTTGGTTGCATATCCCTCTCATGATATGGAGTTACGTCGATTTCCTTGAAGTGGATCACATTTAAATAAAATATTAATCATATTTATGATATTACTAATATTGATGAAGAAAAATAAAAAAGCCCAGCTTCAATTTGAAATATTCATTGTATGCAATATGAGCAGCATGCTAGAATCAAGCATTCAAAAATATCCTGCCTTTCTCCCCAATGGGAACTCAAAGCAGTTTACATAATTCTCCTCGCCTCTATTTTGTCCTCACAACAGCCCTGTGAGGGAGGTTAGGCTGAGTGTGTATAACTGGCCCAAGGTCATCCAGCAAGCTTCCATGGCAGAAAGGAGATTTGAACTTGGGTTTCCCAGAACGTAACCCAAACACTAACTGCTACACCATACTGGCTTTCAATAGGTTAAATATAATGAGTTCTTCAGATTTTTCCCAGTATCAAAAAGTATACTCTAGCTTGCACAAATACTTTCTCTTCCAACATGAGCATAGCCATAATTATGTACAAGGAGACCAACTGTTTATTCAACACTTATCCTTTTCCTAAGATTAGAGTTATGATATAAATTCACAAACAAGTTTCTTGACACACAACCCTTGCTATTAATGTTTAGGTCCCAGCAACCAGAGGTTTGAGAGCCAGAGCCTAAAGTCCCCTCCCCATATAGATGAAGAACTTCTTCCTTGCATCCCTATCCATTCATCTTCACAAACTTGAATATACTGTGTCTATCAACACAGTAGTAGTACAGGGCTACCCAAGGACAAGAAAGGGGTTTCTGCATACTTGAAGTTTCCCCAGATACTATTCTGTAAATTAAACCCCCAAAGCTAACCCAATGAGGATTAACTATGCCCAAGAATTAAAAGATGCTAAAAGCAGTTTGGGGGGGGGGGGGGGGGACTGGCCTGTAGGAGGCAATTTCCCAATGATTTATTATATGATTCCTCATTGTTTCCAACTTGTTCTTCTAAAATGGCAATGTTCTTCTAAAATTACACACATTTTTACACTGACTTCTTGAAAAAAATTCCCGATTTTGGAAAGCATATAAAGAGCTAGGAAACAAGGAGAAGTACAAATCTCAAAGCAGTAGTACAAATCGCACCTTTGTAAAAACTGAACAAAGCTAATCAATGAACATAGAAATCTTTGTGATGACACATCACAGAGAACTCGTGCAGGACACACTCTAGTATAAGGGTCCTCAACCCTTTCCAACCCATGGGAATCACTGGAATTCTGACACAGCGTGGTGGGCACAGCCACAAAATGGTTGCCACTAAGTGGCTGCCACAGGAGGAGGAGCCAGTCACAAAATGGCTGCCCCAGCTTGCCTTCAGTTACACAGTGAAGATCCTTGTGTAGTAGTGGCAGTTGCTGCCAAAGCAACTTTTTTTAAAAAAAAAATCTGCACAACTAATCAAATCTCCAGTAGCCTTGCTGGGGGAACATTCCACTTAGCCCCACCCACTTTCTAAAAACACTTGATGGGCACCAGGAAAGATGTTGGTGGGTGCCATGGTGTCCCTGGGCACCATGTTGGGGAACCCTTTTCTAGTATATGAAGCTTTAACAGAGAGAACTTCCAGAGATTTCATGTGTGCAATCAATCACGCATGCCTATTACAAAGCTTCATTTCTCTCTGACTGCCATACACATCTGTGTACACATCACAAGAACTAAGCCAATGAGCTCACAACAAGAACTCTGTCTCTGAGCCTCTTGCAAATCTGATAGCAAGGCAATTTAAGCAACAGCAAGAGTACAGTTCACTATACAGAAATAGCTTTATAATGTCAGCGACATGCTGCACCACTGAGAACATTAGCAGCTCTCCTGACTTTTCACAAAGACAACAGTGTAACTAAACATTAGGAGATGGTGGTACCATACATAACAAAGAGGTATGGTCTGACATAGTGCCAGACATCTCTGTTACTGTCTACAGAATGAAGCCAGCACTCTTCACACACCACATTAGTAGGAGCTCCATCATAAAACCAGCTGGACCACATGATCAATTTAGGCCTCTAGATTGCACCTACCGAGTTTTACAGCTAAGCTAGTACTATTTAAAGCTGTTGGTTGCATTTATCTACTCTAAAATATAAGGGTTTATTATCCATAATGGGCACAAACCCAGCTTGTTTCAGTGCTTGCATGCTCCCCTCTCTCATCCCCTTGCATGTGTAGCCTGAACAGAAAAAAACAGGTTTGAAGCATCTTGAATGAAACCAATATGCCATCATGTCTGAATGCAGGCATCTGGGCAAACTGGAGTCCCCTCCCCAATGGGATTCTAAACTGCATTAAACCAAGGTTTAGAATCCCAGTTTGTGGGATGCAAACAAATTCCGATCTGCTCAGATGTCTGCATTCTAGAAACACAGTATATGCATTAATTCATTGTATGCATCAAGAACACATTCAGCCCCTTAATATCCAAGCTTACACTCTTTATTTTGGCTCTTCTCTAAATACAGCATTCCCTGATATGTTAAGTGATATGATCCTTTAGCCTACAATGCGAAGCCGAGCATCAGCTCTCTATAAAAAATAACATTATGCTTGGTAGCATTAGGCTATGTTTGGTATCAGTGCTCTGTGTGTTGCTGTCTAGAGTGTTCTGGCAGATGGGTGGGATGTAAACGATGAAAATATGTAAGATTGCCTGCAGGCACATTTAAGCTCCATTCAGTCATACAATGAGACTAAAAGTGTCACAGACTCAGAGATTGATCCAGTTGAGGCAACACACTTGATCAGAGCAAAATGATACAATGAATATTAAATATTTTGAATTTACATCTGTAGCTGTCTCGATATATACTCGTGATGGCCAGAATATGGCTAATGCAATACCATCCAAGCATATTTTTATCACTTATAACCACACTTTCTTCTGCTTTCTCTGGCCACCAGAGAGAAGGCAGCAAACAGCTTTGCGGTCCTGAATCATGTTTTGATGTAGTTCAGTTAAGAATCCCCTTTGAACAAAACATTTGAATTTAATGACATTTTATTGTTTGTTTTTTATCCCTGTGAGTAGAATGTCTGAATTCCTGCTACCATCCACCAAAAATGGTGCTCAAACAAATCTAGGTTACTGGAGTATTGAACCAAATTTTAAACTACTGGAGTATTGAACCAAATTTTAAACTATTGAACCAAATTTTAAACTATTTTAAACTATCCACCCTCATTGTTATAACTGGGTTCTTTGTTCACTTAAGGTCCATTCACTTGGCCCAAATACTACAAGCTACACTAAATTGCCAATGGCCAACCCTTTTCCAGTATGGTGTAGTGGTTAAGGTGCTGAACAAGGATCAGGAAGACCCAGGTTCAAATCCCTACTCTGCCAGGGAAGCTTTCTGGGTGACCTTGGGCCAGTCACTGTCTTAGCCTAACATAATTGACAGGGTTGTTATGAGAATAAAATGATGCAAGGGGGAATACGTACAGCACCCTGAACCCCATGGATGAGAGATGAGATTAAAATGTTATAAATAAATGAATACATGAAACCTCCTTTTATGTAAGCCAAAGCTGTGCATGTAGTCTAGCTATCTTCAAAGATGGCCTGTTCTTTCCATGTAACCATATACCTTCATGGGACTTCAGTCTTTCTTTGTTCATACCTTTCCTTGAGGCAGCCACTTCCCATTTCAAAATGTGCTTGTGCAATGAGAATCTGAGACTTAAGGCCTTTCCTCCCTAGACTTTCTACATTTCTTTTAACATATTTATTTATGTGCTTCATTTATACCTCATCATTTCCCCAGTAGGGATCAAAAGCTGCTTACATAGTTCTCCTCTATGTTGAGAGCCAGTTTGGTGTAGTGGTTAAGTGCGCGGACTCTAATCTGGGAGAACCGGGTTTGATTCCCCACTCCTCCACTTGCACCTGGCTGGATGACCTTGGGCAAGCCATAGCTCTGTACCAGCTGTTCTCTCAAGGACAGCTTGGGAAAGAGCTCTCTCAGCCCCACCCACCTCACAGGGTGTCTGTTGTGGGGAGGGGAAGGGAAAGGAGTTTGTAAGCCGCTCTGAGACTACAAGTGAGTGAAGGGCGGGGTATAAATCCAATCTCTTCTCTTCTTCTTCTTCTTCTTCCTCTCCTACTATTATTTTGCAGTTTTTAACCCCCAATGTATTTTTTTTTTAGGTTTCACAGGTTTTTCACAGGTTTATAGAAAGATCTGTCTTATCTGTTTATGGCTCCACTCGCTAGATTTAAGTATTCACAGATTTGGCCATGCTGAGAATTTTATATATTGATGATGCTTCTAGCTTCCCACAATACCATAAAGGGCTCAGTTTTGCATTCCACTATACACAACACTCTTAACATTCAGCAAACAACACTGTAATCACTCTGAGCATGCTGCCGGCATTATCTGCATTACAAACTGGTAACAGTTTCTTCAAGGTACTCTAGAAATTGAAGTTCTATGAGGAATTGCCAATAGAATCCTCAGCATCTTTTAAAAAAAACCAACAACCATTGTTACTCGAGTTTTAGAGGAAGCCATGATACTACTATCAAGCTGGAACCAACTGAATTGTGCAGTGATGCACTTGAAAGTACATGCTGCAAGTAAAATGCTTTAGTCTAGGCAGTAAACACAGACAGCATACAGAAGAGGCCTTTAAATGCCATTCATAAATACGGAAGATTATAAAGCATGGGTTAAACTGTGCAGTTGTTACCATATATACAAACCTGACCCTTTATGAACTGATGTACAAGACAGAGCCCAGAAAACTCACTCTTCTTCCATTGCACAACTACAGGTCCTGAAACAGCATTAGTACACAACCTAACCTACCTTAAATGCCAGCACTAGGCATTTAGGGAAGAACAAAAAAAAATGGGAATGGACAGCAAGTCAAGTAAATGTTTGCAAAAATGTAGAACTGGCAGCAGGGTAGGGTTGTAGGAACCAATGTTTCATACAAGACATCAATATATCTAATTCCCAAGGTGCCCCCTGTGTGCGGATATCTAAATCCACGCAGGGGGGCAGGGAGAATTTTCTGCACATGTGGGAGACTGCCCCCATGTGCAGAAAAATCTTAAAACTTTAAAAAAACTTTGGGGGGATATTTAAATCCTCCCAAAAGTTAAAGAGCATTGGCGCATGTGCTGAAGAGCTCAGTGGGTGGGCGTGCGAGTCCTTCAGCAGCGTCGACAACAACAGCAACAGCAGCAGCGAAGAGGCGGTGAAAAAGAGGGCTATGGGCGCTGCTCCTCCAGTCACCGTCTGGGAGATGGAGGGAAGCAAGCCGCCAGGCCCATTCCAGCTCGGTTAAGATGAGGAGCCTCAAAGGGGCTTGTGGGGATGCGGTGCAATCCCTGGATGGGCGCTGAGGCATCTGCTGCCACTTCTGCCATTGCTCTCCTCCAGGGGAAGGAGGAAGCCTCAGCTCTTCGCCCTGCCTCTCTCTCCCCCCTCCTCCGGCCACCCAGCTTACCTGCCAGGTCAGGAAAGCAGTGAAGATGCTGCCGCCGCCACCGTCACAGTGCCCAGGGGGCTGTGCAGAGCAGTGGCCCCGGGCTCACCCGGAGAAGCCGCCTCCGCTCACCCATGAGCACCACGGCTCCACCGCTCCGCACTGACAGGGGCAAGCTGGCTGCAGAAGTGGCTGCGGCGGCGGGAGCAGCTTGTTTTCTCTACAAAGGGAAAGACAGGTGTAGAGGTTAGCAAAGGGAATAGTCCCCTTATGGTATTTTGCCATGTATACACATGTACAGATGTCATGAAGGTGCAAGGTAGTTTTTATCAACTCCCTTTGATAATCACTGAAGAGATACTGGGAATTACTGTACACCTTCTTGCTTGCTCCCCCACTGTTCTGAGTTATGCCTCTCCAAGACATTTCCGCAAGAACCTTAACAGGGTTTTGTGTATAACACTTAATATTTTAAATGCTTAATGGTCAAACATTAATAATAAGAGTATAGTGTTAAGTGGCCCTCTACCTGCAATCAAGGAAGCAAAATTTTGAAAACAATCTGCTAAGATGGATCTGAAAGTCCCACTATAATGCAGAGCTACAGGAGCATGGAAGATTCTTGCACCCACCATATCTGAGTCTCTGAGACCCCCATTCAACCTCTATAACTGACAAGAATGGCTGACTCTCAAGAAAAGCATTTTGCAACAGGCCAATTTATAGAGGTCTCTCCCCCTCCCCCCAATAAGCACGTGGGGGAGTTTCAGTAGAGGCAGTGACTGACTAGTTTAGGCCCAATGTGTGTCTGACTGGGGTGGCATTCACACAGCATTGGATAGATTCCTGACAGATTTAACCAGCAAACATTTTGATTGCCCACTGAGACCTAGTCTGCACAAGCAATAGAATGAGAACTGATAGAATCCTGAAGTGTCAGAAAGGGCTGTACCACTTCCGATTGCAGGTGGGGAAAACCACATGTTTGACAGAGTGCTAAGGAGGTATAACGGGTATTATAGCAGACTGAAGTGAAGGACTACATTTTCCACAATTCCCCTACATCAGGGCTTTTTTTCTGGGGGAACGTACCAGAACAGAGTTCCGGAACCTCTTCGACAAAATTCTTTTTAAAAGGTTTAAAAGTTCATGAGTTTTCAGTATACAGATTGAAAACTTCATTTCCCTCTTGAGAGTTCTGGCACCTCTTTTTCAACAACAACAACCTTGCCATACATTAATAATTATTTGTACAAGAAAAACTAGAATAGCATGCAAAGGGCTAGGCTAAAACCTTTATCACTGATGTATGCTTTTTTTAAAAAAAAATTGCAGGCAGTTTTTACGTCGTTATACACATTGTTCTCCCCACCTGCAATCTGAAGTGGTACAGTCCTTTCTGACACCTCAGGATTCTATCAGCTCACATTCTATTGCTCATGCAGACTAGGTCTCACTATATTTAACTAGCCAATCAAAATGTTTGCTGGTTAGACCTGTTGGGAGCCTATCTATACAATGCTATGTAAATGCCAGGGACAAGGTTTCTTCCACCAAGTCACCCTTGAAAGCATGCACCTGAGTCAGCTATGCTACAGCATCTCTGTTCATAAAGCACTAATCCCTCAATTCTTATCACATTATGTAGTAAAAAACTGAAAGAAAAGGAGAACTACAGTGAGTCATACAAAAAGTCTAAAACTTTAAAATTCTCTTTAATTTACCCATCACAACACAGGATGCTTTTAACTCTGTAAAAACTAAATGACCTAATTAGCTCACTAATGACAACAAACTAAGAAAAAGAATAGATTGGATTTATACCCTGCCCTTCACTACCCAAAGGAGTCTCAGAGCAGTTTACAAACTCCTTTCCCTTCCCCTCCCCACAACAGACACCCTGTGAGGTAGGTGGGGCTGAGAGAGCTCTGAGACAATTGTCCTTGAGATAACAGCTGGTACAGAGTTATGGCTTGCCCAAGGTCATCCAGCAGGTGCAAGTGGAGGAGTGGGGAATCAAACCCGGTTCTCCCAGATTAGAGTCTGCGTACTTAACCGCTACACCAAACTGGCTCTCTCTACACCAAACGGGCTCTCTACACCAAACTAAGGCACTGCTAGGAGGGATTTTCCAAATTACAATAAAAAGAAAAGAAGCAAAAGCCTGCACTTTTAAAATGTGATTTACTAATGGAGTGAGAAAATACACTCCAAACATTTGGAGTAACATTTAAGACTATAGATACCAAAATGTTCTTTCTAAGCTGTCAGAGGCAAATGCAGAGGCAAACTAAAAGGCTTTAATACAATGTGATAAGACTCATGTGGGTTTTTAAAGAAAGACATCTGCATAAAAGATTTGACAAGCTGTTCTGATTAGAAATATTATTTTGTCTTTTTACAGTGGTAGGCCCAAATAAAATTACCCAACAAGACTAAGGGAGGAACGCAGGCCAAATAAGAAGTAGCACCTAGAGAATGAAGCAAAGTTAAATTATGTCCATGTCTGATGATGGTTCTGAATATCAGAATTAAACTAAGTTGGGTCCTTTTTTTCTGATATGGGACACTAGCACTGTCATATTGCATTCAGTTCACTGCATCCCCTCCCCATCCTGCACAGAAGCAGAACTAATCAAGATTAGCCTACTTTCAGAAAAGTGAGTGCAAAACAAAAGATAACAGGTGGATATGACAGACAGACAGGCGGAGTAGAAGACAATGCTGATCAGAACACTAGGCAATGATCTCAGCACTGCAGCTGCGTAACTGCTGTCAAGTGAACAGATCCACTGCAGGGGATCTGTTAAGCAAGAATGGATGGGAAACTCTAATTAAAGCTTAGACCTTGCAATCTGATCTGCCTGTCAGTCCCTTTACGCATGTGCAAAGAACTCTCCCCCTAACAGTGGTCACAGTGGATATACTACCAAAGAGAAGGGTTTAGCCATCAGAAAACAGTAATGCTCCTCTATACTCAGATAAACTGGAATTAAATTGTTATTAAGTCTTGACAGCCTCCTTTTTGGGTGTCTCCAGGAGACAGGTCTAAGACAACAGAGTTCAATAAAGCAAAACAAAGCCTGCTTTGCTTGGATGATGGAAGCATAGGAGGAACATCAAGGTGGGAAAAGAAAGGGTGCATGAGTTGGTCACCAGACAAAGAAACATGTTTGTGATCAACTGACTCACTGGGAATGGGACACGTGGCACCAACTGGGTCAGGTGATCTAAACTGAAATTCCAGGCAGTGATGGTGAAACACAGCATATGCAGAATTGTTCCTATGCTATTTTAAGACAGCCTTGAAGGCAAGAAAGAGGAAAGAAGAGGCTAGCTTGGAAATACTTTACTTGGCTTCTCCAAAACAGATAATCTTTCACTCCTTATGAAGAAAGGGAGAGGTGCCTGAAGTGCATGGGGCCACCGAATAATAGAACTTCTCCCTTGTTCCCCAGTAGGGTTCCACATTTGCAGTGAACAGGACTCTGTTAGCAACCACAAATCTTTTCCTAGCATGATACAAGAGATCCCTCCGCAATTTTGCCATGCTCTGCAGAGAGCGCTGGGCAAAGTAGGATCTCATTTCACTCCAGGTGGGAAATATATACCCCTCCCCTCCCTTGAGTCCTTATGCATATGCAAAGTGGTGGGGTCGGGGTGGGGTCAGAGTCAAGCTTCTCACTTTGCACTGGACTTTGCAGACATTCAGATACAGCAAGAGAATTCTTGCTGTTGTGTGTCCCCAATCCAGTTTACATTGTGGTTGATCCTTCCTCAACAGTCTTGTAGTAGGTGAAGGGCTGCTCAGGCAGTCAAGGCCAGCCAATTTTTTTAGTTCTCTGTTGTCTATCCTTCTGCCACCCATGATGCCTGACTGTTTCACAGTGCTTTAAGTCATATTTCAGAGTAGAAAAACGTTTCAGAATTTTAGGTGGAGGGCACTAGAGCTTTAAACTCTTCTTCCCTCCCAGATTTTTTGTGCCATTAACAACTGTTTGACAAGTAGAAACCTCAACAAGTGCTTGCCCATATCTAGGATTACCATATTTTGAAAAGCAAAATATGAGGACATCGTTCCTGACTGACTACTTCAAACACGTGATCACTATGACAAATCTCATTTTAAATACTCTTACTATTTAAGCTCTTCCACCAGGCTTTCAACTAGGGAGCTGCCTCCACTACTACCACCAACAATCTTAATTGTTGGCCCTTGGCTGTGACATCTGGCCCGTGCCATCACTCAAATTAGGAAGATCATGAGCAGAAAAACTGCTAGATTTTTGTATGCACTCTTCAGTACACCATCTTAAGTAATCAATGAAACATCGCCAGCACATTATGATTTCATTTGTAACTAAACTGTTTTTAGATGAGTTTTATGTGGATTTTAACTGTTATTTATGTACCAACCAGCGTAAGCCGCCCTGAGCCTGCTTTGTGGGGAGAGTGGGGTACAAATTAAATAAATAAATAAATAAGCTGTAATAATTGCTACTACCTAGGAATATTCCTAAACTTCCAACCCCAAAAGAGGACATTTTATCATTTTTTAAAAAGAGCCCAAAAGAGGGTGGACACACACACAAAAAAAAGGACATGACCTCTACAAAGAGGACATCTGGTAACTCTACCATATCTCAGCGCTAGAAAAATCTACACACTTGTTGAATATTTGCAAACTATACAAATGTTAAGGGCACAAATGCCTGCCATAAAACAGATGACATTCCTAGTAAGGAAGGAGATACCCAGATTTTTTCAAGTCCGGCTACAGTTTTGTTTTGCAGAGATAAAAACATAAACACATGAAACTGCCTTATACTGAATCAGACCCTTGGTCCATCAAAGTCAGTACTGTCTACTCAGACTGACAGTGGCTCTCCAAGGTCTCAGGCAGAGGTCTTCCACATCACCTACTGACAGATCTTTTAGCTGTAGATACCAGGGATTGAACCTGGAACCTTCTGCAAGCCAAGCAGATGCTCTGCCACTGAGCCATGGCCCCTCCCAATAAGAGAGAGGGTGAAAAAAAAATCTCTCAATGAAAAGTATAAGAGTAATCAAAGTTGGAAGGGATAAAACAGTGATTTAGTTTAAGCCTACAAAGCTCCCCATTGTAGAGCAACTCACACACTATAGACCAGTGTGCTGCAGCAGAATCATGTAATCATGCCTGCCAAGAAACTAGCTCCCTGACACTCAAGCAGCAAGCTCATATTGAGCCCTGACCTGGATAGCCCAGGCAAGCCTGATCTCGTCAGATCTCAGAAGCTATGCAGGGCTGGCCCTGGCAAGTACTTGGAATGGAGACCTCCAAGGAATATCCAGGCCAGGCTGCAGAGGCAGGCAATATCAAGCCACCTCTCTGAAACATCATAGCCCCACTAGGGATCGCCAGAAGTCACCATGACTTCCAGGCTCGCAAACACACACACACAGTACTCACCAAAAGGAGAAAAAAGCAAGCTCATACCGGTAACAATGGTCAAAAGCCCATCTGAGTTTGCACAGGTAGAGTCAGAAAGATTAAATGAATCCAAATTTAAGGGCCCAATAATTAAATAACTGAACATAAAACATAAATATTTATCACATATGCAAAAAATACATGTATTCATTACAAAATGAATAAAAACCATTATAGACCCAAATATAGCCTCAATTCAGATTTAAATCAAATAATTATCTCAAACATAGATGATATGCAACCCTAACCAAATGTTTTTTGGCCTTATGGCCTTCTTCAGTGGTCAAGCATAGTTATTACACATTGGCTCCAGACACTGCAATCAAATTACAAAAATTGCTCAACGTAAGGACCAAGTTAGAATTGTTTCCTAATCTATATCCATGGCTGAGGACAGACTGGCAATCTAAAGCGGGGCAGGCACGCTTCGCAAACGGAAGAAAGGAGCACGTTCAGACATGCGCATCTGTCCCTCGGCTCCGTTGCGTACTTACCCGTCTCCCAGTCGCTTTCCTTTCGCTTTAACAGGACACCGGTTTTTCCCGGTGTTCAGGGGCCTTCCTCCGCATGCCTCCCACTTCCAAACAGTGTGAACTGGAAGAAGCGGGAGGCATCCGGAGGAAGTGTGAACACATCAACGGAAAAAAAAAAAAAAGCAGCGGCAAGCGCAAGCCGCGCGCGCTGGCTCCGTGGCAGTCTGAACGCTCCGTGGCAGTCTGAACGCTTCGTATTGCCGCTGATCCGCATTGCTCTGGCCAGTGTGAACGGCCAGCTCCGTGGGTTTTTTCCCCCACTCCAGTTCCCTCCGCTTTGCCTCCGCTTTAGATTGGCAGTCTGTCCTCGGCCCATGACTCAAGGAAGAAATATTTGAAATCACTTCAGCCCTAGTCAGGCACACATATCTTGAGTAGTAATTCAATTGTGTACCTTCCTGTTCTGGTCCAAGGAAAACCTATTACAAATGCACTATAGAGCCAGTGTAATGTATTAGTATATGGTGCCTTTCAAGTTCTTGATTAATTTTTGGGGTAAAATTTTGTCTCTCCTCCCCTTTGTCATCGACAGGTAGAGTCAGACCAGACCCCCCCCCCCCCCATTCACCACCAGTAGTGATCTGTCAAATTCCAAGTGCACTCAGAATTTTTCTATTGCATCAATAAAAAAGACATGGGAGACACAAAAGTTCAGACCTATTTTCTCTGTGTATAGCCCTGATGACCATCCCTAACATTAATGCCAATTACACTCTGTGTGTGTGTGTGTTTTTAAGTGCCATCAAGTTGCTTCTGATTTATGGCAACCCTATAAATTAACGTTCTCCAAAATGTCCTGTCGTTAACAACCTTGCTCAAGTCTTGCAATCTAAGAGCTGTGGCTTCCTTGATTGAGTCAATCCATCTCATGCTGGATCTTCCTCTTTTCCAAGCATTATTGTCTTTTCCAGTGACTCTTGTCTTCTCATAATGTGACCAAAGTACAATAACCTCATCTTAGCTTCTAGGGAGAGTTTAGGCTTGATTTGATCTAGAACCCATTTATTTGTCTTTATGGCAGTCCATGGTGTTCATGAAACTGTCCTCCAACACCAAAAAAAGCTGATTTTTCTGAAGGGTTAATCTACATGCTACACTGGAGTTCCATTAACGGAATTCTGGACATGTAATTTGATCCTTAAAAAACAGTCTTGGGGGGTGCTTGGGGTGTGGGATCTGATCCATGGTACAGGCAGAGGATGGGTTAACTCTTCTTTCCTCACCCTCTCCTTGATTGTCTTCCCAGTCCACTTAAAGATCTGGCAAGGAAAAGAACCAGACACAGTATGGGCATGGGGACCATTTTTGATCAAGGAACTGGGGAGGCGTAAAGACAGCCTTTCCCCAGTGCAGATCAGTCCAGCATCACATGTAGTTAGGCCTTAACTGAGAGCAGAATGTGGGCAGTGAAGTGGTTCACATTTGAGAACAGATGTAATACACCAGTTGATTTGGAGTATGTCTTCATTCAAACAGTTCCAGTTCTAGAAAGTCTAGAAAGTCTTTAGGATCGTAAGGTCATTTCTAAGTCCATTCAAAACAAGTCCATGCACACAACTTTCCAGAAGGAACGGGTAACAAACTTGGGAGGGTAGCTTAGGACCTAGAATCCAAGAATCCAGTACTTGAAGGGCACTGCATATTGCCCCTAAAGTTACCCTATAAAAAAGTGGCCCCAAGTATCTAAATTTCTGCCTAGCTAACATTCTTGTTCTCCAGGTCATGAGGACAAAGAAAGAGGCTGCCCTGTAACATTCCATAATGAAGTAGTATCTACTGCAATTACTTCAGATAAATATAGCAAGACAGAGTTCCACATTCCAAAAATCGAGAGCAAGAGAAAGCTGTACGATAAATAACATGTATTTTTCCTATCAAATTCAAAGAACACAAAACACTTATCAACCTCCTTAAACTTTGGAGATGCTCAGCATCAACTGCAAGAGATTCTCAATGGAAGTTGTTTGTAATGTACCTCCTGTTCTAAAGTTTGTTTTTTATAGGAACATGAAGAGATTGCAGAGGGTATTTATTTTAAAAGGACTGGCATGAAGTTAGTTTTGAGTAACATCAAGATATTTGGGGGGAACAAAGTAGTTGTGCTGGCTATCAGTTAAGCAGGCTTCTGGATAGGCATCTAAAAAGAATGTGATTCACAACAAAAACACTAGCTTCTCCCTCAAGCTTCTTGAATTTGTATTCATGTCTTCAGTATAGGTCAGGAAAACCTAAGAGTCCAAAGGAGTATTTGCTACATTTCCCCTAGGGAAGGAGGGAAACGAAGTATACCCCAGCTCCCAGTTGGTCTGTGGCACAGCAACCCTGTAAACTTTAAAGGGATTTTATTTTCTAAGGATGGTACTGCAACCCACCTGATCAATACCATGAAGTAGATATCAAGATGGAGAAGGAAATAAGGGTGTTGACTAAAGCAGAAAATACTGTAATACTGGTTGACTCGACTACCCTATTGTTGACTGTGCAAATGTATGCTCAAGTCATACTATAAAAACGAGATTCCTAGATTATCATAATTGACTATGTGCTGAAACAGGTTGTCATGGAGCCAACCAGAGGGATAGTGATCCTGGATTTGTTTCTGAGTGGGACTCAAGATCTGGTTTGAGATGTAGATTTTGTTAAACCAGTTGGACACAGTGACCACAATGCTATTAAGCTCAGCATGCATGTCAATGGAAAGTTGCTCCCAATGTCAAAGACTATTACACATGACTTCAAATAAACTAAGTTTACAAAAATGAGAAGATTAGTCAGATGGGTGTTATAGGGGAGAATTAAAAGAGTCGCATCTCTCCAGGATGCTTGGAAAGTATTTAAAACCACACAAATTCAGACCCAGGTAAAATTCATATCTCAAGTTACTAGAACTCAAGGGCATCCAATGAAGCTGAGAGGCAGTAGATTCAGGACGGACAATAGGAAATAGTTCTTTACACAGCAAGTGATTAAAATGTGGCAATCGCTGCTGGCAGAGGTAGTGATGCCCACAGGCACATACAACTTTAAAAGGAGATTAGACATTCATGCAGGATAGGTCTATCAGTGTCTACTAGCCATGGTGACTAAAGAGAACCTCCACATTTAGATGCAGTAAACCTCTGAATGTCAGTGACAGATGACAACATCAGGGGAAGGTCTTGGCCTCTATGCCCTGTTGTTGGATTTCCAGAGGAACTGGCTGGCCACTGTACGAGAAAGGATGCTGGACTAGATGGACCACTGGTCTGATCCGGCAAGGCTCTTCTTATGTTCTTAAATTAGGAACGGTACCTCCAAGTCTAAAAAGATGCCTCCATGGTTAAAAAAACCATGTCAAGAAAGCCATAAAAATGCTTCATTGACGAAGTGGAAGGTTTTTCCAGACAAGGTGAACAGAGAGGAGCACAGGTTGTGGCAAAAAAACCCTATAAGTTAACAATAAAGCAAGCAAAAAGAAAATCTGAGTGGATTACTAAAAACATCAAGACAAACAAAAAGCAGTGCTCCAAATCTGTTAGGAGTAGGAAACCAGCTAGGGAGCCTGTTGCGCCATTAGATGGCAAGGGAATGGCAGGATGGCTCAAGGATGATGAAGAAAAGGCAGAAAAACTTAATGAATTCTTCATGTCTGTTTTCACTGTGGAAAATTGTGGCCATGTATCCACACTGGAGTCACTGTTTTCAGGAATAGTGTCTGAAGACATGAGTCAATTTGAGGTGACAGGCTAGGCAAATGAGTAGTGATGCACACTGGAGCAAAAAATCCTGACTTTAAATATATGCTGATGGGCTCAGAATTGGCTGAGGATGCCAGGGAAAGAAAACTTGGGGTTGCAGTGGATAGCTTGAAGAAAAAGTCAACTCAGTGTACAGCAGCAGTGAAAAAGGCATATTCCATGCTAGAGATTATTAGGAAAGAAACTGAAAATAAAACAGGCAATATGATAATACCCCTGTACAGACCAATGGTGAGGTCTCATTTGAAGCACCGTGTGCAGTGCTGGTCACCATATCTCAAAAAGGATATCGCAGAGCAGGAAAAAATTAAGATATTTAAGGGAGTACCTTTCCTATGAGAAAAGGCTAACGCATCTGGGACTACTCAGTTTAGAAAACAACAACGGAGGGGGGACACATGACAGACATTTATGAAACTGTATGTGAAGCAGTGAGGGTGGATAGAGAGAACTTTTTCTCTCTCTCTAGCCCTTGGAGGCACCCAATGAAACTGATGGGCAATAGATGCAAGACAGATAAAAATACTTCTTTACTCAATTAGTAAATTGTGGAATTCACTGCCAATAGACATGGTGATTTTGATGAGCATTGCATTACATGGGGATTAGACAGATTTGCGGAGGATAAATCTACCAGTAGGTACTAGGCATGGTGACAAAGGGAACCTTCCTATTTAGAGGCAGCCAACCTCTAAATAGCAGCGCTGGGCAGCACCATTAGAGAAAGGCCATGGCCTCTGTGCCCTGTTTACTACTGTGTGAAGGTTGCTGGACTAGATGGACCACTAGTCTGATCCAGCAGGGTTGTTCTTATATTCTTGTATAACTAGGTAAGAGAAAGAGATGCAGTTGGCTTTCAGTTTTTAAAGCCTGCAAAGTAAACATCAAAATAAACCTCACCTACTAAAAAGATGCTATGAACTTTAATTGATCAATCAGTTGGTTCATTTATACCCTGCCATTCTCCCCAATGGAGGCCAGAGCAGCTTACATTGTTCTCTTCTCTATTTTATCCTCACAACAACCTATGAGGTCGGTTAAGCTGTGAGTGTGAACTGTGGAACTGTCCCAAGGTCAGCCAGCCAGCTTTCATGGCAGAGTGGGGATTTGAACCTGGATCTCCCAGATCCTAAATTGAAAACTCTAACCACTACACCACACTGGCTCTTAATAGTTGTCCACTCAGCTTCAAGACTATTCCTATACCAGACCAGTGCTGCTTAAATCAAAGAAGAGACTGAAGGCCAATATTCTGCAACTAAAATCTTGCCCGTTAACTGAAAACCATAATGGAACTGAAGCACAAAACACGCTGGGAGGAGAGTACAAATGATTCAGCAGTTTCACCCCCTTAATCAATAGTAGCTGACTGGAATTGCATATGCAAAGATTGCTTCTTTCTACAGAGGGCCACAGATCTGATCCTACCCACTCATGATTAAAAAGATTATTGCTATGTGTATCATATCATTCTCTCCCCCCCCCCCAATACTGTTTTAACTGCCACAGTGGAGGGACTCCTATATACCAGCCAGCATCCTATTTCTATCAGGGATTAGTACCAGATGCTTCAGAAAGACATCCTCCCCTCCCATTCCAAAACCAATTAAGACAGGCTAGCTTTCATAAACACCCCAGAGACCCCTTTATGTCCCAAACCATGGCAGTTGAGGTCCCATCTTATTTTCTTCCTGTGCATTCAAGCTCTTTCAAAAAAAAAAAACATAGGCACATTTAGCTGCACATTATACACCCAAGCCTTTAGAGTTTTTTTTTTTAATTGTTTTCCAGTGCTGGCCTTGCTACTCCCTTTCCTATGCCACTGGCTAGATTTAAAGTGGGGGGAGTATTAATTATGGGGCCCTTTAGATCCATTAAGTAAGCAATGGGTTTTAGTCAGCTTCACTTGTAATGCAAACTGCTTCCAAAGGCATAAAATTGTGATAAGGCCATTTAGCTGGGTTTGTGGCAAAGGGATCTCCAAATGGAAAAGCCCCAACACCCAGGCCCTTAAAGAGCATCAAGCAATAAGTCTGACAGGAACTTCCCGGTGCTTGAGGGGTGAGGGCTGTGCTTGAAAACCATCTTCCCTTTCCTCCCCAAACCAGTAGGGTCTGCCAACCTTTCCCCAAAAACAGCAAGCCGGGGAAACCTCAAGTCTTCCCCTCCCAGGATAATAATGCTGACGCAGCAACCACCACCGATAGCACCCCGAAGAGAAACTCCGGATGCCCCGCTGACAGCAAGGGGGCTCCTCGGGAACAGAAGAGCTGCTTGCTAAGCGGAAAGCCAGGTAGGGCTACAAAGAGGCCAGTGCAGCGGAGGCCAAGGAGAGCCGGGGAGGGGGGGAGGGGGGGAGGGGGAGAGAGCTGGGGTGGAGACAGGATGGAAGAGAAAGGAGATCAGGACGTCGCTGGGGCAAGGGAAGGAAACAGGGCGAAAGATGCAGCCCCGGCTCTGCCGGCGCCACAGACCTCCCTTGTCTTCCTGCTTTAGCTGCTGCACCCTCAAGAGCCCCAAGCAGAGGTCCGAGGCACGGCTGCCAAGGAGGCGTTCGTCTGTCGCCCTGGATCTCGCAGATGCAACCACCTCCATGCTGCTGCTGCAGCAGCATCCTTACCTGGCCAGCAGCCGCAACCGCCCGGGCTGAGCCCCCTTTCCTCTGGCAAGGCTAGGCTGACAGCCGTCTCATCCCGCCCGGCTTCCCCGAAGACTCTACTGAGGATCCGCGCCAGCCGCCAGGCTACCAGACCTCCCTTCTTCCGCCGCCGCCGCTGCCTCCCTGCACAGCTCCCATCCTTGTGCGGCGCCTTCTCTCCCCGACTCCCGCATTAGGGCAGAGACCATCGAGCGCGCCGCCGAGCGGCCGCGTGCGCGTGGCCGTGAACCTGCTCGGGGAGCGCGCGCCAGGCGGCCGAGGGCGAGAGCCCGCTTTCTCTGGCTCGCCCCTCAGCCGGCGCGCCACGTGAAGAAGATGCTTCTCCAGCGGCGAGATCAAGACAAGTTGCGTGGCGGTCGATAAGAGGGAGCGGGGGGGGGGGGGCGGTTAGGAGGCGGGCGCCAATCGATAAGGGTGCGGTGATGTATTACCCATCCGCTGGAATGGTCGGATTAATTGGGGGAAACCATTTAGCCGGGCGTTTAATAACGAAGGTGGGTTAATAGAAGGATATGGAGGCGTGCGGGGAAAGTGTGTAACATGTAAAGAGAGTAATTGGAGAAGCGACGGAGGACTGTAATTTCAGCCTCGCAGCAGCAGAGTAGCTGTTGGGAAGGAGAGGAAAAAGAGTTCATTGGGCAGCACAGTAAGTGGATGGGACCCTGGCCGACTTCGGCTCCCCCCCAATCTTCAAAATGGGGCATGCTCAGCTATGATTTTGGAAACCCCGGAGCCTGCATCGCTCTGCTTGCACAGCTGAACATTTGGCTATGCAGGACAGAAGCTATCTTCAGGGGGAGAATTATGTTCCAGCCCCGCGGTGTTCAAGTAGCGGGCTGTGCAGTGATCACATTGGTGGTTCCACCACCATTTTAAAAGACTGGAGTGAGCAGGTAGGCTCATATGGGAGAAGTCCTTAATGTATGTTGGTCCCAGGCTGTACAGGACTTTAACGGTCAATACCAGCACCTTGAATGGAGCCCAGAAGAAAGAGTGAAGCAAGAAAAAACACCCATGGCATGGCTGCTCTGCTCTTGGATCAATTCACACATAAAGTTCTCCAGTGAGACAAACAGCTGCTCCCCCAGGGCTCTTTAAGTTGCCTCTCTCTGCATATTACAGGCCTGATCTAAATTGTGCCTCCATACACCTGAGAATTAAATTTCAACATGGAACTTCCAGCACATGTCTGTTTTAACAGGACCCCAAGGCAGACCAAAAACAGTATAGTGTGTGGTTGGGTCCTCATCTCTTCTCCCTCATGGTCTCCATATCATGGAGGTTCCTTTACTGGTTTAGTCTCCTCTTCCCTCTGCCCTCCCACCCCCCAGCTTCAGCACCTTTTATAGCACAATTCATTTTATGGTTAAATTTTTTGAACGGAACAATATTTTTAATTTTTTTAATGGAATTTGTTGCATTTTGTGAAGATTGTGAGCCATTTTGGTGGCTCCATTCAAAAATCAGAACTCAGATCAGATAAATAATAAACAACATATTGAAGTGGTTTTTGCAGATGTTGGTGCTTCTGTTCAGAACTACCATATTGCTGCAGAGCTGGTCACAGATGAAATGTTAGCACAGGAAACACAAGCTGGAATCCAGACTGGGTCCTTCTTGAAACCACAGCATTATCATTTCACAGTATCCTGGCAGCAGCACAACACACTATTTTGCCTACAGGGCAAAAACCCCTGCCTACTCCTGGCCTAGATCCATGCAACCTGTTGCACTTGCCATGACAATTTTATTGCCACATTTACATGTACTCCCTTCTCAGTATTTTTAAAATCAAGAAGTTTCTCATGTGCCAACATGAATCATGTTGATTTGAGACCAAGTTCAAATCAGTTTTCAACTATCCATTTGGGAAGGGGTGGGGGATCGCATATTTGTTTGTAATAATTCAGCCCTGTCTACGCCTAGGCACAAATTTCCATGTGTACAATTTACACATCTATTATATCTCAAAATGCTAGTAAGTAACTAGATAATACATTCATGTTCATCGCTTGAACTGAAGCATGAAGTTATCACCTGCCTCTATGAAAAAGTCAACACAGACCAAGCTCTAGGTTTTTACAGTAAGTCTCACAAAACACAATACTTTGGGGGGGGGATGTGTCAACTTTAGTGCCTTCAAACATGATGAAAGGAGAGAAGCCAGCCAGATTTCTTTGCAATCACAATCAGCACAGCTTTCCTTTAAAAGGCCCTCTTTGACCAATACTATTGGCCCATTGTAGAGTTCTCCTTACATCAGGTTGGCTGTGCTCCTATAGACCCATCTAAAGGAGTCCTAAGAATCTTTTTGTTTCCTGCATGTGCAAAATCAGTCAGGTATAGAATTATTACCAAAGGTGTCTTTTTTCCTGCCATCAAACATGCTTGGGATATGTCCTCATATAGTGAGATCTGAGATTCACCACATCCTAAAGGATTTTTGAGGGTTTTCTAAAGTTAAACAAGCAGACCCTACTATATGGGAAGACATTCCAAAGAGTGTTCATGCAAAAAAGTGGTGACTTTACCACTTCAAAATTAATGCTAATTAGAACCAGACCAGCTGAAAAAAAGTGAGGGAATAAAAAAGAAATGGATTTTAAAAGACTTCCAAGAAATGGAAGGAGTAATCCTACATTTACTATAATAATATCACCTTCTTACAACAGCAGAGCATGAAGACTGATAAATTACAGATTTACCCATAATCCAATTAAGCCAAAGAGTTTGGATTTAAGCCCATTTAGTCCCACTGATCTCAGTGGGACTAAATCAGCTTAAATTCAAGTACTTTCCGTTTAGCTTGGATGTAGCTTGCATTGTTTGCTGCTATAAGTGTCTGAATAGATTTTTGGAAATGAGACACAAGCTCCTCCCAAATCACCACCTAATTCAAAATATATTGGCTTACAATCACGTTCCACCAAATTAAACAGAATTTGCTCTCTGGTGAAATGCTTAGGACTGCAATCTCAAGTGGTTTAAATAGTTTAAACTGTTCAAATCATTCAAGCAAGGGATGAGTTTAGTTACCTTGCCATATATGTATGACTTAATGCTTCAGAAGACCTATATATATAGCGTGCTAGAGATTTGGTTTTGTTACTATGGTTAGTTACCAGTGTGTGCTAACATGTCTTTAAAAGATATTTGATACCACACATCAAATTATCCATTTGATAAAGCATTTGTTCATGTACCAAATGGGATATTGTTAACCACATCTGCTGACATTAGTAATAATTTCCTTGACGTTCCTAGCATGAATTCCTCATTAATCTGGGACTCATAAAACCCCTTATTGATCAGAATTTAGTTGATCATCAAATCATTTTAAGACAGCAAATTAATCATGTCCATCTATGATCTGTTTGAGAGGGCGTGAAGGTAGTGTGATTATCTTTGTGTGCCTTTCAACTATGCTCTATCCACGACCTTCCATTTCATTAGCTACAAGGGTCACATCCAACTCTGAGTAAGGCACATTTAGATCCACAATGTTATTGGGCCTGTCATTGCTTAGAAAAACTTACAAAAATACCAGTAAAAAAAATCCTGAACCAAGTTTATTCAGGTGGTTAGCTGAAATGTAAGTTGGCTGGACAAGCTGATAGAAAGGAAACATTATCTGCTCCTTTAATATTCCCAATACCTATGATCAACTACAAAGACTGTGCAGCACATTGGCCTCCCCCCCCCCCGAAAAGAGGCAAGTAAGCACTAATAAAAGGTCTCTGTGATGTCCAGGTTATGAAATTACATCTCCACGTTGGTTCATTTGGTACTGAGCATATTCAGAGTTAACCCTGATCTGGATAGCCCAGACTAGCCCAACCCCATCAGATCTTGGAAGCTAAGCAGGGTCTGCCCTGGCTAATATTTGGATGAATGACCATCAAGGAACACCAGGGTCATTAAGTGGAGGCAGGCAATGACAAATCACCTCTGAATGTATCGGTCTCTTGCCGTGAAAACCTTATGGGATTGCCATAAGTCAGTTGTCACTTTGGCAATATTCAGAGTTAAGCACCAAATGAAAACTTTCCGTTTTCTAGGCTTTTTGTTGAGTTGGTGTTATGTGTGTGGTGTATTTATGCATTGTATGAATTGCAGTGGAATGCCCCCCCGCCATATTTATGTCTGTTGGTTTAGTCTCATGGGGTGAAGTCTCTGCTCAGTTAGTACTATGTGATACTTAGAATTGTGGCTTGCGTGAGCTCCCTTGTCCTGAAACCAGTTCCCTGTACCTCCTTGCTAATAAATGGATGTTGTTTTTCACATACCCATTTCTGCTGTGTGATCTTAAGAGCAGGAACCTGAGTGAGTAGCCTATTCCTGGTTTGCAGGCAAACAGGGACATCGCATGGTGTCAGAAGTGGCCCTGTTTCTTCATTGGGTTTCCAGGATTCCAGCTCATACCTTTTATTTAGAGTTGCCATACTCCAGGTAATGGCTGGAGCTCTCCTGGGATTACAGCTGATCTTCAGGTGACAGAGATCAGTTCACCCATAGAAAATGGCTGCTTTAGAAGGTGGGCTCTAAGGCATTATATTCCACTGAAGTCCCTCCCTGCCCCAAACCCTGCCCTTTTCAGTCACTTCCACCAAAATCTCCAGGTATTTCCCAACCGAGAGCTGGCAACCCTATCGTTATTCAATAATGGAGCATTTCAATCTTTGTATGCTGAGACATCAGAATGAAATTTTCCATCATATTTCTCCTTTGTTGGACATATAGAGGAGAACTGGAGATGACGGGAACAGAAATTAAAGTTGTATCTAGTAGTCAGGCTGATGGAGTATTTGAGGATTCTAAAATTGCTGTCTTGGTTTGCTGCATAGAAAAAAGTCCTTGGCCAATTTCGCACTAGTGTTTGCCCCAGGTTTGCCCTCATACTTGCATCGGAGCTTCTGGTCGATTTCACACCAGTTGCTCCGGGCTCACGTTTTGCTCTGGAGTATCGCCCTGCTGCACCGGAGTTTCCCTGGAGCAAACAAATCCTGTTTTTAGAGGATTTTCCTGTTTGCTCCAGGGGAAAACCCAAAATGAAAACACACCCACTCGCCCACCTTTCATCAGGGTCGCCCCATTATGGGAGTTTCTAATTTTTTTTGGAGAAAACCCTTCATCACGCTATATTGAAAGGGCTGAGGTTCCAAGTGGGAAAATGAAGAAAATACTCCAGAGGAAACTGTGAGGGGAAATTCCGGAGAGAACGAGAAGCAACTGGCCAGTGTGAAATCAGCCCTTGAGATTTTTAGTAATATCCAAGTAGTGTTTAGGAGATCCTGACAATAAAACCATCCTAGAAGTTGTAGCACACTTCAAATCTTTCTGTGAAGTAGGGTTGCCAAGTGCACTTACCTGGCCAGCGAGGGGCTTCTGTCCCACTCCTGGGAGATCGGAAGTGGTTTCAGGCCCCCTCTGGTAAAACCAGAAATGCCCACTCCAACATGCTGAAATTCAGCTGAATTTACCGTAGAGTTTGCTCAAATACCAGAGCATTGTCCCTGAGATACCTATGTAACTTCCGAGAGATGACAACATGTTGGGATGGGCATTTCTGATTTTATGGGAAGTGGCCTGAAAAACATCATTTGGGGGTGCGATTCTCCCCACTGGCCAGCTGGCCTGTGGTAGGGAAACACCTCCCAAAAGCAGGGTTTCCCCTGCCCCCAGCAAGGGGTCTGGGAACTCTACTGTGAACCCAGGGAAAATCCTGTGTTTGAGAGGTACCAGTTCTGAAAATCACAGTGTAATGACGCTGTGGAAATAGATGATTTTGTCACTGAACTAAGAAAAGAAAAAGCCCAGCTTTTGCTGCACCCATTCGGAGAGCTACTATTCGAACGACCCAATGAATCAATTGGTAGGCGTTTTGAATGACTGTGTCAAACGCCCTCTTCTTTCCTTTTAGGAACTGTGTCAGGGTTGATTCAGAGATGCAAATGTCCCACTGTTTATTGTTTTAATGCTTTTAATGTGATTTTATTGTAACGAGTCTTGAACTTGGTCTCTTGTGATCCACCCTGAGTCCACTTTGGGGAGGGCGGAATAAAAAACTCGAAATGAAATGAAATGTATGAATCTGGCCCATTTCAGGACCTTGTGCTAAGAGACAAGATTGTTCAGCATAACTGATTGCAAGCCTAAGAAAAAACAGGCTGTGGATATTTGCAAAATGAAAGCTCTTACCAGTGCCCAGTCTAGAGCAATGTGTGTAGAAGCTATGTGATTCAACAAAAATGAAAGTACCCCAGCTGCCTGTACAGCTTTCTGAAGCTCCTGATGGCTTAGAGAATTTGGCTAGGAAGAGCTATTTGGGAAGTGAGGTAGTATTTCCCAAATTTTACATCCTCCTATGATTCCTTGTGGGCCTTCAGTGTGGAGAAAGCATACCTTTGTAACTAAACCAAAGGGGGCTCCCACTCAAAACCAGACTGATGAGGACTGAGAATGTTCCACCAGAGGTGGAATGTTGAGAACATCTGAATGCCAGTTAAAGGGAGGAGAGATAGATGAGCCTGCATAAATCTTTGAGAGAATCCTGGAGGGAAGAGATTTTAAGAGCTGAGGTGGGATTTCCAAATAGCTCCTTTCCTCCTGCAATTCCTCACAGGCTCCCAGTTTGTTTTATGGTAAAATATTAAGCGTTCACTCAATTTCAAAACGGTTTAATAGGCTGAAGCACTCTGAGTCTGAAACATAGAGTCTTGACCTGACATGGATACAAAATTTCATTCTGATGTCTCAGTATTACATTGCATTGTAATTTACATGTATCTAGGCCCATGAGAAAACTAAGTGCAGAGGATGAGCTAGCATTTGTGTTGGGCATGAAAATGTGATCTTGAACTAAGCCTTTGTTCCCTTATAGGAGGTGTGGTCATCCAGTTTCCATTCCTGACAGTCTGACGCGAAGGCACGTTAGTGGATGACAATTGAGGCAAGTGACAATATTATCCCCTATGGGGGCTTCTCCTTGCTTCAGACATAAAGTCACTGTGCAGTTTTACCAGATCTATTTGCACTGAGGTGCTTTACATGATGCAGGTAATCTGCATGGAGGACTGCTACCTTGAGCTGAAGCGTAGAAGCCTGTGTAGGACTTTAAAAGAGAGGAAGATTACTATTGTAATGAGAGACAGTTCTACTGTAATGTAGGACAGTTCTGGTGAATCAGTTGAAGAAGGGAAGATTTGACATGAGCAAGACCATCAAGGAGGTTATAGATCGTTGGATGTAGCAAGTTAAAACACTTCAGTAATTATTGAGTTAACTTTGTTTGTGTCAGTCAACAGGAAATCACATGTTTATTGTACTCAATCTGTCCCTGAGTGAGAAAAGCCCATGAATGTTGTAGGTATTAGTAAAATGAGCTGACCCTTTAGTCCTGTGACTGGAAATCAATGTATTTGGCTATTCAGCATATTGGGGTCCCTTCCTCCCTTTGTGTTGTTGGAGAAGAAGGGGTGCCATTCCTGTAGTATCTTCTTAGCAGTAAAGATGTAGGGATTTAGTGTTCTGTTATTTTGCATCCTATTTACTTTCCCCCCATGTTTGTTTTCTAGTAAACTTTTATATTTTTACAAATATACACATGGACTCAGTCTCTCACTCATTGTTCTGCTGATTTAATCTCTGCTTTAAGTATATTTTTCTAAGAATACCTATCATAAATTGAGGTGGGGTAGCCATGTTGGTCTGAAGCAGCAGAACAAAGTTTGAGTCCAGTGGCACCTTTAAGACCAACGAAGTTTTGTTCAAGGAATAAGCTTTTGTGTGCATGCAGATGTGCAATTCAGATGCAATTAAACAAGACATCTGTAGCAGGTGGAACCAATAACACACAGAAATGCCAGCTTCTATCAGAAGACAAAGTGTTTATTAAGACGTCTGACCAGCCTTTGTAATCTGAGGTCTGGAGACACAGTTACATTCAAATCAAAATTGGCTGGCCTCTTTTTCTTTGTTCTCCCCCTTTTTATACAGAATGAAAAACATAATTCTACATTACGTGAACAGCGTCAGAAATAGCTCTTTAAAGGTGATTGGACAGCATCACATATAGCATAAGATATAAAGTTTAGAATTTCAGGTGATCTCCTTATCTGGTTGCCCTAGCAACTCCTAGCAACTCCTAAGTCACAGAGAGTTCAACTTTACTGGGGCCCCCATCAGTGTCTCTCTGTACCAGGAGATCTTCCCCACCTCAGCGCTACCTGTCAAACCTTTGGCCAGAACAATTTATGATTTGGAATTCCTATGCAAAGTTTAAGGCACTTGTGGGGGGAGAGAGAGAGCTTCTTGCTTATTATATCACATACAAGAGAGAGGGAATTGATTATATGAATAGAAAATAATGATAGCCTATCAATATAAGGATAATATTTTGTTTCATTCTACACATCCTCAACCATTACATAGAGGTCTGGGGGGGGGGGAGTTAGTTGCTAGGAAGAGCTAGTCAGAGTCAAGATGCATAAGTAACTGGGTGATTATACCTGAGATTGGATTAAAGTGGTTGGTATGAACTGAGAATAACAGTAAATTATCACACAGATACAAGAGTTAACAAGCAACAGAGTCCTGTTCGTTACAGTCCAAAACATGGATAGCAATAACAGGTACCTATGTCCACAACTGTCCAAAAGATCAGATAAAATAAATCAACATTATTTTATGTATGCATTACATTGACCACATGATAATTTGGCAATTTAAATTTTTTTGTGATGGAGACTTTATCTGTATGCAAGCAGGACCCATCAGTGTGGATGGGCCCTTGCATTAAGAGAGTTCATCGCATGATTATCTCCATGTCTATTAGGGAAGAAGTAAATCCACTTAACATCATTAGGATATTAGGAACTGTGCCTGCTATGGCAGACTGTACTAACCAGGCCAGAGTATCAAGATGCAAGTACTTGTGTAGTATACAATGCATAACACAATACATACTAGACATTTTTAATTTTGACCTTCACATTGTAATGCATTTCTGGGATATCACATAAGGCCAGCTCTCTAAGGCAGGGGTGTCAAACATGCGGCCCGGGGGCCAGATCAGGCCTGCGGAGGGCTTCTATCAGGCCCGCAGTGGAACTGGCCATCTCCTGCTTCCAGTTTTGTTGCTGCTGCTGCATCATAGCTTGCTTTGCCAGACTCTCTCAATCGCTCAGCCATTTCATGTTTTCCCCTGGGTCCTAAACTCAGAACTCTGCGCATGAGATTTCTGTGGTGAATGTCAACAAATCAAAAGTAGGTTTGCAGCTTACAGATACACACCTGAACAGCATACTCAAAATTGCAACAGCACAGACATTTTGATGCAATAATTCAGAGCAAGAGGTGTCAGTTATCAGATACTGTTAAATAAACAAAATATTGCAAGAGTGCGAATGTTTTAAGCATGTTTTTAAGTAAAAAAAATCTTTGTGTTAGTGTCCTTTATAGAGTTTATATCTCTGCTATCTGGCATTACATTTTATGACACACGTGGTCTGGCCCAACAAGGTCTCATTTGTATCAGATCCGGCCCTCATAACAAACACCCCTGCTCTAAGGCCTTCATGGGCTCCTTCCTCTGAATTCTAATTTCTCCAACTAAGCCTTATTGGATATGATAAAAAGCCTACTCAAATCTTGTTGATTTAGTTGCATATCCCATCCTGTCTCAAAGATTCAGGAAACTCATTTAAGAAGTTATAGGATCATATAATTTCTTAGAACCCTATTATGTTCTATAAGACTTTGTAAACTGAATTGTTCAGGGAATAAACTGGAAATATAAAGGTGGATACTGAACATGGAACTGTTTTTACTATCTTGATACATTACATCAGGGCTCTTCTTGTAGAAAAAGCCCAGCAGGAACTCATTAGCATATTAGGCCACACCCCTGACAGCACAGCTCATTAACATATTAGGCCACACCCAGTGTTCCCAGAAGTGTGGTCATCCAGCCACATCCACCTTTTGCTTCTTATTCTGTTTACCTTGTTGTCAAAACAGTTTTGATAAAACCAATAAAAACATTATTTTCTGTCCCATCTATACAAAACCTTGCCTGAACCAATATCTTATGTCCAACAATTATTCCCACACTGGATTGGAATCAATTCCTAAGGGTTAGGTTCTCATGGAAATCAGGTTGCCTTCCTGCAGAACTAGTACGCTGAATATGATTTTTAGGGTTGCCAACCTACAGGTGGGGTCTGGAGATCTCCTGGAATTACAACTGAGCTCCAAACTACAGAGATCAGGTCAATGGCTGCTTTGGAAAGTAGAGTCCATGGCATTATGCCTTGCTTAGGTCCCTCCTTCCCCTAAACTGCACCCTCCACTCCCAAATCTCCAGGGATTTCCTCAACCAGGAGTTGGCAACCCTAGTTCACTGGCAGAACAACGCTAGGAGCCAGTTTGGTGTAGTGGTTAAGTGTGTGGACTCTATTCTGGGAGAACCGGGTTTGATTCCCCACTCCCCCCTTGCACCTGCTGGATGACCTTGGGCAAGCCATAACTCTGTACCAGCTGTTGTCTCAGAGCTCTCTCAGCTCCACCTACCTCATAGGGTGTCTGTTGTGGGGAGGGGAAGGGAAAGGAGTTTGAAAGACGCTCTGAGACTCCCTTGGGTAGTGAAGGTTGGGGTATAAATCCAATCTCTTCTTCTTCTAGGTTTGTGGATGCACTGGATGGGAGTAGTTTGTGGACTATTTTATTCAAGATACAAAATTTTATTCAAGGTATAAGATTTCATGTGCCACCCAAACTTCTTCAGAAGGAAGACGTGTGCATGCATACAAAAGCTTATACCTTGGATGAAACTTTGGACTCCAACTTTGTTCTGCTGCTTCAGACCAACACGGCCTGAACCACCTGAATTATTACACTATAATACTTTTTACAAGCAATTATGTACCAGTGGAGTGGTTACCATGCAGAGTCTGTCCCACAGGTAAAATTATCCTGTGAACAGGTGGTCTTTACCACATAAAAGTATCACTACCATCACAAGATCACCAATCGTTGGAACTCCTCAGAAGCGGAAATCTCTCTTATTAAGAGGTTTAAGAACATCAACTTTGCTGGCCCATTAAAGGCAGATGTCAATTCATTGGCAGGAGAAGAGGGACAATCATCTTCTTCAGAAACTCTGCCCACTTTTTTAAATGTCACAAAACAGGCAATCTCCAAAGTGCAGCTGACCATGCTCATTTTTAGTTACAACTCTGTTTCTCTGCAGATGTCCCCCAAAGTGCCCCATGCAACAGTCAAGTGTTCTGACAACACACACAACAATGAAGCTACTTTTTCAGATTTTTCTCTTACATGGCAGTAAGCACCAAACCACTTTAATACAGACTTTAAACACACATATATTTGCAAGCCATTCCCAACAAGACACAACAATGAACTCAGGCTTCAAAGTTACTTTTCCTAAGCAGAAGATGCCATGAGAAAACTAAAGAGATTCTCAAAAATTAGAGATATTGTCAAAACCAGCATTTCCTGGGCTCTCTGCTTTTTTACATCCCCCCCTTTTCAATTTTTTAAAATAAAAACAGAAAGAACGGAAGGAAGGAAGAAAGGAAGGAAGGAAGGAGGAAGGAAGGAAGGAAGAAAGAAGTTGGTGAGGGGAGAGAGAGAAAGGAAGGAAGGAAAAGGAATGAAGAAGGAAGGAAGGTAGACAGACAGAGGAAGGAAGGAAGGAAGGTAGGTAGGTGGAGGAGAGAGAAAGGAAGGGGGAGGGAGAGAGAGAAAGAGAAAGGAATAAAGAAAGGTGGGGCCATAGAGAGAAAGACAGAAAGAAAGGTGGGGAGGCCAGAGAGAGAGAGAGGGAAAAGAGAACAGAGAACTTACTGGAGCAGGGAAAGCCACGCGAGGTCGGCAAGCCAAATGCAGAAAGCCTAGCCCCTGTGCTTAATCTCTGGGTGGGGCTTTCTCCTGCTGGCTTTTTTTGCTCTTAAAGGGAAAGCACCCGGTGGAGCTTATTCCTGCTGGCTCTCTGCAGGAACTTTCCCTTTAAGTGTAAAAAGCTCAGGCCGGGCAGGGAGGGGGCGGGGCAGGCTTGGAGGCCAGCCGGAACGGCGTTCCTGTGCGTTCCTGCTGAAATCGACCCTGCATTACATAAAAATGGAAGATACAATATTTTAAATATGTGAGAATATCTTAATCCATTTTATCTTTAGTTTAGAGCACTCTACAAATAATAGTCCAATAATAAAACATAACTATGTTTAAATGTTTCTCATGATACCAACATATCAATATTTTAAAGCAAAATGAGCTATGGAAAGTACTAGCTGGCTTTCAGTTTTAGTGATGGTAACTCTCGACACCTTGATACTGAAACATTTAATTAGAAGACCAGTCTGTATTTACACTTTTTGGCTCTGATCTCTAAACTGAGAGTTTTGTGTGAAACAAGCTATTACAGTAGCCCTCTGATTATACTTCAGAATGTGGAGTGACCAATAATTAAGGCAAATAGACCCTCATGCACTCACAGAACTGCTGGAAATCTCAGATACACTATTCAAGATGTGGGATTGGGAGGAGGAAGAAACAGTACATTTTTATCTCAACCTTCCTTCAAGAAGTTCAGGGAAGCTTATATATTTTTCACTTCCTACATTTCATCCTCACAAAATCCTATGAACTGAGTTAGACTGAGAAAGGGTGACTGTCCCAAGGCTGCCCAAGAGTTACATGGCAGAGAGGGGAACTGGAGCTGGGCCTCCCAGGTCTTAGTCTAGTACTCAAACCACTTCACAGCACTGCATTAGAGATATAAAATCCAGTTTTATTACTTTATTCATAGGCAGCATCCAAATAGATCTGATGAATTACTTTGGGCACAGTATGAAAATAATAGCAGGAAACCAAAAGTAGAACTTGGGGATTTCCAAGAAGCAGTCGTTTCCCAGTAGAAAGAGTGACTGAAGAATTCAACAGCTGGGAAGAAAGCTGAGAGCAAGGTCTTGGAGCCAGAAAGCATGAAGGAAGTCAAGGGGAAAAAAAGGTCAGTGATAAGTGGGGACCTGCAGGGTTATCTCATTTCCCCCTCTACACCCCCACTATTTTCTAAGGGGGCCTGGTTCTGGTGAGGCCACTAAGGTGTGAAGAGGAGGAGGAAGAAACTCATGCCATTTTTCTAACCCAAACTTGCACTGGGGAACATAGCAGCAAATAATCCCCCCCTCCGGGATGTTTTGGGTTTAAAAAATGGCACAGGGAGAAGGCAGGAGCCAGTCCTCCCCCTTTGCCATGGTGGTCCTGACCAAAATCTGGTCCTTGTGATACTGTTAAAATGAGTTCCCTAGTGGGAACTCACGCTGCAAAATGTTGGCACATCTTTAGGGCAAAGTTGGCGACACCATTTTCTCTAGTTCAGCCCTATGACAAAAGTAGTCCCATGAAATCAAAATCACAACAGCAGGCTTTACTCTCTAGAAATTACACATTAAACAAACTCCACTTTAAAAACTATGTTTTAAGTAAACTCCTGAAAATCGGCAATAAAGAAGTGCGCACCTCAGCAATTAGGGTCTATGACTGAAAAGGCTCAGGAGTGAGTCACTGCACACTTCCCGATGGCCCAGTCAGCAGATTTCGAGGAGGCGAGTGTACATTTACTTCTTTAACATAGTTAGCCAGTGCTTTATTATTGCCTCCCATCTCCAATTTACAGGAGCAGCAGTTAGCATAAGCAGGTACACACAGAAATTTTAGAAGAAGCCATCAGGCTAGCTGGCTAGCTGATGGCCCTGGGATTTCAGCCCAGAACTCTGGGACACTGAGAATGAGTCTGAAATCCTGAATCTCTGGGTTAAAGCCTAAGACCTGGAAACTATAAGTTATTATTGTGTATTTACTTAGAAAATGTGTACCTTAGTCCGGCCTCTGCAAACCTGATTCAGACTGCAGTAACAAATCAAAACAGTCCAAAACATCACAAAACAATCCAGGCAACAATAATTTTAAAAACCAACCAGAAACCTACCTCTAAAAGCCAGCCAAGACATCAAATCATAGAAAACAACAGAATAATTGAAAATGGTATTAATAAAACAATCCTAAGGCTTGAAGTAGTCCATAAACATCAAAAAAGCTGGAACCATTTAGTTAAAAGCCTGGGTAAAGAGAATTTTTGGCCTGGCCCTTGTTAACCTATGTTCCCTTTAGGTCAACCCTGGCATGCGAGAGAGGATCTTTTATCCTGCTCTGAGACAGAACAGCTCTTCCCAGAAAAGGAGCCAGACACTGGATTTATAAATTTATAAAGTTTATTCATACATGGTTCTTAGCAACATGATGAATGGAGATATGATCATAAGAGAAGGCCTTTATTGCACAAAAAACACATAGGGTGATTTCGCACTTGCCGTTTGTCTCTCATTCTCTCCAGGGTTTTTTCCTCCAGAGTATATTCTTCACGTTCACACTTCGAGCCAAAGCCCCTCATCTGCCCCACAGTGTCCATTTCGCACATACCGACTGCTGCGTGGCTTCCATTCCCCCCTCCCATTCCCCTCCCATCTCCCCACTCACTCCTTCCCCCTTCCCTCCTCCCTCTTTTTTTAAAAAAACGCATGCACGATTGCATTATTTTGTTATGATGAAATGAGGCTTCCAGTTCCCCCTCCCATCATCCCACTCACTCCTCCCCGCTCCCTTGATTTTTTTAAAAAAATGCAGGCACGATTGCATTATTTCATTATAATGCAATGACGGTGGACATGGATAGTGTGAGCAATGTGAGCGAGTTGTAGAAGGAACGCTATTTGAAACTGAAATTTAAACTATTTTGCTGTTGCAAGCTGATATGCACCTAATGGTGTCTGGATTAAGATGTCCATAGTTGCCTTCCTCTTCCTAGAATTCAATACTTCCCTCCTTCCGATTCAAATTTTCCCGCCGCTGTTGCTTGCCGCACAATGATTGGTCGAGCATACAGCCTGGCGCTGTGATTGGTGGCGTGTCTGCTCTATCATCAAAATGTCGGGTGCGTTGCCAGTGGGATCTCAGGCACAAAAATGGTGGATAAAGCCTTTATAGCCTTGGTGCCCTATATGCATTGCAATTTCGTTACAATGAATTGTGGCCCATTTGAAAGATAAAATACCGGTGCCAGTAAGATGGTTTTGCCTTGTTTATTTGTATGCATTATTGCTTTACTTTATGGATCAAAAAAATCTTTTGGCGGTTTCCGGTCGGAGGAATGGAGGTCTGACACGCTTTGCAAATGCGCAAGGCGGACAGCGGCTCTTCCTGACAGCTTGGGTGGATTAATCCACCTGACGCAACCTCACACAGGTAGTGTGAGGACCAGCAAGCAATATAATCCAGGTTTGAGCAACCTCGGTGAAGGGAAAGCCTCGGAGGAGACTTTTCCTACACCTTGAGCACTGCAGCCGAAGAGGATTCTTGCGAGTATCTCTAAGGAGCCGAGCTGAGCTGATAAATTCAGCATAAAACCTCCAATTCCCCTGATTCCTTAGCAAAGAAGACCAAGTTTAAACGTTGGGACCACATCTGAAGCGAAGTAACAACAAAAGGTAACGGAAAAAAAAGTTTTTGCCTTACCATTACCGCGTTTTGAAAGACGAAAAGCAGACCGGGTGAAGCAATAGACTGTTGTAGACTGGATGAGTGCAGTTTTGAAGCGCTAAAAAGCTGAATTTGAACTTAAAAAGCCAAAAAAACAAGTTGTTTAACATTCCTGCGGTTAAGAAGAGTCGGGAGGGGGAGCCAAGCATCGCGAGACAAAGAGGGAGAAGGGAACCAAGCATCGCGAGAATAAGATGTGAGGACTGAGACAGGAAGTGATGGCTAGAAGAGCAGACAAGAAGGGAAAGGAGAAGAACCGGAAGAAGGTAAAGGGGACTCTAAATATTGCCGGACCAGAAAGACCACAACAGGAAGTGACGTGCAGAGAGCAGACAAGTAAACAAAAGGAAGGGACAAAAGGAAACTACGGCAAGCCAGAAGTAAGGTAAAAAGACTATAACCTTTGACATTAACCATAGAGAAGTCGCGCCCGCCATTTTGGATTTATAAAATTTTTAAACTGCAATATCTCAAAGACTATATAACTTAGAAGGCTGAAACCAACATAATTTGACTTGGCAAGATTAGCTTGTTTGAATGCACTAATTTGTGTTCGACTTGGAAAACAAGATAAAATCGATCTTTTTTAAAGAGACAAGACGGACCGCGGACTAAGATCGAGAGCAGCTACATGGTCCTCTCCTACAATGGCAGCAAAAAAAGAAAAAGAACTACTAGCCATTATGGAAGCAATGGAAAAGAAAATGTTAGACGCTATAGGAGAGGTAAATGTTAAAATGAATAATATAGCGGCTCAAGCAGACAAAAATTTCATGGTCTTAAAAGCAGAATTTCAAAAACTATCCACAAGAACACAAGATATAGAAACTAAAGTAAAAGAACTAGAAGAAAGCACCCAAAAGACAATGAGAGAGAATGAGAGGATGGAAAAGATGATGTATTATAAAGATATGCAAAACCATTTGAGATTTCGAGGGATTGAGGAAAAATTGAGTGAAGACATTTTTACAAGAATGCAAGAAGCAATAGCAGATTTTTTACAAGAACAGGAAGAAGTTGTTAAAGAAGACATGGATCTTGTTTATAGAGTTAATTCTACATATGCAAGAGACAAAAACATACCAAGAGATGTGGTTGTCCAATTTACAATGAAAAGAACAAAAGAACAAATCTACAAGAAGTGCTTTACTGATCCTTTTGTAATAGATGGAAAGAAAATTATAGTAATGAAAGAACTGCCTAGAGCAATACTGCAAGAAAGGAAAAAATTCAAGCGTCTGACGGATAAACTGAAGGAGAAAAAAATCAGATTTCGTTGGGAAATACCTCAAGGATTAAGCTTTTATTATGGCAACACCAGAGTAGTGATTAAAAGTACAGAAGAAATGTACGCATTCCTGGGAGAGAATAAAGATGACTCTGGAGATATTTAAGAATATATCAAGATGGATTACAAAATACTTACATGGAATGTAAACGGACTAAATTCACCCCAAAAACGTAGAATGGTAGGTCATTGGCTGGAAAAACAAAAATGTAGTATAATTTGCATACAAGAAGCTCACCTTAAAAAACAAGACCACAAATATTTAATAAGGAAAAAATTGGGAGAAGAATTTTATTCTTTAGCAAGTAATAAAAAGAATGGTGTTGTAACATATGTCAAAAAAGATTTGGAACCTAAAGTAATATTTAAAGACAAAGATGGAAGATATTTAGCCATTGAAATTTTACTACAAGGACTGAAAACTTTGATTGTGAACATTTATGCTCCGAATGGAGCCAAAGAGAAATTTTTTAAAGAATTACAAATGGAATTGGACAATGTAAACTACGATCAAATCATGATGTTATGGGACTTCAATGGAACTGTAGATAATAAATTAGACAGACGCTCTAAAAAAAAGGATGAGACATTAGGGAAGCTTCCAAAAAAAATTTTTGAACTGATAAAACAAGAGAAGTTGGAAGATATTTGGAGGAAAGTTAACCCACAAGGAAAAGATTTTACCTTTTATTCTAATAGACATGACTCACATTCAAGAATCGACATGATTTGGATGACTACTAACTTAACCTTTAAGACAAGAAAAGTGGAAATTCTACCCAGAATAATTTCAGATCATAATCCGTGTTTATGGACAGCTGGGCAGGTAAAAAAACAAAAGAGATGGAGAATAAACGAGGACTTACTAGACAATCAAGAAATAATTAAAAAATTACTTGAAGAAACAGACCTATACTTCCAAGTAAACATGCAGAAAGAAGTAAAAATCCAAACCGTATGGGATGCATATAAAGCAGTGATGAGAGGACTATTGATATCGCTAAATGCTAAAGATAATAAAAAGAAAAGAGAGCAATATGAAAATATTCTACAAGCCATTAAAACAAAGGAAGAAGAATTGAAGAATAAACCAGGGAAAAAGAAACTGCAAAAGGAAATCTGGATGCTACAAGACCAAGCAAAAGCTATTCTGAACCAAGAGATGTACTGGAACTTAAAAAAACTCCAACAAAAAGCATTCGAAGGTGCAAACAAACCCGGAAATTACTTAGCATGGCAATTAAAGAAAAAACGTGAAAATAAATTTATCACTAAAGTGATAAGAGATAATATTGAGATAATAGACAACAAAGGAATAAAAAGAGAAATTTTAAAATACTATGCAAAACTTTTTAAGAAGGAAAATAAAGACAGAAGAAAGATTAAAGAATACCTGCAAACATTAAAGTTACCAAAACCAACAGAGAAAATTAAAGCATTATTTAACAATCCAGTATCATTACAAGAGATTAAAAATGCAATAAATGACTCAAAATTAGGAAAAGCACCTGGACCAGATGGATTTACAGCAAAGTTTTATAAAACGTTACAGGAGTCAATTTCACCGGTGTTACTGCTATTGATGAACGATATAGGAGTCACTGGTGAGGTTCCAGAAACCTGGAAAGATGCATCCATCTCACTGATCCCGAAAGAAAATCAAGATTTGACTAATGTTAAGAATTATAGACCGATCTCTTTACTAAATAATGATTATAAGATTTTTGCTAAGATTATAGCGGATAGACTAAAAGAGCACCTTAAAGAGACTATACAAATAGAACAAGCAGGGTTTTTACCTAATCGACAAATAAGGGATAATCTAAGAGTAGTAGTGGATGCTATAGAATACTATGACAAACACCCTGAAAAGGAAGTGGGTTTTTTCTTTTTAGATGCGGAAAAAGCGTTCGATAATTTAAACTGGGATTTTATGTTTGAAGTTTTAGAACATCTTGAGATTGGTGAATATATGCTTAACCTCATCAAAGCAATATATAAAGAGCAGAAATCCTCTTTAATAATTAATACTGAAAAGACAGACGATTTTAAAGTTGAAAAAGGAACAAGACAAGGATGCCCACTTTCGCCGCTGCTATTTATTTGGATTTTAGAAGTTCTACTGTTAAATGTGAAGGAAGACAAAGATATTAAAGGCTTAACAACTAAAGGTTTTTCTTTTAAATATAGGGCCTTTGCAGATGATGTGATGTTTATAGTGGAAGACCCCTTGTCCACACTACCATATTTGTTATAGAGAGTAAAAGAGTTTGGTGACTTAGCAGGATTTTATGTAAATAAGAACAAATCGAAAGTGATGTGCAAAAATATGTCAAATAACAAACAAAATGAGTTACAAAACCTTATAGAATGTGAGGTGGTGAAAAAGACAAAATATCTAGGTGTAAACCTAACAATGAAAAACATTGATCTTTATAAAAATAATTATGAAAAATTATGGTTGCAAATTATGCAGGATATTAAAAAGTGGAATGTATTAAATTTGTCATTGCTGGGTAGAATTGCGGTGGTCAAGATGAACGTGTTACCACGATTAATGTTTTTGTTTCAAACTATTCCAATTGTGAA
This sequence comes from Lepidodactylus listeri, assembly GCA_029233225.1. Lineage (NCBI taxonomy): Eukaryota > Metazoa > Chordata > Lepidosauria > Squamata > Gekkonidae > Lepidodactylus > Lepidodactylus listeri. Next base: position 67,687,515 of record JARCFY010000002.1, read on the forward strand.
AGATGTAAAAACATTTAAATGCTGGCAGAAGGAATTGTCTAAGTTTGTGTGGGGAGGGAAAAAACCAAGAATCAAGATTGACATGTATAGAAGTGATAAAAAACATGGCTTTAGGGGAAAAAACAATGAAATAGAACAAGTTTGGGAGGAAGGCGGGAAAAAAATGATTTCTAAAATGTATAAAGTCTTGCTAAAATGGTTTAATGCTGATGAAATGGTAAAAGAACAAATGGTAAAATGGGCGATAAACTTCAACAAAGACATTGAAATGGAATCTTGGGAATTTTTATGGAAAAATGCTATGAGTATATCTACGTGTTATAACTTAAAAGAAAATTGTTTTAAAATGATGTATAGATGGTATATGACACCAAAAAAAATTGCAAATATTGGTCAGAATATGTCTAACAAATGTTGGAAATGTAAAAAGAAAGAAGGTTCTTTTTATCATATGTGGTGGACTTGTGATAAAGCAAAGATTTATTGGTCAAAAATACATGCAGAAATGGAAAAAAATCTTGAAATGTACATTTAAGAAGTTGCCTGAAATGTTATTGCTTGGACTTAAATTAGAAGAGATAAATGTAAAGAAAAGGACAATAATATGGTATATGATAACAACAGCAAGAATGGTGTATGCACAAAATTGGAAAAATGAAAAAATACCAGAGGTGTGGGAATGGTTGAAAAAACTGTTATATATGGCTGAAATGGATAAATGGACTAGAAAATTGAATGATCTGTACTCAGAGACCTTTTTAGAAGATTGGAAGGATTTGAAAGAATATGTTGAAAAATACTGGGACATGAAAAATTGCATTTATACATGGTTATAATAACATAAAGCAATAGAATTAGAGTATATGAATGTATTAAGGATAATTAGATAATGAAGTTGTTTTTTATTTTAGAATTATATAAGAATATAGAAAGTAAGAATTAGTGTATAAGTATTTTTAAGAAATATGACCGTTACCAGATATGTAAACATAGATATAAGTGTTACTATTTTAGATAGAGTGGAAAATATGTTATGCTTCAGATGTGGTGGGAAACCGCTAATACAAGATAAAAACAAAATTATACAAACAGAACAAAATGTTATATAATATGAAAAAATGGATTTGTATAAGATAAATGTATTATTTTTAATGTTTTGAAAAATAAAAATTTTTTACAAAAAAAAAAAAATCTTTTGGCAAGCCGCTTGAAGCAACCCATTCAAGCAGTTCCCTCCACCGAGAATACTTTCTCTGCAATTTTATTTTAAAATTGTGTTATGAAACTTATGAAGGTTTTTTTGCCGGAAAAACTTCCTTGGCGGTGATCCCCAGCTGTGGAGCAGCATGTGGACTGGCCTCCCGTCTCCCTCCCACACTGCAGCCATGAAATTAAAAGACACCTGCTCCTTGGAAGGAAAGCAATGGCAAACCTAGACAGCATAACAAAAAGTAGAGACATCACCCTGCCAACAAAAGTCTGTATGGTCAAAGCAATGGTATTCCCAGTAGTAATGTATGGCTGCGAGAGTTGGATTATAAGGAACGCCGAGCGCTGAAGAACAGATTCTTTCGAATTATGGTGCTGGAGAAGAGAATCCCTTGAGAGTCTGCAAGGAGATCAAATCAGTCAATCCTAAAAGAAATCAACCCTGACTTTTCCCTGGAAGGCCAGATACTGAAGTTGAAGCTCAAATACTTTGGCCACCAGATGAGAAGGGAGCAGTCACTGGAGAAGACCCTGGTGCTCGGAAAGATTGAAAGGGACGGGCAAAGGATGAGATGGTTAGACAGTGTTATCGATGCAACGGACATGGAAATTAAGCAAACTTCGGAGCACGACAGAAGATAGGAGGGCCTGGCATGATGTGGTGCATGAGGTCGCGAAAAGTTGGACTCAATTGTGCGACTGAACAACAACAAATGAGGCTATAACATAGAATCCTACACCCTGAAAGGAAAGGAAAGTAGGCATCAGTGAACCCAAGGGTGTAGACTTTCCAATTTCCGGGGGGGGGGGGGGGCTGAGGCTGGGCCAGAGACATTACAGGCCATTGTCTCCAGGGGAGGCTCAGCATGTCCTGGAAAAGTTCGGGGGGGGGGGGCTCCAGCTCCCCAGCCCCCCTGAAGTTGACGCCTATGAGTGAACCTAAAGGGGAGGGCATCCCAAAGGTGAGGAACCACCTGCAAGTAAACCCTGGTCACCATCTGTGAGATTGTGCCAGTAGATGTAGTCCACAACAGGTCTTCTTAAACAGAAAGTCCTTTATTTGCAGAAAAGGTCTTATTGGTCAAATACACTCCTTCTGTTAGTAATGCCCAAACATAGTAATACAACTATAATTATACTTGATATGAAATAAGCCCATCATGACACCCACCAATCAGTTGAGAGAATTATTGGCGCCCCAATATACTGGCCCACTGTTCCCAAGGAAAGCACAGTAAATTAAGTTCCCAGGCAAAGACACTGTTAGGATTTGTGAGGCGGATGTTCCCAAGAATAAAATCAAGCAAAGGAGCAAGTTGCACCTGTGAATAACATAACATGTAGCAGGAGGTTTTCAGCTCAAGGCCGTGAGCTAGCGAGAAGCGAAAGAGAGATAAGGAGGAAGAAAGGCTACTAAGCAGCAAACATGCGCCGAATGAGCAAGAAGCGCATTCCTGCGGTGGGAGTCACTCTCCTGATGCTATCTCCCGTCCGGGACCTAGAGGAGTAAATATGGAACTCAAAATAAAGGTAATATTAAGTGATCATCAGAATTGACAATAGGAACCATCCACAGTGGTAACTGACATGAATGCAATAGAACCATGGACAATAACAGTCAACAGGAATCATTGGCAGTGCTAACTGACACCATCCACCTTACCTCTGAAAGCGGGGGCACTGAGAGAAGGGCTTGAGAAGAGCATCTCAGCTGGCAAACTGGACATATCAAATGAATGTGATTCTGGAACATTCTGTACATTTGTAAAGAAGCAGATAATTGAGTTGATGATCATTTAACAGCTGCTAAATATTAATTACCAAGAATTGGAAAAATAACAGGGCCTTTTTCCAAGAAAGCAGTGCAGATGTTACTGTATAAAAATGAAGACTAGCACCAGTGTAGAACAGCAAAATGTGCATCTACATTTTCAGCCATTACGAATAAAGTTGCTTCCTGTGTTACATTATTATTTTCTTTTTTAAAAAAAAACTTAGGGACCTAACCATGTCCTTTGTCTTCCTTCCATAAGGTAGTGAGTGGCCTTTGTCGTCCTGTCACATTCAAGCTACTGCTTGCATTAAGCAACAAAAAACAGAAGTGTTTCCTTCTCCTTCACTAGCTTTCATGAACCAATGTAAGAAATTGTGCCTCAACTGGTGAAGCTCTGAAAATGACACCCAAGCAGTCAGTGACAGGCTTGCAAGGGGAGGGAACAAATGTTGTCTGCCTGTGCACACCTAAGTACAGAACAATGCTAGTGTAGATGCAGATATCACAGTCTGTTAAGAGCTTTGATTCAGGCATTGCAAAACCAGCCCAATGTTAATCTACCTGTAATAATAAAAAGATCCATGTGTCTGTCTGTCTATCCATCTGTCTGTGGCACACGTTAACTCATCAGAAAATTAAGCTATGGGCTGTAAAATTTGGCTACCACCTTCAGGGTGAGCATGGGAATTGCAGTGCCGAAGATGAAGGGAATCAGAACATCCTGGCCCAGATTCGCTCCAGTATGTCCCTGTGGTATTTGCAATGGAAGCAAAGGTTTATTTGCAAGAAGCAGGCAGCACAGAAAGGGAGTGTGGAAAATATTTCCTTTTTTATAAAACAAAATGGGGTTAAGAACATCCTTGACCTATCAAAGCCAGTGTGGTGTACTGATTACAGTGTCTGACTAGAATCTATGAGACCCAGGTTCAAGCCTCACTTCTGACTCAGAAGCATGCTTTGTGATCTTGGGCCAGTCACTCACTCTCACCCTGTCCTACCTCACAGAGTTGTTGTGAGGATACAATAGAGGACTAGAGAACAATATAAGCCTCTTTGAGAAAGGCAGGCTATGATATTGTTATAAATCTAATTTTGCCTATAGTTCACAAAACAAAGGATGAGCACTCTTGCTTTTGCTTCATCTGGTATTCGTGCAACTAGGGTTGCCACTGGTTTCAACAAAAATAATGGACACACTTGATACAAATTTGTAACCGAATATATATATTTACTAGGAATAAGGCCCGTTGTGGAAATAAATACAACAGGCTCTAGAAAGAGGCTCTGAGAGAGTGCCAAGGCCTTGGGCACTCAACGTCAATTTGCTGTGGCAACCTCAGAAGGGTATAAGGTCACAGAGTCCACCATTTTCTCCATGGGAACTGATCAATGCCATCTGGAGAGCAGTTGTAATTCTGAGTGATCTCCAGCCCTCACCTGGAGATTGGCAACAATGGTTTCCTTGGCTGGGAGGGCGGGATAGAAATTTAAATAAATAAATTTTCTAGGAGGAAAAGTGGTCTTTCTCTGCAATAGGGACCAAAGCAGCTTACATCATTCTCTTCTCCCCCTTTTGACTTGCACAACAATCCTGTGAGGTAGGTTAGGCTGAAAGTCTGTGACTGGTTCAAAATCACCCACAGCTTCTGCAGCAAGAACCTGGATCTTGCAGACCCTGCTCTGAAGCACTGATTGCCACACCTAGGGTACCCAACCTCCAGGTAGAGCCTGAAGATCGCCAGGTACAACAGATCTCCAGACAACAGGTCTCTCCTGTCCAGTGAAAATAACTGCTTTGGAAGGTGGACTTGATGGCATTCTGTTCAGCTGAGGCCTCTCCCCTCCCCAAATCCTGGCTTCCAGAGACTCTACCAGAAAATCTCCAGGAATCTCCCTACCTGGAGATGGCAACCCTAGTCAGAACTGGTCCCAATGAGTTCTTTACAAAGGCCTGCAAAGGATTTCCTTCCTTTGAATCAAGCTTGGTTGCCTATTGTGGCAAAACGGGCTCCAGTTTGCAACTCAGCTGTTCGCCTCCCTCCCTCGTCCTGTGGGCATATCTCACTCCTTAAGTTCCCTGCCTTCAGTCACTGAACTGTCATTGCCTTTTTAGAGGGCCCCTGTGGCCAAATCTCCCTATTTGGAGATGGAATCCCCAATCTTTGGGGGATCCCTGGAAAGTTGGCAACCGAAGGGTCTGGCCTTTCCTTGCTTCCTTGGGCTACCCCCTCCCTTTGGTATTGTGCAGAGCAGGGGAGACTATGCACAATACAGATTATTCGCCCAAGTAAAAGAATTTATTTTACTATTTACACAATTATGGAGCGCATACACACATACACACACTAAATTAATAAGGGACAACTGTAGGAGTAAGCACATACTATGAACCAACAGGGCATAAATCCACAGGGGTTAAACACAATCCTCCCTGCATGGGCTGGAGTCTATATTGATGGTGCCCCACCCCTTGGGACAGTCCCTCTTTTCCCGCACTTTTTGGCTCTGGGGCTGCTGGGAGCTGTAGTCCAGCAGATGAGGAAGCCTCATTCAACCCAGTTAGTGATACCCTTGCAGGCCCCTCTCTGAAACTACAGCTCAATTGAACCTTATGGGGGAAGATTTTAAACAAACCACAGACAGCAGCCATCTTATAAACACAGGTAACTGCCATTTCTTTACACCTACCACCTGGAGTTTGGCAATCCTAGGGGGAAAGTCAGCCACACAGCAGGGGTTTAAGGGAATGGTTTGATGGTTGCTGGCCCACCTCATTAGCCAGCCAGCCAGCCAGCCAGCCATGGTGGAGCTTAGAAGGAGAGAGAGCCATTTTCTGCCAGGAAAGTCAGTGGGCGGAGGTGAGGGGGTTATGCTGATAGTCCATTGTCTCTTTTCACTGACAGAAGCAGGCCACTGAGGGGACAGTTAGACCCACCTGGCAGTGGGCGGAGGAGAAGAGTGGACCCAGCACCCAGTTGGTCCTTCCCTTTTGCCGGTTCCCTCCAGACTGAGGCCGGGACACTGGCTGGTGGCTCTGTGGGCGGGACTGAGGCCAAGCAGGGAGAGAATGCAGCCAATGACCAGGGCCCCCCTTTTGAGTGGCTGTCTGTCCAGCGAACTGATTTTGGCGCCCCATGGAATCTTGCCCCTTGGAATCTTAAAACGGCATTCTATAATAGGAAAGATATAAACAGTAAAAAAATATTAAATGTTCTGTCCATTTAAAAACATTTAGGCTTGCTGTCTCTGGATTGGGAAATTCCTGGAGATTTGAGGATGGAGGTTATGTGTGGAAATGAGCTACTGAAGTTTTTAATGGCATGGAGGTAAACAAGATCCTATTAAGCCTCTATTAAAGGGCAAGTCATTTTTCTCCAGGCAGCTGACAAGCCTAACCAGGATCTACCCAGTCATAGTCTGACATGCTGCTACACCACATCTCCCACTCCCAATTTAATACATACAAATACGTACAGGGATTTCTGGGATTAAAATAGTTGTGCAGTAGGTAGAAATTCAGCAGACAAAGTTAATAATAGGTTAAATTTTCTTTATTATGCTATTTTATAGCTTCTGAAATGAAAAACCTGATTATATTACAGTCTCCGGGGACAAGTAATAAAATGTAAAAATGTAAACATATACACAGCTGCTAGTTCAACTCACTTTCTCTAAAACTCTTTCAGCCCCCCCCCCCCCGGGTTTTATTTAGCCTTCAGGGACATTCAACAGCACCAACTATCTGTACAGAGATCTTGACCCAAAGGGTACACAAGAAGCTGACTTGGTCCATCCAAGTCAATACTGTCTACACAGACTGGCAGCAGCTGTCCATGGTCTCAGGTAGAGGTCTTTCACATCACCTATGACCTGATCCTTATTGGAGATGCCAGGAATTGAACCTGGGACCTTCTGCATGCCAAACAGATGCTACAGCCCCTCCCCAAGCAGCAGCCCCTCCTCTTTGCACATAGCATGCATGCCAGGAAAAAGCTAGCAATCTAGAAAGCTAGCATGCCAGAGAAAAGATTAACCTGGAGTTCTTTTCCCTGACATCAAAATTTCTATGTGCAGAAGGGTTTATTTTATCAATTTACTTTATTTATACTCCACTTTTCTCCCCAATGGGGACCCAAAGCAGCTTATATTATTCTCTGTGCCTCCATTTATCCTCACAACAACCCTGTGATGTAGGGTTGGCTGAAAGTGTGTGACTAGCCCAAGGTCATCCAGCAAATGTTCTTTAAATTGTGAGGGAGAATGCCCTGTCATGTGTGTGTGTATGTGTTTAGGCAGAGGAGAATTCAGCCTCAGAGAATGTGCATCCTCAGAACTGGAGCTAAGTAAAATGGGCACCTGAATGTGCATCCAGGTGTGGATGCCAACTATCTGCAGTAGGTTTGCTTTCAATAAGATGCACATTCACATAGGCATTCTCATACATATCCGGTGGTGGTGGTAGGAGGAGGAGATTGGATTTATACCCCGCCCTTCACTTGGAGTCTCAGAGCGGCTAACAATTTCCTTTCCCTTTTCCTCCCCATAACAGACACTGTGAGGTGGGTGGGGCTGAGAGAGCTCTTGAGAGAACTGCTCTTGAGAGAACAGCTCTGAAAGAACTTGTGACTGACTTAAGGTCACACCAACAGCTGCATATGGAGGAGTGGGGAATCAAACCTGGTTCTCCAAGATTAGAGTCCCCGCTCCTAACCACTACACCAAACTGACTCCTAACCACTGCACCAAACTGGAACACCCCATTGTGGATAGATAGCTTCTGCATCTGGATGTGCAGTTAGGGGCACCTTTGATTTCACTCATGGTTCCCAATCTGGAAAGTGGGGACAGAGGTTAAACATGGGGAGAGAGTGGTATATTTTATTGAAGTCCAGAGGTCCAAGGGGCTTGGTTCAGGCTGCAAGCCCATCAGTGATGGCCCCAGGTTTTTCCGCCCACTAGGTGAGGATACATTTTGGCACACACACACCCCGGGCAAGGCGGGACGGGGGCGGGTGCCAGAGCCGCAGTGGGTGGGCTGAAGGGGTGAGCTGCAAATGCATGTGGGGGGCGGAATTGCTCGAGGGGAGGGGGAGGGAGCCTGTGCCAGGCTGCAAAAGGAGCTCCAAAGAGACCGCAGGGGCGACAGAGGACAAGTGGCATTTTCCTGTCATCCTGGGCCCCATGCCTGTCCCCACCCCGCCTTCTTCTCTTTCTGTCTGGGGGGGCTGCAAAGAGGGGAGTCTCTTGCCAGGGACAGAGTAAGAAGCTGGCAAGGGAGGCTTCCTGTGTGGGGCAAGGAGGGGACGAGGCCATCCAGAATGGTGCCCTCATCGAGCCGTCGCCCTAGGTGATAGTCTAAAATTGAACAATAACAGGCCGGCCCTGAAGCCCAATCTCATGATATATTCATGCCATTTTCAGAAATGAGTCTCATGATTCATGAGAATGTGTAATGGAATGGGATCATGTGCATATGCTGGCCTATGCTACACATTTGTACCAGGCCCACATAAATGATACTTGAACCTTTCATGTGGAAGGCTGTTTCTGCACCTTAGTTGGATTCGGGCAAAGAACTATAAAACAGAGTGGACAGACATCATGTTCTTTATTTTCATACATGGAGCCAGTTTGGTGTAGTGGTTAAGTGTGCGGACTCTCATCTGGGAGAACCAGGTTTGATTCCCCACTCCTCCACTTGCACCTGCTGGATGACCTTGGGCAAGCCATAGCTCTGTACCAGCTGTTCTCTCAAGGACAGCTTGGGAAAGAGCTCTCTCAGCCCCACCTACCTCACAGGGTGTCTGTTGTGGGGAGGGGAAGGGAAAGGAGTTTGTAAGCCACTCTGAGACTACAAGTAAGTGAAGGGCGGGATATAAATCCAATCACTTCTTCTTCTTCTTCTTCTGGATGACTCTGGTGAGGCCTGATTGAGATGCAGGCATGCAGTTAAGCAACCTTGGGCATCTAGTTAGCTTTCCTATATCAGATCATTTAATTTCTGGTATGAGATTAACCTCAATAACATTTTTGGTTCATGGGTATAGTTGCTGCTGCCACTGTTGCCATCAAGTCACAGCTGACTTACAGTGACCCCCATAGAGTTTTCAAGGCAAGAGACGTTCAGAGGTGATTTGCCATTGCCTGCCTCTGCATAGCAACCCTGGTATTCCTTGGAGGTCTCCCATCCAAATACTAGCCAGGGTTGACCCTGCTTAGCTTCCAAGATCTGACAAGATCAAGCTAGCCTGGGTTATCCAGGTCAGGGTTCATGGGTATAGTACCCTTGAATATCTTTAAATGTATAACTATTAATTCTAGCTACTTTTTATTATAACAAAGTATTTAAAAAACAGTGATTATCGTTTTCTCATAATATGAATATCTGTGGGCCCTTAGCCAGGAACCCCCCCCCCCCCCTTTTGCACTATATCCTCACTTTGTGAAGTTGGATATTCTTACCATTTTCAGATGCTTCTCCACTTGGGCCTCAACCCACAATATCCATAGACAGGTTAGACTATTTATAATCTACAGAAGGCCAATGTTTTTTGTGTTACTCCTTTATTTTCTATTACTCTCCAAGGCTATTTGTTCTATTATATTCTGGGTCTTTAGACTCCCTGTTTGGCTTGTTCAGCTGAGAGACCCAGCCAGCTCTGTTTATGGTCTGCAGAAACATTCTCCATGATCTTTTTGGTCAAGATCAGCAACTGTTCCCCTATATTTCAAGCCATATCCATGACAACAGCCACAAAAATTGAAGAACAAGGCAGAAAACAAGTGTTTTCTATCAGATACACGCTCCTCTGTTTATCTGCTGAACAACTCTAATGTAATTGAAGCATGTTACTTGCAGAGCAAAGGTAGACTTAACCAAAAACAGTTTCAATTTAATCAGGTGCTTAAGTGTTTTGTTGGTTTGCTGGCAGCTGCTAGGTTGACAGAACTAAGCCTGGGATTTTGAACAGCTCATTTCTGAGGCCCTGCCTTTAAATTATCTTTTCACCCATGTAACCTTTTGCTTCATCAATATTCATGCATTCATTTATTATCCTAAATGCCACTTTTGAAAATAAAATGCAAGAAATACTAGCAAGTCAACAGCATGCCTAATGAACCAGGGGTCTAGATTTTTATTGTTTAAACTCTGAGATTTGTCACAAATGCTTTTCCTCTTCCCCTCCCAGTCAGCACTAAGTGCTATGGGAGAGAGGGAGAAGGAGGAAAACTGTGTGCTTGCAATGGGAATGAAAACAAATACATTAATGGTAATTGTTATGTCCGGTGCTTGACTGTTTGTCTGCAGCCAGGGAACATGACTGGGCATGTTTACCTGTAATGGGATGTGATAACAACAGAGCTTCCTTCCCCAGAAAACAATGGACCTAGGGATCCTGCCAGTTCCCCTATCAGAGGCTGAGAACATTTGAATGGACCTATGACAGCCTCTGGTGGGAGACTAATCCCTGTTGGACCAATCCCCTTAAGGGGGGACATGGTCAAGGTGTGGTTTACCTGTAAATATAAGTGGCTTCCCCATCCCTTTGTCCCCATGCTCCATCTTGACCCACAATAAACCACAATGCTGATTTCACCATTACCAGCCTCCCGACTCCAATACTTTTCACTGGCGACGAAGGTGGGATCCTGATGAGCGACTCCCCAGCCGAACTGAGCAGCCCTGCACCGAACACCCATCCGCCAGCTCCAGGCACTGCTGAGCCCCATGCTCCAACGCACCACCGCAAGCCCCCGAGGACACCACTCCTGCTCCGGCAATCATGACTGATGCTCCGGGACCAATACCCCCTTTCAACACGTCTCGCCCAGAGACCTGTGAGGCCTGGGTCAAGCAGCTGGGCTGCGCTTTCATCGTCCAGGACATTACCAATGCGGACATGAAGTGAGCCTGGCTCTTGAGTGCTTGTGGGATAGATGCCATGCGGATCGCCCAGAGCCTGGTCGCCCCACAAGATCTCCTTGAGGCGTCGTACGATGTCCTAACCAAGGCTCTCGGGGATTACTTCATCCCCAAACCCTCCAAAATGGCCCTGCGCCTGGATTTCATCCGGTGCCAACAGCAGCCTGGAGAATCGGCCGCAACATTCCTAGCTGACCTCCGCCACATGGCGGTGGGCTCTGAGTTCCGCCACACGGATGACCACGTAGAGACGGCATTTATGGGGGGCGTACGAGAAGCCAAGCTATGGCGCTGGCTGATAGCGCTTCCCAAGCCAATCCTCGAGAAGAGGCTACAAACAGCCGTGGCTTTTGAGGCAACTCTAAAAGACAAGCCAGCTACCAAGGTCCATCGCACCGCTACCTCTGGGTCTGAAGATGAGGACGTCCACCGGCTCCAGCACCACTCACAGAAGGGTGAGTCCAGCTCCTCCCGGCCCCGCTCCCAGCACCCAGCATCCGCCGCGGCTCTTCCTTCTTCGCCCAAAAACAGGTCGCCCCCAATGTGCGCTAGCTGCAGGGATCCCCACGAGCATCGTTCCTGCCGTTTCTGGGATGCTGTCTGCTGATCCTGCGGTAAAACGGGGCATATTGCCAAGGCCCGGACCCGCTGTCGCTTGACCGCCACCGCTAACTACGAGATGGTGGATAGCCTCATGACGGCACAGGTACTGAACCTTCCCCAGCCCCTTCCCGGAGCCTGTACAGTGGATCTACAGATCGAGGGCTCCCCCGGTTCCATGGAGGTGGACTCTGGGTCAGCGTACTCCATAGTCTCCACGGCCACTTTTAAACGGATCTGCCCACGGGGGAAACCCCGGCTATGCCAACCGACAGGGCTAGTGCTCCGGGATTTCCAAAAGAACCCGGTCGCAATCAAGGGGCTGGCCAGGGTCAGGGTACAGTACCACGAATTCGATGGAATTTTTGACCTCCTCATGGTGGAACGAGACCTCATGAGTCTCCTGGAGTGCACCTGGTTTGATCCCCTCGGGGTGGGGCTCAAAGGTACCATGTGGGGGCCACAGACTACGCTTCAGTCTGCGTGGAATTCCCGGCCATTTTTGATGGAACACCTGGCTCCTACGGGGGGGCCCTGGTCTCCTTGGACTTAGATCCCGTGGTCCGCCCCATCCGCGTGGCGGCCCGATGGCCTCCCCTGGTCATGCATCCGAAAGTAGAGACCGAGTTGGAGAAGCTCATGGCGCAAGGCGTGCTCGAGCCAGTCTCCCATGCTAGGTGGGAGACTCCGATAGTGACTCCCTTGAAAGCAAACGGGGAGGTTCGCATTTGTGCAGACTACAAATGCAGGTTGAACTTGGCCCTGCAAGATCATGCGTACCCGGTGCCCGTGGTCAGCCATGTTTTGGCCTCCCTTGCTGGAGCCAAGCTATTCGGAAAGCTGTACTTGGCACAGGCCTACCAGCAGCTCCCTGTGGACGACGCCACAACAGAGGCACAGATGATCGTCACACACAAGGGAGCGTTCAAGGTAAAGCGGCTCCAGTTTGGGATCAGCATCGCTCCCGGGTTGTTCCAACAGCTAATGGACTCTGTTTTGAAAGGCATTCCTGGCGTGAAGCCATTCTTTGATGATGTCCTGATCGCAGCCCCGGATGTCGCCACCTTCAAGACCCGGCTGCGGGCCGTCCTCCAGCGATTCCAGGACGCCGGCCTAAAGATGCGCAAGGACAAATGTACCTTGGGCATCCCATCTGTGACATTCCTGGGCTTCACCGTTGACGCTCAGGGCAATCACCCCACCCCTGAGAAAGTGGCGGCCATCACGAGGGCACCTGCTCCCACATCGAAGGTGGAGCTACAGGCCTTCCTGGGACTCCTGAACTTTTACCATGCCTTCCTCCCCCACAAGGCGGCAGTCGCTGAACCCTACATAGGTTGCTGGACAAAGGGGCCAAATGGGCGTGGGTGAAAGCAATGAAAGACTTGTTAGTTTCGAATGTTGTCCTGGCTCACTTTGATGAGTCCTTGCCGGTTATTGTGACGTGTCTCCTTATGGGGTGGGGGTGGTCCTGGGCCATCGGCTTCCCAACAGGCGGGAGGTTCCAGTGGCATACTACTCCAGAATGTTGTCATCGGCAGAGGGAAACTGTGCCCAGATCGACAAAGAGGCCCTGGCCATTGTTGCAGGGGTAAAAAAATTTCACAACTACCTTTATGGTAGAGCATTTACAGTGGCCACTGACCACAAGCCACTTCTGGGTCTCCTCACTCCCACCGCCAGACCCCACAAATGCTATCCCCGCAGGGCCTGCGGTGGTCAATTTTCCTTTCAGGTTACCAGTACGAGCTGGTGCACCACCCCGGAAAGGCCATGGGCCACACTGACGCCCTCAGCCACCTCTCGCTGCCTTCCTGCGACCCAGACCCGGTGCCAGCATTCCACGTCATGCTCATCGAGGACCTCCCAGACCGGCCTGTACAGGTATCTGACGTGGCCCGCCGCACGGCCAGGGACCGAGTCCTCTCCCGGGTCTCAGACTGGGTGGGAGGGGGTGGCCCGACCAGTCAGGCCCTGACTTCGCCACCTACACAGCAAGACAGCACAAACTGTCCACCCACAAGGGGTGCTTGCTATGGGGGACAAGGGTGGTCATTCCGGGGCCACTCTGCTCCAAAGTCCTGACTGCCCTCCATGAGTCCCATCCTGGAATTGCCCAGATGAAAGCCCTGACCCGCAGCTATGCATGGTGGCCAGGCATGGACAAAGAAATTGAGGACCAGGTGCACTGGTGCAGCAAATGCCAAGAGTCGCACCCTGATCCTCCTCACGCCCCTGTCCGGCCCGGGGAGTCAACCGACAAGCCCTGATCTCGACTCCACCTGGACTTAGCAGGGCTAGTCCAGGGCCAGTTGTTTTTTATTGTTGTAGACAGCTACAATAAGTAGCTGGAGATAGTCCTGGTGCAGGCTACCTCGACTGAAGCGGCCATCTGAGCTCTGTGGCGCATCTTCGCCACCCATGGCCTGCCCAACACCCTAGTTATGGACAACGGGACAGCCTTCACATCCAGGGAGTTCCAGTGCTTCGTGGACTCTTTTGTATCTGGAACATCCACTCAGCACCCTTCCATCCCGCAACCAACGGCCAGGCGGAACGGATGGTAAGAACAACCAAGGGTGCCCTCAAGCGGATGGAACAAGGGGATTGGGAGCTCTAGCTGATTAAGTTCCTGTTCAGCCAACAGAACACCCCACACACTGGGACGGGACGCCGACTGGTGGAGCTACTGATGGGTTGACGCCTCGGCTCCCTGCTGGATCGCCTCCACCTGGACAGCGCCATCAGTGGCGACACCAAGCATGAGTCCCAGCCAGCGGCACAAGATTTCTCCCCCAAGGACCCCGTCTATGCACGGAACTACGCCAGAGGTCCGGTATGGGTCCCTGCGAGGATCGTCCACGCAACCGAGCTGCTCTCCTACGAGGTCTTCACAGACAATGGAGCAGTTTGGCAGCACCATATCGACCAGCTCCACCGGTGGCTCCCGAGCAACACACCCGACGTCCCCGTGACGACGGCTCCTGACGACCCAGTCCTAACCCCGCTCCAGGAATCCGACCCAGACGCGAAGCCTGCAGAACCCCAACCTCTCGACCATCCAAGCGAGTCCACGCTGCCCAAGCTGCTGCCAGACATTCCTGCAAGCGGCCCCGGGCAGCCACCGGTGACCCCCCTCCCAGAGCCGAGCAGCACTCCACGGCCAGCAACTCCACGGCGCTCGGGACGCAAGCATCGCCGGCCAGAGTATTTGAAGGACTATGTTTGCAGAGGGGAACTAGACTATGGGGGGAGAGGTGTTATGTCCAGTGCTTGACTCTTTGTCTGCAGCCAGGGAACATGTCTGAGCATGTTTACCTGTAATGGGATGTGATAACAACAGAGCTTCCTTCCCCAGAGAAAAATAGACCTAGGGATCCTGCCGGTCCCCCTATCAGAGGCTGAGGATATTTGAATGGACCTATGACAGCCTCTGGCGGGAGACTAATCCCTGTTGGACCAATCCCCTTAAGGGGGGACATGGTCAAGGTGTGGTTTACCTGTAAATATAAGTGGCTTCCCCATCCCTTTGTCCCCATGCTCCATCTTGACCC
Source organism: Lepidodactylus listeri (assembly GCA_029233225.1). NCBI lineage: Eukaryota > Metazoa > Chordata > Lepidosauria > Squamata > Gekkonidae > Lepidodactylus > Lepidodactylus listeri. The sequence goes on from JARCFY010000002.1 coordinate 67,702,576, forward strand.
ACAATAAACCACAATGCTGATTTCACCATTACCGGCCTCCCGACTCCAGTACTTTTCAGAAATGAACACAGGGAATAACAAATATAATGAAAACAAACAAATGAAAATGGAAAACCATTGCATGTCTTTATCACAGATCAGGTGTATGATATTCTAAGCAAACAGAAGATGAATGAAAAATGAATGTAGCCACATTTGTTAATCTGCATAATTTATTATGGATGGAATATTTTGCATTTATCCCATGCGGAATTAGGATGGATTTTCCTTTGTGCACAACTATTTCCTTTACCCATTGTTGCCAGATTTAGAGCCTGATGTGCATCTCAGAAAATACAATCTATATCACTTTTGTCTCACAGTGGTTTCTTTCCTGTTCCACTGTGAGGCCCCATTCAAGTCCATGTATGAAGGAGGACTACTATTAAATGCATCTATTGCTTGTGATGGAAAACAGCCCACTTTGAATTCCACAATGTAGTGCGAAAACATGTGCAGCTGTACAGAGCAATGTCAGTATGACAGGATTATGGATATGATATATCTGTAAGAAATAAAGTGGAATGGGATTATTTTTCCAAACAAATATTCAGTTCATGTCTCTATATACCTTCTGCATAGTTTGCCTCCTTATAAGTGTACAGGAAATTTGATTTCCAAAATTTTCCTTCTATGAAAGTCTAGATTTTTCCTGCAGACCTCTCTCTCATTGTATAACATCACCTTCAATTCCCTTAAGTGTTATTTTTCAAAGCTAAGAATGAAGTTCCCCATGGACATTTAAGGGACTTCAATCAACTTTATTAGCTAGGTGAGCAGGCACTGGAGGATAGCAAGATTTGACCATCCTTCTTGGAAAGAAATATTGATTGGCAAAGAAAACATTTTATGGGAAAGATGTGGCAACTTGCCCCTCTTAGAGACCAACTAGCTGCTTGTAAATAATGTGACTGATGTATAGCTCTGACTGTTTGTCCCAGTATAATATTAGTCTCTTTCAGCTGAGAAGGGATCATCCAAAAGTCATGCATCAAGAAGGGGTCAAGCAAGCAAAGTTCTGAGAAGCAAAGATTGGTAATTGATTAACAATACAATCTTAAAGGTGTTTATTCAGAAGGAAGTTCCGCTGAGTCCTGTGAGACTTCCTGGTAAACATGACTGAGATTCTGGATTAAAATAGAGGAAATGTAATAAGAAAAAGGAATGGTTAAAAAGTGCTTTGGAAGTGTAATATACTTCTTGTTTTCTCCACCCCCATAAATTACCACTTGCTGTCCTCCCTCTGCCAAAAAAAGATCCCTCTAAAATGATGACTGGCCAACTGAACAGGTACAATTGAAGGTTGAGCTTGAAGTATGTATACTTTATACTTTTAAAAGGTTGTATGTCAATGAAACATAGTAGGACAAAACTCCTAACTTCAGGTATTTCTGATTCTGCTAGGATCTAAACTGACTCAGGGCTTGTGGTGGGCTTTGGGACTCTAGGCAAGATGCCCTACGGTAGACCACCCTTTCCCCATGTGCATGCACACACAAGCAGCCTTTCCCTTTAACAAAAGGAAGAGAAGCCTGGCTTTTTCTAGCCCTACCAGCACTGAGGTGTCCCAGAGAAGTCTGGATGAGTCACATCCTGCTGCCTTTAGCTGTTCGAAAAGACACCTCTCTTATCAGCTGGAGACAGCTGTACTCCATTGCCATCTCCGGGAATATCTCTGTATGGCCTGGGGTGGTGTCCCATTTCCTGTTTCAGGGTGCTACTGAAGGTGGGTAATAATTAAAGTTTTAAAACAACAATGTAAAACCACAGTAAAACCATATATTGGCTAACACAGCTAATCTATTAACCAACATGATAAAAGGAGCATAAACATAATCTATGCATGTGTAAAAACATGGGAATTTTGAAATGTGACCAGAAACAAATTGGGAGCTAGTGAACATCTTTTAATGCCAGGGAAATATATTTCTTACAGCTAGTTTGACTCCCAGTTAACAGTCTGGCAGCTGTAATCTGAGCCAGCTGCTGTTTCTAAATATTCTTCACAGATAGTCTTCAAATGGTATTCCCATGTACAGTAACTGAGCATTGAAAATCAGAGTAGGAACATTTCTATCCTGTAAAGGCTGCATTTTTTGCACCAGCTGAAGCAGATGGAAGGCACTTTGTGCCACAGACTATCTAAACATGTAGCCATAAAGTTTCATCTAAATGCTCCTTTGAGTGTAAACCTCTCCAGAACAGCACCACCATCTTGTTGAGATCAATGACTTGCCAACCATATCTTCATTTTATCTGGATTAAGGTTTATGTCACTAGCACTTATACACTCCATTGCCAACTCCAAGCACCAGTTCAGAACATCTCAGAGAAACAGAGGCTGGTTCCACATTAACCATTTAGCTTGGAACTGGCAGGACTCATTTATTCATTTTTAAAAACAGACAATTCAGATGACACTGGGACCAACACACCAGACTTCACTATTTCCTGAGGATTTTTCTATGCCCCCCCCCCCGATTTATGTGGCATTTGGGGAGGGGTTGCAACACACAATTGCAGCACAAGATTGTTTTGTGTGGACAGTCAGAGGGCTATTATAGCTTCCCAGAGCTCTGATAAACCCTTTCCCTTCCATTCTAGTTAGCTATGTCTTGTTCTTTGCTGGCTGACCATTTCTCTCTTGGTACTACTGAATATATGGTGGATTATCAGCAGACAGTCGCTGACTATTAACCTGTTTAAGATGACAAGCTTGCCTTGAGAGTAGGCATTACTAGGTGGTTACAGTGAATACTGGTCTTGATTAAGGTATTTTGTCACTCTAAGCAGCACTGCAAGGACTGCATTGGACCAGCAGATGCCAAGTCAGGTCCATGAGTCAACAACAGGTATAAGCAATCCCAGCCAAAACAACATGTTGGTGCACTCCTAATTGTGTCACTGTAAGCAGCCCCTTGAGTCTCTTGGGCATGGAACTGGACCTAGTGGTCTATTAAATACTGTGTGGTACCTATATTTCAGTTCCACATGGACCTTAATGCAGAAGAGGGATCCTTTGGCAGAACTGGGTATCATCTTCAGATTGGTGATGCCTCATTTCAAATCTCTAATGTTAGGAACTTTTGGGAATGGAGACTGAAACTAAAAAGGAAATATAACACCATTATACCAGTTATTTGGTTCAGCCACATTTAGAATTCCATCTACAGTTCAGGTCCATGGAAATGGCACGGAAAAGAAGAACTGAGTGAGGGTTGGAGCATTTTCCACATGAAAATGAGAACAATGTCTGGGAGGTTTTAAATTTAGAACCAAGAAAACTAGGTGATGGTTACAGAGTTATGAATAGTAGGGAGAGAGAGAGAGAGACCCCATAGTTCTGGTTTCATTTGTTAGGCTCTGTTGCCATCTGCTGCCAGGATTTGAAAACATTAAATAAGAAGAAAGAATAAACTGGTAACCTGTGAGTAAGCATTTAAAGGGAGAACTATTTGGAAACACCCCCCACCCCCCGAATGATTACCTCCTTCAGGACTCTAGGCTTGTAGGGGCTTGAACATGACCAGCCCCCCTTTTTCCTTTAACTGATTCTCAAGTGTCCTCAACAATCTGTGCTTCCTGGAGCATACTGAGAACTCATCCAAACACTCCCCCCCCCCTTTTTGGTTCATTTACAAAGTCACATTTTGTTGCATATCTTGGGAGTCCCATGGGAAGTAGCCACCCTTTCTTTATCTGGCACTGGCCTGGTTCTGCCATTGCGGTGATTGCCACAATAGTATTAGTTATATTGACAATTTCTTCTGGTCTGTATATATTTTTTCCAAGTTAGCCTTTGTCATCTATTTCCCTGGAGTAAAATGAGTGCTGGAGTGTTGTACATACCACTGTTTCATTTTTATATGAGGCCACCAAGGGCAATAAATGGGGCTTCCCCCCCTTCCTTTAGCCTCCATTGTATGTTTCAAGAATTTGTGTGTTTCAAGAATGATCAAGAATTTGTCCCAGTCTTGACTCAGTTTCATATGTTTACAAAAGATTTGCTTTCTCGTACAGCAAGATTAGGTTTCCAAGAAGTGACTAAATGTCTGTCAGTAAGAAACTCCAGAGGCTTACAGTTGTCTTAAGCAGAACAAGATGACAGCCATAAATACTGTACAATTGAAAAGTGGTTATTTAAAGCTGCATAAATATAAGACAATATCCTTGGCTGTCTTCCTTGTAATGTTTCAGTCCCGCCAGGGAAGTCTTGATTTATAAAGAACTATTACAGTTATACTTATATGGCTCATTGGATGCTTACCTAAAAGGGCTATTTGTAGCCTCACTCTTGCAACATTGCACACATATCCAGCATCTCATTTAAACTGGGCCCTTAGAGATTTGGCATGGAATATTACCACACCAGTGCAGTATGTATGTGTGATTGTGCTGCAATTTGCATTGTATGTGTAGTGGGATTCCATGTACAGTGGCCAAGTTTAAATGAGAAAATGGGTATATGTAATGTCTCATGGGTAAGATCCTCTTACCACGAGCATCATATGTAAATCAGACCAACATGGAAGGTTAAAGGGAAATGGAGTAGGTTTCAACTCTCCTACTGCAAGGGCAATCTTACTGGGATGATCTTGACCTGCTTGGCATGACTACCACCTTTGGCAGTCCTCAGACACCATTTTGGGAGTCAGCTGTCTGCCATATACAGAGAGTGATCTCAAACTTTCCTTCTTTCCAGACTCCCTGGTCACATATTCTGGTATTCTGTGTAGTACTTGTTCTTGTTTTCTGTCTAGACCATTTTTCCTTCCTGGGATTTTCAGTACATATGTTAATGACTTGTTATCTAGCACAGAAATGATTGCTTGGCTCTAGTGCCTGAAGCCATTCATGAATTGCTTAGCTCTTATTGGCCAAGAGACCTGTACATGTGGAAATATAATTTTGTTATCAAGTTGGGATAGCTTAGCTTTTAAAAGATGCAAGAACAATAGCTTGTTTTTCCCCTCTTCTGTCTCTAATGCTTCAGTTGGCTAGAACTATTCCAAGACTAATGTAGTGTAGAAACCAAATGGTCAGTGCAATCTTGGACTCTTTGAAATGGCTTGAGTGAAGGACTTTCAGGATTTGTATGTTTGACCCCTGCTTGGTAATTCCATCTTAATCAGCCAATGAACCAAGTAATCATGTATTTTTGCTACAGCTTTCTTCTTCTTTTTAAATAATCAATGACTTAATAAGAGTTTCACCCACATTTTATACCAGAGATTGCTTGTTTAATGAAAACTTTTTTTTAAAAAAAGGCCAGTTTTAAGACTCTGCCTAATGCAATACATGCACAAAACAACATACTGTATCCAGACCAATGATAATTCTAGAGACAGGAGTTAAGAAATAGTTCCCGATATCAAATTAAGGTGCTGTGTTGACTGGTGCAAGTGCAATGTGAAATTTAAAGGGAGTAAAAAGAAGGACTGCCCTGACCTGGAAGGCCCAGGCTAGTCAGATCTCGTCAGATCTCAGAAGCTAAGCAGGATAGGCCTTGGTGAGTAATTTGAATGAGAGACCACCAAGGAAGTCCAGGGTTGCTATGCAGAAGGAGGCAATGACAAACCACCTCTGTTTGACTCTTGCCTTGAAAACTCTATGGGGTCATCATCAGTTGTCTGCGAGTTGACAGCACTTTACAGAAAAGAAGAGAAGAACTAGAAAAATATTCTGTCACTTTTTGGTGGCGAAAAGAGGGTGATGCACAAATACATGGCCTTCCTCTGCCATGTCCTGAAAGACAGGGAGCTTGTTTTAGGGGTGTGACTGTTCAGCAAGACAAACGAAAGGCTGGAATGTGAATCCACACACCTCAGGGTAACACCAATTACTTTGGTTGCTGTAGCCAACCTGGGCCAAAATACTGGATTCAGATTGAAGCCCCAGAATTCAAAAACACACCAAATATAATTAAAGTGACTTATTCAAAGAATGTGCAGGAATATACAACAAAAGAGTAGTGAACAGTGAGATTAAAAATAATAAAGCTAGATAGCTAACCTAGATACTTACAAACAATGGTTCTCTAATCCAGAGGTTACCCTAACAAGACCGAGTCCAAGAGAATTCCAGAGTCCAAAATAACAAGTGTCTAGCCAACTTGACCCACCTCAAGTCAAGAGTATCCCAAAGTTAGTATTGCAAGCAGAGGGCAAAACTGGAATGAGGAATCTTTCCTTTATGCCTTGTGGCCTGTGCTGGTATTTTTCCTGGCTAATTCATGTAATTCAACCAACTATTGGTGTTACTGACCAGGTGACCTAACCAATCAGGTAGGATTGCCAATTAGTCTCTGACAAGTGGGCCCCGGCAAAACTCACCGGGGGGGGGGATCCTATTTCCCTCCCATTGCAGAGTCCTGGAGCCTGGCGGTGGCAGTGTCTGGAAGCCACTCCAAGCCTGGAGTGGCTCCCAGTGCCTGCTGCTGCTGAGCCCAGAGCAGCTCCCAGTGTTCCCAGATCATACATGTATCTACAAGTCAGACTGGGCACCTGTGACCCGACTCGTGTCACATGTATCATTTATTTTGGTCCTGAGGTGTGCAGATAAATACAGATCCCTGTGGAAGCAACATCTTTTCCTGGGAGCTGTCCCAGGTTCTTATACTGGAAAACTCAGGCTTGCAGCTTGGCCACAACAAGAAATTATCATGGTGGGTGAGAGGAACGGAGCTATACATTGATAAGGAATATTGCATAATTCATAGCTGAGAATGGGAAAGAATGTTATCCTTTGCAGTTTCTTCCATTTCAATATTTGTACAACATACCTGATACATTATTCAGCTAAGCAGAGATCAGTCTAAACCAGATCGAACATATGCATCGGCATTATATTAAGTCAGATAATTGGTCTATCGGAATCAGTGCACGGAGTCAGCAATCAGTTTTAAAACTAACAAGCAACTTTTATTAAAGGAAATACATGCTGGAGAGTGCAGATAAGAGATAGATATAGATTACCTAATTAACTAGATGGTGTTGGATGCTGGACGCGTGTGAGAGAGCAGAAGCAGAGGAAATTGCCCCTAAGAGTAGCATTCTACTTCAAAGGAAAGGATCAGATAGCAGGAAGGAAAGAATGCTTTATGTGTCCTCACCTCTCTATTGTTTAAACTCTTTGGTGCCATCTCTCAAGTCTGAGACAGATAACAGTGCAAAGTCCTCCACTTCTAACACCTGATACCTTCTGCATGCAAAGCAAAGGTGAAATTATGATGTCTTCATGAAAATTCAGATCACCAAATGTACAGGAAACTTCTCCAGTGATAAAAACTGCAATGGCACTGGTGCATGTAGACTTATGAGGATTTTTAAAATGACCTATTGACCAAGTCCATGGTTTGGAATGCAGTCCCTGGTATGCATGTTTTTTGCTTTTCCGGGTTCTGTGAAAAGTGATTGTGTAGGCTGGTGGAAAATGCTCACACTGCATGTTTAAAGCAAAGGACAAACTGCATCTCTATAGCCTTGACTTCTTTGAAGATCTCACTTGGGTAAGTGGAGTGGGATTCACACACCCTTATCTATTTCAATTTTTGCAAACTTCTGACACACAGAAATTGATCTGGAAGCACAAATCCTGTGTCAGTGATGAAGCTACAAAAGTGTGATCAGTGATCAGATAGGAGACAATGGGTAGGTAAGCCAGGCTGGGTTCCTAAAGGAAGAACAGGAGATATTATATAGATTAAAAAAATCTTTTGTGCATCCATTAAGCTTCTGAGTACAACAGCTGAAGAGAAGCTTTCCATTTTGTAAAGAACTTTATGGAATAGTGATGCAGGATCTAGCCAGTAGGTAGCAGCAGAACATCATCATCTAACAGATAACAATGGCAAAGTTACTTTAATCTTTTTAAGACGTTTTTATTTCATTCAAAGTACAAAATCACATTAATACATGCATACACAAAAACAGACAAAGAAAGAAAGAAGGTAGATTAATCTGAATTCCTGTCGTGCACATATATACATGCTCTCAGGTCTTTCCGTTTCATTTATGACAATTGTATTCCAATAATAATCATGTACTAACTCCAGACAGTAATAAAAGGATACCAACTTTTTAGCAATTTAGTCCACACTCATTCTTTCTCTCTCATATGTACTTATATGTTGAAAGTTTTTCCATGTTCATACACACCATACACTGTTTAACCAATCCTTTTCACCAATCCTTAATCAATCCTTTTTATCCTTTAACCAATCATTTTCACTGTTTCACCAATCCTTTCACCATGGTGGAGCTGCTTACTATTTTGAGACCTGAGCTATGGCTAGTCTTAATATAATAATTATGTTCTTCATTAAACTTCCATACAATTTTTTATATTGATAAGACAAATCTCCCAATAGGCAGGTGGCATGTGAAAGAGCAAAGTTGCATTTGACCATCCCTTGTATGTTATGCACTCTTTCCTGACTGGTTTGCACTTCTACCACATATGAATCAGAGAGCTCTCATATTATGCACATCTCCAGTACAAAGCAGAACCTCTAAAGATTTAAGATATTGTTACTGGAGAGTAGGGCAGTTCTCTCTAATCCTTATATTCATAGAGAGCATTTAGATATTTTTCTAAGTAGCTTCTCCTATCTCCCTAATAAAATATTAACTGAGAGATCATTTCCCCATTTCACTTTATATGTCCAAGGAATTCTGTTTGTTTCATTGACACATTAATGAATTTTAAGCCATCTGATCTTTTTCTTGCTTTGGTTTAACTAGCGAGTCTCCCTCATGTGATCCCATCATGTGATTGTGTTCCATTCTCCAAGCCTGACTTGAAGATATTCATAAAAAGGTACTTTAGTGGAGCTGAACTTTGCTTCAGTCTCTTCAAAAGATAACATTATTCCTCTCCACTTGTGACAATCCACCTCACAATGATAATGAACTCAAGGTTTTGGGGGGAAGTGATGAAGAGGAAGAAAAATAAGTGTATAGAACTAGCTGACCCTCAGCTCTCTGTGTGGTTGGGATGTGTGTGGAAGAAACAAGAGCATAGTAATTTCATTCTGGATGCTTTCTACACTATGATAGGGTCTTCTGATCTTGCACGGGAGGCATTTCTGGCTAAGGGATTTTTAAAATATTATTATTATTAAAGTTTCATATTCAGGGCCAGTCCAAATAATGAATTTGACATGGTGGTGATGTAATAAAACATGATAGCAATAGTGTTGGTGAGTCATATGGTTGTAGCATATTCATTCATGTTCTGATCCTGGCAGTAGAAGTTGAGAGAACTGCAGCTGTTATCTCAGTTGTTAGCAGACACCAACCTGTACTGGTGATGCACTGAATAATTTTCCTTGGCTTGATATTTTTTCAGATGATGGATTTCTATGGAGATGCAGCTGTTTCCCAGCCTTGTTTGCGATATGTTGGAATGCTCTTGAATTGGAAAGTCCTCACATAAATCTTTTAATATAAATCTGATGAAGACATGCAATGAGCATCTATTCTGAGTCACATTAATTTGATCTGTTTACATTTGTATCTACTAACGTTTTGTTATTCTGCATACATGCAGCATTGTTGGTTTTATAATGGTAATACGAATATAATGCTTTGCAGACCTCTGCTTTACTTTTTCATTGTCTAGTTTCAGGACTTGTTCCCTGGTGTGCGTTTTTCTTTTACTGTTGGTGGGGACATCTGTCTTGTGTATGCCCCTATATGTTTCAAGAACACAGTTCTTTATGGTCTGGGGAAACTGCGGAAATGTGAGCCTGTACTAGGCCAGGATGGGACAAGCACATGGTGGAGTATTTGCAAGACTGGTCACCATGCCCAAAATAGTGACATGTGGCTTCATGAACCAACACATCAAACTGGTATGACTGTTCTCCTACGGCGGGGGTGTCAAACTCACCTTTGTTATGAGGGCCGGATCTGACATAAACAAGACCTTGTTGGGCCAAAAAATGTGTCAAAAATGTAATTCCAGGTAGTGGCGATATAAACTTTATAAAGGACACAAACAGATTTTTTTTTACTTAAAACAAAAACATGCTTAAAACATTAGCTCTCTTGCAGTATTTTGTTTCTTTAACAGTGCCTGATAACTGACACCTCTTGCCCTGAATTACTGCATCAAAATGTCTGTACTGTTGCACTCTTGAATGTGCTGTATCTGTAAGCTGCAAACCTACCTTTGATTTATTGACATTCACTACAGAACTCTCATGCTCAGAGTTCTGAGCCTAGGACCCAGGGGAAAACATGAAATGGCTAGGCATGGCGAACTTTGGTATGCAAATTGCTTCATGTTCTGGTCAGCAACATGGGAAGGCACCATGACACAGATTGAGGGCTATGTGTTTGTCTACAATCTGGGAGGTTTAAGTTCAGAATCCCCAAAGGAAATGTGCTGGGTGAACTTGGTCTAGACACACACTCTCAGCCTAATCCACCTCACTGGCTTGTTGTTATTCCTCATCTAAATAGTTCACATTGCTTCCTTACTGAGAAAGACTGGATCATGAGGGGATGAATACAGTGAAAAGGGGGGAACCCAGTTGCACCCAGGAGAGCCAAAGCATAACAAGCCCAACAAAACACACACACTGTAGCAAGGCACACAAAAACTCATTCCTTGGATAAAACTTTGTTGGTCTTAAAGGTGCTTTGTATTTCTCCCATGTGATTGAGGCAGCCAAGCAAAGCAAGCTCTCCCTCCTTCCCTTCGGGGAGAAGCCTCAGCCAGTGGAGGGGAAGAAAGGCTTGCCTTTGTTTCCTGTGTGACTGAGGCAGCCTGGCCAGGAAGCAAGCTCTGGCTCATTCCTTCTCTCCCCCTGGAAGGGGGATAAGCCTCAGCCAGTGCAGGGAACAGAAGCTTGCCTGTCTATCTCTCCTGAGCGATTGAGAGAGTCAGCAGCAGGAGCAGGACTGGAAGGAGAAGCAGGAGACAGCCATTTCCACTGAGGGCCTGATAGAAGCCCTGTGGGGGCCTGATCTGGCCCGTGGGCCACATGTGTGACACCCATGTCCTAAGGCATTATGCATGAGACATCTACAGGTGGCTGCTTTCTTTTGTACTGTCGTATTCTACAGTTGGTGCTCCTCTTCAGACTTCCCAAATTTTGTTATACTAAGGCTGCTCAAATACATCAGTCTAGTATTTTTGTCAGGATGTTTTCACAATATAGCTATATCACTACACGATATTCTATTCACGCCTTGCCTAACTGACAATTAAAGGGAATCAGCTTCTGTGTTGTGTTCAAGGGCAGACCTGGTACTGACCACCCAGGAGATCCTTTGGTATGTAACAATACAGTTAAATCTACAAACAAATGTCTTATTCAGGTGGAGCCTGATGCTTTTTGCTCTACTTAGGAATTCCGGGAGGCACCAATGCAAACAAAATAATTGGAGCAAAAGATAAGAGTAAGGTCACAAACTGGTACTGAGTCAGAAAGCCAAGAGTTCCATCCACAGGTCAGGAGAAAAACAAGGAAGGCAGGAATTCAGAATCAAGGCTGGGGATTCAACACAACAGGCCAGATTTGGGTAGCTAAACTGAGAAACAAACACAGGTTAGCAAACAGAATTATAAAGCAGCAAGGTCAGGCAAGGCAGAAGTCTATTTGCTGTATAAACAGCTCACAGCTAGGGTGGTAGTGAGGTTGCCAACTGCTGGTCAGTGTTCCCTTTTATTAGCCTAATGACCTACAGGTGTTACTTCTTCACTAGCTTGCCACAGTTCCTGTAACAACTCTGTGTCATCAATTATTGCTGATCACCTTTGTGCAATCAACCTGGCATTCCTACGCCTTCCACAGCTGTCAAGCGTTCTGTGTTCTTCTCACTCGGGAGATCCAAGCGGAGAGTGGCAGTCTGCCTTTTGTCCCATTTCCTTCGTCTGCTGCATCTTTTGCTGGCTCTGACTCTAAATCCAGCTATCCAGGCAGGCATTCCACAGGTGCATGGCCTGACTCCTCAGAGGAGGAGGTAGTGGACTGACTCACAGGGCCGGTGCCAGGTCTTTTTGCACACTAGGTGAGGCTACCTTCTGGCGTACCCCCCCCCCCCCCCCCGGTGCACTGACCAATTTTCAAACATAAACACGTTTTAGGAAGAATGAAAAACACAAAATTTGGAACAGCTAATTTCTTTTTTAATTTTTTTTGAGAACAAGTAATACAATCTCTGATTTTCTCTCTCAAACAGAAAAAGACCATGGACCTCCAAAACCACAAATAAGTGGGTTCTAGATCAAATCAAGCCTGACCCTCTCCCTAGAAGCTCAAATAAGCATACTGAGGTGATGGTACGTTGGTCACCTTCTGGGAAGACCAGAGTCACTGGAAAAGCCAAAAATGCTAGGAAAAGTTGAAGGCAGCAGGAAAAGAGGAAGACCCAACCCGAGATGGGTTGACTCAATCAAAAAAGCCAGGGCCCTCCGTTTGCAAGACTTGAGCAAGGCTGTTAAGGACAGGATCTTTGGGGAGGACATCAGTTCACAGGTTGGGGTGCAGAAGGCACCCAGGTTTAAAGTGGCAATGCTTTTGATATATGAGACAGGAAAATGGGCTGACAGTATAATGCTCCCTCCATTAATCCTGCTCTCCATTTTTTTCTTATTTTGACAATTTACATGTTTAAACCAATATCAGAGAGACCAAAGAGAGGGAAAAGAGGCTGCAAACTGTAGTGACTTTTAAACAACAAATGAAGTATAACAGTCAACTGTATGAATAATAATAATAATAATAATAATAATAATAATAATAATAATAATAATAATAATAATAATAATAATAATAAAATGTCACTTGACGGCACTTCACACACAGGCATACAGGATCCAAAATGTGTTCTGTTTGCCCGGGGGGCCTGTTTGCTCTAGCTAGAAAGCTGGGCCCAGGAAATTAGCTTGAGGGAAGCTGTTGGAGTTGCAGAAGTTCTTGGCTGCAGGAGAACTCTGCTTAGATTGACACAACAAGGGAGGCTGGGTGACTGGGGATGGCCGGGAAAGAACTGATGGGGTGGCGGGCACGCTTCATGCACATTGCCAAAACTCTGCGGGGAAATGGGTGGGCAGAAAGGCCATGGGAAGAGGAGGGCTCCTTCACCAGGATCCTCCCAGGCCTGCAGAGGCCTCTGCAGCAGCACTTCGGCCAGGTCCCTCCCTCCTCCCTTCCAGCGCTTGTGAGCAAACAACCGAACAAGGGCTGCTGGCCATGGCTTGCCTCGCGTCCTCCAGCCCAGGCTGCGCCTGCGGCAACCAGGAGACAGGAAAGGTTGGAGTGGTTTGACCCAGGGGGCAGGCCATGGCAATCCAGTTCAATGCCCGGAAACCCAAGGGTGGCAGCAGGATTCGTGCTGTGGCTGGGAGCTTGGATTGGCCAGGCCGAGGCTGGCCAGAAATGCAGAATGGGGGCCATCAAGGCCAGGGGAAACCTGCACATGGCTGGGGCTGGGAGCGCCACTCGGCATGGTGTGGGGCGTGCAGCTGCAGCACTGGGAGTGGGAAGCCAACAGGGCGGGAGGCTTCCCCCACGCCTCCTTCCTCCAGCCCGCAGGGCCACGTGTGTCACATGGGAACAAGACAGGAGGCTGGCCATGGACTGTGGGCTGCCCTGCACCCTTGGCTGGGGGGGGGGGGTTTGCTTGACCCAGTCCCTTGGGAAGGAAGCACAGAGCAAGTGGCTCCTGCCCTGTCCAGTGGCAGGGAGTCCCATGCCTTCCTTCCACCCAGTGCATGGGGAGAGCTGCTGCCAGTGGGTGAGGGAGGCGCCTGGGGCCAGCCTTGAGGAGCACGACCGGACGCTGGGCACGGGAGCCAGGGGCGTGATCCACAGCAGCAACAGCCACTGGCCTGGAAGCTCACCTCTGCACTTCACTGCATGCCAAATGGGATGGCGCTGAGCAGCAAGCAAAGCAGCAGGCAGTGTGAAGCGAGCACCTCGGAGGGGGTCGGTCAGTCTGGTGTGCGCTCCTGGAGAGCCATGCTCAAGTGCCCAGCCACCCCTATTGCAAGGCTGCTGGGACTGGGAGGCATGGGCAGGCCGAGGACTGCCAACTTGTCTTGGGAGTCAGAATGCCAGCAACTTCGCCCAGCAAGCGCAGTGGGGAGATGAGTGGTGCGGCTGGATGGCTGCTGGGGAGCAGGAGTGGCTCTGCTGGCACTGCTAGGGGTGAGCAGGTGGACGGCAGTGGCGGAAGGGGCCTTGCTGTGCTATGCCCTGCCGGAGGAGCTGCCACTGGGCTTGCAGCGTCCATCGAAGGCCTGCACCCCTAGGCAGTCACCTTACTTGGCCTAGTGGTAGCACCGGCCCTGCTGACTCACGAAATTCTGGTTATTTGCATCAACAAACCCTTGCCATCATAAGTCTGTGAGAATTTCCTAAGCATTTCCTATGTGAAAAGAGTTATGATTTCCAGGGCTGCCAACAGGAGGGAGCTTGGGGGGACAAAATTCAGGGGGCTCAGTTCAGTTGGAGGGCCCTGGAAACTGGCGTCGTGCTGCATCCAGTGGAATACCTTTCCAACTATTTTCATTTTAATGCAGTTCTAACAGCAGCCACTAGGGGCACAGAAAAGTGAGCAGAGTAAAATGCACTAAGAAGATATCAGAGAAGCCATGTTGGATCAGTCCAATGGCTCATCCAGCCCAACACTCTGTATCATACAGTGGCCAAAACCCAGGTGCCATCAGAAAGCTCACCAGCAGGGCTACAACTCCAGAAACCTTCCTACTGTTGCCCCCAAGCTTCAAGAATACAGAGCATCACTGCCCCAGACATAGTGTTCCATCTATACCTTGTGGCTAACAGCCACTGATGGACCTCTGCTCCGTATATTTATCCAATCCCCTTTTGAAGCTGCATATGCTTGTAGCTACCACCACTCCTTGTGGAAGTGAATTCCACATGTTAATTATTCTTTGGGTGAAGAATTACTTCCTTCTATCTGTTCTAAGCCTACTTCTCATTAATTTCATTCAGTGCCCATGAGTTCTTGTATTGTGAGAAAGGGATAAAATTACTTTTTTCTCTACCTTCTGTATCCTATGCATAATTTTGTAAACCTCTACTAAACAGTGGGTCCCATGGATCAGCAGATTCACTGCTAGTGATCAGCTCAACTTTATTTGTGATTTCAGCCAGAGCTAGACCAAAGACCAGGGCCATGTGCCCTGTTTAAATAACATGCAATTGTCACACCCAAACACACCCCACTCCCAACTATAGGCTATTTACATAACATTACTTCTTGACTGGTTACTGCCAGAATCCTAGTGGGCCAGGTTCTTAGTAGGTTCTTAGGCTCCAAGCTCAACTAGTCTCTAGTAGCACAGTCCTGCAATGTTTCAGTCCCAATATATAACAACCTCTCTCATGTCACCCCCTCAATCATCATTTCTCAAAGCTCAGGAGCCCCAGCTCTTTCATTTTTCTTCATAGGGAAAGTGTTCCATCCCCTTAATCATTTTAGTTGCCCTTTTCTGCACCTTTTCCAATGCTATACTATTTTTTCTGAGGTGCAGTGACCAGATCTGCGCACAATATTGCAAATGAGGTCGCACCATAGATTTATACAGGGGCATTATGATACTGGCTGATTTGTTTTCAATCCCCTTCTTACCAACCCCCAGCATAGCATTTGCCTTCTTTGTCTCAGTCACATATTGTATTGACATCTTCAGTGACTATCTACCATGACTCCAAGATCTCTCTCCTGGTCAGTTACCACCAGTTTGGACCATATCAATATATATTTATAGTTAGGACTTTTGGCTTCAATGTGCATTACTTTTGCACTTGCCCATGCTGAACCTCTTTTGCCACATTGATGTCCACTTGCCCAGCCTCAACATCTCTCTGTAGTGCCTCATAGTCCTCCCTGGTTCTCACCGCCCTGAATAACTTAGTGTCATCTACAAACAGCCACTTTGCTGCTTACTCCCAACTCCATTAATGAATAAGTTAAAAGCAGCAGAGCTAGTTCTGAGCCCTGTAGTGCCCCACTGCTTACCACCTTCCATGGTGAAAACTGCCCATCTATACTCCCTCTGTTTCCTGTTAATTAACCAGTTTTTAATCCACAAAAGGACTTGTCCTTTTATCCCATGACTGCTGAGTTTATTTGGGAGGCTTTAATGAGGAACTGTATCAAAAGCTTTCTGGAAGTCTAGGTAAATGACATCTATTGGGTCACCTTTGTCCACATGCTTGTTCAGCACATCAAAGAAATCTAACAGGTTAGTGAGACAAGATCTTCCCTTACAGAATCCATGCTGATTCTTCCTCAGTAGCTTTTGTTCATCAATCTGCCTACTAATTCTATCTTTAATAATGAATTCTACCAACTTGCTTGGTAATGACATTAGACTGACCAGCCTGTAATTTCCCAGAGATCCTCTGGAACCTTTTTTAAAGATGAGGGTTACATTAACTACCTTCCAGTGCTCAGAAATGGAGGCAGATTTTAGTGCTAGATTGCATATTTTTGTCAGGAGATCCACAAGTTCACATTTGAATTCTTTCAGATTAGAGCGCGGGCTCTAATCTGGGAGAACTGGGTTTGATTCCCCACTTCTCCATATGCAGCTGTTGGTGTGACCTTGGGTCAGTCATAAGTTCTTTCAGAGCTGTTCTCTCAAGGTCAGCTCTTGAGAGAGCTCTCTCAGCCCCACCTACCTCACAGAGTGTCTGTTGCGGGGAGGGGAAGGAGATTGTAAACTGCTCTGAGACTCCTCAGGTAGTGAAGTGTGCAGTATAAATGCAATCAATTCTTCTTCATCTTACTTTAGGCACTATGATTATCTTATGTGTAAGCTAAAAGGGACTGTCTGCCTCCTTGTTGTCTCTGGGGGTCCAGCGATGTCACAGAATCTTATGAATACTTCTACTGTAGAAAGAGAAAGGAGTCTCCACATCAGTCAATTTGTTGGTCTTTGTGTTTATTGCAGTATATTCCTCATAGACCCTTTTTGCCTGTCTGATCACCGACATGAATTTCATTTGCCAAAGTCTGTGCTCCTCCCTCACTCGGACTAGCCTTCCATCACTTAAAGGAATCCTTCTTACCTTTTCCTGCTTCCATTACTTCGTTAATCATGCAGACTTTTTTAATACCTATTTGTACCTTTCCTAACTTGCAGTATACATTGTATCTGAGCTTCCAGGTTTGTCATTTTAAATAGTCTCCAAGCTTCCTGAAGGGATTTGACCCTCCTTACGTTTCCTTTTTTCTTCACAAGCCCCCTCATTTGAGAGAAGTTACCTCTTCTAAAGTTAAATGTGGTTGTGTTGGTCTTTTGGGGCAACACCCTGTTTACAAAAATACTGAACTTAAAAACATTAAGTTTGGTGTAGTGGTTATGGCCGTGGTCACACGGCACCCGAATCCTGGATAAAGTCCAGCTAAGACTTTATCCGGGTTTTTTCTTTTGGGTTGGGATGTTCATACATCCCAACCCCGGCAGCAGCAGCGGCTGCGGTGGGGGGGGGAGGCACCCTTCCTGCTCACAGGAGAGCGCTCTACACCCCCCTCCGCCGCCACCAGCTGCTGCCGCCGCTGCCTCCGGCGGACCCATCCTGGCTGGCTGGTTTGCCCCGCACTCCACTCTGGGCCCCGAGCTCCGCCAGTCGCCACCTGGTAAGTTTGGGGAGAAGCATGCGGGGGGGCAGGCAGCAGCAGCCAGCAGGGCTTGGGGCCCGAAGCAGAGCGCGGGGCAGGTACCCCCCTTTGCACTTGGGCGCTTGAGTGCCCAAGCGCCCAAGTGCAAAAAAGGAAAAAGAAAACCCCGGGAGGGACGATCAGACAGCCCTCTCTCGCAATCATTGCGAGAGAGGGCTGTCTAGATCGGCTCAATCGCGGGTTCCTCGTGCAAACTCTGGGAAAATACTTAATTTTCCTGGGGGTCAGAAAAAGTGGGAGGAACCCGCGATTGAGCCCGCTTCAGCGTGGGAGTTGTCCCGGCTGGTCTGAACGGTCCCTAAGAGTGGCAGAATCTAATCAGGTTTGATTACCCATTCCTCCACGTGTAGCCAGCTGGGTGACCTTGGGTCAGTCACAGTTCTCTTAGAGCTGTTTACTCAGGAGCAGAGCTCTCCCAGCCCCACCTACTTCACAGGGTGTCCGTTGTGGGGAGACGAAAGGAAGGAGATTGTAAGCCGCTCTGAGATGCCGAGTGAATGGTGGGGTATATATATCCGCCTTCTCCTCCTTTGTTCCCAACTGGTGATTTCATGTTTACATCTCTCACCAGGTCTTGAGCATTACTTAAGACCAAGTCCAGGATTGCCTTCCCCCTAGAAGGTTCTGTGACCATCTGCTCCATGGCACACTCACTGAGAGTATCTAGAAACCCATTCTCAGTTTTACTGGACTATATACCCTCTCTGACATACAGAACCACTCCACCTCTGACCATTCCCTTCCTATCCTTCTGATATAATTTACACCCTGAAATCACTGTATCCCACTGATTATCCTCATCTCACAAAGTTTCTGAAATTCCCACAGTGTCTATGTTTTCCTCTGTCACTAAGCATTTCAGCTCCCCCATTTTACCTTGGACACTACTAGCATTTGCATAAAAACCTTTGTAATTTCCCAGACATGTTATGCCTCAGTCCCGTATGCCACAGGGGTGCCTATGAGTGTCCAGCACCCTCCCCAACCAGCTGGGCCTCCCACTTCACCCTCTCTGTGAAGCGCCCATCTGGCTTGCCTGGGGAGGGAAAGCACATCTCAGCCTGTTCTTGGCTTGCTGTCGGTGTGACTGTAATGCCTGAGCTGCTTTGGGAGGTGCTAGATGAAGTTCCCACCTTTGCTCTCCTCTTGGAATTGCCTGCAAAGGTGGGGGGGGGGGGTGTAGGAAGGGTACATGGGGAGAATAGCCAGTTAGCACCAGGGGTTAAGGGGCTGCTCAGGGGGTTATTGTCCTGCTGCTGCTGCTAGCTTGCTAGCGGAACCAGATTGTGTCTGTAAAACCTTGAGGGGCTCTCCTAGCTCCTTCAGCAATGCTTGGCAGACATCCCGGATCTTCTGGGGGTAGGCTTTGATTCTGGAGCAATGCACAGCGCTTCAGAGAGAATACAACTCCCAGACACAAATCCTGACCTTCCTTTATTATTTCCAAACTGCCCCAGGTGCTGCTCCCCCCCCCTCAATTTTACCTGTCAACTCTTACCTAGCCATGTCTCTCCTCCTCTGTGTTTCCCTAACAACAGCCACCCTGTGATGTAGTCAGCTCCAATGTACTGAACTGGCCCCTTGGGACCCCCCTAACAATTTTTTGGGGGTATGGGGCTGTTAGGCCTGCAACCTGGTGATCCCTAGCTCTAAAGATATCCAGCTGTCCTTGACCAGAACCAGGGCCTTCTTGGCCCTGGCTTCAACCTGGTGGAACTCTCTGCCAACTTCCATCAGGGCTCTGCGGGACTTAATGCAATTCCGCAGGGCCAGGCTTATTTGAGGACAGCAACCGTTTTCCATCATAGCTGACACCCTCTTTTCTTCCATTCTGCCTGCTTCGGCCTCCTCCTTAACCTGCCCATGAGATAGGCTATTGATTAAAATTAAGGATGCCATCTGAAGACTATTAAATTAAGGATAATTGTTTTGTTGATTTTAATCTGAAATTTGTACTGTTTCTAACCTGTTGTAAATTGCCCAGAGCCTTGTGTACTCAGGGATTGGGTGATCCAGAAATTTAATAAATTAATATAAATAAACCTTCTTCCTGTGGCCTCTAGACTGTGTCAGGCAGTCAGTATTGTTTGTCACCTTCTCAGTGGTCAGTCCTAATCCATTTCCCTCTAGAACAGTAACTGCTACCCCTTCATCTCTTAAATATGAGCCGTCATGAATCAGAGACATTTCATCATGTCCACAGAACAATCCAGCCTCTTCAACAGTTTAGAAAACTAAAAGGGTTTGAGCCATATGAAAAATGATGCAATCTTTTAAATATCATTAAAGATTAAATTTATAACAAATGCCATACCCAGCCTTTCTCCCCAATGGGGACCCAAAATTGTATTGTTCTTTTCTCCTCCATTTTATCCTCACAACAACCCCGTGAGGTAGGTCTGTCTGAGAATGTGTCACCCAGCAACCTTCTATGACAGATTGAGGATCTGAGTATTAGTGACACATGATAGATTGCTTAAAAGCTCTCTTATTACATGTTGCCTGTCACAAACCTTACTGATTCGGGGTGTTCCAATTCCATGTATTTTGGCACTGCAGCTTCCATCATCATTCTGGGGTTGGATGCCAGTTTTCAGATTTGTAGAGTTAAGCCTGCCACAAACAGAGATCCTCAGCTTCCATTGCAAATAGCATGGGGGGATTGTCTGGAGATAATCTGGGCAAGGCTATTCCCATGCCTTTCGATTTTGGCCCTGGAACTCTCACAATGATCCTGAAGCTGGTGGCTAGTTTTGAATCTCTTAGCTTTGTTCTCTAGTGTGTTATGCCTATCATAAATGGACAGATGGACAGGCAGGCTGATTCTTTTATTACTGTAGATCCATGGTAACAGCAAGCAAAGTGATTTGTTAATGATATTTGGTTTGGATCAGGGTCACATGGGGGCCCCTAGGTGGAATCTTTGTCTGGGGACCCATGATGGCTCTCAGCAGCTCTGATGGTTTCTGATAATATGCATGATATTTGAACTTCTGCATTCCTTTCTTTTCTTACTTTCTCTCTAAAAATGTGAACTTACCTTGTTTTCAGAATGATGCTCTTCAACCATTTGTTATAAAGCTATGGCCACAATTACTATTCAAGGAAACAGATGATAACAAAGAAGATACTCTGCCTTAGAGAGGTTACTAGTACAAACTCTAGCCAAGGAAAAAAAATTAGGAAAAAAAATCATGTTTCTGACAGCCTTCAAAATATATCCTGCCTTCATTGCTACTGTTCATGTAACTCATTCTGTCTTTCATTCTCAGCAATATTTCTGGAATAGATATTGTTTCATGTGAAAGACATATTCAATTTTTAAAGTCTGCATGAAAAACACTGAATACAACTGCACTGATTAAAGAATATTCCATAGTGCCTGTGTTACTGGCAAATCCATTTCTGCCTGCAGGGATGGTGTAACTTTTCTCAGTGCATCAAGTATGGGTTTCAGGGCAGGCTTAGCTCTTTTGCAAAATGTAACTTTTCAAGAAGTCATTCTAGGCCATTGGCAACTGAATGACAGATATTGATATGGGAGTCTGAGCAAAATCCATGCAGGCAATTTAGAGGCTGGTCATAGAAGCACGTATAAAACTTCCTATTACTTAGATAGTAGCTATCCCTGTAGTTTGGAGCTAATTATCTTCTTCCTAGCTAAAAATGTCTCAGTCACTACCCACTAAGTTTATCTGCATCATCACTATTCAGGCAATGGACCTGTATATCATGAATACTTAGACAATACTGGCCTTGATAGGCCAGTGATCTGACTCAGTACATAAATCAGCATCATGTGCTTTGACTTGGGGTGGTGCTGGCTCTGGGACATCAAGGAGCATGAAAGCAAATGTGACATAGAAAACAGTCCACCAGGTAAGCCTGTGACAGGGCTGCAATTTCAGGGTATAGGTGAGGTCTCACTTAACTGAATGCTCCTCCATATGAAAGCAGTCCTTCACACAGAAAACAAGCACGGGATAGTGAAGATTAGGTTAGAACTCCCCCCCTGGCAACTTGAATTTCAATTGGAGTTCTTTTTTAAATATTGGAAAGCATTCAGTTTTGTGGAGACTGAAATGGTACAGCCCAGAGACAAGTTTACCATCTCAGTGAGATGAGATGGAGAATATCAATAAGCATGAGACAAAAGAGGCAGGGAATGGGAAAGATGTGAAAGGGGCTCTTCTAATTTATGACTCCATTTTGTTCTCTGCCGTTCAGTCATACTGACCCAGGAGACTGCCTTGCATTGCTGCCCTGGCATTACAACTGGGGCAACAGCAGCCATCAATGCTGCTGTTCTTTGCTCCATACATTCCTTGTGTGGAGCAACTGTCCCAGTCAAGAGATTTGGGCAAGGCTGGACTGGGAAGTTCAAATGGCCCAGGGACAAGCCAAGCTGAGGTGCCTTGTGTCAGGGAGTCAGCACTGCTGAGGCCACCTAGCTCTGGTCTGGTCAACAGCTCTCCTTGCTTCTGGCTACTTGATAGGCCCTCCAGGTCAGTGGCCTACTGAGAACTTTCCTGGTTAAATTAAATGGCTAGTCGAGTGTTGTTATTGTTACTCAGGCTGAGCCCTCATGGTGGGGCAAATTAGAACTGAATATGAATAGGATTTCCTGTAAATTGCATTTGCTGAGTGTTAAAAAGGAGACAATTGTTGATCTGGAATTTGGAGGGCCTGGGGCTGATGCCTACCCTCTGGCAGGGCTCCTCTATCAGGAAGAAATTCTTCAGTCAGTGCTTCATCTAATTTGGATATATCATAATAGGGAAAGCTTAACCTACTAAAATTTTGTCTGATAATCAGCTGTTAAAGGAAGGGAAACTTTCCAGGAAAAAGGTATTACCCCTAATTGGGCCATCTTCCTAATAGGATTGATTCAGGAATGAGCATATTTCAGAATCCAGAATGATCCATGTGTGCCAAGTTCCTTGCTTGGGGATCAGAGAAAACTATGTGAGGTGCACTGTTGTGAAAGCTAACCAATATTTAGGTGCTTAATGTGGAGTAAAAGGCAGATAATTAGACAAAAAGCTCCTTTGGCCATCTGTGGGGAAAATGTAGATAGTCCATTCTCATGACTGGCACCAGCACTTGACAGGTTTGAGCCACTGCCTGGGTGGCAAATGGCTAAGAGACCATCAAAACAGATCTACCACATGACCTGCTCCACACACTTCTGTTTGACTCTCAGATAACATGCAGGAAGGGTGGGTTAGTGATGGCACTAGCATAGGGGTGGCAAACTTATTTGTTATGAGGGCCGGATCTGACATAAATGGGACCTTGCCAGATAGCAGAGATATTGACTTTATAAAGGACACAAACACAATTAAAGATTTTTAAAAAACTTAAAATAAAACATTCTTAAAACATTAGCACTCTTGCAATATTTTGTTTTATTTAACAGTCTCTGATAACGGACACCTCTTGCTTTGAATTATTGCATCAAAATCTGGAGGCAATGTTTGTTCTGTAGCAATCTTGAGTATGCTGTTCAGGTGTTGTTCAGGTGTGTATCTGTTAGTTGCAAACCTAGTTTTGATTTATTGGCATTCACTACAGAAATCTCACAGTCAATGCTTTGAGCATAAGACCCAGAGGAAAACATGAAATGGCTGGGCACTGAAAGCTTTTATACATAAGTTGCT
Organism: Lepidodactylus listeri; assembly: GCA_029233225.1. Taxonomy (NCBI): domain Eukaryota; kingdom Metazoa; phylum Chordata; class Lepidosauria; order Squamata; family Gekkonidae; genus Lepidodactylus; species Lepidodactylus listeri. The sequence goes on from JARCFY010000002.1 coordinate 67,725,944, forward strand.
TTGTGTGCTGATCAAGAACAAGTGAAGGCACCATGACACAGGCTGAGGGCTATGTGTTTGTCTACAAAACTATAGTCTTCCCCAGAGAATTGCTACAAGCCGGCTGTGCTGGTCAGGCAGGATAGAAATCGAAATAAATAAATAACTACATACATACATACAACTTTTATGTGGCAGTGCAAGAATAGAGAGACAGCTATGTATATCAACCTACTATCTGGGAAGTCTAGGTTCCAAATAATCTAAATAGTTCACATTGCTTTCCTACTGAAAAAAGGCTGGATCATAAGGGCATTAATATAGCGAAAAAGGGGAGGCACCCAGTTGAGAGCCCTGGCATAATAAGCCCAACAAAACTCTCTCTCTCTCTCTCTCTCTCTCTCTCTCACACACACACACACACACACACACACACACTCCAAGTTTTTGGCACAAAGAAGGAATGCCATTGCACAGAGAAGGAAAGGAAAATGGCATGCGGAGAGAAAAAGAGGGGTTTGAACTGATAGGAGAACAGAGAGCTTCTGGGTGCAGAGAGAAAGAAACAGAAGAAATCCTATGCTATTGGGTCCAGGCAGAGAAGAGAGTGTACACTTGACTGGAGATAAAAAGCAGGAAGATTGAGAGGGGTTGCAAGTAGAGAAGATGCAAAAAGTTCATACCTTGAATAAAATGTTGGTCTTAAAGTGGCTTTTTTTGTATCTCTCCCCTGCAATTGAGGGAACTGGGCATAGCAAGCCCAGGAGATGAGGAAGGGGAGGAGCCTCAACCAATGGAGGGAAGAGAGGCTTTGCTCTCTGGCTCTGCTGTGCGACTGGCAAAGCAAGCTGTGTTGCAGAAGAAAGCAAGAGAGAGGGAGAAGTAAGCAGATGGCAGCCAGTTCCTTGTGGACCTGATACAACCCCTCTGGGAGCCAGATGCAACCTGCATGATTGACACCTCTGCACTAGCATTTGTGACAAGCTCTCACTGTGGGAAGTGACTAGATGTTCGTTGTATCATATTGCAGACCTCACCCACCATGATAGCATTTCTGTATGGTCCCTAATGGAAGTATCCTTCCCCTGGGATTTGGGAGGACAAATGAGAACACAAATGGAGTTATCAGATTATATAGGAGGGTAAGTATTTTGGTTATGGACTACCTCAGACTCTTAAGTTGTACATTCCAGTTGTACTCACTTGGGGTATGACGGCATCCTTAGGGAACGTTGAAGGATCCCATGTTATGGTTTGAAAGCACATGCTACAGCAATTTAAGCTGAAGCTAAGCAAGAAGATATGAACACACATGAAGCTGCCTTATGCTAAATTAGATCATTGACCTATCACAGTCAGTACTGTCTACTCAAACTGGCAGCAGGTTTCCAGGGTCTCAGGTAGAGGTATTTCACATCACCTACTGTCTGATTCTTTAACCAGAGATGCCAGGGATTGAATGTGGGACCCACATAACAAGCAGATGCTCTGCCACTGAGCCACAAGTGTGTATGTGTGTGTGTTTGTAAAGTACTGTGTAAAGTACTGTCAAGTCTGAGGGACTGTTCCCTGGGACACTCAAGGAAGTAGTGGTAAGCCCTCTCTTTAAAAAACCATCTTTGAATTTAGCTGAATTAGCTAATTATCAACCGGTTTCCAGTTTGCTGTATTTGGGCAAATTAAATGAGAGGGTGGTGGCAATTCAGTGGCAGGGTTTTTTGGAAGACATTTCCATGCCAGATCCTTACCAGTCTGGCTTCTGACCAGGCCATGGGATGGAGACGGCACTGGTTACCCTCACAGACAACCTCTGGAGGCATCTGGATTGTGGTGGTTCAGCAGTGTTGCTGTTGTTGGACCTGTCAGCGGTGTTCATCAACTACTGATCCACTGCCTCGCTGACATGGGGATTCAGGAGTCTGCCTTGCAGTGGCTTTCCTCATTCCTCCAGGGTCAGGGACAAAGGGGAACAGCTGTCCTGAAGACACCTGCTAGTTTATAAAGGGGTAGTACTTTCCCCGATGCTATTTAACATCTATATGCGCCCCTTTGCCCACACTGCCTGGAGTCATGGGCTGGGTTGTCACTAGTATGTGGACAACACCCAGCTCTATCTGCTGTTGGGCGGTCAGTCTGTCTCTGGCCTGGAAGATCTAGACCTAATGTTGGAGGTCGTGGCTGGTTGGCTTAGACTGAGCCGAATGAAATTGAATCTGATGAAGATGGAGGTGCTGTGCCTGAGTTGGGGTGGCCTGGGGTTAGAGATCCCACTTTTGTCCTTCAATGGGGCACTGTTGGTGCCAGCATCAGAGGTTAGGAGTTTGGGAGTGCTCCTGGATGCCTCTCTAATGATGGCGAAGCCACTGCTAAGCAGCCACGATGGAGCAGCCAGGTAGCAGCCACTGCTAAGTCAGCCTTTTATCATCTTTGGCTGATTAGGCAGTTGGTTCCCTTCCTTGAACGCAACGACCTGGCAACAGTGATCCACGCGATGGTAACCTTGAGACTGGACTACTGTAATGCTCTCTACATGGGGCTGCCCTTGACCCAAATCTGGAAGCTTCAGCTGGTGCAGAATGCGGCAGCCAGGCTGTTGTTGGGTCTCCCCATGCAGGGACACATCCAGCCTGCGCTAAAAGCACTGCACTGGCTGCCTATAGCATACCGAATTTGCTTCAAGGAGCAGGTGCTTACCTTTAAAGCCCTTTATGGTCAGGGACCTACTTACCTGAGGGACCGCCTTTCCCCACATGTTTCCCAGAGAGCACTACTGTCAGGGTCTCAAAACTGTTTGGTCCTCCCTGGCCCCAAGAATACCAGGCTGGTATCCACTAGGGCCAGGGCCTTTTCAGTGGTGGCTCCAACGGAATGAGCTCCCGGAAGAGATCAGGGCCTTGTGGGACCTTCTACAGCTCTGCAGGGCCTGTAAAATGAAGCTCTTCCACCAGGCCTTTGGGTAGGGAGCCGCACCTAACTACCTAAGACCCTGTGCCCTATACCACCATCCAGCCTGTGCTTGCCAATAGAAAAATCATCTGCTGACAGCAATTTATTGCGCTTTTGCTACTATTACACCACCACCAGTTTGGTGTAGTGGTTAAGTGCGTGGACTCTAATCTGGGAGAACTGGGTTTGATTCCCCACTCCTCCACTTGCACCTGCTGGATGACCTTGGGCAAGCCATAGCTCTGGCACAGCTGTTCTTGAAAAAGAGCAGTTTCTGTCAGAGCTCTCTCAGCCCCACCTACCTCACAGGGTGTCTGTTGTGGGGAGGGGAAGGGAAAAGAGTTTGTAAGCCGCTCTGAGACTCCCTTGGATAGTGAAGGGTGGGGTATATATCCAATCTCTTCTTCTTCTCCTCCTCCTCCACCATACAAATGGCTTTTAGTAATTAAGTTGTGCTCTTATGCTGTGTTTTATTTTGATATCTATATTGTTGTTTTTATCTCCTTTAGTTTTATGTAAGCTGCCCTGAGCCTGCTTTAGCAGGGAGGATGGGGTACAAATGAAATAATAAATAAATAAATAAATAAACTTATTGCAATCCTATGAATTAATGACCTCCCAAAAGTCCTATAATTAACAGCCTTGCTCAGGTCTTGCAAATGGAGGGCCATGGCTTCCTTTATTAAGTCAATCCATTTTATGTTGGGTTTTCTTTTTTCCTGCTGCCTTCAACCTTTCCTACCGTTATTGTCTTCTCTAGTGACTCTTGGCTTCTCGTAATAAGACCAAAGTATGTTAGCCTCAGTTTAGTCATTTTAGCTTCTAGAAAGAGTTCAGGCTTGATTTGATCTAGAAGCCACTTATTTTACTTTTCTGCAGTCCATGTATGACAAACTCCTGTCTCTTCCCCACTCCTAGGCAGATTTTCCTGCCAAAACTTTAGTTTACCTCTGTGACTGAATCACCCCTAGGTAGTGTGTATATATCTTCTCAGGGCTCTTCTTGTAGAAAAAGCCCAGCAGGAACTCATTAGCATATTAGGCCACACCCCTGACAGCACAGCTCATTAACATATTAGGCCACACCCAGTGTTCCCAGAAGTGTGGTCATCCAGCCACATCCACCTTTTGCTTCTTATTCTGTTTACCTTGTTGTCAAAACAGTTTTGACAAAACCAATAAAAACATTATTTTCTGTCCCATCTATACAAAACCTTGCCTGAACCAATATCTTATGTCCAACAATTATTCCCACACTGGATTGGAATCAATTCCTAAGGGTTAGGTTCCCATGGAAATCAGGTTGCCTTCCTGCAGAACTAGTATGCTGAATATGATTTTTAGGGTTGCCAACCTACAGGTGGGGTCTGGAGATCTCCTGGAATTACAACTGAGCTCCAAACTACAGAGATCAGGTAAATGGCTGCTTTGGAAAGTAGAGTCCATGGCATTATGCCTTGCTTAGGTCCCTCCTTCCCCTAAACTGCACCCTCCACTCCCAAATCTCCAGGGATTTCCTCAACCTGGAGTTGGCAACCCTAGTTCACTGGCAGAACAACGCTAGGAGCCAGTTTGGTGTAGTGGTTAAGTGCGTGGACTCTATTCTCGGAGAACCGGGTTTGATTCTCCACTCCCCCCTTGCACCTGCTGGATGACCTTGGGCAAGCCATAGCTCTGTACCAGCTCTTGTCTCAGAGCTCTCTCAGCCCCACCTACCTCACAGGGTGTCTGTTGTGGGGACGGGAAGGGAAAGGAGTTTGAAAGACGCTCTGAGACTCCCTTGGGTAGTGAAGGGCGGGGTATAAATCCAATCTCTTCTTCTTCTAGGTTTGTGGATGCACTGGATGGGAGTAGTTTGTGGACTATTTTATTCAAGGTACAAAATTTTATTCAAGGTATAAGATTTCATGTGCCACCCACACTTCTTCAGATGGAAGACCTGTGCATGCACAGAAAAGCTTATACCTTGGATGAAACTTTGGACTCCAACTTTGTTCTGCTGCTTCAGACCAACACGGCTACCCACCTGAATTATTACACTATAATACTTTTTACAAGCAATTATGTACCAGTGGAGTGGTTACCATGCAGAGTCTGTCCCACAGGTAAAATTATCCTGTGAACAGGTGGTCTTTACCACATAAAAGTATCACTACCATCACAAGATCACCAATCGCTGGAACTCCTCAGAAGCGGAAATCTCTCTTATTAAGAGGTTTAAGAACATCAACTTTGCTGGCCCATTAAAGGCAGATGTCAATCCACTGGCAGGAGAAGAGGGACAATCATCATCTTCAGAAACTCTGTCCACTTTTTTAAATGTCACAAAACAATCTCCAAAGTGCAGCTGACCATGCTCATTTTTAGTTACAACTCTGTTTCTCTGCAGATGTCCCCCAAAGTGCCCCCCAACAGTCAAGTGTTCTGACAACACACACAACAATGAAGCTACTTTTTCAGATGTTTTCTCTTACATGGCAGCAAGCACCAAACCACTTTAATACAGACTTTAAACACACATATATTTGCAAGCCATTCCCAACAAGACACAACAATGAACTCAGGCTTCAAAGTTACTTTTCTTAAGCAGAAGATGCCATGAGAAAACTAAAGAGATTCTCAAAAATTAAAGATATTGTCAAAACCAGCATTTCCTGGGCTCTCTGCTTTTTTACATCCCCCCCCTTTTCAATTTTTTTAAATAAAAACAGAAAGAACGGAAAGAAGGGGGAGGGAGAGAGAGAAAAAGGAATAAAGAAAGGTGGGGCCAGAGAGAGAAAGACAGAAAGACAGAAAGAAAGGTGGGGGGGCCAGAGAGAGGGAGAGAGAGAGGGAAAAGAGAACAGAGAACTTACTGGTGCAGGGAAAGCCACGCAACGACGGCAAGCCAAATGCAGAAAGCCTAGCCCCTGTGCTTAATCTCTGGGCGGGGCTTTCTCCTGCTGGCTTTTTTTGCTCTTAAAGGGAAAGCACCCAGTGGAGCTTATTCCTGCTGGCTCTCTGCAGGAACTTTCCCTTTAAGAGTAAAAAAGCTCAGGCCGGGCAGGGAGGGGGCGGGGCAGGCTCGGAGGCCAGCCGGAACGGCGTTCCTGCGCGTTCCTGCTGAAATCGAGCCCTGTATCTTCTTTAGCTTAACAACTTAAACTGTCCCACCCTGTCACAGACAATTGTTTAGGCTTTTGACCCAGCACAGGAACTTGAGGGAAAATATAGGAACTGTCTTGTCTTACTTTTAAACCCTTTTTCTAATGCAGAGGTCACGGTTTAGAAATACTGAGGTAAAACTTTATAATATATACAGACTTTAAAACTTAGAATATATAAGAGAGTGTGATTGTGGTATAATTTCAGAGTTTTCTCGTTCTTTTTTAGTGGGAGATACTTGGCTTAGTATATTTCAGCAGTAACACAGCTTCTTCTTGGAGTCTTCTGGAGAATAGCTCTTTCTTGGTGTTTCTAGATTTCTCCCCTTAGAAATCTGGTTTCTCGCTTCAGAAATTACAGCTTTCTACTGACTTTTGAGGTGTTCACAGCTTCTTCCCTTTTACTACAGACCCTGGGTTCTCCTCAGAGCACAACTCCTTTTACTGGCAGGAATATGCCTGGTGCGATGATGTCCCCTCTGGGTGACATCATTGTGTCAGGCATGTCAGGCATGGTGGGGCTCTTTGGGAGTGGGGCTCTCCCCGCCAAGCAGCTGGCCAGTGGCAAATTGGACCCCGAAAAGTGAGGGAACCCCCACCCCCATTGGGGGGATGACAACCCTATAAAAGACGCAGACCAAAAGACAACTGAGGACTCCCTCTTTTCCCTCCAGAAAAGCTGATGTTATACTTTCTCTCAGCTGATGCTGGCCAATCAGAGAATGCATAGAGCAGCCCATCAAATAAACTCTCAACTCCTGATCTTCCAGGTTCTCTGAAACAAGCAGCATTTAAAACCTGCTTTCCATGTGCAATCCATCACACCATGGTATCTGTACAACTCTGCTCCAACACCACTGAGCCACAGTCCCTCCCCCCAAAATGAGTTTGGTCAGTCCCTGGATAAAAGATCTGAAAATCCAATGTAAGTTTCTTCCAGTTCCATGTAACTCAGCTGTATTTTCTGGAACATATTGTCTACAGCCAGGGTCCCTAACCTTTCTGAGCTTGTTGGCATCTTTGGGATTCTGACACACCATGGTGAGTGCAGCCACACAAAAAAATTTATTTTATCAATTCAATTTGTATCCCACCCTCCCTGCAATCAGGGTCAGGGCGGCTGCCACAGAAGTCAGAGCCAGCCACAAATGGCTGCTGCAGCTTGCCTTCAGTCACACCTTGAAGATCCTTACACTATGGTGGTAGCTGCTGCCAAAGCAATGTTTTTAAATATGTGTACAGCCAATCAGAAGCCTTGCTGGGCAAAAGCCCCACCTGGCCCTGGCCAAAGACATTTGGTGGGTGCCAGAAAAGGTGTCATTGGGAGCTATGGGCACTGCATTGGGGACTTCCTGGTCTACAGATTAAAAGAAAACATTGCACTGCTGCCTTGTTTAAATTCAGATATGCATTGTACTTTGCCATGATAACTGCAAACTTCACACCCTGATGTGAAAGTCTGATAAGGAAAGAACGTAATGTTTCCTGTTCACAGCTTTTATATTAATTTCTTTTTGATTCTGTAGGACTGTCAACTTGATTAAACATGTATGAATTGATCCTAGCATGAGCAATATCTCTAAGCATTTGATGCAATCAGATCATATTGTATAAATGCATCCTAAATGAACCATAAATGTATTTAATAAATATTGAGTACTTTGTTTAATGTTACATCAGTCAAGATGTCTTGGCTTTCAATTAATTTTTTCAATTAATTATGGATCTCAAATTATATAGGCAAAACTGAATAAAGTACTTGGAGGCGTGTAGCAAGTCACTTCTTTTGATACTCTGCAACACAGCATGGTCATGGAGCTAAAGTTAGCAGAAGTCAGTCACCAAGTCCAAATCTGTAGCAGAAGCAGATTGTCAAACAAAGTCTCACTGTGGTCTCTAGGTGGCAGAAACTTGCTGCAATCATGGTTTTGGGATGCTGTTACTGAAAAGCCTTCTGGTTACCATTTTGATATACTTGCTGTGTAGAAATAACACTGAATTTCCATGACAATAGGGCTGATGGTGATCATTATTTGTCCTCACCTTCAAAACTTTCCATAGCCTTGCTCCTCTCCTTTCCCCACTCTAATATCTCAGAACACCTTCATTTCTCTGTCTCTACCACCTCAAACAACTTCTCCTTTTCTTGTTTGCTACTGCTTATGTCTGGAACTGCCTCCTTCAAATCCTTCTTCAAAGCTGTTGACAACCGCTACCCTCTAACGTCTAAGAATGTGTAAATAGATGTATGTTCTTCCCATGTTTATTCATACCTCTGCCTTCCTCTCCTCCCTTTATTATGTCCATTGTGTCAAATTATTGATTGGGGGCTCCTTGAAGCAGAGGCCCCTAGAGGTTGACCAAATGGAGCACAGGGGGTTGTAACAGGAGAGGTGGTCCCATAGGTATGAGGGTCCCAGGCTGTTAAGGGCTTTAAAGGTTAGCACCAACATCTTGAATTGGATCTGGAGACTAATGGGTAGCCTGTGCAGCTGCTGCAGAAGCAGAGTAATATGAGCTGCCCGTGATGTTCCAGTAAGCAACCTGGCAGCTGCATTCTAGACCACATCCAGTCTCTAAAGCATTTTCAAGGTCAACCCTACATAGAGAGAACTGCAGTAGTCCAATCTGGAGGTGACTGTTGCATGGATCAATGTGGCAAGTCTGACCCAGACAAACAAGGAGCCAGCTGGCAGGCCTGGTGTAAGTGAAAAAACACCGACTGTGCTACCATTGGCACTTGTTTATCCAGTGATAGCGCAGAACCCAACCACACCCCAAGGCTCTTAACAGAGTCTACAGCTGTCAGCTGAACGCCATTGAGTCTCAGGAATAACCCTCCAGCTAGCACCCCAGTCTTTCCCAGCCACATGACCTCCACCTTGGATGGATTCAGCTTCAGCTAGCTCCCCCTTAACTATTGGGCTACTGTATCCAGGAACTGGGATAGTGTTGAGAGCCCTGCCACCAGCTGCTTATGCAGCAGGAGGAAGATAAGAGTGTCATCAGCATATTGATGGTGCCCAACTCCAAACCTCCTGGTGATCTCAGCAAGAGGGTGCATATATAATAACATTGGAGAGAGGATCGAACCCTGTGGGACCCCACTATTCAGGTTTTGTTGGGAAGATGTCTACTCCCTGATAGCAACCCTCCACAAGAAATAAGGAGAATGAACTAAGGGCAGCCAGCTGGGTGACCTTGGGTCCATCAGAGCCCTCTCAGGGCTTTCTCAGCCCCACCTATCTCACAGGGTGTCTGTTGTGGGGAGAGGAAGGGAAGGTGATTGAAAGCTGCTCCAAGATTCCTTCAGATACTGAAGAACAGGTTGTAAAACCAACTCCCCCCTCCCCCCAGGCAAGGCAGATGATCAGGACCAAATGGTCAGAAGGATCAACAGCACCTGCATGCCTTTATCCAGATGTAAATGGAGATAAAGCAAAGTGACTAGTGCTGTCTTGGTGCTTACTGATACTAATCCTGGTAGTACTTTGGTTGTGGCTAAATTTCTGGCAGCAGTGGCTTCAATGAAGGGATGGAAATAGAGCATGGTATTTATAAGATTGGCTTTGTCCAAGACCACTGTGTCAGTGGATTGTTAAATAAAGAAAATAAAAAAGAAAGGCTGTACCACTTAGGAGCTGGAGCCAATAATGCTTTTTCTTCCACATCTCCTAGTCATTCCCTTGAATCCACCACCAGAGACCATTGGCTCACCTTGCATCTTGTAGAACCAGCCATGTGAAATCTAGAGAGTCCAATCTGGAGTGCCCCATTGCAATGCACTGTACATAGGACTGTCTTTGAAAACTTCCTGGAAGCTCAATTGGTTTAGAATGTAGAATGAAAATTGCTGACAGGTACAAATTACAGGCAATATATTTTGTATTAAAAGGACATCACTGGTTACCTATTTGCACAATTTAAAATGCTACTTCTGTCCTTGAAAGTCCTAGGTGGTTTGAGCACAATGTACTTTAAGAAGCACCTGCTGACCAAGAACTCAAAGTCATAGGCTGAAGCCTTTCTTGGTGTGCCCTTGCCCTCAGAAGAAAGGTGGATGGCCTTTGGCCACCAGAGAGAGGGCCTTTTCTAAAGTCGCTCTGTCTATCTGCCAGCCAGCTGATCTTGCTTTCATGCACTGACTTAAAACTTTTAAATTTACCCAGGCATTTGGCTATTTTTGTAGAGTTGTTTGGCTATTATTGTGGCATTTTCCTCTCACTGTCCCTTTCCACCTCCCCCGCAGACTAGTGCATTTTACCCTGTCATATTGTTTTGGCTGCTGAGTAGCTTTTGCATGCTGTTAAGTATTTTATGTGCAAACCTCGTCATTATATGATCTTTTATATTTATGATGTTTTATCTCCTTGTTAACTGCATTGGGAATCTTTGGCTGAGAGGCAGCATATATGTGCTTTAAATAAATTAATGTTGCCTTGATTCCAGGAAACAGCAAGAGCTGCATCAGGGGTTCTGTCTCACACCCACTTATTACTTAACAAAAACAATTTGTCCCCAAGCTCCCACTGATGGTGGTAGTTAAGGAAGATCCCTGTCCTTATGACCAAAATATGTTTTCCTGTATTCAGCCATCAGTAGCAGCATAGCTAGACTTTCTTTTGAATTAGGGTTGCCAGCCTCCAGGCAATCTCCTGCAGTTACAACTGACCTCCAGACTACAGATATCCAAATCCCCCTGGAGACAACAGGTAATTTGGAGGGTGAACTCTATGGTATTATAGCTCACTAAAGTCCTTCCCTTCCCTAAACCCCGCCCTCCTTGGGCTCTATCCACAAATCTCAGGGAATTTTCCAACCGGGTGTTTTGCAATCCTATTTTGAATGTAGATGTTTTGAACACCCTGCTTATTATCTCTGTATAAACTGTTTGATTTGAAAGGCTTCTGCCTACCATGGTATGTGTTTATATTTATTTTATTTTATTTATTTTATCATATTTATACCCCGCCCTCCCCATGAGTGTGTGTTTGTGCATGATAGACAGCAGGGTCAAAAAGAGAGGCCTGGAGGGCCATAGGGCCTTGGCTTCCAACTCAAATTTATTCAAATTATGTTGCATTCCTTGTTTGATGCCTTATTTTGTTTTCACTTGCTGTTGTTTATTTGTATTATTCTGGAGGCCTCAAAAGGTAGAAGTGGCCAGGGTCTCTCTGAACAGCTTTGGAGGGCAGACTCTATGGTCTCGCATCCCTGCTGAGCTCCACCCTCCCACAAGCTCCACCCTCCCCAGGCACAACCCCCAAATCTCCATGTATTTCCCAAAGTGGAGTTGGCAACTCTACTTCTGAGAGACCTAAAAAAAGAAGAAGATACAAATATGAGGATTTCTGGCCCCTTATTAGGACCAGCTCTGCAGATTAGTATCAGTGCCGTGCTAGAGAGCGTAGAATAAAGTGATATCCTTTTATTTTCCCTTATGAGTTGCCAGTTTGATTGGTGTCTAAATCTCTGTGTTTTACTAAAAAAAGGAAAGAAACCATTTTTTTGTTCACCTGTTCTAACTTGGGTATTAAAGTGCCCTCACCACATAACCTCACTCTGCAGTGTGAGGATCTTGATGACACTGGATGCTAGGGAGGAAACAAAGGTCCAGTGCCAAGAGACAATGGGTTTTCTGTGTTACAAATTCTGGAGCCAACTTCCCATACACTGGGGGAGAGAAATAGTCCACTGAGGGCTAGTGTTCCTTGCTGACCCACAGGCTTGAAGGAGGGGTCAGAATGTGTAAGACCTACATAAAAGGGAGTGCCCAAATTCTTGAGGTGAGTGGTTCTTGACAGATGATTCTTCATTCTACTGGAGAATTTTTAAATAGGAAACACATGTTTTCCCCACAAACCATCATAATAGGCAGCAAAGTGAAATCATGATAATGGCCAGTTTCCTAACAATATATATTATCTAGTCTAACCACTGACACAACACACCTTAGATGAAATAAAATAATCCAGTAAAATGGGTATTTAGGGTCTACTGGGTTTTAGATATATAAGAATGATGCCTCATAGTAGAAGCACTTCACCTAGAAGGTATGCTTTTTACAAGTTCTGGTTAGCGTTAGTTATGCCCCACGATTCTGATATAGTTCCATTTAATTTCATTAAAACGAGCACTGACTGTTCACAAAAGTCAAAAGAGCAGTGTCAGTGCAGAGAAAGAACAAAAGGTGATTGATGCCAGTCAGAACGCAGAAACATTCAGGCCGATTTTGCACTGGCCAGTTGCCTCTCGTTCTCTCCGGAATTTCCCCTCCCAGTTTCCTCCGGAGTATTTTCTTCATTTTCCCACTTGGAACCTCAGCCCTTTCGTTATAGCGTGATGAAGGGGTTTCTCCCAAAAAATTTTAGAAACTCCCACAATGGGGCAGCCCTGATGAAAGGCGGGTGAGTGGGCGTGTTTTCATTTTCGGTTCTCCCCCGGAGCAAACAGGAAAATCCTCTAAAAACAGGATTTGTTTGCTCCAGGGAAATTCCGGTGCAGCAGGGTGATACTCCAGAGCAAAACGTGAGCCCGGGGCAACTGGTGTGAAATCGACCGAAGCTCCGGTGCAAGCATGAGGGCAAACCTGCGGCAAACGCTAGTGCGAAATTGGCCTCAGAGTCAGTCTTATGATTAGTATTCCTTTATATTCAAGATCTAGTTTATTTTTTTTAAAAAATAAAAACAGACTGCTTTAATACCAGTTCCATGTGAAAATGAAAACAAGGAATTGTAAAACAGGCTTTCTTTCTAGGACCAGTGCATTTCAAGGGAGAACTCTGTTTATTAGGAGAAAAATAAAAAGGAGCTTAATAATGCTGAGCCCATTGATTTCTGCTTAGAGCTGCAGGCACGTATCTACCAGCAGGCTAGAAGGTAAGCAGAAATAAAGAGTAATGGGACATTAAGAACCCCTGTTTTAAAATCTAACATGACTAGTAAAGCACAACATTTCAGAGAACCTGCTTCAAATATGTCATTATAATATATTTTACAACCCTTTTACACCCCTCCATGTAAAGTCTGTTTTAGCATTTTAACTTTGTGTTTGAAGTTCGAATAGAGAATTTTGTTCTGAACATGCGCCCCAATTTTCATTCTGATCTCTGTCTCCAACACATTGGCTTGGATCCTGTGACATCACTCCCCTCACACTTCTCTCTGGTTGTTGCAGAGGCTTTCCTCCACTGTGACACTCTGCTGCTTAGACGTCAGTGTGCACACAGGCTCCTTGAAAAACACTGTGACAGAGAAAACACGTGCCGCAGCAGAGGGAAGCCTCCTCAGTGGCTGGAGAGAAGTGCAAGGGGTACCATGTCAAAGGATCCGTCATTGTTTTATGATACATTTTACATCTTCTATTATCTTCCTGAACAAGAATTCAAAGTTCAGATGAAGAAGTATATTGTAAAAGTGCACTCTAAGTGTCTGTGCTCTCTCACTGTTCAAGGGAAATACCACATTATATAGTGTGTTCTACTTTTTTCTTGGCTCTCTTAGAAATGAGTGCTGGAGGGAGAGCTGAGGTTTTAACATATAATGGGGAATTTTCAAGCTGAGTCTTCCAGCAGGCTGGAAATTGGGAGTGTTTGGATGTCCACGTCATAATAATAATAATTAACCTTACACTAAATGTTATGTGACTCCCTAAAAAGAGCCAGCAAGATGGGAGAAATTCAGTAGGTTAACGAAAACATGAAAAGCAAAAGAAGAAAGGGATAGCAAGAAAAAGGGGATGTGATCAGAAAATCTAAGGACTTCAGGTGAAGGAGAAATAAGATTTCATTGCTGACATTCATCTCTTGAAATGACTTTGCTTAATGCTCCCTCTGGCACTGTGGGGCTGAATGTTGGCAGCAATCAATACCCCCATGCCTGGTCAATGCCAGTCCCTAAGACCAGCTTCTCTTTATCAATCAGAGATATTCAAATCTCAAACCTAATTGAACAGTTTCAGAAAAGGTAGGAATTTCTGGAGTGGGGCTGGAGAAACAACCCATAAAGCAGTGAGATGGAGACTAGGACAGAAGGAAAGCACTTCCCGCACTAAAACAGCCAGCCATAGTTTCAAAGCCTGTTCCTTGTTTTGGAAAATACATGTCCTTAAGGAGCAGTGGCAGTAAGCTGGAAAAATACTGACTGAAACTGCAGCATCAAACAGCTTCCACATTGTATGTTATACGCAGGGCTTTTTTTGTAGAAAAAGCCCAGCAGGAACTCATTAGCATAATAGGCCACACCCAACAGCAGAAACTCATTAGCATAATTGGCCACACCCCCAACAGCACAGCTGTTTAGCATATTAGGCGGGGGGCTGGAAAAGCACAGTGTAGGCATGGAAGCTTGCATCTTCCCCCCCGAGCTTCTCCGCCTTACTTCAGCATCGCCTTTCTAGTCTCTTACCCCCACCCCCCCTGAACCAGACAACCGGGGAAATGTGGTGATGAAGTGCCTGGGATCTGAAAGATCCCAAGCACTTCAGCAACACCTTTCTAGTCTCCTACCCCCCCTCCAAGCCAGACAACCGAGAAAAGGCATTGCTGAAGTGCCTGGGATCTAAAAGAACTCTAAAAGATCCCAGGCACTTCAGCATCACCTTTCTAGTCTCCTACCCCCACTCTGAAAGATTGGGAAGGGAAGCAGGCATGTTTGCCTGGCTGCCCTCGGTCTCCCTAGCCAACCCACCAAAGTGCACAGACTGGGGAAACTGAGGGCAGCCAGGCAAACATGCCCCATTCCTTCCCTGAGCCTCTCCACTTTTGCGGAGAGACTCGGGGAAGTGCAGGGGGGGCTGGGTAAATGCCTTTCTCTCCCTCCCCCAGATCAGGGATGGAAAGAAAGGCATTTTCAACATACCTTGGTTCCCCTCCTGATCTTCTCGCACCTGGAGAAGATCAGGAGGGGGACCCAGACATGCCTGCCCTCTTTCCCCAGCCTGCCCGCCATAGTGGACAGGCTGGGGAAAGGAAGGCAGGCATGAACACATGCCCCTTTCTTCCCTGAGCCTCTCCGCTATTGTGGAGAAACTCAGGGAAGTGCGGAGGGGCATGGTTAAATGCCTTCTCTCCCCCCCCCCCCCAGATCAGGGAGGGAAAGAAAGGCATTTTCAATGTGCCTGGGTTCCCTGCCTGCCCCTTTCCAGCTGCAACATGTCAGCTAGAGAAGGGAAGGCAGAGAGAGGCCTTTCCTTGTCAATTCCACTCTCAGCTGATGGCGGAAGTGAAATTGACAAGGAAATCTGGAGGGGCTCCCCAGAGGGAAAGAGGGCATTTTAGCATGCCACCTTTCCCTCTTGTGTGTAATGTGGGGAGGGCAGCGTGCTCTGTAGCCACACATGCCAGAGGTTTTGGTTGTAGATGTGGCCAACTCAGGAGCCAGCCGGAACTCTGTTCTTGTGCATTCCTGCCCCAAAATAGCCCTGGGATGCGTATGTGTCAGAGTATAAAGTGTGAAGGAGAAGTCTGCATGGTCTAAATGAGAATTAAAAGTGCCATTTCACAACTCAAAGACAATATCCCCATTCAGGCATTCACAGATTAGGAACCAGATCATGATGGCAGGCCACACTCCTAGCTCATGAACATCTAGCAGATTGTGCAGGCATATGAAAAATGTATGCATGTAGGTGCTGTGTGAGCAATCTGGAACACTGCCAAACACATGGTCTCTCTTAATATAGGCATAACTACACATGTATATATATATATGCATAGGATATAATCTAGAAGGCGGATATAGGGAAAAGTGAGTGGTGTGCACTAAGGATGAGTCAACCCTAAACTAGCCCTGGGGTCAGGTTGAGCTTGCGTCCACAAACAATAGTTGGCTAGGATCCTAGAATGGACCAATAGAGAAACAATGTTATGTAAATAGCCTGTGGTTGGAGTGGGGTGTGGTTTGTGCATGCTTAAAAACCAGCCTTCTGCCTGGGATTTTTGTCTTTCTTCTCCTTGCTGAAATCACTAATAAAGTAGAGCTGATCACTAGACTTGGGGTCTATTCATCCATGGAACTCACTATTTAACAGTGAGATGCCCCCCCCCCCAAATCCTTGAGGGTTTCCTAACATGCAAGTGGACCTGGTCCAGTGGCTGGGTCCACATCTGGGCCATAGTTTTCCCAGGTAGCGGCTGCCAGTGGGAGGAAGAGCTAAAGACAGGGCCAGATAGAGTTTGGTTGGCTGTTGGATCAGAAGGAGACAAGGAAGCAGGAAAAGGGGAGAGGCTATGGGGGCTTCTGGGGAAGAGACAGAGAAAATAATGCAGGAGGGAAAACAATATGCCCTCCCACAAGTCCTTGTGGCTCCCCTGCTTGTTCAATTGAAAACTGGCATTGGCTATGTTTGATGAAAACTAGCATTGTCTATGACTGCAATGGTATTTCTCTGACTCTATGGTGTATTTGCACTGGAAAAAGAGTGGAAATCAATTTAGTTTTACACCCAAAGTAACTATGACAACTATATTAGGACCATACCTTCTTGGTCCCATTCAGCAAATTAGAGTTCCCAGGGTTGAATTACTGTAACCTGGAAACTGATGAGTATTTTTCAGCTCATGCTGTGAGGTGGTCTGAAACCTAGGTGACTAAAGATGGTAATAGCTCTCTGAGCTCCCACCCTTTCTTTTTGTGCATTCAGGATATGCTGAAACACACTCTGTACCCTGATTTTTTTTAAAAAAATTAAACCTGCTTCCTGCCAGATGGGAAAGGCTTTTTGCACATGCTCAGATGCCCGAGGGGTCCAGAATATAACAACAGCTGCTGACTCTGATATCACCTTTTGCATAGTCAATAAGGAGAAAAAAAATCTTTAATGGATATTGACTTTTTCATGTAAAATGGGCAGTAGTGTACAGATGAGAGGCCAGGATTGCAGGGGTCTCTCCTTTATTTGAGTTTGGCTTTTTAGTGCAAACTAACAGTGTGAGAATGACGGCACTAAAATATTGTATCTTTTCCTTATGTGTGACATCTGCGTGCATCCCCCAGGGCTGATATCAAGGCTCAGCACAGTGGGACATTTGCTGAGGCCTGTGGCCTGGTAGAGAGCCCCCTGTCAACAAGGGACACTTGGTTCCCAAGAAAGAATAGATTATTCTCAAGAGGTCCATTTTGGAAAAGATCTGCAAAGGAAGTGGAGCCCTATACTTTCACAGTTCTTTTAGCTACACAGGCTCCAGCATAGCTGAAAGAACTGTAAAAAGGTCATACTCTGCTCCCTCCTTCAGGAAGGGTGTGTATGTGTTTGCAGGCATAAACACATGTGCACATGATGGGGGGGGGGGGGCAGGATGCTTTGCAGTGGGGACACTGGAAAATCCTACCACCTCCGCAACTGGAGCCATTACTGCAGATCTCCTTTGTCAAGGACTATACAGCTCTGGCCCTTATGGGCAAGTGCATTGAATCAGCAACACGTCAGAGTCCCAACACAACCTCTGCCAGCACCCATTCTGGCACTCATAGCCTCTGAGTTGATTAAAGGTGGCAGGCTGAATGTCTCTGGGCAAAGTGTACCATTTCCTTTCTCCTTGCACAAATAGGCGCTTTCACACCTCATTGAATTAGTGGCTGTTGTTTGATGGCTGAGCTCCAGAGCCTGAAGAGCCCTTGATGGATTAGATACTGCCAGAGACAATGCTGACAATCAGGTCCTGGGCTTTATTTTATTTCTTATCTCCCCTCATTTTTTATTTCTTACCTTAATGACTAATGTGGCCTTAACAGTTTCTAAATTCCAGATTGCGCAAGGTGTGTTAAACTGCCCATGCTTCCATTATTACTGCTTATTATTCACAGCAGAACAAGACCCAGACAGCAAATTGCTTTGTTGATCCTGTGAAGAGAATCGATTCTCATATTCGTAGTATACCTGACATATTTATCCCTGGATTGGAGTAATGGGAAAGATCATACTGGCTGTTAGTAATATAGGACATTAACTGGAATGGGAGAACCCTTTGGGTTGTCAGCTCTCTGCAGGGATGCCAGACCCGCAGTGGGGGTGGGTTTCCCCGCTCTCAGGCACCATCTCTATGCTGCTGATCAGTGGCTGGCCGGGGGGGGGGGGGTTACCACAAAAAAAGGGAGGAACATCCAACGTTTTAGTGATGTAGAAGCTAATTCTACCAGAGTTTTTGCCCAAAAAACAGAGTATCACCCTGATGTCCCTGACATGCCCATGTCACTTCTGGATCACACTGGAAGTCACATGCACACGTCGCTGAAACATTGGATGAAACTCCCTGCTCCCAGTAAGCCCACTCCCTATCCCCCACCAGCTGCCAGGAGAGACCTGGCAACCCCAGCTCTCTGCTTAGTGAGCCTGATGCAAACTTAAATGAGGAATCATCCAGTCCAACACAGAAGTGATGTCGCCATATTGGTGATGTCACACATGATGGTCTGGTTTTGGGATAAAATTCTATGGTTCTTTGCCTTCAAAACCATAAAGTTTGCCCCCAAACCAGAGCATCACCACACAACATCCCCAGCACAGTGGTGTCACCCGGAAGTGATATCATCACAACAAGGACATCGCACAATGATATCCCTGTTTAGGGGTAGGGTTCCCCCCCGGACAGCTGGCTGGTGGCTGATCAAACCCACCAAAAGTGGGGAACCCCTGCTGGGACCTGGGGGTTGGCAACCCTACTTAGATTAAACTGCTCATAAACAGCCAAACTGCTCAGGCTTCCACCCCCAAATCAGCTCGCTGCTTGTGACTGGCAAGCAGAGTAAAAACCAAACTAGTATGTATTTGAACTTCCCTACAAGACTCAAAAGGTGAGCATGGGTACTCTAAGAAATGCTCTTTGTCCTAGGAGAGTGTGACCTGGCAAAGACCCTACAAATGTCTGTGGGTGGGCTGGGCATTGCATGGTGTCATGTGACACTATGCGACACCACTACATCACTTTCAGTCATGTAACTGGAAGTGATGTCACAAGTCACTAGGGCACTGTAGCAATCTCCAAAAATCCTTGGAAAGGCTCCTGAAAAACATTTTTTTGGTTGGGCATGTTTGCCCACAAGAACTTTGCTCATAGAAACATAGAGCTGCAAATGACCTCAAGGGTCATCTAGTCCAACCCCATGCACAATGGAGGAAATTTACAACTCCCCCCACGCCTCCAGTGACCATTGTTTTATGCCTAGACAAAGGCAAAAACCCTCTAGGATCCCTGGCCAGTCTGGCCTGGAGGAAAATTCCTTCCTGACACCAAAATGTGATTAGCATTACCCTAGGCATGTAAGTAATGGCCACGAGAGCCAGGCACTGGCTTATCCCTCCCTGCCCTCCTTCTCATGATTGGCCTAAATTCACAGAATCAGCATTGCTGTCAGAAGGCCATCTAGCCTCTGCTTTAAAACCCCATAAAAAGGAGAGCCCGCCACCACCTGAGGAAGCCAGTTCCAATGAAGAACTGCTTTAATCATCAGGAAATTCTTCCTAATATTTAGCTGAAAAGTCTTTCAGTTTAATTTCAATCCATTGGTTCTGGTCTGACCTTCTGGGGCAACGGAAAACAGCTCTGCTCCATCCTCTATAATGACAGCCCTTCACATTCTTGAACATGGCTATCATATCACCTCTCAGTTGTCTCCTCTCCAGGCTGAACATACCCAGCTCATTCATCCTTTCTTCATAGGACTTGATCTCTAGACCCTTTATCATCCTCATTGCCCTCCTCTGGACACACTCCAGCCTGTCAACATCCTTCTTAAACTGGGGTACCCAAAACTGAACACAATATCCAAATGAGGCCTAACCAGAGCAAAGTGCTCAGTTGAAATAAACCGATCTATATATTTTTTCCAAATATATGTTGCCAAGTCTAAGTGTGGGTGCGATCAGATGAGCTATTTGATCCGATGCTGTCACTTCTTCCTTCTGGATTTAACATGCTCATCCAGACAGCGACATCTGTCCCCCATTGCCCAGTCATCAGTCTCCCGTCTTCATCCCCTACTTTCCTGACACCAGAGAAAGTCTGATATTTACAGATTGAACTGGTCTCACTGCCCATTTCTGGAAGTCTGATCTCTCTGTTGTGCACTCAAGCCATTTGGAAAATCAGATTGCACACTTCTGTCTGCACGCCATTTTAAAAATTCAGTAAGCAGATCTTCGCCCACTTGTGTGTTTCTGCACCCAAATATTCTGTCAGGATTGGGAGCCCCCAGGGGAGTTGTTTTTGAGCAACATTCTCCTCCCAAACCCTCTCTCCTGTTTCTTGAGGTTGGAAAGCCATGGAAATAGTCCCTACTTAGGCCCCCATATTGACAGGGAGCCTAGGGAGGCTGGCATCCCTAATTCAGGGAGACCTGGGTAAAGCTGTAAAAATGTGGGTAAAACTGTTTGAGAGCATCCTGTGATTGACACAAGAGTAAATATACTGAAGTCAATGGGGCTGCTCTCATGTAAATCTGCATGATGCTTACACTTCACCCCCCCCCAAATATATTCCAAGGAAGAGAGGCAAAGTGAAGGAAGCTGAAAGGGGCCGCAGTACTTGGTGGAGGGACTACAGTGCTGTCAAAATGGAGTGGTGCCTCGAATGACTGCTTGTGTGCATGTGTAAAAGACAATTTTAAAAAAAAGGATGCCGCCTAACTGCCCACTCCATAATTACTGTGCAGCAATAATCTGAACAGTCAACCATGGAGTGAGCACATGGTGAGGCTGGTTAAGGGTGGCATGTTTGGACAAACCTCTTTGGAACAAATAACACTGGATAAAATAGAGGCGCAGCCAGACCACACCAAGCCTGTCATCTGACCTCATCCTGTGTGTGTGTGTCTGTGCATGTCTAAAGTGCTATCAAATTGCAGTTGACTTATAGTGACTCTGTAGGGTGTTCAAGGCAAGAGATGTTCAGAGGTAGTTTGCTACTGCCTGCCTCTGCGTAGCAATCCTGGACTTCCTTGGTGGTCTCCCATCCAATTACTTACCGAGGCTGACTCTGCTTAGCTTCTGAGATCTGATGAGGTCGGGCTTGCCTGGGCCATCCAGGTCAGGGCAACCCAAATCTATATAGCCAGAACTAAACACAATTAATAAAACCAGGGATGGGTGCAAGAACCACAACATAATGATTACAAGTTGCATTTTTCTTTATCTGGACAGTTGTAACTGAAAAACTCAGGACAATGGTCATCACTCATGCTTTAGACTTCTGTGATGGTTGGAATGCTGCAGTCCAAACTAAAACTGACGTAGTGCAGCACACATTTCATTTAAAACTGATTAATATGTTAGGAACAATGCATTTTTTAGTGGCTGGAGCCTTTTAAGTTTTGTGCAGGACAGCAAGACAAAGAACTGTGAAATAAAAATAAAATCCAGACATGTACAAAGACAGACTGCTCCAGTCCAAGGAAATGTTGTTTTTTTAAAAATTATGATTGATTTCAATACACTCAATGTATATACATCGCCAGATCTGCAGTAACAACTATTGCTAATGCTAATCATTTGTATAGTCTGAACAGCATGCTTTGCACTGGGCAGACAAATGTGTGCCAGACTCCATCTAGTAGATTTACAGTGCCATCTTAAACAGAGTTACACCCAGGGCTCCTTTTGTAAAAAAAGAGGTGCAGGAGCTCATTAGCATAACTTATTTGCATATGCCACACTCCCTGACGTCACCGGAAGTGTCAGAAGGCCACACATCCCTGACGTCATCGGCAGTGTGTCAGAAGGCAAGAAGGGAGGGAGGGAGGGAGGGGGAAGGAAGGAAAGGAACAGGAAGGAAGGTAGGTAGGTAGGTGGGGGAGAGAGAGAGAAGGAAGGAAGGGACAGGAAGGTAGGTAGGTAGGTGGGGAGAGAGAGAAGGAAGGAAGGGGGAAAGGAAGGAACAGGAAGGTAGGTAGGTAGGTGGGGAGAGAGAGAGAGAGAGAGAGAGAGAGAGAAGGAAGGAAGGAAGGGGGGGCACTTCTCCCCCCCCACTGGGGCCAGAGTTTCCCTTCCTCCCCCCTCTTGCTTGGGCCCCAGGGGCCTTACGCCTCTGGGGCCTGGCTTCTCCCTCCCTTGCGCCCCCCGGGGGCCCGGGAGCACTGAGTGGGGGAGGGAGGGAAGGAGGAGGCTTCTCCAGGGGTGGCGGCGCTTGCCGCGGCCCCGGGAGCAGTGAGGGGGGGAGGAGGGGGCTGGGGTCAGGGCCGGCAGTGCTCGCCGCGGCCCCAGGAGTTTGAGGGCGGGGGGAGGGTGGCGGGGAGGGTGGGAGGAGGCTGGTCCCGGGGCCGGCGGCGCTCGCCATGGCCCCGGGCATTTGGGGGCGGGGGAGGGCGAGGGGAGGCTGTTGCTGGGGCCAGTGGCGCTCGCCGCGGCCCCGGGTGTTTGAGGGTGGGGGGAGGGCGGAGGGAGGCTGGGGCCGGGGCCGGTGGTGCTCGCCATCAAATGCCCGGGGGGAGGGCGAGGAGGGCAAGGGGAGGCTGGTCCCGGGGCCGGCGGCGCTCGCTGCGGCCCCGGGCATTTGATGGCGGGGGGAGGGTGGGGAGGGTGGGAAGGGCGAGGGGAGGCTGCTGCTGGGGCCAGCGGCACTCGCCGTGGCCCCAGGCATTGGAGGGCGGGGAGGGCGAGGGGAGGCTGCTGCCAGGGCCGGCGGTGCTCGCCGCGGCCCCGGGCGTTTGAGGGTGGGGGAGGGCGAGGGGAGGCTGCTGCTGGGGCCAGCGGCGCTCGCCGCGGCCCCGGGTGTTTGAGGGTGGGGGGAGGGCGGAGGGAGGCTGGGCCCGGGGCCGGTGGCGCTCACTGCGGCCCCGGGCGTTTGAGGGCGGGGGGAGGGCAAGGAGGGCGAGGGGAGGCTGGTTCCAGGGCCGGCGGCGCTTGCCGCAGCCCCGGGAGTGTGTTTGGGGGGGGGAGGAGGGAAGGGGATTCCGCCGGGAAGAGGGAGCGGGGGGCGGGGCTTTCTTAAGTCCCCGCCCCCCACCCTCCTCTCTTCCGGAGCGACGATCCGGCGCCAACGGAGCCCTGGTTACACCCTTTTGTGCCCATTGACTTCAATGGATTTAGAGGGTGTAACCCTGTTTAGGATTGCTGTGTTACCATCTACTTTAGAAGTACATGGTAATAAGTGATTAAAGTGGCAACTGAGGAGCAGGTGAGGTAAGCACAGTGGCTTGGATGTGAAACAGCCATGTATTTGTATTTGCAGAAGGGTAGCCATGTTATTTTGTTGAAGTAAAATAAAGCAAAAGTCCTGTGTTAACTTAAAGACTATTAACATTTATTTCAATATGAATTCTTTTGAGCCAGAACTTACTTCTCCGGATACATTAAAAGAAAATCATTTTGGAAATTCTGTTAGGGAAAATTTTGGAAGGGGGTTGGAGGAGTTGAGACAGAGAATCACACCAAACCTTCCCCCCCCCCCCACACTTCTGTAATTTTTTCTAAAAGAATCCTCCCAAATGATTTTTTCTTCACATATCGGAAGAAGTAAGCTCTGATTAATAAAAGTTCATATTGAAATAAACATTGTGAGTCTTTAAGGTGCCATGGTACTTTTGTTTCATGCATTTGTATGCCAGATATCTGGGTCTTGTCCATGACAAGTTCTGCATAACATAAGGATCAATCCTAAACAAGTCTGCTTGGAAATTATTCAGCGGGGCTTACTCCAAGGAAAGCACCCTTAGGACCATAGCTATAGTTTCTTCCAAACCATCACATAGGTGCTATAAAGTCTGGTCTGGATTTTGTACAGCAGTGGCATTAGCATTTCATGGCAGCAACATACAAAATAGAGTCATTCTAAAAGAGAAAGAGAAAGAAAAGGAAAAGTAAGGAAGCATTTCAGGTTAGCTGCCATTCTTCTTCTGTTGAAAGGTTCAGACAAGGTCAATATTTTATTAAGCCGAAAAGGATGTACAGACACCTTGCTCCTGCCTCCCTGGCTCCTCTCATTGTTGTGCCACAAGAGAGTTCAAAGCACCTTGAGAGGTAGAGAAAATTAGAGGAGAGGAACAACACAAAAGGGAGACTGGTCTGGAAAGCAGAAAGGGAGGCGATTATTTGTTAATGGATCAGACTGTGTGCTGGGAACACGGCCATCCCAACACTACGATTCAGTCAGCGTAACCCACCCACTGGGAACTTCGGCTACAAACTCTTAATGAAACATTACAGAGAATAACAGATGATAAAGCTGTAGTGCGCACACAAATCATTAATGCACAAAGACAGCTGATGCATTCGCAAGGAGCCAGGCAACAAACACAGGGTGAGGACAGCTTCACTTGCTTAGGCAAGACATCACTGTCCCCAAGGTTAGTGCTAGTGGTAATAATAATAGGTGCAAAGCATTAATCAATTATGCATAGCCAATGGAAACCAAATTTTACTAATTAAGAATTGATCCATATAACAGGCATTCATTTTATTTTCAAACCCATATGCACAGATTGCACAAAGCCATCTGTCACAGATCTCCAGTCACATGCCGCATAATATAGTCTTCTCAGTGCTTCACATGCATCACTTTCTAATTCCTTACAATCAACCTATAAAGTAGGCCAGTATTATTATCCCCTAAATGCTGATTGGCTGAGGATGAGAAAGAGTGGCTTTACTAAAGGCCACCTAATAAATTTGTGGTAGAGGCAAGATTTGAACTAGGATCTCTGGCACCACATCTCAGGATGCAGCCACACGGCCCTTTAATGCAGGAGGAACTGC
Organism: Lepidodactylus listeri; assembly: GCA_029233225.1. Lineage (NCBI taxonomy): Eukaryota > Metazoa > Chordata > Lepidosauria > Squamata > Gekkonidae > Lepidodactylus > Lepidodactylus listeri. Next base: position 67,750,696 of record JARCFY010000002.1, read on the forward strand.
TGTTTCCTCTCACATTTAAAGGGACCGTCAACAGTGGCCGGGACAAATCCTGCACTGAAGCGGGCTCAATGGCGGGTTCCTCCAGCATTTTCCAACCCCGGGAAAATCAAGTGTTTTCCCAGTGGTCGCGCAAGGAACCCGCCATTGAGCCTATCTGAACAGCCCTCTCTCGCAATCATTGTGAGAGAGGGCTGTCCAGATGCCCCCCCCCCTGTTTCCCCCCCTTTTTGCACTTGGGCGCTTGGGCACTCAAGCGTCCAAGTGCAAAAGAGGGAACCCCCCCAAACTTACCAGACGGCCGGCGGGGCTCGGGGAAGGGTGCCTCCTCTGGCCGCCGCCGCCAGCCGCCTCTTTCTCCTCCAAGAGCCAGTTTGGTGTAGTGGTTAAGTGCGCGGACTCTAATCTGGGAGAACTGGGTTTGATTCCCCACTCCTCCACTTGCACCTGGCTGGATGACCTTGGGCAAGCCATAGCTCTGTACCAGCTGTTCTCTCAAGGACAGCTTGGGAAAAAGCTCTCTCAGCCCCACCTACCTCACAGGGTGTCTGTTGTGGGGAGGGGAAGGGAAAGAAGTTTGTAAGACGCTCTGAGACTCCAAGTGAGTGAAGGGCGGGGTATAAATCTAATCTCTTCTTCTTCTTCTTCTTCTCCTCTTCTGCCACCGCCCGCTGCTGCCTGCCTCCTCCTCCGCCACCGCCTGCCTCTTTTGCTGCCGCCTCCTCTGCCACCACCGCCGCCACCAGCCACTGCCCGCCGCCGCTGGGGTTGGGATGTGTATGCATCCCAACCTGAAATTAAAAAACGTGGTCCCTTTAAATCTGAGAGGGCTCCTGGATTAAAAGGGCCGTGTGGCCATTCTCTTAGCCACTGAACTACAACAGTTCAGATATTTAGATGCCATGTGATGGTCTGTCCAGCAGTGTAGACAATTGGCTTTCCCTTTCCCAATACTGCAAAAGTAGTGGTGGCAATCATTAGGACGGCCACACACTTCAATAGGATTTGCAGGATTTGCACATATTGCCTTATCCTATGAGTGAACTTGATAATATGCAATCCACCTTTCAGTAGATCACACTCTGGTATGTGAAGGCTGGACAACATTCCTGCTGCAATAAGCATAACCCCCATGAAGAGGCAGCAAATAATTAGGCAAGCATCTAAGGAGACTGAGGAATAAAGCTAGTGAGAAGGGAGGCTTTAGCCATGGAGTGTGCACTAAAATGAAGCCCAAGGTATATAGTCTTGTTGTTTATTTCTGAAGCACCTAAATTAACTAGGATCTGTAGATAAATCAAAATAAGACAGCGGCCCTGCCCTCAGGCTTACAATCTAAAAGACAAGAAACAACGGGAAGGAGAGTGCAGGGAAAAGCTAGAGGAGTGCAATCAAAGTCAGAACATAGGCATTAATATCTAGTTGGGGCCAGATTGGTCTTCCTGCTGGGATGGAGAAAGAGCTATTACCCAGTTGCTCTTATTCTTCTGGCCAATACCAGCGGTGAGCAGAGTGCCCTTCTGTAGCTGCAGAGCAATTGACCATTGGGGCAGAGTTCTTTCTGGCTGGGAGAGGGGAAGTAATCTACCTGCAGCTTCTCATAATATATATATTTAAGTATTCCCCAGACCCAAACAATATTAACAATTATTCACTGGTTGAAAACTGTCTCCTTTTTGAAGTGTTTTAGTAAGCATGGGGTGGCTGGATAGCTCCTGTTTTCTTTGGGTATTGTTCTGAACGGGTAGGTGGAAGACAGCCAGTAAACTAAAGCTCAGCCCAGACAAACCTGAGAGGTACTGGTAATGGATAAACAGGTGGCATCATAGAAATGAATAATTTGGTCAGCCAGAGATTTGTGGTATCAGCTTGTATTAGAGAGGGCTGCACGCCCACTAAAGGAGCAAGTCTGCAGTTTATGAGTGCTATCATATTCAGCCCTGCAGATGTAGACTGAATTTGTACCCTTAAACAACTTCAGGTGGTTTGCCAGTTGTGTCTCTTTCTGGGCAAACAACATGTTACACTTATCCATGCAATGTACACATACAGGATAGGCTACTATTATGTGCCTTGTATGGGTCTGTCACTGAACATAGTTTGGAAACTTCAGTTGATCCAGAATGCAGCACCAAGACTGCTCCTCAGGATTGGCCTTTGAAAACACAGCTTGCCAAAACTAAAGGAACTTCAGAGGCTCCAAATTCCTTTCTTGGCACAATTCAAAGGGCTAGTGCTTATTTTAAATCTATGGATAGTCCAGGATCCAGGTATTTGAGGGATTCCCTGTTTGCATATGAGCCTGCTCAGCTGTTAAAATCTTCTGCTGAAGTCTTCCTCTGTATTCTCATATGGCTGGCTGGCTAAGAGACATGGGGTTTCTTTTGTTATAGTGTTGAATTCCACCCCTTCATCTTCTGTTCACCTGGCACTCATTTGAGCTTTAGGCATCAGGCAAAGACATTTTGTATTTGGTGTTTTCCACGGTCTCATATCTTTTAGTTTTATTAATTGCTGCTGTTGATGTTAAACTGATTCAGGTATTTTAACTAAATGGTTTTAATATTTATTAGATTGTATTTCGGAAAACCTGATTGAGAAGTGCCTTAAAAATAAATACTGGTTAAGTACCAGAGAGGCTATATGATGGCTGCTGCTTGTTAATTGTATTCACAGCTGAAAGAAAACAAGGGTTAAATGCATACCTGTGCTCTGCCCGATGAAGACACGGGACACCTAACCAGAGTATGGGTTGAATGAGATTTTTATTCTTGGCTGAGATACTGGAATTGTGGTTACTGGTACATAATGCTTCTGATATGATATGAGTGGGAAAATCCACCCTGGCTCCAAACTTGGCCAGCATTACTACCAGATTCATTTATTTGGAAATACATGTCCAGACTGTTCTGAGAGTTACTAAACCCCATCTTCCTCCCCTCATGCAGTGCTCAAGCAATAAGAGGCTTGGTTGATGCTTCTCAGCACCAAATGTGGCCTCTCTAGCCAGTGATGGGAACAGTCCTTCAGCTGTAGATGCCTCATGGTATTCACTAAATAACCCTACTTAGGATCTTGTACTATGCTGGCCAACTTTAGAGCCAGGTTGGTGTAGTGGTTAAGTGTGCAGACTCTAATCTGGGAAAACCGGGTTTGATTCCCCACTCCTCCACTTGCACCTGTTGGTACATAAATGGGCCTCCCAGTTCAGTTGTGTTCAGGGTTTGGTCCGTGGGCAGCCATGGACCCCACAAACATCTTTTCCTGGTCTGTGCCCATCCCTACTCTAGAGGGATCTGCTGAGGCTGGATGAAGAAGAAGAAGAGAAGAGATTGGATATATACCCCGTCCTTCACTACCCAAAGGAGTCTCAGAGCGGCTTACAAACTCCTTTCCCTTTCCCTCCCCACACCCTGTGAGGTAGGTGGGGCTGAGAGAGCTCTGACAGAAACTGCTCTTTTTCAAGAACAGCTGTGCCAGAGCTATGGCTTGCCCAAGGTCATCCAGCAGGTGCAAGTGGAGGAGTGGGGAATCAAACCCGGTTCTTCCAGATTAGAGTCCGCGCACTTAACCACTACACCAAACTGGCTTAACCACTACATCAAATATTGAGTGGGCATCAATGTGGCAAATGAGGTTCAGTGTGGACAAGTGCAAAGTAATGCACATTGGAGCCAAAATCCTATGGGGCCCGAACTGGTGGTAACTAACCAGGACAGAGATCTTGGAGTCATGGTAGATAACTCACTGAAGATGTTGACTCAGTGTGTGACTGCAATAAAAAAAGGCAAATGCTATGCTGGGGATTATTAGGAGGGGAAATGAAAACAAATAAACTAGAATCATAATGCCCTTGTATAAATCTATGGTGTGGCCTCATTTGGAATACTGTGTACAGTTTGCGTCACCACACCTCAGAAAAAGATATAGCACTGGAAAAGGTGCAGAAAAGTTCAACTGAAATTATTAACTGGATGGGACATCATCCCTATGAAGAAAGGTTAAAGAAGTTGGGGCTTTTTAGCTTGGAGAAACCACGATTGAGGGGTGACATGATAGAGGTTTACAAAATGATGCATGGAATAGGGAAGGTAGAGAAAGAAGTACTTTTCTCCCTTTCTCACAATACAAGAACTTGTGGGCACTCAATGAAATTAATAAGCAGTAGACTCAGAACAGATAAAAGGAAGTATTTCTTCACCCAAAGAGTAATTAACATGTGGAATTTACTGCCACAAGAAGTGATGGCAGCTACAAGCATAGACAACTTCAAGAGGGAACTGGATAGGCATATGGAGCAGAGGTCAATCAGTGGCTGTTAGCCACACGATATAGAGGAAATACTATGTCTAGGGCAGAGATTCTCTGTATTCTTGGGGCTTAGGGGGCAAGAGTTGGAAGGGCTTCTGGAGGCCTGGCCCCACTGGTGGACCTCCTAATGGCACCTGGGTTTTGGCCACTGTGTGATACAGACTGTTGGACTGGATGGGTCACTGGCCTGATCCAACATGGTTCCTCTAATGTTCTTATGACTGGAGTGTCATGAGTTTACTGTATCATACAATTTACTTTCCTGCTGATCAAAGAAATTAATTGTGAGCCTACTGCTGTCAGTGTCAGCTTCATTGGACTGTGTGTGTGTGTCACTCATTGCAAGGCAGTTTAAAGGAATGTTGTTTGGTGGCTGCGCCTGGAAAAGCTTGAAATCCATTATACAAGATTTTTATTTTATTTTGCTTTATTTCACCCAATACCTTGGGGGTTTAGAGGTTCATCTGTGTGTTACTTCTCCAAATGGAAAAACAGAATAAATGCATATTTGAAGTAATAAAAGCCCTTTCGTACCCAAACCGAGTACAAATTAACAATTACTAGTGCTGTCTAATGCCTTTCTGCCCGAACATTTTCATTTAACGGCCGTACTTTTATCTTCAATGCTCCAGTTATTTTTCCCCTCCAAGATATTTATTGTTAGGCTGCTGCTGTTGTTGTTTTCTTTTTCTTTTTTTTCCAAGTTAGCAGCAGGAGGAAAAGATTTCATCCTGTTTGCTGCGCAGGCAGGCAGAGAGTGCGGGAGAGAAAGGGGAAAAACCCAATTTTATCCTGATGCAGAAGCTGTGTTGCCCTGCATCTCTAGCCGAGAACAGGTTCTAGACCCAGTTTGCCTGGCTTTAGGTATCCCAGAGATTGCTTTGTTGCTCTCAGGGGTCCTTTCGTAGAAAAAGAGGTGCAGGAGCTCATTAGCATAACTTATTAGCATAGCTCATTAGCATATGCCACGTCCCCTGGCATCACCAGAAGTATGTCAGAAAGGGAATGTCAGTTTCAGCTGCATTATACCCTATGGGCCATTGAAATCAATGGCAAAAACTCATAGGGTATATGAGGGGCTGGAGGAAAGGGGGTTTGAGGGAGAGGCTCCAAACTTGCAGGGTAGCTGCTGGGGCCTCTCCTCGAAATACCCACCAAGTTTCAAGAAGATTGGACCACGGGGTCCAATTCTAGGGGCCCCCATTGTTCTCTATGCTGGGAAAAAGTGTTACTTTTTTCCTGCCATAGAGAACAATGGAGGGAATGGGGGCAACCTGTTTGGGGGCCTGCAGAATTGGACCCCGTGGTCCAATCTTCTTGATTGGTGGGTATTTCGAGGAGAGGCCCCAGCAGCTACCCTGCAAGTTTGGAGCCTCTCCCTTAAACCCCCTCCCCTCCAGTTGCTTTTAAAGTTGCCGCCGAATTTCGGCGGCAATTCAGCAGCGGGCCGAATCAGATCAGAGAATCTGATTCGGCCCTTGGCTGCCCTAGTGGCCACTCCTGAGCTGGCGGTCTGGCCCCAACGGACCCCTGGTTGCTCTGATAAACAAGGCCCTTGGGCTAAGCTGCCATGAGGGTTGCCAGTGGAGCTAGCAGTCAGAGTCTAGCAGACTCTGGGAGTTCAGGCTGCAGGAGCCTCATGTGCATGATCGTAATTTTAATTGACTCCATCTTCCGGTCTTCAGCTACTTTTTTTTAAAAGCCATGTAATACACTTTTAGAAGTACCAGCTGAAATGATACAAAGCAGTATGCAAGCTTTTGTTTTCTCCAGAGCCCTTCTGAGTTGGGGGGTGGGGATGTTTCAGGCTCTGATTTTGAGACCTTTCGTCTGCATCCTTTGTAGAATGCCAGATGGATTTGATCAGATGAAGTAGTGATAGGTGGAGCTGATAAGCATGTTGAGCCTTAGGCCTCCTAAGAATGGGGGAGGGGCATGACAATGACAGCTTCCAACTGAAAGATATGAAAAAGAGTAGTTGATTGAATGTCTCTTTGTTTGCAGTCTTAAGAACCCTTTTCTCTGAGTATGTGCTCTTGAATAAAACAGGGCTTAATTCTGAATAGATGTGCTTTGGATTTTTCCCTGTAACACCAAAAGGAACACACAGGGCCCTTAAACGGCTGAGAAATGTGGGGGGGCCCAGTTTCCTGGTAATCACACCCATTCTGGTGGTTTTTTAAAGCACCTATCAAAGCAAAATAATGCACACTAGAAGCAGGTCCAATGTCCTGATGCCCTAGCATCTGTGTGAGTATGCAGGCTCTATAGTTAACTAAAAATCCTGCTGGCCTTTAAATCACACAAATCCAGCTTCTGGTAACCAGCTACAATGCCTGGGCTTCGACATGAAAACTTCTGGCAATTGATGCAAATTATCAGCAGGCCTGGTGGCAACCCAGGATGACACCAGAATCCCCCAGAGTGACAGTGCAATGCCCTTAATCTCAATCCTGTGGCTCACACTGCTGGCAAAGAAGCCCATAAGATTAACATCAGCAGCCCAACACAGAGTTAAGCAGACTTGCACCAACTGACATCAATGGGCTTAAAGATGCCTAACCCTGCCTTGGACTGTGGCCAAAAATCACTAAGCTTGGGAACACTGTGCTGATGCTGTCTGCCAAGTCAGGGTATCTTACCTCACTTGACAGCACTGCTATGCTACCAATGACTTCTGCCAAGGGATGTGATGGAGTATCTGTACACAAAGGTTGTATGTTGGTAGAATATGAATGAGGGGAGGCCAGGGGGCAGGATTCAGGACTGATTACTTAATGTACCATCCTAAAAGCCTTTAGGGGTTTCCCATGGCCAGTTATGGTGGCTACATTATAATTTCTGGAGGTCTCTGTTATAATATCTCCTCCATTCCACAGTGGTGAAGCATCCAATTAAGTGCCTTATTGTTTGAATATTGGGCATGACTTGGATTGCTAATATGGGGAGAAGGGGTTGCACTGGGTAAATTTGACATTTATTTATTTATTGTTATTTATTTAAGCACTTTTAATCCACTTTTCTCCATAGAGAGACCTAAAGCAGGTTACAAAAAGAAATTCAAATTCCAAACAAATACAAAAACACCCCATGTGCTTATTTAAAAATTAGCTAATCTATACAAATGACCGTATCACGGACACTGATAAGTGCATTAGAGTTGTGATTGGGGTGAGTGCATGAATCTACAGTGGAGCTCCAGCTCAGGGATCTTGCTCAGTTTTCTATGAAGTAAACTGTGTGCATTTGCAGCAGTCCACATTTGTATCAAGGTAATTTTTTAATTAAAGAAAAACTGGCAATCAGTTTGGATCGGGTCATGAGGGAAGGGGAACGGAGGCTAACTGAAGGAGAAGAAATTGACATTAGGTTCCCCACACCTTTTATTAGAAGTTTAAAGGGGAAAATAAAATGGACTTTCAAGGATATATCTTTTTCCTTTAAAATGCTAATAACAGAGTGAGGAGCTGGGTTGGTTAGCAAAACTGAGTAGGAGCTGAAGGATTAAATCCCCCTTTCCCTTCTCACACAGCCCCAATCTGACGTATTTCTGTGCACGTGCATAGAATCCACCTTTACAGACAAGAGATCTTTGTGCCCATGCTTCCCAGAGATCTAAGCCTAGATGCAAGGGGCTGGAACATAGACCTATCAACGACCTTCTTTGCAAAAAGAGCAAAAAGTGAGAAACAACTGAGAGGCTCTAAGTCTCAGGCACTTTCCAAAGAGTAAAAAAATAATATAGGAAAACCCCATTAAAAATTAAATTAAGCAGCACTTAGGCTGGCTCCTTTGAGATTCATGTTACCTTTGTCTTCTCTTCAGCGTCTTTCCCCTGTGCCACTAGGTGGCAAAATGCGGTAAGAGACTAATCATAATCCCTTGGTGTAGCCAGCACTGTGTTACCGGTGAAATGATTTGAGGGAAAATTCTGTTCACCTTTTATATATCTTAAAAGCCATGGGGAAAATACATTTCATAAACATGAATAGAGAGAGACAGGATAATAAGTTCTTGGTATCCACTAGGGAAAGCTGAGAAACACGGCCTATCTGAAATCACTGACATGGGGCTGTTTTTTTGTCACCTTTATCACATTATTTTTTTCCCTAAAGTCCATTGATACATTATGGCCATCACATGATGACCACTGGAATTGTTCCTTGTAGTGGCTCTGATTGTGCATACATGAACACACATGAAGCTGCCTTATGTGGAATCAGACCATTGGTCCATCAAGGTCAGTATTGTCTACACAGACTGGCAGTGGCTCTCTGGGGCCTCAGATGGCAGTAGTCCACCTATTACCTGATTCTTATTTAGTGGGTGATGCCAGGGGTATAAACTGGGACCTTCTATAGGCCATGCAGATGCTGTATCACTAAGCCTTGGCTTTTCCTCATGTTATAAACTATGCAGCTGCTCTGGCTCATTATATAGTGGGGCTGGGGCTGGTATATCAATGCTAACACAAGCCTTCCACTTTGAATATCTGTGGTGGTCTGAACAATACCAGCCTGCATATATTACAAATGGATTACCACATTCAGCACCTGACTGATTCTGATTAGCATCAGAATGCTTTCCAGCAGCATGTTAACAAGGAATGTAACTACATGGACACAGTACAGTGTTTAAGAGATGGACAACAAACAGTGAAACTAAGCTGATCTGAGGTTCAGCTCATGACCGATTGTAGCTGTGAAAATGGCATATTTGCCTGCTGAACTTGAGTGCTGCAAAGTTCTCAGAATGCAGGTTTGCAATCCTGTCATGGTATGTTCTACTCTTTGTTTACACTGCATGGGGAGACTTATCTCGTGTAAAGGACAGGATAACTTGGTAATATGTGTTCAAGATTATTCTGACACAGTCTCTATAAAGAAAAGTCTAACAAGCCCCCCCCCCCCCCGGGGGGACTGCCTGAGAAGTAGGCCTGGGTTTCTAGCCACTCTTCTGATTTTAGCCCCACTGGGGCCCAATGTAATCAAAATACTGGGCATGTATCTATGGTGTTACATGTTGCAGTTGTCATGTTTACAGTGGATCACTAGTTCCTGCACATGTGACATTAACAAGCCAGTGCAATGAGTACCAGAGTCAAGGATTCATGTTGCTAATCATGCACATATAGGAACCAGCCGCCTGATTTAAATGTGGCAAGTGCACATTCACATAACTCCCTATGTTTGGGGTTTTTTTTTACATGTCTAGTGTTTAAATCAGACTTAAGGGATCAATAGTTTAGCCTTACTGGAACCTTCCTTGTAGCTGTCATCTAGCTATGCTAGTGAAGAATTACATTCCTCATTTGTGACTTTGTGGACAATACCACAAAGGCAGGAAGCATGAATGAATTTTTAAAAAGCTTTTAAAAACTCCTGCTGGGGCTAATATGTTGCTTTCACAGAAGGCCAGACCTCAGAGTTCTAATAGTTAAAAGCTGTGCGGTACACAGACCCCTTACTAATCATTTAGAAAACCTCTTCAGCTTTCCTGTTGGGGAGGGCATTGAAACCATACATGAATAGTTATTGATGCTCCTCTGACAACTGACATCCCTGAATCAAACATCAACAGCAAGTGGCTGTGTGAGTCTTCTGAGCATTCACTCCCATCAGAAACAGCAAACAGTTGTTGAGCTGCAAATCCATTCTGATCTTTCAGTGAAACAAAGCTATTCTTGTGAGAGGAGGAAGGGGACTGGGGAAGAAAGAAAAGGCAATATTAGTCTTTCTTTTATGAAAAGAGTCTTTCTATGCAAATGTCAGGCATACACTTCAACATGAGAAAGTCCTTGTCAAGAATGATGGCCTTTACAACTTGGGAGCAGATCCAAGGGACCTGCTGCAAAGGCAGGGGAACCCAGAAATTATGTGGCAGCTATTTTCCTTGTAGTTGTTGTGGTGATGGTTTTGTAAGGATGACTGGAGGCACAGGGTGGAAAATGAGGGATATAAGAGTTGTAAGCTCACAAGACAAGAATGCATTAGCAAGATCAAAATGTAATGGATTGGGAGACCTCAGGTTGGTCTTTGATGGATGCAATTGTCATGGATGTAATTGTCCATGATTAAAAACCTCCTAATGAGAGGGAAGCATTCAAAGAACAGCATTTAAGACTAGACATGATACTAAGTCTCTCAGATTTCACAGCCTATGGCATACTGTCTTGCAGAACTCATGATAGGAATGCATATGAAACTAAGCTGGTCCCAGTGGTTTTGGGGTTCCCCAGCCCTCCAGAACCAAAAGGAAACTAAAATCCTTATAGATGTCTCAAGCTGTGACCCGGACATTAACTCCAAAGATGTTGTGCCAGAGAACTAGAAAGTGGGGAATGGACTTGCAGCACTATCTGCAGAAGAGCTGGGTGTGGGTAATGAAAAATAAACCTAGTGGTCTGGTTCCCAGAAACCCATAAACCAGAACATAACCCAGGATCAGGCCAAGGACTTTTAGTGCCCTAGGTAAATCACTGTGGTGCCCATCCAGTGCTGCAGGGAAGGTACTACCAGCACTAGAGATGGGTACAAACTGGCTCTAGGAGTGTGCAAAAAAAAAAAAAATTGGCCCGATTCAGATTTGACTGGCAGAAAGACTCCCGAATGTCAATTTCGGCAGTAGGAGCTCATTTGGAAGTCATTGGGCTGGCCGAATGTCAATTTCAGCCCCATTATACCCTACGGGCCATTATAGTCAATGGCAAAAACATAGGGTATATTTTGGGGGCTGGAGGGGAGGGTGTTTGAGGGAAAGGTTCCAAACTCACTAGGTAGCTGCTGGAGCCTCTCCCCAAAACACCCACCAAGTTTCAAAAAGATTGGATCAGGGGGTCCATATCTATGGGCCCCCAAACAGGTTGCCCCATCCCCTCCATTGTTCTCTGATTCGGCCCGCAGCTGCCTGAAAGGGGTCTGAATGGGCCATTTTTGGGGGTGCATTCGGTTCGAATGAATGGAATGCACATCCCTAACTGGCTCATGACTAAAGTTTGTGATGAATTTTGGGCAGTTTGTGCTTTGTGAAGTCAAGTTCATGGCAGGGTGACTGGCACAAACTTTCCACAAACTTTAAAGCTGTTCATGGAGGTCCGTGCTGGTTCATGAGTGGATACATTCCCAGACAGCCTCTCTCCACTCAATCAGAATGTTTTCAAAACTTCAAAGTGACAACTTGGAGGGTATGTAGAGCAGGGAGGTCCCTTGTGATTTTAATGTTTCTAGCTTGCATAGGATCCATTCTATCTGCTCCTGAACCTCCTGAACCTGAGTCTGTCAAAATGACCATTTGACAGGTGCAGTTTCGGGAGGTTCAGGAGCATATAGAACAGATGCTGTGCAAGCTAGAAACACTAAACTCACAGGGACCTCCTCTGGATGCTCCTCTACATGCCATCCAAGTTTGGCATCTCTAGCTTTCACAGGATCTGTTCTATACATGCCTGAATTTCCTGAACCTGTGCCAGTCAAAATGTTCATTTTGTGATCTTGTGCAAGAAGGCAGGTAGAGGAGAGTCAGCTGGAGATTGCCTGTAAGTTTGATGTCCCTAGCTTGCACAGGATCTGTTCCATACATCCCTGAACCTCCTGAACCTGTGCCTGTCAAAATGACTGCCTGTCATCTCAGTTCTACCTTGCCTGCCTGTCTTCTTGAGCATGAGATGCTGCCCATCCTTATTGATGGCATGCTACTGAACAACGACATGAATGTGAGTCATGTATCCTCTAGAATTAACTTGCAGCTACTAAAAAAACTCCCAAATGTTTGTAAAGCCTGGGGAGAGACAGGCATGAAATAAGCCTTCAAATACAAAGGAAAGAAAGCACCCTATTTGCATTTTTGCATAAGTTAGCTGGAGACACTCACTGTGTGTGCTTTTCCTCCCAGCAGGAACACAATCCAGATTCTCTTTTATCAGATCCTTTAGATTGTCAATACAGCACAGCATCAAGGTGTCAGTGCCGAGGGAACTGTGGCACAGAGGAACACCTGTGCTTGAATAAATATTGCTTCACAGACCCCCCACAAGGTCTCATATCCCCTCACAGTCAACTTAGTGCAAAATCTGCAACACCACCTGTTGTCTCATGGCACCTGCCACAAACTGCCTCTGGCATATAAAGATTGTGAGTTGGATCCAGAGGGCCTTCTCACTCAGTCTCAACCAATCCCCCTCCTTATTGTAACCCCTGTCCCACATGCCTTTTTACATGCAGGGCCCATTGAACCCAGGATAGCCTTTTTTGGTGGTCAAAGGGGAACTTTTGCCAGTAGAAAAACTTGTTGGAACTAACCCTATGATTGCAAACATATGACCTCCCTAAAGATGCTAACCTGGAATATACCCTCCAGCCATCAACAGGAGATGATAATCCAATTTTGAGAAAGGGGTTCTTAATGGAGTAAAGAGCCAACTGCCACTTCTAAAGAAATTGGTGGAAGGCTCTGCTTCAAACTGCTTCCTGAAGAGCTTGAGATGCAGGAGTAACAAATAAGCATACTTTTCATGGTATTCAGTTTCTTTGCTCCCCAAATTCTAGAATTTATTTCAGAATTTTAAAATCTCTAGCATTGTTTTCTGATACAATTGCAAAATAAAGCAGGCAGTTGACTGATTCACACATGCATGTAATTCCTTTGACATCTCTTTCTGAGGTATAAAGTCCTCTCCCTCACGAAAGGGCGTGATAGTGCACATGGGGTCACTGCAGAGACCATATTACATTCTATTTTAGGTATATGGGGCTGGGAGGGTTCCTGGCTAGGTCCCCAGCACAAAAGTTGACTTGCTGCTCAGAAAAGTGTGTGAACTAAGTTACTGTGTTCAGTGGAAGGATTTTACTTGCATGGGGGGTCCTGATACTTATCTTCATTCAGATCAAGAAAGAGTTTTCTTCTTGGTCAAAGTGGTTAATTAGCCAGACAATTCTGCCCTCCCTTCTGCTTTCTAATGTGTGGCTTGGCTTGCTTGCTTGAGGCATCTGGGGCTATTGTTTCTGTTGTATATATTTTACTGCTTGTTTTTCTCATGTACAGATTACCATAACATAACCAGAGATTAGCTTTTCCATTTATTTTTCTATATAAAGTGATTCAGTGCATTTGGTTGTTTGGTCTTTTGTATATGGTTTGTTTGTGGTTTTGCATGTTTTTCTCTGGTCAGCACAAAATGATTTGGCAGGGCTGGAGGGTAAGTTATCCTATCTTCGTGGTAAGTGCTAAAGCTAGGTGATCTTTTAGTCAATTTCTAACTTCTTGGTTTATATTTCTCCTATAACCACTAAAGACTCATGTTCTTCTAGATGCAGTGTATCTATGTGACTAAATGTTGCAGAGTAACTGAACCCATTGCTTCTGTGAGCATCTGGTGCTCTATTTCTCACACACCTTTAAGGCAGACATACTTGTTTTCACCTACAGTACCTTTATAATAGTGTTTTTCTGCTTCTGAATGGCCTGTGACTAGGGTTGCCAGGTCCCTCCTAGCCACAAGCAGGGGGGTGGGGTGGAGGGGTAGGGTTGCCAGATCCAGGTTGGGAAGCTCCTGGAGATTTGGGGATGGAGCCTGGAGAGGACAGAGACTTCAGTGGGATACAGTGCCATCCCCCCTCCAAAGCATCCATTTTCTCCAGGGGAACTGATCTCTGTAGTCTCTGGAGATGAACTGTAATTCTGGAGGGTCCCCAGGTCCCCTCTGGAGATTGGCATCCTTACCTATGACTGACCTACATTACCTATTACTGTACATTGCAGCTACTAACTGTGCTGGAAGAGGAAAAAAGACAAAGAGATAATATGTTTTTTCTCTTTCAGAGCTAATCAGACAGGTTACAAAGGCTTTTTTCCCTGGGGGAATGCGCCAGAATGGAGTTCCAGAACCTCTTCAACAATTTTTAAAAAAACATTTAAAAGTTCATGAGTTTTCAGTATACAGATTGAAAATTTCATGTTCCTCATGAGAGTTCCGGCACTTCTTTTTCCAAAAAAAAAAAAAATGCCCTGGGTTAAACATTTTCTGTCCCTGTCCCATGATCTTGATTGGATTTGGGATCCTACACAGCTTCTGTTGCCCTAAAAACACTGGTGAGCTCCTTTCCTGGGCTTCCCAGCATCAAAGGCTATATATGACTGGTCTACAAGAGGGAGACCTTGGCTGAAGTGAGTAACTGGCTATGAATCCAGCCTGCAAATTCTCTACAGCAAAAAGTGAATTGTCCTTGAGACATGATTTGTTCTTGGAATGGATGGCTCATGTTTCATCTGGGGGTGGGGTAATGGTTCTTCTTGACCTGCCATCATGAACTTTTAATTGTGGGTGGAAAACAGAGTTTACAACTTAAGAACTGCATGAACCCCCAAGCCATAATGTATGGCAATATTAATGGAATGGTACCATGCAAAACAGGTGTCCAACCCCCAGCCCTGTCCTTAAGGTACATTTGATGCCCTCAACAATGCCAAGGCACAGGTAGAAAGTGATGGAGTGCAATCAGCAGCAGGGCTGGAAGCAAATGGACTCTGTCGAGAAAGCGGAGATGTTGTCTCAGTTAATAAGATAACAATTTAATATATTTCCTTTCCCCCTTTTCCTTACTCCCCATTTTAAACAGACTAGCAAATGTTCAGAGTTGCCTTTAAGTAATTTAGTGGAAAGGCTGCTATGATTTCAAATTCCCATCTGCCCTGCTTCCCATCCAGCAATGTTTCTTGTCACCAGCTAACAGCATTTAAAATATTTACAGCCCTGCCTTTGCCCTGGGGAAGGATCCGAATAAATCATCTTTGCCAACGATAAATCAAAAATTAATCTCCCGAAAGCACGATGCCTGTCCGATCTCTCAAATAACAAGCAGCAGAATTTATCAAGTAAATTGGTGCTGGTGTCTCTCTGGTGCCACTGTGGGGTGTAATGGATGGGGCGGAAGGGCAGGCGGCACAGCCAAACCAAGGTGCTTAGTCCGTAAGAGAAAAATGGCCAGGCATGGAAATTAGCATCATTAAAACGCCACCTTACATCTCTGCCAACGTAACCTTCATTCATCTCCCTCATTTCACAGAGTCGTTTTTCACCATTCTCCATTCCCAATCCCTTCTTTATGAAATATTCGTCTTTGCTTTGGTTGAAAGGACAGCTGCTTAGCAAACAAAATTTTTCTCTCCCACACATTCTGGCAATTTTCAATATGAATTAGGCATAGGGGGAATTATTCCAGTTGAACTGAATTTGCTTTGAAATTCTTTCAGTCAGGCCACTTCAGTGCACTGTGGGACATGTAGTCCCAATGTCATTTCCCCTTTCAAAGTCTTAAAGACCTGGCAAATTACTACTACCATTACATACTAGGGAAAGTCAGCATTGTGTCTAAAATGGGGAAAAATGTAATTTGGCAAAAGCAAACGTTTTCCGATACACAACTCCCACTTAAAAAAACACTTTTCTCCACCGAAAATGTATTTACAATAATTAATATTTTTTTCCTGTTGGATAGGCATATTGAAAGATTACTGTAACTAGTTTTATTTAAAAAGTAAACAGGTATAATTTAATATTTTAGTCGATGTAAAACATTGGTGGACCTGCTGAGTATGAGATTTTTTCCCCCCTCATTGAGCCCAGGCTGCTAGGGAAAAAGAGAGAGAAAAGACTAATATAATCTCGGGAAGCTAAGGTATTAAGAAATATAGGACACTTGTAAAGGCCATTTAAGTGTGTGTGTTTTTAAACTAACTTCTAGGCTACACTCTCACCAGAGGCTGCTAGAACAGGTTGCCAAATTAATTAAAATATCAAAACAATTAAAAATGCCGCTATTGAAATACACATTTATTTATCCATGTATATCCTGCCTTTCTCCCCAATGGAGACCCAAAGTGGCATACATTGTTCTCTCCTCCATTTTATCTTCACAACAGCCTTGTCAGGTAGGATAGGCTGAAGGTCTATGACTGGCCCAAGGTCACCCATCAAGCTTCCATGGCAGAGTGGAGATTCAAACCTGGATCTTCCAGATCCTAGTTTGACACTCTGACTACTACACCATGCTGGCTAGATTTGCCATGCAATCCTATGTACGATTAGATCAATCCAGTTGAAATCAATGGGTTTAGACTGGAGTAATTCTGTATAGAGTTGCCCTGTATATGTAAAAGTCCACAAGGAGGCAAATGCAGGTATTTGGAACGTACATATCCAACCTGATGACTCCTATATGTCCCACTAGATCTCCTGCTGAAAGAACACTTTCAAGCTTTCCTTTTACTTATTAAGACTTAACAAAATTGTACATCAAATGAAACAGAGTGCCTCTTATTTCTACTATTACAGAAGGAAAAATGAAACTTAAAGTCATAGCAGATGTAGTTAGGGATGGCGGGTTCCCACTAGGGGAGGGGGAACACCCACTGTCAGCTGCTGTTGCTCACCCTACTTCAATGGCTGGCAGGAGAAAAAAATTAAAAATCACAATTGGTGTTACAGAACAAAGGTTGAATCCAGTGGCACCTTTAAGACCCACAAAGTTTTATTCAAGGTATAAGCTTTTGTATGCATGCATTCTTTTTCATTCTGTTATGTCACTTCCAGGGGAAACCTGGAAGAGGTATCACTCCACTTTAGAAATCACCTGAAACTCTGTGGTTTTCTGTAGCAGTGACATAACACAGTCAAGCCAATGGTGCCCCCATGTCCCAATGCCTCCAGACTCCCTCCATTTGCCAGCCATGGCTGACCACCCTAGATGTGACAGCAATCACAAAGCTCCAGTGGTCTTCACTATTTGGGTCAGGGCCTGGTGGGAAGGGGAGAGAGAGTTTGCTAATCAAAACTGCCCTCATGATCTTACTAACTATATAAGGAAAGGGAGAGACAGCAATCTATTTTTTTTTTGTCTCTTTTTCTTTAAGGAGCTATAGCAGAAAGGGGAGTTGAATTTTGAGTTGCAAAATCATGCAGAAATGAAAGGGTTAATCTACCTCTCCTTCCCACCAGACACTAATCTAAACCAAGCAGCTGAACAGCTGTAATTTCCTTTTAAGGGAAGAGCCGACCATAGGCAAGGGTGTAGACTTTCCAATTTCCTGGGGGGCTGGGGCTGGGCCAGAGACATCACAGTCCATTGTCTCTGGTGGAGGCTCAGCACCTCCTGGAAAAGTTTGGGGGGTAGGGCTGCCAAGTCCCCCGGTAGAGCGGGGGAAACACCGATTTTTAAAGCTTTCCCCCGCTTTTCCAAAATTGGCCACTTTTCCAAAATTGACAAAATGGCTGCCAGCAGGGGAACCTCGGAGCCTGCCCTGCTGGCCTCTTGAACTTCTTAAAAGGGAAATTTCCCCTTTAAGAGCTGATCGAGCAAGACAGCCCCGCCCAGAGATTAAGGAGGGACTAAGCTCTTTCTACTGAAGGGCTTCCGTGCAAGGTTGCTGCTGGAGTAAACTGCGTAAGCTGCTGGGGTCTGCGAGCTCTTTTCCTTCTCTGTCTCTCCCCCTCCCCCTCTTTCTTTTTTCTGTCTGTCTGTCCACTGTGGTTTTGTCAAAGGAATAAACTGTCACTTCCAAAGAGGTAAACATCACAAGGAGAGGTTGCCTGTAGAAGGTCTGGGAGTGGGATTGTTTAAAATGTCTTGTCGTGGCTGTTTGGGTCCCCCCAATCCTCATTTCCCTTCTGCAAATAAAAGTTGGGATTCCTCATTTTTATGCCAATTTTCTGTTTCTTTCAACCATGTCCCCCCCCCCCCCCGGCAGTAAAAATCTGCATTTTTAAAAGCATTTGTACATCAAGTAACCGGTATTTTAAGTTAGGGATGGATCCAACTAGCTTTTCTGCTGGCGAAAAGGGGAGGACAAAGGTCCTCTTTAGCCACCAAAAAGCCTATGCTGGAGGGGGGGGGGGAGAAGTTATGGGACTTACATGGACAACAGCTGGGTGAAACAAGGGCCAGAAATAAAGCCTGGGAATTGGGCAAGAGTAAGTGAAAAAGCTGTCTGTCTGTCTGTCTGTCTGTCTCTCTCTCTCTCTCTGTCCCCATCCAGCAGAGGTCTATCAGTGGCTATTATAGCCACAAGGTCTAAATGGAACCCTTTGTCTGGGGCAGTGAGGCTCTGAATTCTTGGTGCTTGGGGGGCAACAGTGGGAGGGCTTCTGGAGTTCTGGCCCCGCTGCTGGAACTCCTGAGGGCACCTGGTATTTTTGGCCACTGTTGTGACACAGAGTGTTGTACTGGATGGGCTGTACTGGATGGGCCGATCCACTGTGGCTTCTCTCCTGTTCTTATGATATGAAAATCATATTTAGCACTTGTGTAGCACTTAGGGCTTCATATTCTGCCGAGATGAGGAAGGATTCAGTAGGGCCGTTGCTCAGTGATAGAGCATCTGCTTGACATGCAGGAGGTATCAGCCTCTTCAGCTAAAAAAGGATCAGGTAATAGGTGACATTAAAGATCTCAGCCTGAGACCCTGGAGAGCCACTACCAGTCTGAGTAGTCAATACTGACCTTGATGGACCAATGGCCTGATTCAGTATTAGGAAACTTCATGAGTTCATGTGTCAGCATGTGGAAGCAACATCACAGGATGTGACATCACAAAATGATGTCACTTCCTTTCTCCTGGCTCCACCCCCAAAGTCTCCTGGCTCCACCCCCAAAGTCCCCAGATATTTCCCAAGTTGGACTTGGCAGCCCTATTGGGGGGGGGGCTCCAGCTCTCCAGCCCCCCTGAAGTTGACGCCTATGACCATAGGTCTTCCAGTTTCTCATCTGTTTTGATCCTCAGAGATAGTGAGACACAACCATCCACTAAAACTAGGCCTCCCCCTGTCCAGTGCAACATTCTGGCCCCAGTCACTGTAACATGAATGCTGGAATCTATAGTCTTCTTCTGTAGTATGCATTCATTATCATGTATATTAGTCAGCAGTTTAATATTGTCCTCTATTTTAAGGTGAAGAGACTGGAGACTGTTGCAGATGAAATTCATTGAATCTGCCACAAGAAGAAGTAAATTCGCTGGCGTATCAGCATTTATATTAGTAGCCTTTCTTGGCTGGATGGGGGAAGCAACCTCCACTTGGTTGTTTGAGTCTTTCACTATATCCTCAGCCAAAGTGGATGGCTCGGCCAGAGATTCTGCCAACACTTGATAACGGTTTGCTAAAGGTATTGGAGGGGCAGAGCATAGTTCTGTCTCAGTTAGAGAAAAAAAGTCTCCAATTTTAGATTGTTTGGCAACAGGTGGTAAGGCTTCCTCTACATCCCTCCCCCGTTTGGAGGGTCTCATTTCTCTTGCAGCTGGGGCCTCACAAAGTTTATGGACAGCTAAATAGTGGAAATAGTAATGATAGTGATAGCAAAAGCAAAGTCCTTCCACAATTCCAAAACAATCAACACGGTCTAAATTCCCTTTGTGAAAGCCATCCAAGTTCCAGGCTCTGAGGCAGAAACACCGGAGACGCCAACCAATTATCCAATTAAGTGGGAGTTGTTTCACATTCAAGTCCGAAGAAAGCTCACTCACCCATAAGATAAACTTTCATAGTTTGCAAGGGATATAGTCAGAAAGCATCTGAAGAAATGACTTATCGTAGCAGTGTTGAAAAACCTCCCCAGTCTCCGTGACTTTTAACTTTCAAATATTGGCTCCGCCTCCATTATAACTTTGAACAGGGGAGCCTTATACACCATATGCTCCCCGAGCTTAACCTTTCTAATTGGTCAGCGTACATTGAAGGGAAAATCAATGAACTGGGTCTCTCCTTGGAAACCCTGTCCATGATGCCTTTTGCTGCCGCATTTCATCAAATTAAAACCAGGCTGTTAGATTCGGAGCGACAAAATTTATATAGCATAGCTAATAGAACTTGCTCCCCTCTGAATTTTGAGATTCCCCTTCCAATAGGGCCGATAGCCTCATACCTAACATCTCTGCAGGTACCCCAGCAACGCAGAGCGTTTACCCTGGCCAGATGCAATGCTATGCCATCAGCCATCTTATATGGCAGATTTAACAAGGCTTCGCATTTGGCCAGTTATTGCCCATGCAGAAAGAGCTGTGTGGAATCAATTACTCATGTGCTTTTGCACTGTGACTTGTATGTAGATCTAAGGAGCACACATTTACACTCTCTGTTAACCAGTATGGGTGCTTGTTCTGATGCACTCAAGGTGCATAGACTTCTAAGAGATTCCAGTCCGGACACCACGGAGAAGGTGGCCAAGTTTCTTTGTCTGGTCTTAAAGTTGCGCCAAAGGTTCTTTTAGAATTTTTATATATGTGTTTATAACGGGTTTTAACATGCAGAAACTGTTTTTTTAATTTATGCCAATAAAGGCTGACTTGACTTGACTTGACTTGACTTGATCATGTATATTTGTAAATCCCTTATGGCAGGCTAGGAGAGATCCTGGAGCATTAATAGGTACTTGATAAATGGTTCATGCAAGTTAAAGGCCAGCAGGAACCATTATGATCAACACATTTACCTTTCATTAGCACTACATTTGCCAATTTTTGCATCAAGCTCTGTTAGCCAGCAAGGCACTTTTTGTGCTCTTATGGATTTTCATATCCATAAGTCTGAACTCTGTGTTACCAACAGTGGTAGGGTCTTGCGCTTTCTTCTTGAATAGGAGCCAGCTCCAGCCCATGCCAGGAGGCTGACACCCTAAGCAGTTCACCCAAGACAAAGGATTCTTCTTGCCATGAGGTTTCCTTCTGTCAGACATCCGCTGGCTAACCCCCACTCCCCCACTATACATCTGGATAGTTATGCTAACTAGACTGCCTAGCAACTAATGTGCCAGCCATCATATACTTGGCTAAAACCATCAACTAACAATAGGTATGGCCAGGTGAGTCATCGGACCCCAGACTCAGTGTCTGTTTCCTGATGAGATCATGCTCTTGCAATACTGACCATCCCCTGGACCTCCTCCCTTTGTTCACCTTTAACCTATCGCAAGGTCCTAGAGGGACGGACCGCCTAGTAGGAGTGTTAGTGGGTTGTGGTCTGCAAAGCCCGCCCCAAGACCCCCAATAAAAGTCCAAACCGAGAGTCACTCGGCCTCTTGAGCCGTCGCCCTCTATCTAACCTATTGACCCTTCAGTCCAGCTTTCTGTCCCCAACCCTTGCCTCCATCTTTAAACCCCTTTTTCTCTCTCTGGACTCGTGATCCAGGAGAACCACGTGGTCTTGCTGGTTCAAGCCTCGTGGCCCCGTAGCTTTTATACCTTTCTTCCCCCATCCAACTCATCTTGACATCGGACAACGCATCCAAGGTAACGTGCTTTCCCCACCAACGATACCTGCTCATGCACAAGTGCTATTTTCTCTCTTTATTTTATTAGGCCTGTAAGATTGTGTGTGTGATTACGTTTTTGGTATGCTTGATTACATGATCCAGTAAAGAACATTGAACTTGGAATCTGCCTCATGTGCCTCTTTCCTTGAGAACTCCCGGGAGGGGTGGGACCCTGGTATAGTTGGCAAGAACCCGTGTATTTTGCTGATTGCTAAACGTAAATTAAAGCAATTCGGCTAACAGCTCTACATTACATGGATCTTAATCAAACCTGCACCTAATCATTCTCAAGCTACCACAGGAATCTAGGTCCACATCAGCACTCTGAGAACAGTCTTTAATGAGTGATGGGTGGGGGGCAACCCTTGCCTAGTGCTTGCCTTAACAATAATCACTGCCTTGAACCAGGGCTATTTGTCTTTCAATTGATTTACTCACACAGAGCACCCCCTGATTGCATGACCCTGCTGTGTCAGTCAGAGGAGGTCAGTTTATAAGCCTTGTAACCTTAAATGTGTCTCTTTTAGATGATAAAGCCATTTGGTTCAGCCAGCCCTTTTCTGCGCTGCCTCGGTAAAAAAAGAATGAGTATATTCCAGATTTAAAGGCAAAAATAGATTGTATGCCAAGGGTCTCCTAGGGTGACATATCTCCAGGCAAGTGGCACACTGTCTCAAAGTATTTGTCCATTTCTGGCTCAAATAACCTGCCTAAGAAATGGCAGTCTGTGAACTTTTATAACAAGTCATTAGTCTGTTCAAAGAATTGGAACATTCCTTCCAGTTTTACAACTTGCACCTTTTCCTGCTCTTTTTTGTAATATTGATTCTTACTTGACATTCAGTATTTGTGGCAGGTCATCCTTAACCATTGTAATTTATCTTGTAATCACTGAGCACCTCCACATTCCATGCTTGCAACTCAGTAGCGTCCACTTGTTGAGCTGAATGGAAGACTGCAATATTAGGCAAACTCATTGCTGAAATTCCTCAATATGCAGATGTAAATTATGCACCTACTGTAGGGTTGCCAAGTCCGGGTTGGAAAATACCTGGGGACTTTGGGGGTGGAGCCAGGAGAAGGTGGGGTTTGGGGAGGGGAGGGGCCTCAGCATGGTACAATGCCATAGAGTCCACCCTTCAGAGCAGCCATTTTCTCCAGGGGAGCTGATCTCTGTCAGCTGGAGATCAGTTGTAAAAGCAGGAGATCCCCAGGCCGCACCTGGAGGCTGGCAACCTAACCTACTGCTATTAGCTTTAGCTGTCATAAACTTGCCCTGGGTCTATGTGTGTTTACATGTGTGTAGTGCATTTGTACACATGTAAAACATGTTTTTTTGCTTCGTGCTAACGCCCCAAGTTCAAATCCAGCCTCTCATGTTACTAATGACCTTGGGAACACTAGTAAAGGCGGTCTCTGAGCAAGTACAACGGTCAGAGTTTTCCAATTATTTCAGCCCTTTCCCTTTGTGTGCCTATTTAGTGTGAGCAAGTGGCTAAAGTTGGGCAGGAATGAGTTTGAAACACAGTCTCTCTCTCTCAGACTGGAAGTTTGATTGCTATAGGTTAAGCTGGAAACAAGACAAGGAAAATATCTATCATGTCTACTAGTTTACAAATCTAAGGAAAAGAAAAGGAAAATACAACACTAAGCTAAACTTAACAATGCAAAAGATTTACCTCTGACCCCCCCACCAATGTTTGGGGAGCATATGCAGATCCAGACCCCCCCCCTTTATGCAGGGGAATCTGACTCCTAGCATTTGAACAATGTTACCTCATGTTTCAAACCTTTTAACCCTTCCTGCCTTAGCTGACCCAGTTGCAATTTAGGGCACTCCCACATGGAAAGATGAACCCTGATCTCCCACTCAACCCTGGATATATGTCCCACACATCTCAATACCCAGCTCATGCTTTACAACAGCTATCCATCTTGCCCTTCCTGGCAGGTAGAGCAAATGGTTATCTCTTTGAGACACAATTCTGCTCTTTCTGACCTCTTGGCACATTTTGTAGCTATCTTCCCTGGGAACCCTAGAGCCGGCCTGTGCTGGCTAGGTGGGATACAAATCTAAATAAATAAATAAATAAAATAAATCCAAACTGGGGTCCCAGTGAGCCTGCTGATGATCTTCAAAGCCCCTTATTATCTCCGAATCATGATAATGGCAACCTGTTATTCAGAGCTTCTGTTCACTTCCATCATGGTTTGTCCATGAATAATCAATGCTAACCAAGGAAACAGATTGTGTCTCCTTTGGATGTCAGCTCACATCCACCTGAAAGGGAAGTAATGAAATTGGTTATCCTTGTGGGTATGGAGGTATATGCCAAGAAATTTACAGTGTGATCCTAACCAGAGTTAAGCCCAATGTGTATGTCTGAAGTTGTTTTGCCATTTAGTTGGGGTTGTTTGGCCCTCTTCAGCCCTTGTAGTTTTGGGGGAATAATGAGGAGGGTAGAGTTCAATTTGGTGCTAGGTTCTGAGACAATAAGCTATATTTAAGACCTGTTGAACCTAAATTCTTACCCCTCCCAGATCTAGCATAACTCTCTTAAGTGCACTGAAGTCAGTGGGCTTAGGTTATAACTTTGTGTAGAACTGCATTAGTAAAAAAGAAAACCACTCAGCCAATTTAGGTGGGCAGCATACCAGTTAACATTTATATATGGTAGTATTCCAAAGTTCACAGGTTTTGTTTCCTTATTGTTGACCTTTCTTTTAAAAAAATTTAAAATTATTTTCTCAGAAAAAAGGTGGGGTACAAAAGGGAAAAAGGCATGGGAGAAAATATAATTCGTCAGGTTTGTCAATACTATGAGTTATTATGTACAACAAGTAAGATCAGATGTATTACCAAATATCTATATACTAATAGCGAAGTTGCCCCCTGTGTGTGGATATTAAATCCGTGCGGGGGGCACCTGGGGGGGCAGGGAGATTTCTTTGTACACTTGGGGGGCTCCCCAGGTGTGCACAAAAATCCTAAAAGTTACAAAAACTTTTGGGGGATATTTAAATCCCCCCAAAAGTAAAAGCGTTCCCTGCGCATGCGCAGGGAATGCTCTGGTCATTGAGGGGGAGGTTCGGCGGATCTGGCAGCTGTGAGCCACTCAGGCCTCGCCATTGCTGGTGGGGGGGAAGGGAGAAGGTTTGGCGGGCCGCCATCACTTGCACTGGGAAGGGGAGGAGGAGCGGCAGGGCTCACCGCTGCTTGCACTGGGGGTGGGTGGGTGGGAGGTGGAGTGGCAGGGCTTGCACTGGGGGGTGGGAGGTGGAGCAGCAGGGCTCGCTGCCACTTGCACTGGGGGTGGGTGGGAGGTGGAGCAGTGGAGCTTGTCGTCGCTTGCACTGGGGGGTGGGAGGTGGAGGGCGGGGCTTGCCATTGCCACAGCTTGCACTGGGGAGGGGGTGGGAGGAGGACTGGTGGGGCTCGCCACTGCCTTCACTGTAGGAGGAGCGGCGGGGCTCGCTGCCACCTCCGCCACTTGCACTGGAGAGGGGTGTGTGGGAGGAGGAGCGGCAGGGCTCGCCGCCACCACTGCTTACACGGGGGGAGAAGGACTGGGATACTCTCCCCCCCCGTGAGTATTGCGGGTCCCCCTTCTTGTATTACATATTTCAAATATAAAAGCAGACATGAAGACATCAATATTACAGAACTTTGGGATAGGTTCTCTCTTGAAAGAATGAACAACAACTTTCCTAAGGTTAGTGGTGATCTATTAATATTAAAAGAAATCACATCTAACAATCGAATGAGCTTCTATGCTAAAATTGAATCGTTATAAAAACCTTAATATTGTCTTAATTGTTTATCTAAATCTAAATTTTATTCTTACTAATTATTTAATTACTAGTGGAATACAGAATCAAGTATTGGAACGAATCAATATCTTCATCACCTTTAATATGATATTCAGGTTATTCCAGAACTTAATCTAAAAAAAATTAATTATTCCTGTAGTATGAGTAATAGGCTTGCCATTTCTGTTGAAATTCCTTCAATGGTCCTTACTAGTGAGTTTTATGAGCTCCACTCCCATGGCAAAAGTTTTTGTTTTTCTCTTTACATTCCTATCAGGTCTTGAATACTGTCCACCATTACATACATAAGCAATTTAAAAATGGTTAGCACCATGTTTGCTCTGCATGGTACACATTTTTAAATATGGGCATGTGTGCCAGCACTAAAACACATGAAGGCTAGCATTTGATAGTTAGCAGTCAGGACTACTGTGAGCATGATTCAGGCTCAGGTGGCTGCCTCAAGAGGCAGATCTTGGGTGCCACTAAAGGACAGCAAATTGTGATTTTTAAAACTATGAAATTTTATTTATCCAGGAGAGGCATTACTTGGCATTTCTTCCTCAGGTGACAAAATGTCTTGGGCCGGTTTGACTGACTGAGATGTATAGCAAGTATGGACTCTAACCTTGCCATGAAATTGCCAGGCTTGGAGTCCTTGGGGAGTACTGTTCAATTTATCTCTACAGTCCCTAGACCAGTCATACAAAAAGAAATACACCTTTACAATATTCTGAGATTTTAAAATACATCAATAAAACATTAAAAACAGATTAACATTTAATCTAATATCTATCTGCGATAACTACCTAACTACCATAGAATTTCCGTAATCTGAGTATCGCCATACAGAAACTGGCTACTTGGTGGGTAATCTTGGGATTTTTATCAGATAGAAGAAACTCAAGTCTAGCTTTTTCAGAAAGGCCCAGAATTTCTTCAGTCAACGGAATAATGATCATATTACGTGCAACCTTATAATACAGGCATCTTAAAAACATGTGCTCTGTTGTCTCAACCTCCCTTAATGGGCAGGTAGAAAGCCTTTCTGTGAAAGGGATATTCTTGTATTTTCCTTCAAGTACAGCAGAAGGGAGGGCAGAGCAAAGTAAACATGCTTTTTACTTTGGATGAAGCCTTGAGCTCACGATGAGAGACTTTTTGCAGCATTCAGTAGTGAAAAATTGGAATAAATATTTGGGTATTTAGCAACCCTGAGCTTGAAAGAATTTTTAGAACTCCCTGAAGAAGACCTGGAAACAGGAGGATATCTGGACCTCTGTTGGAGGAGGAAGAATAACAAATACTTTTTTGGACTTAAAGGAGTCCTCCTTCAAAAACACCTTTGTACTATTTAGGAGGACTGGAATTTATTGAGGGGTTGTGCAATATCTGCTGTTATATGTCATATTTTTGGATGGTATTTTGGGATTTATACTTTTTGGGCGTGATAATTAATGTGATAGCAAATTATTTAAAAAGAGTAAATTATTTATAAAAAGAATATATATATATATATATATATATATATATATATATATATATATGTATGTATGTATGTATGTATGTATGTATGTATGTATGTATGTATATATAATATTTAAAAATTTAAAAAAATATTTTTGTGATATTTTGTTAATGGTCTTTAGGACCCATGGCCTGCAGGACTACCCCAAGATATTTAAAGCTATTAATTTGTTCAATGCAATGGCCATTTATCGACCAGGACCAAATCTTTGGTCTGCACCCAAAAGCAACAGTCTTGGTTTTCTGGTAGTTGGTTGTAAGAGACTCAGTTTCACAGTATGAGGAGAGCTTCCCAAGAAGCTCTCCTCAATCCTACAGCGGTTCTGGAGAGTAACACTGTGTCACCTGCATATAATAACACTGGTACCGTCCTATTGGCAAGTCTAGGGGGATGGAGTTCTGGAGTGTTAAGCCAGCTAGACAGGTTGTTTATATAAAAAATAAACAATGCTGGTGCTAACAGGCAGCCTTGCCTGACACCTCCGAAGGACTGAATGGTGGGAAGATCTGTGAAGTTCCGCATCTCCTGCCTAAACAGGAGAATTGACAGAGCTGGGACAGATTCAGAGATAAGGCAGTGGTATTCTATTATGTGACAGCACCAGGAATGTGAACATTGGCCTGCTTTAAAAGAACCTGCCAGGTTTGATTGTTAAAGTTGATTTGAACTGATTTATACAATTTGCTAAATAAGTATATGTGGGAGTATGTGTTGATGTGATTTTTTTTCTTGTCACTCTGGAAGTGAAGAGTTTTTCTTTACTACCACAATCCTTCCCTCCTCCATAATATTTTTATGGCCTATCTATTTATGAGTCCAGCTGTATGATCGCTCTCCCCCTCCCTTTACCCATAATGCCTGCAGGTTCCCTTCATTGCTAACTGAAATTCACATAACTAAATCAGTTGTAATTCATATCCTTAATTTGTCTGACTCTGGGTTGTGTGTGAACACACTTACTGCAGATTAAGAGTATCCTGTTTTGATTTAGTTTAATAGTCTGAAGGAATTGCTTGTAATTAACTTGAAAGGGATTCTTCATTGAAGCTGCTGGGTTCAGGCAGTCTTTGCTGTTTTCTCTGGCTGTACAGCTCTGAAAATGTTTAGATGCTGTTTAAGATCCTAACAAAGAACCTTCTCTTCCCTATGTGTGGGGTAATGACTGTGGGTTTGTTTGGATACCTATGAAGTACAAGCCTATAGTGCCTATATTTGTGCAACCAGAAAATCTAAATGCTTTATTCAAAATAATTATGGCAACAAGGAATCAATATTCTGTTTGTTGAAGTAAGCTGTTAGCAATGGTTAAAAAAATATTTATTTAAGTATTTATTTAAAAGAGGAACAAGGCAGCATTATTCATTATTTTATTTTTATTTTATTATGTTTATAGCCCAGCTTTATCACAGAGAGTTGGCAGCTAGCGTAAGTAAATGTTTCAAGGTTTTAGTTTTGACCTTTAAAGCCCTATGCGGTCTGGGACCAACATACACTCAAAACATACGTCTCTCCTGGTATGTCCCCAGAAGAGCATTGCGCTTGATGGACCAAGATCTGCTGGTGGCCCCCCAGACCAAGGATGTCCACCTAGCCCTGACTACCTTGCTGGCTCCATCCTGGTGGAACACTCTCTGTGCTGAGATCTGGGCCCTGCAGGACTTAATGCAGTTCCACAGAGCCTGCAAAATGGAAATGTTCCACCAGGCCTATGGCTGAGGCTGTGGAGACCTATTTATTTTGCCCCCCTCCCCGCATTGTTCTCTGTATTGCTTACTCTGCTTGTTATGTACAGTCTATTTGTCCTTCATCTGCCCCATCAACACTAACTGTCATCCATCTGCACACATGTGAGGACCAGTAGGGGACCAGTTAGACATGAAATAATTGGCTGACACCATCAATTGTTATTGTTGTTATTTATTGATGTTTTAAGAAGAAGAAGAGATTGGATTTATACCCCACCCTTCACTACCTGAAGGAGTCTCAGAGCAGTTTACAATCTCCTTTCCCTTCCCCTCTCCACAACAGACACCCTGTGAGGTAGATGGGGCTGAGAGAGCTTTCTCGAGAACTGTCCTTGAGAGAACAGCTCTGAAAGAACTCATGACTGACCCAAGGTCACTCCAGCAGCTGCATGTGGAGGAGTGTTTTACTTTTATTTAATACTTAGTTTGTAGTTTTAGAAGTTGGATTGTGTACCTATTATCTGTTGTAACCTGCCTGAGCCTGCTTGTGGGGTAGGGTGGGCTAGAAGCCCAATGAAATAACAACAACGACAATGATGACGATGATGATGATGTGATCAATAGACATCTAGGACTATTGAAATCCAGGACTTTTATTGTAGAAAAATCTCATCAGGAACTCATCAGCATAATATGCCACACCCAACAGCAGAAACTCATTAGCATATTAGGCCACAACCCTGACAGCACAGCTCCCTCCCAGGATCAGCTTCCCCAGGTGCCCTGTGGCTAGCAGGGCGCATGGGTAACCTGAGGGAAGGAAGGCAGTTTCTGGATGTTTCCCATGTCAGCTTGGCTTCCCCAGGCACCCCGTGGCTTGCGAAGCGCCTGGGACACCCGGGGGTGGGGGTGGGGGGAGGCTGTAGGCATGGCCAACTTGGAAGCCAGCTGGAACTCCGTTCCTGTGTGTTCCTGCCCAAAAATAGCCCTGTTGAAATCTAAAATGGTATTACATTAGTAGAATATAATGCATTGGCAGCAGGGTTACACATATAGTATAGTATAGGACTGTGATGCTGGAAAGGGGTTTAACCATCACCCCCCCAGTACCATTTTCATGACCTCAGGTGTCCTCCCAGTTTGTAATCTGAGAGAAAATAGTCTATAGTGTGTCTGTATTGATTTCCAAAAAGACGATTAAGGTTGCAAAATGACATAGGGGAAAGTGTTAGACCTTTGTTCCCCCTGGCTTGTAGAGCCTATTCATATCTGCTATTTGTAGTTTTAAAAAATACCAAGGGATTTATTCACAGATCACTTGTTTTCATGTCTAGTTAAACCCTAAGATCTTAAGGATAAAGTTTAAGCCTCCAATCCATTGCTAGAAAACAAAATCTGGCAGTACATCAGTGGTCCTCTCCTGCTTCCAGGCCATTCCATTATAAGGCCTTCATTCAGAGAAAGACTGTGCTTCCTTCCAATAATCAGGGCCAAATCATACATTATCTGGGAGATAAGATATTTCAGTCTTTTCTTTAATTTTTAAAAGCAGCTAGAGTATAATTGGGATTAGGACCATGGTGCTGACGATAGGGGAAGTAGGAATTTGATCTTCCCTCCTCATTCTGATTACCCAGCAGAAACCACCCCCTCTGAATTGCAATAGTCGAAAAGAAAAAAGGCTGGATCCTATTACTATAATCTGAGGCATCCAATCACAGTGTTAGGATGTGACAGGATGCAAAGACATTCCCAGAAAATACTCTTCACTGTGAGAGGGTTGAAGAGGAAAGATGTGTTAAAGGATCCCCAGGGACAGGTCTGGTTCACTAAACAGCCTCTTGGGGTGCAAAACTGATGGAGGAGCAGGGATACTTACAACTATGTGATGTGAAGAAATTCAAGGGATAAAATGAATGCCCCAGCTCCTGTCATACCCATTCAGTACTCAGAACCAGGGAAGACTTTATGTCAAAACATAAAACCTGGCAATGCTTCTGATGCTGGAAGCCTCTACAGTCAGGTTTCAAGGCTATAAAATTAGTCAAGGGAGAGATTTTACTGGTGTACTTACCTTCAGAGGGCTTCCTTATTTTGTTAAGATGTCCTTCACTGAACCCCTCCTTTATGAGAAAAAAAATGCTTCTATATGAATATAAAATGTGTGGACAGCTAGGCCATTTCCACTGTCTTCACAGAGCCTCATCAGCATGAGACAATGCTTATTATTCCATACAGGCCCATCTCTTTGATCAGGTTAGATGCTGTATGGATTGAGAGAACCATTTGCAATGCAGTCACCATTTTTAAGATCACCACTGCACTATATGGAATGCTAGACATCTGTGGCATATGGTTTTACCATGCTTCCACCACCATCTATTCCCATCTGATTGTGAGGACATAGTGAATTACTTATTTATTAGTTCCACAACCACTGCTTTTCCCCAGACCAATGATTTTTTTAAGCAGAGTAGATAGGATTGAGATGAACTTCTTACAATAAAATGGAGACAAACTTTGCCTTAGATTGGACTTTGAGTGCTGTAGTGCTTGTTGAAATAAAATGGTGACATCAAAGTTGGGCACTCTGGATAAAGCACTCAGTGAAGTTGCACTTACATGAAACATATGATGAACATTAACATCAGTGCTGGACAATGAAATAAGCTTAATGCAATGACAAGATTTTAGAGTGCTTCAGATCCTCATCCTGGGTACCTTTTATGTAGATCCTAATAGCATTAAAACCAGTGTTCTGTGGCAAATGCCATCCTTGTGGATTATGTTGTTTAGGGAATTACCAAAGAAAGAGTGACTAGATGAAGGAGTAAAAATGGAGGAGTAATAAATAAAAGGAAAAGAAAGAAGGATGAACTAGATTTACAAATTCCTTAGCTTGACAGAAAGCAAGGAGCTAAAATTGGTGTCTACCTGATGTGTAGCAAGGATCCTGAGGCTGCAGCACAATTACTCTTTAAAATACATCGATGTTTATCCTGTAGCAATTTTCTATAATTACTCTGACAGTACCTGACAGCCCCATGTCATCAGCAGAAGGAACAAAGTCA
Organism: Lepidodactylus listeri; assembly: GCA_029233225.1. Taxonomy (NCBI): domain Eukaryota; kingdom Metazoa; phylum Chordata; class Lepidosauria; order Squamata; family Gekkonidae; genus Lepidodactylus; species Lepidodactylus listeri. The sequence goes on from JARCFY010000002.1 coordinate 67,782,395, forward strand.
GAGCCAGCTGATGTGTTGCTGCTTCTGCGCCTTGCTTATTGCTTTCTTTCCCTTCCAAAAAGGTCTTTCTCCAAATTTCCAGTTGTTTTCATGCTTTTTGTCTGAGCTGCAATTTTGATTTTATGAGTTTCTTTCAGCATGTGGATTTAGGATTAGGTTCCAATTTTCAGAAGATTTCAGCATCCCCTAAAGGGGCTGGATTTTCCAGCTCTCCTCACTGCTCATCTAGGTATGGAATGCAATTATCACACAGACGCAGGAGTCAGCTTACTCCAGCCCTTCTAAAAACCATACAGCAAGACATCGTTAAGTATCCACCTTGCCAAGTGTCTGGTCTCCAATAACAATTTATATGGAGTGTGCAACAAGCGGAAAAGCTATGAGCAGTTCCATTCATCCCTATGTCATCCACTTGCATTTTCCAGCACAGATCTAAGTACATTGTTGCATATGGAGCTGACACAGAAGATCAGAGTGATACTAATAGATATTGGACAGACTGAAAAGTCTTTGGTTCATATCCTCACTGGGCTACAAAGTTCACTAGTGAAAGCCAGTGCAGTGTAGTGGTTAGTGTTGGACTGGATCAGCCAGGTTTGAACCTCCAGTTTCCCATGGAAGTTTGCTGGGTTACCTTGGGCCAGTCACAAACTCTTAGCCTCAATATCTCATTGAGTTGTGAGGAAAAAATGGAGGAGAGAAGAATGATGGAAGACACTTTTGGTCTCCACTGGAGAGAAAGGCAGGGTATAAATGTAGCAAACACATAAATATTCCTGTGGCAGTGAATTCCACATGTTAATTCACCCAAAGAGTAATTAACACATGTGTAATGTAGTATGCTCTGTGTAGCAACCAGCCTGCCATGTGCGCCCAGGTAATGGCACCCGCCACATGGCCAGAGCACATGGTCAGGCAGAGAGGGGAGCTTGAATCTGGAGGAACAATAGACATCCGGATTGAAAGCCTCCACCAATGTGGGACCTAGGTTCTCCCTGAGGAGCCAATACAATCAAAGGCTCCTCCAGGGAACCTATGACAAACATGCACATATGTTAAGCCCCTATCAGGTCTTTTGGGTGCGGCCGGAGGTGTGGCTCCGGCCAGCATATAATGAGGGGCCTGGAGCCCTGGAAGCATGCTTGTTCTGACCACCTACTGGGCATGCTGAATCACTCAATAAAGGCTTCATGATTTCACCATTCCTGGTCTCCTGAGTCCAGTACTCTTCAACATGGAATTCACCGCCACAGGAAGTGGAGACAGCTGCAACCATAGGCCATTTCAAGAGGGGATTGGATGAACATATGGAGCAGAGGTCCATCAGTGGCTGTTAGCCACAAAGTATAGATGGAACACTCTGTCTGGGGTAGTGATGCTCTGTATTCTTGATGCTTGGGGGGCTTCTGAAGTTCTGACCCCGCTGTGGGACCTTCTGGTGGCACCTGGGCTTTGGCCACTGTGAGACACAGAGTGTTTGACTGGATGGGCCATTGACCCTATCCAGCATGGCTTGTTTTATATTCTTATAATAAAATGTCCATGGACAAGCCAATAGGACCCCATGCACATTTTGTTGATATTCAGTTAATCATGTGAGAAGAATGGGGCCACATACGTTCATATGTTGTGTGCACATGAACTGGAGCCTGATTTTTTGTGGGCTTCCTGATTTCATGCACAGATCCCTTGTGTGCTTTTTATATGTGCATTAGTTCTTTCACAAGTCATGTTCAATAAGCATAGGGGCAGGAAAGGAGCTAGGAGACATTGCCCTACTTCCCTTCTATACATGTTGATTTTACATCACTGGAAGGTATATACAGTCTCTGAGCTTAACCTAGCTCACAGGGTTATTATGAAGATAAAATGGGATAGTCCCAAATATACCATTTGATCTCCATGAAGGAAGGGAAGAATACAAAGGACCTTTTTAAAAAAGGCTGATAGCTACTGATATATTTTTCTTCTATGAATTAGTGCTTGCATTATCATATAGCAGTGAATTGCAAAGGTTCCTTTGAATTATGCATTAAAAGTTTGGTACCATAGTAGGAGACTTGAACATGCAAAATATAAAGTGCTATCCTAAACAGGGTTATACCTTTCTAACCCACAGACTTCAATGAATTTAGATAGATGCTTAGGATGTCATTATTAGGATATGATGTTCTAGTCATAAGGGACAAGCTCAGCTAAATGGTAGAGCATTTGCTTGCCATGCAGAGGGTCCCAGGTTCAATCCCCAGCATCTTTAGTTAAAAGATCAGGTAGTATGTGATGTGAAAGCCCTCTACCTGAGACTCTGGAGAGCCACTGCCAGTCTGAGTAGACAATACTGACCTTGATAGATCAATGGTCTGACTTAGTATAAAGCAGCTTCATGTGTTAGTCCACAAGGATATTCTTTAGCTTTTCAGATCCAGATCCCAGATTGATTTCTGAATTCTTAAACATTCTTGGCTCTTCTGGTGAAGTCCACAGTCAGAACTGGTGTCAATCCACTTCTCTCTACTGGTGTTGATATATCTAGGCCCGTAGAGAGCAGTTAAACATCTGCCCCTGTTTCCCACTCCATCCCCCACTTTAAATGCATTAAATCTGAGTGTGTGCACTTCACTACACAATGACATGACTATTTGCTATGCCTGTCAAATGTCAGCTGCAGTAGGGTTTTTTTAATGCATTCTATATTCAGTAACACTAATACCTCTGCTAAAGGAAGCTTAAGTGGGCTGGGTAGCTAGAGCTTCATGCAGTGTAGGTAGACCAGCTAAATGAGGGATGGGCAGAGACAGCCTCTGGAATGCAGCTCTCTACATTAGGCTGACCTTCACTTCCATGTCTTTCTCCCACATGGGCACTGAAGTGCAAATGTATCACCTGACCTAGCCTCAGCCTCCATCTCCAAAGTGGTTTGAGATATGACATTTTAACTTCTCTCCTTTTTTCTCCAGAACCACCTTGCCCTGATCTATGGATGAGTTTTCTCTTCCCTACATTCCCTTCTTCTATTATTCATTTGCCATTACCCCTGTCCTTTCACAAATAACATGGTGTTGTTTCTACAGGATCAACTGGAGTTCTAATACTTGGACAACTCTCTGGGTGTCAGTGTGGATTTTAATAGTCTTTTCACCTTTATAAGCTCAGTTAACTGATCTGGGAAATCAGTCATTTTTTTCCTGGTCTTACAGTAACTTTTAAACCAGAGTGATAACTTAAACTGGAGAGTCAGTATAGTGACACAGATGCAGGGATTGGGGGGGGGGGAGTGACAAGTTCAACCCTCACCCACTTGCTTAGTAACCTTCAGCCAGTCATTATCAGCCTCCTGCCTTCCATGAGATACCCTCATGTACTGAGCATTTGGGAGGAATTATAAGGTACCAACAAAAGATTTTTTTTAAGTTGCTTTATTTTAAAACAAGTGTTGACTACTTTTTATTTCAATGGCTAAGTTTTTGAAAGAAGGAAGGAAGGAAGGAAGGAAGGAAGGAAGGAAGGAAGGAAGGAAGGAAGGAAGGAAGGAATCCAAAATCTCTCCTTAGCACAGTACAGTTTCTGCCCATTTTTATTGTGGATAAGCCATATATCTTTCCCAGAACCCAACCAGACCTCAAAATACGGTTGCTTTGAAAATACATCTCTCCAGTCACTACTTCCATTGCACAGTTCTTTTCCCCTCTGTGCCATGCAATTTTTCCTGCCTTTAAAATTTTTCACCTCAGTTTCTTCCCTTGATATTTACAGCCTGACTACATCTGAGCAACATGCATCTGTGTACACAAATAGCATGAGATGTTCAAAAGTACTTGTCATGTCATGTGTGGAAAATAAACAACCTAAGTTCTGCATCTGGCATGTCCTGTGGGAGTGGAGAAAGCCTTGTATGCATGGAAAGGTGATCTATGTTAATTAAATACAATGCAGAAAACTCTATGGACACAACCAAATGAAACCTGCGTTTCACTTGAGGGATGGGCTGCCTGACTAGCTCATTAAATAATAGCAGCAATACAAAGTAGCAAGCACAAGTAGAACCACCTCCTCCTATCTCACAGTATTCTTCCTACCACTTCAGGGAGCATTTCATCTCTTTGTTGCTTTTAACAACATCATTCTTTCCTGTCTATATTCCATCCTGTAGGGACTAGGCTTAGTGTGGAGAGATTTATTGTCAGCACATGAACCAAAGGAACATTTAGATCCAGTGCAGAAGAGCAACTTGAGCAGTATGAAGAATCCACTTTGAACACATGAAAAAAAAATGGGGAGCATAGGAAGTATAAACTGCACCTCCTTCTGTCTTCCCTTATTCGCCATTTGATGTTACTGAGGAAGCCTTGCAAATTTCCAGGAATTCTGGAGCATGTTATGCTAAAGTCATGCGTCACTTTGGCCAGATGTCTCAGACTTCAACATCATGCCATGTGAACTGAGAGTGCATTCCAGAACATCTGCAGCATTTCCTGTGACTGTGGAGTGCACAGTAGTGGCGGTCAAGCAGTTCATTAGTGGGAGTTTGATCATGTCTTCATTTAGAAACCTCTACACCTTTCCAATTAGAAACCTCTAATAAATGTCCAAGGAACCCTAAAATTCTGCAGTCTGAAAATCATGGGGATGCATGGAACTGTGGGATTGTGATCCTTTCTTTTAAACTGGCAATACACAGGCCATTCTTAGTGTTTCCAGCAATAGCAAAATCTCCTCATTCAGAGCTTTAATTCCAGTCATCCCCACAAAGAGTATTTCATCTGTTTTATTTTAATTAATGAATAATGTTAGGGGGTGAGGGACTCACTGATATACCTAAATGAATTCAAACTAAATGAAAATGTGTATTGAAAAATGAAGTAAACTCATTTTAATTTCTGAATAGGAGTGTCAGTCTTCTTGTGAGGAATGCTACGCATGAGCTACAAAGACATGATTTCATTTGTGTATGTGCCAATTAGCTTAAATTAATAAGATAAATCAATTAATAATACAGTTAATATATAGCATCTCTCCAAGTAGAAATATTCATTTTCTCAGGACATGCTGGACATATGCCTTCAGATGCTTGCTTTCTATGCGTGACATATCAAGAACCTTGTGCCTTGTGCGTGTACATACGAATGCTGTTTACACAGAATGAAGAACAGAAGAAAGCCATTCTAAAATCGAATGTATATTCTAGCCAGTGTAGGTCCAGCTGCATTTATTTATTTTTGCATATTTCTATGACTCCTCTTCAGAATCATATTTATTTATTTGTTTGTTTCTTTGTTGGATTTTTACCCCACCCTCCCTGCTAAGGCCAGCTCAGGGCAGTTTACCATGTTTAAAAGTCACAATGTAAAAACAAGCCATTAAAAAGAAGCCATTGTACATAAACAACATAAAAATTAAATGAAAAACAGAAGCAGATGTTTAAAAGCTGTGTTCTTGATGACTCTGGTCAGGCCTGACTCAGGTATAGGTGTGCAGTTAAGAAACCCTTGGCATTTAATTAAGCTTTCCTGTACCAGATCATCTGTCTGCTAGCCACAGGTACACCTCAGTGATGTTATAGGTTTGTTCTGTGTATAGTATATAAATAAATACTATTAGAGAGTCTCTGCTTAGATTCTAAGCTTGTTTTATTAAAGCATACTTATTGCATTCTTAACATAGACTAAATCAACAAAGGATTATACTGTCCATCCATCATTGTTACATAGATTATTAAAGGAGAGCAATTACATGAGCCCGTAAGAATTTCTTACCCCAAAAGTAAGCAGGTTACAGGCAAGGAGCCACTTCTGAGAAGAAGCTCTTGATCATTACAGCTTCCCATGTTAATAGGATTTTAGAATCATTGCCTAACAATAGCTAACTGCCCTACTTGATAAGGGATTACGTTTTTTGCTAACTCAGTATCTTATAACTTCAAACGCTATACAAGGTTATCTTTACTTAAAATAACTTCTTAGAATCTATAAAAAATCTTAGGCTGAGGACAGACTGGCAATGTGGAGCGGGAGGAATGTGGAGGGAACTGCTGCGGGGGAAAAACTCCCGGGGCTGGCCGTTCACACCGGCCAGCGTAGTGCACAGCGGTGCCGATACGGAGCGTTCAGACTGTCGTGGAGCCGGCTCCGCGGCTTGCGTGGCTCCGTTGTGCTGGTGGTGCATATGCACATATGCACACATACGCATGTGCACATGTGCGCACATGCAGAATGGCAAAAGATGGGGACAATGGGCTGGACAGCACCCTCTGGCAGAGCAGGACACCTGCAGTGAGGGAGCTCCCTCCCCCCCTCCTTTTTTTCTATTTGTTTCCTTTAATCTGTGTTTCGTATATGCACACATGCGCATATGCGCAAAACTCAGTTCCGGCGCGTTCACACTGCCGCCTCCGGATGCCTCCCGCTTCTTCCGGTTCAGACTGCTTGGAAGCGGGAGGCATGCGGAAGACGGCCCCTGGACACCGGTTTCTCCCGGTGTCCTGTTAAAGCGGATGGAAAACAGCTTGAAGACGGGTAAGTGCAAAACGGAGCCGATGGACAGATGTGCATGTCTGAACAGGCTCCCTTCTTCCACTTCCGAAGCGGGGCTGTCCCGCTTCACATTGCCAGTCTGTCCTCGGCCTTAGTTCATTCTCACTAAATTTTATCTTAACAAGGTCTATTTAAAAATAATGATTACATATGATTATCTTCTGGCCCTCAACCAATACTCCCATTCTTGAATCATATCTTCAATTCTGTGGAGTTGGACATTCTTGCAGTTCTCAGATGCTTCTGCTCCTGGGCCTCAACGAATTGGATCTATTGGTAATGGGTTAGATGGCTCCACTCTTTGTAAATCCATACAGTAAGTGATCTGGCCTTGGCCGGGATAAAAAATAAATAAATAGAAGAAGAAGAAGAAGAAGAAGAAGAAGAAGAAGAGATTGGATTTATACCCCGCCCTTCACTCACTTAAGAGTCTCAGTTATTATTGGTTATTATTGGTTATTATTAATTATTGGTTGCCACTGTGTATTCTTCTTACTGATCTTCAAGGCTGTTCTGGGTCTCTAGACTCCTTTCATGGCAGGCTTCCTTGAGAGATCAGATTTGTTCTGACTTTGTGTGCCACAACATCTTCAATTATCTTTTTGGGCAAGTCCAGCAACTGTTTTTTCTATATTTCTGGCCATATCTGTAACAGCTGGTAAGGTAAAACCCCTAATTAAAAGCCTGAGTAAAAAGAGGTGCTCTGGCCTGGCACCTAAAAGAGAGTAAAGTAGGTGTCTGGTGAGTTTCCAGGGGGAGGGCATAGCAAAGGTGAGGTGCCACCACAGAAAATGCCCTGTCTTTAGTCACCACCACCTTCCTCTCCTCTGAAAGCAAGGGGCACAGAGAGCAGGGCTTAGCAGGCAGGTCTTAACAGGCAGGCTGGACAGTATGGGAGGAAATGGTCCTTCGAGTACATTTATTTAATATATACATCTTGGCCCTGGCCTGACCTTTACCCGCCAGCCTATATGATCACCCACCCTATTACATCTGAGTTCTGGTCTGATATTTTCAACTGAAGATCCGCCATCTGAATGTTGTGTATGTTGTTTTACTTCTTTTTATGCTTTTAAGATATTGTATATTTGGCCATTTGGCCTGTTGTAAGCCGCCCTGAGCCTGCCTTTGGTGGGGAGGGTGGGATATAAATCCCAATAAATAAATAAATAAATAAATATTTACATTATAGACAAGGGAATAGCAAAAAAGTTCTTCTAGTATCAAGGGTACAAGGAAGCTTGCAGCATAAATACTTGGGGCTTATGACATTCAGGGAGATGATAGCATTGTGATCACAAAGCCATAGAACTAATAAGTTCATGTGACTAGAAAAGAAAGGAACAGAATGCCTGCAGAAGGCTAGGGGCTAACTCTTGTTCAAATGTAGGTCAGGGAAGCAACTTGCTGTTGTGATCCTGCTCTTGCCCATATGTGTTAATTCTTCCACTGGAGAAGTCTGGAATGATCTCTGTGGAATTTGACACCTTGACTTCAGCAATTTCTTTGCACTCCATTTAACACAGCCTTTGCTCTAGTCTTCATGCTCCTTTGCTATGAAAGAACACATTTTAAAAAACCCTGCATATGCTGTTAATAACTTTTCTTTTAAAAAAATTTTCTCTGAACACCTAAGTCTAATGAAGAGTTCGCAGCAAAAAATGGCCCAATAAGACATAGGCTGAGGACAGACCGGGGATCTGGAGCGCAGTGCGAGCGGATGAAAAAGCCCCAGGGCCAACCCGTCCCGTGGCTCCCCGTTCGCACTCGCTGCAGTGCTGCGGGACCCTACTGGGAAGGATGTGGAATGGTGCATCCACACACTGCCGGCTGGCCCCTGGAGCCCCCACTGGCGTGGCGCGTGGATGTTCCAGTGAGGCGTGGCTATTCACATAGCTGCAGCAGCCGGAACAGCGTGTTCACACTTCCGGCACCGCTTCCTGTGTGCCGTAGATGCATCCACAATGGCAGGAAGCAGCAGGGACAAGCATCCGGACAGCTGGAGACCAGATCCAAGGGGTCTCCAGCTGAAGCACACAGACAGCGCCTCACGGATGGGTGAGTGCGCATGGCCGACGGGGGATAGATGTGGCTTTTTGGACAGCCTCTCTTCCTCCGCTTCTGAAATGGAGGCATAGCGGCCCACATTGCCAGTCTGTCCTCAGCCATAGAGTCTCACTTGCTCTGTTTTCTTAGTGTTCAAGAGGAAAGTGGGAGCTCAGGGACTTTGGTTTCCTTGTATTCAGATACAAAGGAATAAAGAGATCTTGATAGCTGCTCTCTCTGGCATGTTGCTCACATGGTGTAGCGAGGGACAATCAGACACACAAGATGTGATGGGTCCTTCACCAGCTAAAGTTACCCGGAGGCTTTTTTCCCCATCAAATTGTTTCAGATTTGGGGCTAGCTTGTTTGCTGCAGAAATGGGTGAGACAAATGCAAACTGAAGGGGCATCATGTTTGACATTGTTAACACAAGCACAGAAAGTTTACAACTGAACTTAAACCTAGAGAGCAAACTGGCAACTAGCTTAAGGCTATTCCATTCATTGTCTTTGATGTATAGCATATTTCTCAAGCTAAGTATGGCCAGGCTTCATCTCTGCAAGTCAAGGAAACCTAGAGTGACATAACAAGAAACTGTTGGGTGAATTGGCAGGCCGGGCTAAGCCAGACCCCCCACTTCTGCTCCCAGAAACAGAATACATAGGAAGTGAAGGGGGGCTTTGGAGAAAGCAAGTTACTAGCAGTTACTAACACAGATTCTGATTTACTAACTAAACCCTTGAGCATGTGATGTAACATGCCTAAAGACATCCAATTGCTTCACCAAACCATGGGTTTATCTGAGTGGAAGTTCCACTTTGGTCCAGCTCAGCATTTGCAGAAGTAAATGTTGATCTAGTAGTGAAAGGCTGCCCTGCATCTGTTTTTGTGCAATCTGGTTACTGTTTGGGTCTCACTAAAATAGCATAGCCCAATATCCTTTGATATATGGTGCTTTACTGCAAAAACAAGGGACTGTAGAACACTGCTTACTGTGGCAGATTCAAAGCAGACAGGAATGCAGAATCCATGATTCAGGCCCCTAGTCCATCTATTTCAAAATCACCCTATACCATTGCCAGGTGCTCATGAAGAAGCCATGGGGAAAACTGTTAATGGGTCAGCCATCCTCATCATGTACTCCCAGATACTCTAGCTGCAATAGCCTTAGTGCATAGGTTTTTAAATTCCCAGGAGGCTGTGAGACACCTGCAGTATTATCATGAAAGATAGGACTATAGGTATGAGCCACTGCTGCTTGAAGACTAAGAGGAACAAGCTGGCAGTCCCTTCTCTTTCTCTCATTCTTTAGAATCCTAAGAAGTAAGATAATCTTGAGTAATCCCTCCTCCATTATGTGTGCTTGTGGAGGAGGGAGTAGACATCAATTCATTCATGCTCCTTTAGCACCTTTGGCTCCAACATGCGGAAAAGGAGCTCAGATGATCCTCTCCCCCAGCATGAAATCAAAGATTGCACCAGAGGTGATATTTGCTTCCTGGTAGAAGTGAAACAATCAAGTATTTCTGGTTAGTGGTGAGTACTGTGTTGGGCCGTGGACCTTGGCAGATGCCCAAGATGTATCACCTCTTGCTGCCAGTCTTGCAGGTAGATCTTGTTGCCAAGCAATAGAGAGGCTGATGGAGATGTGAATAGAACTCCTGCTAAAAATATCTTTAAAATAGTCACCCCAGGATTCTCATGCACAACAGAAAACTAAATATGAGAATCTACACATTAGATGGTAATTGTCACAGGATTAGGTAAGAAACTGTAAACATTACAGCTAAGCAGGGCCTGGATTCATTACATTGCAGCTGCTGGCTGGAGAACATACTCATGGAGGTGCCATGTCAATGATATCTCTGCAGCGAGTGCAACATATCATACAGTTCTTAGATTTCATGTTCATTCTTTATAATAATCACGAATAGATGATTGTGCTTAATTCAATTCTCTCTCCCCCTCTAAATCATAATTATAGAAGATCAGTCTTCCCAACATAGGGTAATGTTTCCTGAGAAGTAAAGGAAGTTAGGAAACCCTTCCTCTGCCCCAGCAAGTTAAGAAATAAGTTGGAGAAATAGTGTTTAGAGCTAGAATATACAATGAACTTACAATGGGGATGCCTCCCCAAACAGTATCCCCGTGATGAGCTCTTTATACGCCCACATATAGCAGTAACATATGGAATGGCTTACTACATAGTAATTTCCTGGCAGCCAGGGATGAGAGCCTAGGGACTTGGAATGTGATGGCAAACATCCACACGGTAAGCTGCTCTAAATGTTACAGCTGGAGGTTGGAGAATGCACCACAGGGATGCCATTTTCAGTGTAACACGCTCCAGTTCTTAGACTTTCGGACTGTTAGATAACAGACACAAATGGATGCATTTCCGTACCCTACTCCCCCATTCCACAAAAACCACAGTTATAGAATATCAGCTGTCTTCATAACATAGTGGTAATGTGTTCTGCAGGTTAATTAATTCTCCTTGGGAAAAATCCTTCCTTTCAATCCCATCCGCTTAATCATGTGTATCAAGGAAACCTGGCTGTGTTTGTGTAGAATTATGATTTGTCTTCTATGCGGTAAGCAAAATCGTGCCACTCAGTGCAATCAGTCATCTGTCAGCAGAAGGCACTGACCATTATGGCTCTCCCCTGGCTTTTGCTGCCCTCAAGCAGTATCTTCTGATCCCAGGAATGTTGATTCTTAGCATTATGGGACTTGCATGGACAAGGAAGGGGGAGAAGTTGCCCTTCCTACCTCTTCTGACAGCAGAGCTCCACAGATGGAAGAGGGGGTGATTTTGCCTCCTTTCACCCTTCACTGCAGCCCATTACTCCATATGAGTCCTGTTACTCCAAGAATCAACTTTTCCAGGGTCAGAAAGGACTGCTGCAGGAGAGGAAAACAGAGAAGATCTGCAAACCTTGGAGATGGCTAGATCCAACTCACTCTTGCTCTGCTCAGATTCAGTGGGAAAGGTTTGAATCTATAAGATTGGAGATGCATATTTCTTTATCATTTTTGCCTTCTGATCAGGTCTCTAACTGCCAAGCATGACATGGTTATTTATTATTCCTTTACTTATTCCGTTGTTTTGATATAAAAAGATCAAAAATACATCAATATAAACAAGAAACTGGTGCAAATATGTCTGCCCTATGTGCAGACATATCTGACATAAATGTCACTTTGTCGGGCTGGGCCATGCATGCTATAAAATATAACACGCACTACCAGAGATATAAACTTTATAAAGGTGATTTCAGATGCCAAATGGTAATTGCAGGTAAATGACAATAGTAGGCTTGATTGAATTATGTGTGATATGCAGAGGGGTAGTAAGTGTGGAGATACCAGCATTGGTAATGAGACAGGAAACCTGGGTCTCAATTTGGCCCAGGAGGATTTAGACTAGGAGGATGCAAAGAATAAATGGACGTAAGTCTGACATTAGAAACCACAGCATTAAAAAAAACCAGTGGGAGAGCATTTAACCTTCCAGGGCATTCAGTTGTTGACCTAAGAGTAACATTTCTCTTACAAAGGAATTTCAAAGGGAGATTAAAAAGAGAGACCGCTGAACTGCAACTGATAATGAAGCTCAAGACAATGCATCCTCCTGGACTGAATTGAGACCTAGGTTTCCTGTCTCATTACCAATGCCTGCTATTGTTATCTGACATTTTAAATCACTCCGCTCTCCAAGTTATAAGGACCAATGGACTCACATTCTAGCTGTATCTGAAGAAGTGAGCAGTGACTCATGAAAGCTCATGCCCTGCCACAAATTTTGTTAGGTGCTACTGGACTCTTGCTCCTTTCTATTAATAAAGATTGCAAGCTGTGCTGTTAGTTTTCTTTCTTTTTTCATCTTTATCTGTATAAATTAGAGAGGGGAATCTCTCCAAGGGAAATAATGTGTTGATTTGAGACTGGGCATAATCCACTCAGTAGTGATAATAATGAAGCAGTTTAAAAAGCAAAGGGGGAGTAAAGAAAGGTAGCCTGCGAGGTGGGAGGGGAGAAAGGGAGATGTGTTGAACTGGAACATATGGAGCCATAGATGTATTTTTAAATACTTAACCATCTATTTCCCATCATTAAACAATGGAATCCAGTCCAAGTGTTCTAATTCCTAAATAGCGTCTTTTTAAAAGAAAATAAAAACAGAGAAATCTAATCTTTAAAAATTTTTCAGAATGAGCCAAAATAATTTCCTTTTAATTCTCCTTTCCCTATATCCCAAAGTGCCCCTTCCTTTTAACACCTGTACACAGGGCTATTTTGGGGCAGGAACGCACAGGAACAGAGTTCTGGCTGGCTTCCGAGTTGGCCAGACCTACAGCCCCCCTCCCCAGGTTCCCCGGGCACCTGGGGAAGCCAAGCCGATCCAGGGAGGGAAGGCAGTTTAAACTGCCTCCCCTGCGGGGCACCTGGGGAAGCTGATCCAGAAACTGCCTTCCTTCCCTCAGGTTCCCCATGCACGCCGCAAGCCACAGGGCACCTGGGAAAGCCGATCCTAGGAGGGAACTGCACTGTCGGGGGGTGTGGCCTAATATGCTAATGAGTTTCTGCTGCTGGGTGTGGCCTATTATGCTAATGAGTTCCTGCTGGGCTTTTTCTACGGAAAAAGCCCTGCATTTACACAAGTATGTGAATGAGAGATTGTGCTGTTTCCACGGAGCTTACACATTGGAGTGGTAGATGTAGTCCAGAATCAGTCATCAGAGCCAGAGGTCTGAGAGCCGGGGATTCTTTCCAAGGTTGCAGGGTTCAGCAACAAGGAGTGGTTGCTACACATGCAGAAGCAGGTCTGGAATGTGCAGAGTTGCTACCGCACTGAGGCCAGTGTGCGAAGTGCTTATCAGGAGGCATAGGTGTAGAGTACCTCCCCAGGTCCTTCCGAGGCCCGGCCACCACTGCTGGAGAGGGAAGGGATGGCGGGGGGGAGAGAGAGGCACCGGCAGCAGCGGCTGGCAGGCCTCAGAAGGGCCCAGGGAGGCGGGGCGGTTTCCGGGAGAGGAGACCATCGCTCCAGTGAGTGCACTTCGCGTGCGCGCTAAGGAGCCCCCGCCCCCCCGGATTTCCAAAAGTCTACGCCCCTGTCAGGAGGTTCTCCCTTCCCAGGGAGTGGAGTCTGCCAAGGCTTACAACTTCTGCTGTTGCCTTTGCAGGAGCTGCACTCTTGCACTCCTTCTTCGCTCCTCCATAGTCAGCCTTTGGTGTGCCCTACTTCTGGGGCATTCAGGAGAACTAGGCGGGGAATCTGGCCTTGGGGTGTCTGCAACTGGGGGTGCTGAGCCAAGCTCAGGATCGGGCTCTCCTGGTGGCTGCACCTCCTGTGCAGCTGCTGGGGACTCTTCCTCCTCAGGTACTGGGAGGGTTCTTCCTCTGTTCTGACCCCCGAAGAAGCTGGGTTGCTCCCTGTCTCTTCCTCATCTGGGGAAGAGTCAGCCTCAGCAGAGCCAGTACCAATGACAGAGATCAAATGTCAAAGAAAACAGCAGGTCACAGTGATCTCAATGTAACTTGTCAGAAGGATCCCCTCTCTCCCCCCTCTGAAGAAGAAGTGTGTGTGCACACAAAAGCTTATACCTGAAATAAAACATAGCTGGTCTTAAAGGAGCCACAGACATTGCTTTCTCTTGCTCTTTTCTGCCCCTTCCCTTCCTCCCAAAGGAGGAGAGCTCAGCCAATGGAGGGAAGAGAGGCTTGGCTCTGGGAGAACCGGGTTTGATTCCCCACTCCTCCACTTGCACCTGCTGAATGACCTTGGGCAAGCCATAGCTCTGTACCAGCTGTTCTCTCAAGGACATTTGTCTCAGAGCTCTCTCAGCCCCACCTACCTCACAGGGTAGGGGAAGGGAAAGGAGTTTGTAAGCCGCTCTGAGACTACAAGTGAAGGGCAGGGTATAAATCCAATCTCTTCTTTTTCTTCCTGTGCAAACAAGAAGAAGCAGGAAGCAGGAGAGGAAGGTGGGTAAAAGTGAGCTGCAGTGCGATGGCAGTAGTAGCCTCAGGGAAGCAGGAGGGAGCCAGTTCCTCGTGGGTCAGATTGAAGCCAAGCAGGGGCCAGATCCAGCCCATGGGCCACTTGTTTAACACCCCTGTTCTAGACCATGGGTTATTTCCAAGACAGCAGAAATAGGTAACCCTGACTTGTCATTAATCCTGTGGTAGTCCACTGCTACCAGCCTCCTTTCCTCCTTCAAAGCAGTTATATCCTTTACTCAGGTGCATTACAAGAATAATGAGGCCCTTTTGATTAAATGTTGCTTACATTTGCAAGCCAAACAGGATGGTGGCTGCTTGTGTCCTACCACCTCATTCAGTACAGTCTGAAGCCTTCCTCTAGCCACACCTCGATGGCTCTTCCTCCCACAGGAAAGGCACTTAGGTGGGAGGCAGGCTCCTTAGGCTTCAGACTTTGCAAAGCAGAGTGGTAGGATATGAGTCAGTAAGAGTAGAACCTTCTACTGATGTCAACAGCCCCATAAAAGGAGTGCAGGGGAAATCCAAAGTACTGGAATTACTCATTCTGATGGAGTTATATTTGCATTTCTTTGGAAGGAAAAGGATCCAATCTTTTCAAATTTTGTGACATAGTACTTTGTTATTGGTCATGTGGCCCACGCCATCTCTAAGCCCTCAAACTTCCACATCCTTAAAAAAGGACCTGAGTTTAACAAACCCAAACTAAGACCAGTGAAGTCCAGGGAATACAGCAGATTTTCACAATGATTAATTAATTAATTAATGTATGGCATTGTGCGTAGAATAGCCAGGAGATCCAAAGACTGTCCAACAACCAGAAGTTCTAGCTCTTTTAGCATTAAGCACCACTAGGTGGTAAGCTAGAGTCGTTTCTTTTCAGGCAAGAGGTGTTTCAGAGGTGGTTTGCCATTGTCTGCCTCTGCATCATGACCCTGGTATTCTTTGGAGGTCGCCCTTCCAAGTACTACTGAAGGTCAACCTTGCTTAGCTTCCAAGAACTGATTAGATTGGGCAAGCCTGGGCTACCCAGGTCATAGTAAGGGTTAATTATCAGAACAGAGTCTTTGTCTCCCTTGCTCTTTCAGCAAATTACCCTTTAATAAAGGTGTCAAGTATTTTAAACCAGTGGTATTTTAAAAGATGGAGCTTAAGAACACCCAGTGCAGAAAGAGAGAGAGGTATCTCATTGCTTACTTTTTTATAATATGCATTAATTTATGCCAATTACACTACTATTGTGAGGAGAGGAAGATACAGTTGAAAAAGAATGACCTGGATAAAGAAACTTTAAATGGACTTTATCATTGCTGGAAATGAGGTGGTTCTTTCTTTCTTTCCTTCCCACTTTTCACCAAAGACTCAAAGTCACTGACAAGTGGGCAAGCACTTGGGGCTCTTTAGCTCGGAGAAACGACGGCTGAGGGGTGACATGATCGAGGTTTATAAGATTATGCATGGGATAGAGCAGGTAGAAAAAAAAGTCCTTTTCTCCCTTTCTCACAATACAAGAACTTGTGGGCACTCCATGAAATTGCTGAGCAGTCGGGTTAGAACAGATAAAAGGAAGCACTTCTTCACCCAAAGAGTGATTAACATGTGGAATTCACCACCACAAGAGGTGACGGCAGCTACAAGCATGGACAGCTTCAGGAGGGAAATAGATAAACATATGGAGCAGAGGTCCATCAGTGGCTATTAGCCACAAAGTATAGATAGGAACTCTCAGTCTGGGGCAAGTGATGCTCAGTATTCTTGGGGCTTGATGGGGGGGGGCAACAGTGGGAGGGCTTCTAGTGTCCTGGTCCCACTGCTGGACCTTTTGAGGGCACCTGGTGTTTTCGGCCACTGTGTGACAGAGTGTTGGACTGGATGGGCCACTGGCCTGAGCCAACACTGGCTTCTCTTATGTTCTTATGTTCCAGCATTTAAATGATAGTTTCTTCACACACAGACACACATCTGCCCTGATTGCCCTCTCCCTTCATCTGGGAGAGGGGTCACCCCTTCCAAATTGTGATGGGTGCTGGATAGAGCCATTTCCTAATGGTTAAGACCTGCTGGGGTAACATCTAAAATATTCCTTTTGTCATGGACTCTGATTTCCTCCAGGCATGCCACTTTAGAACAAGCCCATAGGGTAGACTAATTCACAGTACCCATTATGTGGAGCTTGCAACATCATTACCCAGTACTCTAACCCAGGAAGCAAGAAAAGAGAACAGTAACTGAGCAAATATCATAATCATTTTGTTCTACAAGCATCACTATAGCATTATACATTTTGCTACTGGCTGGGAGAGCTGAGAGAATAACTTGGGTTTTATGCAGTGTTGCATTGCTGAACAGTCTGCATAATTAAGCTCTCTGACAGGCAACCCCATAGTTTAGTAAGTGGAATAGTTGTTTCACAGCACCACATCTGAAGCTGGTGTGAATATTTAGAGAAATAAAAGCATTGTGAAGAAAATGCAGCTGTAGATACAGGCATTGTGAAGAAAAGCATTGTGAAGAAAATGCAGCTGTAGATACAGGAAGTGATTTTACCCGCAGGCAACACAACATTGTGTACTGATAAGGCTGGCCATAAGAAACTGTCAGGCCAGTGGAATCATGCATAAGCCACAACACTGCCTATCACAAATACCTCTTAAACAAGGAGGAAAAAAAGATTTGTATTTCCATGTCTTGCAGTTCTGTGTTTTGCTGCTTTTAAAAATGATTTCTGAAGAATAGACTTTTAAAAAGAAAAACAACAATTGTCTGGACAGTTATATAGTCCAGTGGTATACCCAGGACATAAGAAGAACCCTGCTGGATCAGACCAATGGTCCATCTAGTCCAGCATCATCTCACACAGTGGCCAACCAGTTTCTAAAGGTCCAACAACAGAGCAGAGGCTGAGATCTTGCCTGGATGTTGCCTCCTAGCTCTGGGATTCAGAGGTTAATGCCTCTGAATGTGGAGGTTCCCCTCAGTCACCATGGCTGGTAGTCACTGATAGGCCTATATTCCATGAATCCATCTAAACCCCTTTTAAAGCTGTTTATTCCTGTGGCCAACACTTCATCCTCTGGCAGCAAATTCCACACTTTAATCACTCTCTGTGTAAAGTAGTATTTCCTTTTGTCTGTCCTGAACCTACTGCCCATCAGCTTCCTTGGATGCCCTTGAGTTCTGGCATTTTGAAAGAGGGAGAAAAAAATTTCTTTGGCAATTTGCTCCACCCCATGCATAATTTTATTAACCCCTATCATGTCCCTTCTTAGTCATCTCTTTTCTAAACTGAAGAGACCCAGAGTCTTCAGCCTTTCCTCATAGGGAAGGTGCTCAAACCCCCTAATCATCTCCATCACTCTCCTCTGTACTTTTTCCAACACTGCAATGTCTTTTTTGAGATACAGTGACCAGAACTGTACACAGTATTCCAAATGGGGCTGCTCCATAGATCTATACAGGGGCATTACAATATCAGCTGTTTTATTTTCAATCCCTTTCCTAATAATCCCTGATGTAGAGTTTGCCTTTTTCACTGCTACAACACACTGGGTTGACACTAGGTGTGTGCAAAAAAAAAAAAAAAAGGCATTTTTTTGGTTCAAGTCTATTTGACACCCGCCCCCCTTTGGTATTTCCAAAAAATCTTGGATCCCAAAGCCAGTATGGTATTTAAATCTGGGATTTTTCAGAAATTGTGATTTGGGGGGGGGGGGGTGTCCATCAGACCTGAGAAGAAATATGCTGATGTCCCCAGGATCGGAATACGGTGGGGAGGTCTCTCTCTGCCACATGCAGACCTGGTTGGGAGGGCTTCTTCTGTAGTGTGGTTTAAACTGTACCATAGAAGAAGCTGTCCCCAGGATTGGCATGTGGCTGAGAGGTCTCTCCCCATGCATTCAAACCTGGCTTCCTCTCTGTACGCTCTCGTCTCCCCAGATAGACAGAGAAACACGAATTGCCCACCTGCCAGCCTGCCTTCTCTGGGCTCTGCTCTGGGTGTTGGCTGGGACTCCTCCAGGCCCAGGGGGATGGGCTCCCACCCCCTCCGCAGCCCTACACTCTTTCCTGGGGGCCAATTGGTCAATGGACTGTCCTCTGCCTGATGCCTCTCTCTGTCCCCAGGCAAGGACGGGCAACAGCAGGATGGAGCAAGATGGAGAAGGCACCCAAGAGAGCGAGCGAGGAGCCGTCCTCGTCTCAGGCTCCAAGGAGCTATGGAAGGAGGGTGGCGAGGGCCTCCAGAAAATCCCTCAATGGCCCTGTAGGCAGGCAGTGTCAGCCCGTCCAACGCCTCACCTTAGCATGTGTGGGGCACAGAGGGGGTAAGAAAAGAGCATGTGCCTGCAAAGAATATTGCCCCCCCCCCGTGAAGGAACCCGCTTACTGGCTTCTCTCCTAGGAAGGAGAGTCCTGCCTCTGTATTCCACTTGGGATGCTCACGCCGCCACCAGCTCCAGTGAGTTGGGGGGGGGGCTGGGGTGGATAGGGAGACAGAGGGCCTTGGGAGGAAGTTGGGGGGCTGGGCCCTGTGAGGTCCCACTGTAGCTATGGACCTGGCAGAGCATCACAAGAGAGGTGATCTTGTAAGTATGTGGGTCCAAAGCTATTACAGGTTTTGTTGGTGGTAACCAATACCTTGAACTGAAGCTGGTCACTAGTCAGTAACTCATGGAGTCACTACAGAATGGATCTCCTAATTATGCGAAGCCAGCCATCATGATGAATACCCAGTTGGCATTCAGCTCACCCTGCACCCTATCAGAGTAACATCTTGTGAACTGATGGGATTAGCTGGACCAAAATGTCATTTTTAATCCTTGAAGTTCAAGACCTAGGAACTGCTTCACACATGCATATGCTTCTCTTAATGACTGTACCATCAAGGGATAGTTTATCTGTGAGAATGAGTGGTCCCATATATGACAGATAGAGTATATCTTCTCAAATGCAATGATTTTTAGTGGAATCAGTTCAGATGTTCACCAGCCATTCATCAACTGACGTAAACCTAAATGTGAACCAGCCCTAAGAAAGGATTCTTTCTCTCTCCTTACATTTCTGTACCTTCATACAGAGTCAGACTGAGGGAATTAAACATGGTGTGGTTCTGTGTCCAAGTGCCATAGACAGTCCATGTGAAAGTGAGGGGAGCCTTAAACATACCAGACATAGCAAACGAAGATGAACCTTTATCACTTCAGGGGAAAACAAATACATTTATGTCAAACTATAATGCTAATTAAGCCTATCCAGGGACGCTAATGTTATGCTTTGGTTTTTTATATCACTTGTCCCACCCACCCACCCCAGCCTCTGAAGGCAAGGAACAAATAAAAAAGTACTTTGAAGGAAAAGCTGTTCCTGCCGTTTCTGCCTAAGGACCTGACTATGTGTGCATCATTACAAAAACCAGACAAGTGCTTGCATTTAATTTTTAATTGGGGATGGGGAGAGAATGCCAAATGATTAGTTACTGTTAATTAAGGAATTAAAAGGCTTTGTTTTTGAAGTGTCGATAAGCACATATTTGTTGCATTTGGCTTGGGTAGCAGGAACATGGGAGAAAATGAAGCTATATAAAGCAAACCGTAAGAGTATCTTCTCTCAGGTTGGAACCACAAGTTCAGCAGGGATCCAAGTCTTCACTGAACAGGTGTGAAATGCTAGGGGTTAGGTTGGGAGTACTTAAACCTTCCCTGCTTTTCCTTTCAATGCCTTCTCCTCTTCCAAAGATTAAACTGTCTCCTCCCACTCACCAGTTCTGCTCCAGATTGCACCCTCCCCATGCCAGTTTGCAGCTCTTGGGCAGAAAGCCAGGTTCCTAAATCATGTTGTTCCTAAATCACATGTCTCTAAATCATGTTGTTCCACTCTCACACAGGGTATAATTGGACCAAGGACTGCACTGAGATAGTATGTGATTAAACTGAAATATTTAACCAGATCCAATAAGAGAACACAATTCTATCTAAATCAGAAGACCCTTGGGAAATGAACAACAAAAAGGCTATTTCCAAGTTTCTGAGAAGGAGTACGTCTCATTCTTCTGGGCCAAAGTCAATCTACAGTTTAGAGATTTTAATGCAATTTCCACAAGGCAGCTTATCCCTCTTTTCCATAATGCAATGATCATGTCAGTTTCTGGACAAAGCTGCACTGCGTCATCCATTTTGATTTCATCTTACCATTCCTATGCCCTGTATTGACTCATGCTGAATGCATAACTGAAAACCTATTTTGCAGACCACAAAAGAAAATTCAGCCCCACACCACTGTGATTAAAAGAGGATAGTGGTTTCTGCTTTTGAAATCAGTGGGTTGTATCCTTTCCTACTACCAACTAGCCTTGAAGCCCCAGGCAAGGACTTTGCCTGAACTTCTGGCTCCTTCCAGTTTAGAGTTGCCAGGACCCCCATAGCCACTGGCAGGGGATAGGGGAGTAGGGTTTCCAGGCTGGGAAAGTCCCGGAGGTTTGGGGGTGGAGCCTGGGGAGGACAGGGACCTCAGTGGGGTACAGTGCCATAGAGTTCACCCTCCAAAGCACCCATTTTCTCCAGGGGAACTGATCTCTGCAGTCTGGAGATGAGCTCTAATTCTGGGGGATCCTCAGGTCCCACCTGGAGGCTGGAATCCCTATTCCTGTTCATCTATCATTTTTCTGTTCCGAGAAGTGGTGTCCACAGTCTTCTTTACCCTGGAAAATAAGCTGAAGCCACACAATGTCTCTGAAGAAATGACAGTTACTCTTAATTAGTATTCACAAAGGACAAGCTGTTATATTCCCATGTCAATGGCTGAGACACTGATTTGAGTCATGTACATAATAACCAAGTGCTTATTATTTCTTAACAATCCACTTTATTCCATCTTCAATCATGTATGCAAAATGACTTCAGAAGTAGATTTCCACTGGGGGGAAAAAGGGAAATGTTTTCAGGAAGAATAAGGATGCTATGTCCAGATTCCGGTTTTCCTCACATAAAGAATCAATATACTTTGAGCCTCCCCACCAGAATTAACCAGATTGCATCCTGTATCCCTTTGTAGTGTATATGTATGCATATTAGGGTTGCCAAACTCCAGGTGAAGCCTGGAGATCTCTTGGAATTATGAGACATCTCCAGACTACAAGATTGGTTCCGCTGGAGAAAATAGCTGTTTTGAAGAATGGATTTTATGGCATTATCCCCAGCTAAGGTCCCTCCCCTCCCCAAACTCTGCCTGACCCAGGCTTCACCTCCAAATCTACAGGAATTTCCTAACCTGGATTTGACAACCCTATCTATAGTACATTAGTTTGCACTCTGAATCAACATCAGTTCTGTGCAGAAGTGGCATCTATAAACATTTCATAGATAAAGGAATGTACAGATTGATTGCATGTGGCTAGTCACACATAAACAATAATGGCCCCACTTGGCCTCACCCACATTCACCCAGTTCAGCAGGGTCTGGCTGAGTATTGCAATGCAGAGGGATATGCAACAATTGTCCATGCTAGACTTGCCAACTAGCCAGGAGAAAAATCCCTTTAATAGAGGCTTAGTGGGAAGTTGTTTACCAGGTGATGCTATTTTGCCTCAGTGCTATGAGAAGCTTCAGCAACATTAAGACTCTGTTAAAGGGACCAGGACATTTTTCTCCAGGCCAGTTAGCAATCCAGGTGTGTGCAGATTTCTGCCTCGGAATGTAGAAAAAGGTAATTAGATACCAAAGGTGCAGGGGTGAAATTCTCCTGTTCATTATCATTAAGCAGTTTGGTAAAAGGCCCCTGTCCTCCTTTGCAGTGGTCACTTCAGCATAATGTTGCCAACCTCCCGATGGGGCCTGGATAGCTCCTAGAATTACAGTTGATCTCCAGACTACAGCAATCAGCTCCCATGTAGAAAATGGCTGCTTTGGAGGGTTGCACTCTATGGCATTATGCCCTGCTGAAGTCCCTCCCCTCCCCATATCCCACCCTTCTTAGGGTCCACCACTAAAATGTCCAAGAATTTCCCAGCCCAGAGTTGGCAATCCTATCTCAGTGGTATGTGATGCATGACTTTTTGACACGCAGGGCTATCATATTTATTGTTAACATCCTTAACTGTACTCATTTGAAGATTAATCTGTTTCCTGACCCCATACAGCCTGGCATATTTCCTTCTCACAGAACACTAGAGAAAGGGGCAGGCTCCGGGAGAGAGGAAATGAGCATACTGAAAAGCAGATCAGGTTCCTGTACCTTTAAGACATTGTACAGAAGAGGAAATGCTAGTTTTGTAGTTGCCATTTCTCATGCAAAGGTCAGAAAAGTTGTACTTGCTAAAAAAACCCACCCTTTTACAGAATTATTAAAGGAGGCTGGTCTACTATTGAATGTGATGATCCTATGCCCCAGATCCTGTACCTTCCTCCAGCATCATGTGATTTTTGGAGATGGAAAGAGACTAGGCTAGATGGGCCAGGAGACCTCTCTTCTCTTCCTAGATGCAGTTTCACACACACAGCTCTTAAGCCTTCTTTCCCTGGTGAAGGTGTCAGTGTCCATTAATAATACTCTGAGCTCCCACTGCACTGCATATATATTGTTGGTGAGCACAAGCTTGAGCTAATTAGCAAAGTTAATTAGTGCTGTACTGCAAAACACAGAATAGAAGGGAAGGGACGTGCATCTGAGACAGAATGAGAGACGGGGAGACTGGAAGATAAAAGGCCTTTAAAAATAGGAACTGGCTTGTTCTCCCTTATTTATGTGCGACATGGAATTGAATATCAGCAGCCAGAGACAGGCTCCCTACCTGGGGATCTGACGCAGACCTTCAGGGGAAACATCTATTACACAGACAAATCCTTTCGCACTCTCCCGTCTCCATCAAAGAAATGAGCATTCCTGCTGGGAAACCAGAATACTTCATTCCTCTCCATATTAGCTAGCGCACATGCTCAGGATGCTCTTTTCCGGGGATAATTGCTAAAATTATAAGCACCAGGGCACGAGGCTTGCTGAAAAAGATACTCCTTAGCAGTCTCTTCCTAACTGTGTAGGGGGGATACAGTGACTATTGACTCACTTGTTAGTGTGGTAAAGGGCAGTTCTCTGCATTTGCTCAGAGGGATGATTCTTATTACTGCACAAATTCCTAGATTGAGTTCTGGCACTGAAATAAGGAGTGAAGCCCTACCCTTTGCTCCTTTTTATTTCCTACTAAGTCAGTACTGCATGTATAAAGCAAAGAAATTGGCAGGGGAAACCAGTACAAATTAGTGGATGTACGAATCAAAAGACTTGCAGATTAAAATTTATATGTGATGTATATTGACGGCTGATTCTACCAAGTACACAGGACTTCGTAGAAATCGTATTCACTGCTCCTGGTTCTGATATGTTGGCATTTGATCAATGCTTTGTGTAACAGGTAACCCATACCAGACCAAGTATTAGCAAGAATCTGAAGTGCTTTTTTATGCCACACAGACATTGTTAAGGCAGAAGTGCTACTCCCCCCACCCCCCGACTTCTTTAACTGGTGCAAGATTGAGCAGAGGGAACCTTTTCTGTAGGAAGGTGCAATGAAAGGGAAAGCTCTATTAATTAAATATGTACCAGTGTCATGCAGCTGCTAAAGGCACAGCACTCTTATCAGAAAGAAGGTAGCTGGCAGTTCTGTTTCTCAGCTCCTAATCCAGAGAAGATCCCTATGCTTTTATAGTGTGTTCAAGTAGATCTTTGACAGACTCAGATTCTACAGCTGCAAGAGAAACTACATCTCCTGGCTATTAATCAATCCCCTGTGACAAGGTGAAAGGGGTAGAAGTGCTTTTTGGTGGTTTGTGTTGCTGTGGCAATACATCAGTGGTCCCTTGGGCTCCAAAATGGATTGTGGAATGTTCCCTGAAGTGTCTTTGTGGAGGCACTGAATTCAAAGTATCCTTGATAGATTAACACGTATTTAGCACTCAGGGTGGCGTCCTTCTTCCTTCTCATAGCTGGGAGTAGCTCAAATGATGTTTGGTTGCTGCCTGGAGGAGCTGAAGCTACCCGTTTTGATGCTAAGGTAAGTATGTGAGGCTTTCTTATATAGGTTTCAGTGAGCAGAACTCACAGCAGCTTCATCTAAAATTGCTCACACTCTCTTATTCATAAATGTAAAAACTCAAGGATTATTTATTCACTGAGAAAATTTTATTCTTAAACACTAAAAGCATGAGATTCTGAGGAATAGACCCCCTGTATAAGAACCAGTTGTCATGGTGGTTAGAATAGACAAGTGGAGACCCGCAAGAAACTTGCAGGATGGTTATCCCATTCACCTTTGCTTCCTCCCTTTCCCCCCTACTACTCTCACACTCTTTCTCCCTTCTGCCCCCCTTTCTTTCTCTCTCTCCTCCATGTATGTTACTTCCTCTCTCTTTCTGACCTGTCATCATTCTCTTTGTTTTTCTGCCTCCCCACCTCATCACTCTTGCTCTCTCTTTCTGCCTCCCATCTCAAATCCCACCCTCCCCTGGCTCCAACTCTCAAATGTCCAGGAATTTCCCAACCTGGAGTTGGCAACTCTATTTCCTTCCCACCCAACAGCCAACCTACCTTTATCTGTCTTTAGCTTTCCATCTCCACCCCCCTCCCCCGCAGCCTCTACCTAGGAAAATTAGTCTTTCTCCACAGTGGGGACTAAAGCAGCTTACATTATTACTTCCTCCTTGTTGTCTGCACAACAACCCTGTGAGGTTGGTTAGGCTGAAAGTATGTGACTGGTCCAAAATCTCCCAGTCAGCTTCCACTGCAAGATGGGGATCTGAACTTGGGTCTCGCAGATCCCAATCTGAAGCTCTATTACATCACAGTGGCTTTCATAGGGTGGCTGCTGATGAACAGTAGCAAAGCACTGGGCCTAATTAAGTCATGCAAATCAGGTGGTATCAAGTCACACAGAGGGTGCTGCCTGTGAGAGTCTAAGAGATTTCAAACTGCAACCAGAAGTTCTTAACCAGAAGATTCTTTTATTGCCAGTGGATCTTATAGTCATCTACACATCTCAAGTCAGTAATGGAGGGGTGAGGGGGAGAATGGGTACAGTTATACTGTATTCAAAAGGATAATGCAAAGTGAAACCTCCAATCACCACAAAGAGAAAAGTGCACTCAAATATACTGGACATTTCTTCCCAGGCTAAAAGCAGGAAAAATTACAGTTAGCACCTGGAAAAGAGAAGCGGCTGAGAAGCGGAAAAAAGCAACACACTCAAGGTTAGGGAGGCGCAGTGCGATAAGCAGCCAAGAGTGAGAACAGAGGAGACATTCCAACGGAGGGGGTCAGAGGCCCAGAGGAGAGTGGAGAGTGACATGCCACCTCCTGCCCGGGAATGGCAGCAATAGCTGACACTGCCTAGGGATGCCAGCCTCCAGGTGGGACCTGGGGATCCCCTGGAGTTACTGGTCATCTCCAGACTACAGAGATAACTTTCCACGGAGAAAATGGATACTTTGGAGGATGGAGTTTATGGCATTGTATCTGTCCTCTCCAGGCTCCACCCCCAAATCTCCAGGAGATTCCCAGCCTGGATCTGGATCTGCTGCTGGTGGCGGGGGGGTGGGGTACTTGGCAACCCTAGACTGCTGCCAGTAAAAACCTTGCCTTTTTCTGACAAACAGTTAGAACCTCCCCCCTCCCCCGAACATTCTAATCTCCTCACAGTTGATGCCTGGAGCTGATGCCATTTCAAAAGGTATTGGGGGGAATTCAACAGTCCCTGAAGGTTTTTTTATAACTTTTCGGATTTTTCCACAGACCGAGGGGGGGGGGCCTGACTATGTAGGAAAAGCTTTTGGGGGAGAGTGAGCTCTCTATTGGCAGATATAAGCATCCACACAGAACAAAAAAAAAACACCTCTCGGAATTAGAATATAAACTAGAAAGACCTGAGTCCAGATCCTTGCTTAGCCTACTGGATGACCTGTGGACCAGTCATGCTCTCAGCCTAACCTATCTCACAGGGATGTTGCAGAGATAGAGTGAAAAATGACATATGTTGTCTTGAGGGTTTTGGTGGGGGAAGGCTGGGTGATAGGTACGAAGCCATCTTATTTGCTTCCCATTATTATAGTAGTAGAATCAAAACTGCAAGAACTGTTAATGTGCATCAGTGTTATATGGAGATAGCCAGGAAATGAGAAAAGACTCAAAGAAAGTCACAACAAATAACATAACATCAAACCATTAAAGGTGTAATGAACAACCTGATTCAGGCAAACAATACTTGATCATAAATGTCTCTGACAGACATGCAATAACTATTGGCAAAATTTAGGCACAAGAAATAAAGTTGAAATTAATTCCATGGCATAAAACAAAGAAAGGAAAAAGTCAATTTCTCTACTTAGTTTCTCTTCTAACTGAAAACCTTCTGGGCACCTGTGAACAGCTTACTATGAGGCTGCTTCCATGACCCATTTTAAAGACATATTAATTAGAAGACTGCAGCACTTCCTGTGGCCAAACAGCTCCTGCAGGCACCTCGGTTCCACCAAAGATATTATATAGCTGGCCCAGGCATCAGGTTTCTAGCCCTTCTGATGAAGAGTTCACCACTCCAGACTTATTAAACCATCCTCAAAGAGAACCAGGATCCTTTTCATAGCTCCTTCAAGAGGCGTATATGAATATGCCAAAATATCAGGTAGTCCTAAATGGAGTTGTTGTTGTTGTTATTTATTAGACTTATTAATCGGCCCATCCCGACTTGCACCGGGCTCTGGGTGATTTACAACATGACATTAAGCCTTAGAAACAATATAAAAACATCAAATCTTGTAAGATTAATAACATTAAAACCAATTTAAAACAAATTCAAATTCAAGATGGCGTCACTAACAACTATACAATTGAAAAACTGGAGTTCTGAAAGATTTTTGGTCACTTCCTAAATTCTTTTTGGTTTGTTTTATTTTCGGGTGGGGGTGGGCGGTGCCAGCCAATGCTTCCTCTAAGCTGTGGAGTCTTGTGAGCAAAAATTCTACTTTGTGAGCTATTGGCATTAAAGTTGTGAGTGAGCGATCTGGCTACTGCATAAATTAGTTAGCTCTGGAGCCATGCTTCCTAAGCTAAAACAAAAATGTGTGAGCTGGAAGCTAAAAAACGATGAGCTATCTCACTCTGACTCAGCTTAGGGGAAACACTGGTGCCAGCCATGTTGGAAAACCATCACTGTCCCTGGCGGAAAACTTCAGACTTGCAGGCCTTGCAGAACTGCATGAGGTCCCACAGGGTTCTGACCGTAGTAGGCAGAGAGTTCCACTAGGTTCCACCAGGTTGGGGCCAGGACTGAAAAGGCCCTGGCCCTGGTCAGGAACATCCAGACCTCTTTGGAGCTAAGGATCACCAGTAAGTTGTTATCTGTGGAGTGTAATGCTCTTCTGGGGACATAGCAGTGGAGACGGTCTCGTAGATACATTGGTCCCAGACAGCTAATTCTAAATTCTAAATCCATTGGCATTCTAAATCCACTGGCATTCTAAATCTAATACGTGAATTTAGATGGGTGTAACTCTGATTAGGATCACATAGTCTATTAGTCCCTCAGGAACTTTAACCATTTATTTTAATTATGGATTCCCCCCCACCCAGTTTCTTTAAAGGCACTTCTTCATATTAAGTCCTCCAGGCCTTCCTTGATCCTAGACTAGTATGGACCAAATTTAATCTTTTTTCATGTGGGAGCAGAATAACCACAATAACACCAAGTTCATAAAAAGAAAAAAGTAATTATATTTGCAATTAAAGTCATTTATTACAGAAAAAGGGGTAAAATGTGAGCAAAAAACAAAATAAAAGGATGATAGACACTACTGTTTCTAAAATTTAGTCCTCCACAATAGTGAATTGTAGGGTTGCCAGCCTCCAGGTGGGGCCTGGGGATCCCCTGCTTTTACAACTGATCTCCAGCTGACAGAGATCAGCTCCCCTGGAGAAAATGGCTGCTTTGAAGGGTGGCCTCTATGGCATTGTATCCTGCTGAGGCCCCTCCCCTCCCCAAACCCCACCCTCTCCTGGCTTCACCCCCAAAGTCCCCAGGTATCTTCCAACCTGGACTTGGCAACCCTAGTGAATTGAGAAGTTAGCAGAATATCAAAATTGTTAGACGCCACTTTCCTGCATTTTGTCATGTTCTTGAAGCCACTTTTCTTTCTTGAACTAAGCCATATTGTGAGCTCTGCCAGAAAAGCAGCAAAATAGTCCCGTCCCCCTATCCAGCCATTCTCGGAGAATTCTCTCAGAATCCCTAGCCTTCCAGCAAAGGAAGTATCATCAGGTAGTTCTCTTAAGTATCATCAAGTAGTTCTCTTCCTACCTGTGGAAAAACATGAATTTCTTGGCACCGGGAGACTTCTATGTGTTGATGGCTGACATTAATATCCTGATTCAGGTGGCTAGCTGTATTGGTCTGAAGCAACAGAACAAAGTTTGAATCAAGTGGCACCTTTAAGACCAAAAAAATGTAATGCTGGGTATAAGCTTTTGTATGCATGCACACTTCATCAATGAAGTGTGCATGCACATGAAAGCTTATACCCAGAATTAAACTTTGTTGGTCTTAAAGGTGCCACTTGATTCAAACGTTGTTCTATAGCTAAGGAAGCATTGTGTGTTCTCTTGGCTATTCACCATTTACGTATAAAATGCTATCCTCATATAGACTGAACGCTACCTGGGAAAACAGGTTTGACAACTCTCCATCTAGCAGAGATGCCTATATTAGACTAGGCTCTAGTGTTGCCAACTCCAGCTTGGAAAATTGCTGGAGATTTGGGGAAGCTGCCTACTGGCCTAGGAGGGCAGAGTTTGGGGAGGGGAGTAAGCTTAGTGGGGATGCGGTGTCATGGAGTCCATCCACCAAAGCTGCCATTTTCTCCAGGGGTACTGATGTCAATAGTCTGGAAATTAGCCAGAATTCCAAGGGAACTCCCTTGGCAACCGTACTCTAAGAATTGGCAGAATGCAAATTAACATTTCTCTTCCAAAATTGTAATTTTTACACTTTGGCTTGGATCTAATGGAGAATTTCTATGGTCTTTCTTGCCTCCCCACCCCAGTGCAGCCCCAAATGCCTCCTGAACTGTTGTTCCTGGGAAGCTAAAAGAAGAAGGTGAGAAAGTTGATGCCATTAGAAACACTTGGATCAAAGCCACTACCTGTTGGATGATGTGCTTTTCATAGCACTTGGCTCAGACACATTGTGATACATGTCTCAGATTATGAAAGTGAATCATATGTAAACTCTCTGAAGGAGCTGTAAAACGAATACATCTGGCTCAAACATATAGACCATCGAGATGTGTTTGGTTAAATAGTACTGCTAAAACTGTATGTGACAAATACACAGTGTGTTTTGTTGTTGCATTTTAGAGCAGATTGTATGCCAGTTGTGTAAAGACTGAGAGGGATTTTTTTTTTAAAAAAAAATGGTATAACTCACAAACCCTCTTTCTCTTCCTTAGGGAAAAGCCATTTGCCTTTAGAGGGGTGCAGAGTATGCTATATAAAAGAGGTCTTTCCTTCTCCTTCCTTCTAAGAGATCAAACACATATTTTGCCTCAGGCCTGTGCCTCCTCTCTGCAGCTTGTAGGAAGTTTGCCTTTCCCCCTCTAGGCAGTAATAACATGAAGCTTTCCTGAAATGTTTTTAGCCAGAGTTTGACAGGTTTTTAAAGGTGGAAAACAGCAAGCCTAATGCATTCGTTTTGGATGAAGAATTTCTCAAAAGTGGGGCCCTCAGGCAGTCGGTACATGACCATCTTGTAATTAAAAAATCCCAGCCTTCTCAACTTAAATGCCTCAATGTTTCCAACAAAGAATTTACTTCCCACCTCTCCTCAGCATAACTGGCAAATGAAGCATTCAGATGGGTACCTTTGTCCCCCAAATGCTCTATCAGCATATGCTTCTTCGAATGGAATTACACTTTTGCAGGTTTACTGTGGCAGCATTTCTGCAAACAAGCATCCAAATGGAGAGCTGGGAACCTGCCAAGCCTGCGTCTCTGACCACTTTAACTTCACAAGAGTTGTCTGCTTTTTTGCTATTACTTTGGCACCTTTATGCTATTTAAAAAGCACCCCTTGGCAAATGGGAGGCATCATGGCAGCTCTAGGCTATAAATGAAAGATAAACAGAAATGTTAACAAATCCTTCTAGGAGGTGTTTTCTCAGCTGTTGTAAAACTAGTGTAAATCCACAAGAAGGGTTGGTAACACAGAGAAAATTTACATTGGCTGCAGATCTGGTTGTTGCAGGATTATGAATTGCTTGCAGGCCTACATAGCCATAGAGTTTTGCAATTCATACCTTTAATGCCCCTACCCATCTTGGGTGTGAGACGCAGGGCCTGAGGGTTGCCGCTGAGAACTGGGAGGAAGATCCACCAGCAAAGGGGCATGGTGGAGAGAGACCTGTTCTGTATTTGGAAGCTCCCCCCCCCCCCCCCAGATATTCTATCACATTTTTGTATTTATTTATTTATTTATTTATTTTATACCCCACCTTCCCGCGAGCAGGCTCAGGGCGGCTTACAAAAATCGGTAACCAGTACTGTAAAAACCATTACAAAGTTGAAACATCATATTAAAACATCACAGAAATTCTTAAAGTGCTAGTATAGTGATCTTCATCCAGTTCTAAAGATGGAGTACTGTATGATCTTTGACAAGTTCATTGAACTTCAGGCTTGCATGATGGTGTTGCTCACTCTCCAGGCCAGGGCCGACCCATGCAACAGATGTCGATAGTGGTGATGTTGATGGTGTGGTGGCTCCTAATTGAAGGCCTGGCGGAAGAGCTCCATCTTGCAGGCCCTGCAGAACTGTAAAAGGTCCCGCAGGGCCCTGAGCTCCCCTGGGAGCTCATTCCACCAGTAGGAAGCCGCCACCACCAATGTTGTTTGTAGTGTAAGGCTATTTGGGATAAAAGTATGATATAAATAACTGCATAAATAAATCAAAACCAAACACTGAGATTAGGGAGTACTTTTGCACAAGATAGCTTTGTAAAGCTTTTAAATTACTGGTGAACACCATATCTCCCAGGGTCATGAACAGAAAACTTTAATTTTTGCTGAAGATTTAGCTGATTTATGGTGATCTTGTAGGGTTTTCAAGGCAAGAGATGTTCGGAGGTTGCCGTTGCCTGCCTCTGCATAGTGACCTTGGTATTCCTTTGTGGTCTCCTATTTAAATACTGACCAGGGCCAACCCTGCTTAGCTTCTGAGATCTGACAAGATCTGGCTAGCTTGCGCAATCCAGGTCACGGCTAAAGAGAACTACTTGGGTGCGGTCACATGCAGGTTAGCCGCGTGATAGGCACAAATGCCAGGCGGATTTTAAGGACACGATCACACGAGAACATTTGGCAAGCGTCCTGCACCTGTTGGCAACCTGTTGCATCCACCGAAGAAGTGGAGTTTAAAAATACTTGAGAAAGTGCAGTATCAAATGGTTTTGCGATGGGCCGTAGACGGAATTTCCTGTATGATTGCTCCAGCGCGGCAAAGAAAAAAAAAACCCTGATTCCTTCGCTGTTGCATCTGATTACTGCAGAGCAAATAGCCTCGCTCCCCCCTCCCCGGTGTTACCTGGCACGTGTGACCACATTCACTTGCCTGCTTTTTAGTGCATGCATAGTCAGTTTGATCTATTAATGAAATGCTATCAGTTTTACAATCAGTAGTAGATAGATTCATGATGGATGAATACCAAAGGCATATGGAGATATCAAAGTAGTAAGTTTCAACTCAAACACTTCAAATGCCCCCTCCCCTTTTATTAATTAAGTAAAATGTTTTTATGCCCTCTTCCCAACCAATCAGGGTCCACAAGGTAGTGAACATAAAAACATTAAATCATTTAAAAATTTAAATACAGTTAAAATATAAAATTTAATTAAAAACACATAAACAAACAACATTAGAAGGAGGGACAAAAAACATTATTGGTTGTATGCCAGATTAAACAAAAAAAAGTCTTGACCGGCTTGCGAAAGTCACTGTTAGAGGGAGACAGACAAATATCCCTGGGGAAGGAGTTCCAAAGTTTTGATGCCATGATGGAGAAAGCCCTTTTTCTAGTTGCCACCCATTTAGCCTCAGATGGTGGGGACAACTGGAGCAACAGTCGTACAAAGAGGTGGTAGGTCTCAAACTTCCCAGAATCCTGTCTACATCCTCAGACTGCACAAAGTGAAAGGTATCCCACACAATAGGACAAACTGGCACCTGAAACCATCCAGTCCTGTTGCTGCTAATGTAGACTGCATCAGGCTGCAGAAGAGTCCACCTCCTCCAGCTGGCCGGAATCTACTAGGCTCCTGAACACCCAGAAGAGTTCTGCAGGTCTTCAATGTGTGGATACAATGGTGGCAGAAAAGTATTGCTTATTTGCCACTATCCCCACCACAGAGTAAGCTTTCAAATGAGCTCTAGCCCATGCCTTGTCAGGTTCATCCTGAGTGTTTCTCCACCACCACTCTAGCTGTCTCCCCTTTGTTATCATTCTTAGCCCCTCAGTAAACCCAGGGGCTGCCCAGGCTCTTTGACCTGAGAGAGGGCACATAAGTACTATTGTTTCAATTGCCCGGGTCATTTCCCCCTACCACAAGTCAACCAGGTCATTGACAGGAGTGCTGACCATATCAGCAGGAAAATCCCCTAATGCCATCAGAAAACCTATTAGCTCCATCAAGCTATGCCATTTTGGTGTAGTGGTTAAGTGCACGGACTCTAATCTGGGAGAAGTGGGTTTGATTCCCCACTCCTCCACTTGCACCTGCTGGATGACATTGGGCAAGCCATGGCTCTGTACCAGCTGTTCTCTCAAGGACAGTCGTCTCAGAGCTCTCTCAGCCCCACCTACCTCACAGGGTGTCTGTTGTGGGGAGGGGAAGGGAAAAGAAGTTTGTAAGCCGCTCTGAGACTACAAATGAAGGGGGGGGGGATAAATTCAATCTCTTCTTCTTCTTCTTCTGGATCATCCCTAAACTCATCCCGCACTCCATATTACCCCTGTACATCTAAAGCCCAGCCAATAATAATCTGTCCATGACAAGTGGACCATTGTTATCCAAATAGGCAGTCTCTTAATTAGTTGGGGGAATTAGCTTTAAAGGAGACAGAATGAGAGGGGGATAACTGGGATTCTCCATCTATGTATACAAGGATTTTTTTTTCAGAGAACTCTCAAATAAACCAGGCAGGTGTTCAACCGGAAAGGTTTTTTTTATTAAAAAGAGAAAGAATAAAACAAAATGTACACAATAAACACTCATGCAAGAACTAAGAGAAACACAGGGAGAAAAGGGGGAAAGCGATTTTAAGGGAGGGCGATAATTACTGATCTTGAAAAGGTCTACAGAAGCAGCAAAATGACCAGTGTTTCAAGAGAGAGGACAGTCCAACAAAGTAAGGGTGTATGCAGAGGATCCAAGACACACACACACTGCTGGGAAGCAGGGTGCTCCAAATATAGGGCAAAATGTACCCTTGGGGTGGGTGACGCGATGCCTGCAAAACAATAACTTAATGGGCTTTTCTGAGGTGGACAATGGTGTGGGAGAGGTTTGATGACCCTGCAAGTACCAGGCAGGAAAGGCTAATGGGTTAGGTGAATAGAATTAAACACTGATTACATTGCTGCTTAATTAAGGTAAATGGGTGCAGGGGAAGTAAGGTTGGGTGTTAATGGAATTAGTCCATAGGTTTTGGCAGACCCATTGTCCAGTTTGGTGTAGTGGTTAAGTGTGTGGTCTCTGATCTGGGAGAACCAGGTTTGATTTCCCACGCCTCCACTTGCAGCTGCTGGATGACCTTGGGCAAGCCATAGTTCTGTCAGAACTGTTCTTGAAAGAGCAGCTCTCTCAGAGCTCTCTTAGCACCACCTACCTCACAGGGTGTCTGTTGTGGGGAGGGGAAGGGAAAGGAGTTTGTAAGCCGCTCTGAGACTCCCAGTGAAGGGCGGGGTATAAATCCAATCTCTTCTTCTCTTCTCCTTCTTAAATTATGCATCTCTCCGGGGCATGGGGGGTCAGTAGACAGCTGCTCTTACTCACACTTCTAAACTACTTGCCCAGGCTTGTTCCAGACTGGCCTCCATTTTGTTTCACTTTGGGATGGGCAGTGTCCTGCAATTATGAGTCTTGGGGTAATATTTTAAGAAGGGTGTTTCTGGTTATTCTAGCTATAAACTGTTCCTCTGCGAGATGAGGGGTCTGACTGCTAACAGCATCTTCAATCTTTCCACCTTCAGATCATCTTGTCCCTGCTCAGAACAAAACACAAGCTCAAGAGTGTGACTCGCATGGTGTGCGGGGCCTTTTAACAACTAGAGGCAGCAGCAATGGATGGTCAGGATGAGGTGGAAGAGGATAGAAAGTGGTCTAATTGGCTTACAAAGTTGTCTAATCATACAAAGAGAAACAACTGAATTCATTCTGCTGCATCTGAACAGCTCAGTGATCAGCTGGGTCCCTGATCACAACCAGTGAGCAGGATGTGAGCCAAACCAGTAGTTATTCACACATAGACCTCAGTACCTCTAGAAAACGGAACTGAAATCCTTTGTTTCTTTATGTAGTGCATTTTTTACCCTGCCTTTCTTCCTAGGATTTCAAGATGGATTTCCTTCCTCTTATTTTATCCTCACAACAAAATGAGAAAAGAGAGTGGGAGTGACCAGCCAAAACCATCCAGCAAGCTTTGTGGCAGAGCAGTGATTTGTTAGGCAGTCAGATAGTAACAACTGAATTGACTGAGCAATCTGAAATATAGAACCCACCTTGTACCCCTCCTGTAGAATGTTGGACAGCAACTAGTTTGATGGAAGGATTACTTTATTCTGGGGATGAACGCTAGTTAGCCAGTCCCCCCCCCCCCCGAAGTGGAATGCTAGCAGGACGCATTGCTACAGCCATACTTCTCTCTCTCTCTCTCTCTCTCTGTCACACACACACACACACACGTATATGCACACACACATTCACTCTCTAGCTTGCTTCAGAAATGCACTAGGAAGGCCACTAATATTGTTCAGGAGGCAGGATTCAGCTCTTGCAGATTCTTACTCCAGGACTCATTATATGCTGCCTTAAAAAAACTACCTTGGTCTTTCCCCTTGTCTTTTTGGTTCCTTTCTCCCCTGTTGTACTGTTGGTTGTATTTTTTTTAGCTGCATACCTACTCTAGCCTCCCATGCTGATGCAGCATGCCACTGATTAAGCCCTGCTTTGGCTAGTAAATCTGCTTTCCCACGTGCAGCTGCATGACCTCTTGTGTTCCTTACACCAGGAACATCAGTGAATAAGCCTTTCCCCTGGAGCATCTGGTCTTGCAGGGGACTATTATTTGATGCAAGTAAGTTACTGTTTAGATTAATAACTCAGACACCACGCTTGACGCATCAGGCTGGGTGAAAATACACTGCTGCTCTTTTCAAAGCATGTGTCTTACAGCATCCCTGCAGGCATGTACTTCTTTGGCATGACTAGAGCAGACTAGGCCAGGTCCATTGCTTCTGGAACATACAGTTGACTTGAACAAAGTTACTAAATGCATAGTTTTCTTATATGGTCGCTGACCTGGAAATTGATTGGGTCCTCTGCAAATGAAAATCCCTTAGGTAGATGCAATCTTGATAAAAACCCAGGAGAGATGAACTGCTGCGCAGAGAGAAGGGGGAGGGAGACAGAAAGAGAAAGAAAGAGAATATTTGTACAGAGAATGTTGTAAGAGTCACTGATGAGAAACTCAATTTAGTCCCAATCTTAATCAAGAGTAATAAATATTAATACTAACTGCTTACAAGGCTCCATTAGCCTCTGAAGTACTTCACAGTGCTGATTGTGCTGATTAGCCCTCAGCGCAATAGCTTTAACAAGGCAAATGAACAGGATAAAACTTTGATCTCTCTTCTACGGGGAAAAAAGCCTGAAGTGTGTAGACCTTTAAGACATCATGATCCTGATGGTGGCAGCAAGCATTTAGGCTAGATGCCACCAGAATTGATCAGTAGTGGACTCTGTTTCCAAATATCCACCCTCTATCTCACAGTTGGGAAGTTGGGAACTGAACTCCCATTGATCCAACTGTACTCTTCTGAACACAATACACATTTTCTAGTACTTAATAGAGGAAAATTAAGGCTGCAGTCATAAGCGTGCTTATGTAGTAAGTATTGGTAGTATTTCCAAATTAATAGGTTTAGGTTCAGGTTCAGGTTATAGGTGTGAATAGTAATCAAATAGTTTCCATGTGCTCTGTGGTCAAGGAACTGATGGGTATTTCCTTTGAAGGAGACAGGACTAGAGAAATGTATAATAGTCAGCGTGCCTACAAATCATCAGACTGAGCAGGCAAAGCAAGGAAAAAGAAGTGAGCACACTGACTTGCTAGTTGCCCAGCAACAACCAGTTCAACTCCCCCAAACCTAAGCCTGTCTGGAAAACTCTAAAACTGCTTTTCTGGGTCTGGGTGCATCTGAACCCCTCTGGGGCTGTTCTTTGTTGTTTCCCTTGTTTCTCATTGTCCTTCTGTGTTCTTGCTTGTTGTATCAGAAGTACCTACAGGGAAAGAGCAGTATGGGACCAAGAGAACCCTGGTAGGATTCATGTCAGTTGGTATTGTGCTTTTGTAATTGTTCAACTCCTGGATCTTCCTATCTGAACAGGATTTGTATGTTAGCCTTCTTCAGGTCCTATATATGATGGAGCAACATTGCTTTTGGATACTGGTTATGTTTGGGAGCAAATTAAGTCATTTGCTATAGATATATTTGCATTATGACTACACCCCATTTTCAGCATTTTAATGGAACCATTCAGTTCTGTTATGCAAAGTACCTTGCTTTCAAATTCTGCAGCCATATTATAACTACATCGTCTAGGACAGGGGTGGGCAATTGTTTTGGCTCGGGGGCCACTTTGTGGGAGCGGAGGTTAGCAGAGGGCCGCACCTTTTAAAATGATTGCATTCATTAGTTAACTTTGCATTTCAGAAAAGGTATAAATTGTATCATAAAAATCA
Source organism: Lepidodactylus listeri (assembly GCA_029233225.1). Taxonomy (NCBI): domain Eukaryota; kingdom Metazoa; phylum Chordata; class Lepidosauria; order Squamata; family Gekkonidae; genus Lepidodactylus; species Lepidodactylus listeri. The sequence continues at coordinate 67,820,022 of JARCFY010000002.1, forward strand.
ATAAATATGAATTAAATAAAATGATGGTAGTTTTATCCAATTTATTTATTATGCTAATTTCATATCTTCTATAGCTGTAAGCACATTTAATTTTAGAATCAGTTTAATGAGACAAATGTACCCTATCACACCACGTGGCCGACTGTCTTGGTGGGCCGCAAAAACTCTGTGGCGGGCCGCATGTGGCCCCCGGGCTGCAATTTGCCCACCCCTGGTCTAGGACAACTTCATACTCAGAGATGCAATTCACTCCTAGCAGGGAGTTCAGCAGCAGGGCATGTAAAGAGAAAAGAGACCATTGTTCGCCAGCTAGACTACCTTCACTTTAGATATTTCACTTTTAGGGAAGTGAAGCCCCTTAACACTGAGTTGTAAATAAAGATATCTGGAACGTATCACTTTGTCTGGAAGTCTACAGTTCTGTTTGTTTTAATCTCTGCTCCATTTTTCTTTTATTTCCCCTCCCAGTCTGGCATCATCCTTGCTTATTTTGGAACCTTCAATATGTGCAAAGCTAGTATAGAGTCACCATAATCCTTTAATACTATATTGCATCTTCTTTCACTTGGCATCTTAGGAAATGTTGTCCCAAATGTGATGTGCTTGTGTGCAAACTTTCCCATCATGCTATGCTAAGGGTTGGCACAAGGGATGCCAGCCTCCAGGTGGGACCTGGGGATCCCTTGGAATTACAGCTCATCTCCAGACTACAGGGATTCATTCCCCTGGAGAAATGGATGCTTTGGAGGGTGGATTCTATGGCACTGTACCCTACTGAGACGCCTGTCCTCCCCAAGCTCCATCCCCAAATCTCTAGGAATTTCCCAACTTGGATCTGACAACCCAGTTGGCACTCCATCTTAGAACAGTTGCAGTGCTTTATCACAATAAACATACTTAAAGAATTCATGCTACTTGTGCCACTGCCTGAGAGACAGGTGATCAGTCACTCAACAGGTGCAGTATTCCTCTGGAGATTTCTGAATTATGAAACCATTAAATCTATGGACACTGATAGTCCTCAGCTAGCATGATTGCAGCCTCAGACAAAAGAGATAATTGTCCATTTGTCTGGAATATTAACTTCACACGGACAGCTTGTGTAGTGGCAGGTGTGCAGGGCAGCTAAGGAGGACTGGTGTTGACTAGAAGAAACCCCAGAGGGTAGTGAAGCTTTTAAGAGGTACAGGAACTCAAGGGAACAACACATGAAAGTGAAACAGCACTGCCAGAACTGACGCCTGAGGAAAAGCCTTAAGATCTGTGAGTGAGGGATAATCAAATCATGCATATCCACCACCGTTGCAGACAAGTTTATCATGCTTGTGCAGTAGATTTCAAATTTTCTGGAAATATGAACTGAAAAATTGCTTTAAAATCAAGAGGACTTTGGGTCTGATATATGCCTGGAGCTGGAAAATCAATTCCCAAATGTGTGGAGGCTCAGTCAGGACTGGGACTATGGTACATGGGGATAAGGGGCTTAATCCATTCCCTTGCACTGTTTTCCTGGCCTGAAATGGCCTTGGGAAGCTGCTGTTTTCCCCACTGGGGAATCCTACACATACTGATGGCTACATTTAAGTTTATCCATCAGGACAAATCAGGTCAGGGAAAGGGTGCTTAAACCCCTTTCCCCTGTGTGCCACCTTCCCAATCCAGATTGGGCCGCTGCACCCCTGGGAATTAAATTCCCAACACAGAACTCCATGACAATACCTGTTGACAGTCCACATGTCCTCCAGATTTTGTATATTGCCTGCCCCATGATTGTGGGACTAAGTATTTCAGAGCTACTGAGTCCAGAGAGCTGGCTGGGTGGGGTGGAACTTGGAAGTGTACCTTGTGATAAGAGAAGTCAGGGACCAAGAGGACAAACCTTTTGTCATTGTGATTCTGGAGTCAAATTACCTCACGGGCCTGGCTTTGGTAGCAGTTTTGACAGGAGAATAAAATTAGCACCTATTAAGCCAATTTGTGCAAAGAAAATGTGGACTAAAACCAGAGACCTTTTATATCCCCAGGGAAACAAGAACAACTTTCCTTTAGGACAATCTGATAGGGGCATTGGTTTCAAACTAGGCAAGAGTGCCCTGCAGAACACTTGGGGGGGGGGGGGGTATACCAGAGTCCTTGCTTTTGGATGATAGCAGGTAGCTCTGTATTGCCTGTAGTCTGCCTGTTCTCCAAGCGGACTGCTGATATCTAAAGAAAGTAATGTCCCCCTGTACTTGTTCAGTTCCCCTTTCTCGCCTCAGCCTATCAACCCATGTTATCCAGTCGATACATCCTTGTGTCCGGAAATGGCTGATTAGCACTAAAAGTAGAGGCAGCAAGCAGAAAATCTCCCTCGAGAAATTACACAGTGGCAAAGATAAGGTCTAAGGACCCTCAGTGCTCTGAGATAATGTTTTTTTCCTTCTTTTATTGGGTATGTGTGCAGCAGCTGATAGAAGCAAGTACATAATGTTTTTTCCAGAGAAAAGGAGCCCTGAGGCTCAGAGGAAACCATTTCCTCATAACAATGTAAAATTGCTGGAGAATTTTCCATTGATTTAAATGGTTTTAGGGTAGCACCCTTGTTTTCTGAACCCATGCCCTAGATGGTTCCAATAGTTGTGAAAACTCAGCTGATATTTTCCTTATGTTCCTTATGGCAGCTGGGCACAGGAAATTTACAGGTGTGTGCTTGATAGTTTCAGAGTGCCAGTTTTGGAAATAGGACTAACTTATTGAATAATTTAATAGATTGATCCTGTTCCAGGCACTGTGTATCTTTATGGTGAAGTCTGGTGTTCTTGGGATCACTCAGCCTGACTAGTAAAAATGGCTGTGGGAGACTGTGGGATGAATCTCCTCTAGGTCATGAGGCTGATAAACATTTAGAAATGGAAAAGGCTGGTCTTTTTTTCTTTCATGCCATTGGTGCCCTACAAATGGCTAACATTCAATATGTATCAGCAGAACACTTGGTAAAAACTTGCTTAGGCTAGAAAGTAGTAACACTGTTGTATTCTGAATTGGCCCTTATCTCATTTATACTCTGTCTTTCTCCCCAGTGGGGATCCAATGTTGCACACATTGTTCTTTTCACCTTCATTTCATCTTCAAAATAACCCTGTGAGGTAGGTTAGGCTGAAAGCAAGCTTCCATGGTAGAGTGGGGATTTGAGCCTGGGTCTGACATTCTGACCATTACATGCTGGCCTTGGCATGGCCATAGGCACCTGCTTTTGCATGTGAGTCAAAGGGTTCTTGGTGGGCTGTTTTCAATACCAGCTCAGTCCATGATGTTTTGTGGTACACATTTTAAATTTACATAGTATTGTGCTCATTCACATGTTTTATTCAAATTACACTGGTATTTTTGAAAGCTGCTTTGGGTCCTCTTTGGGGAGAAAACTGGGATAAGGAATACTCTAAATAAATAAAAGCATGCGATGTCATAGGTAGGTAGGTAAGAACCAACGGAAAGAAGCTTTATCATAGGAAATGGTGCACTCTGGTGCAGATTGTACTTCTGCCTTTCACATGTGAAGAAATGTCCAGAAAGTATGTACCTATTAGTTGCTACAGTGTTAGAGGAAGTATAAAGCAGGCTCCTATAGTCAGATGGTATGGCTTCAGAAACCCTCTCTATGGCTCAGTCTAATTTCCTTTATATCCTCAGACTTAAACATGTATCAGGGACAGGGTGCAGCTATTCTGCATGTCCAAGTTTACCCCTGAAACATAAGAAGAAATTTAAAAGGAATAAATACTTCTGGGCATAGGCAGACTACATTTTTCTTTCAGCTGTGCAACCATGAGATGGTCCACACCCTTGGGATCATGGAGGGGCAGAACTTCTAAGTCAGAGTGTGGCTTTCAGCAGCCCTGAGTTCCAACATTAGTCTCTTCAGAAACTGGCCTCTCACTTGTCCACTTCATTTTAAGTTTACACCTAAAAATATGAAGTAAAAAAACATGCTTTTGAAATCAGATGAGTACTCATCAGAGAGCTGAGATAGGCTGTTTGAATGAACTCTCCATGACAAAGTTACATCTATTGCTCTGTAATGTGGGAGAGACCCTTAAACCAGCCTCCAGAGTAGAGCTCGCTCTCATCCAGGCAGGGCCTCTTGTGTCTCCCAGGCAACCAGTTTATAATACACTCTCCAAGCAATTGCAAAAGAGGAAGATAAGATAAGGGTCATGTTCTAAAGTGATCAGATGGTGTCCAGCTACCCATTAACTCTAACTGAATGCCTCTACTATTAAATTTTAAATGAGAAGTAGGGAGGGATAATTTCTTTCTTCAGAAGGATTATGAAATGGTCAGCTTAGCAAGTTTAAAGTTAACTAAGTTCCAGTATCCATGTGCATACATCTTGTGCCAGTCCTCAGAAAGCAGTGCATTCCTCTCAGTGTCTGTGCTTGGTTATGCACTGTATAAGGCATGACTATCCAATTATCTATGACCAATGGGGCTGCAAGTGCCTTAGCAAAGAAAATCTCCATGTACCATAGAGTAGGTATCAGTTGGTTTTGCAGATAACTAAAAATTCCATTACATTGGCACCTTAGTTATAGGGATTTTCTCAAAACAGCAGATACTTCTAAGTGCTGATCCAAGGGCATGCGAGCTCTGTATTGAGCTATACTCTGGGGACCCATCTTTTTGACCTAATTTTCAATCACTGCTGCTGCTATTGGAAGAATGTTTGCCAATAGGAATCAAGATGGGATGGGGGAAATCTAGAAATACATTGCTTGTATTTATTTTTAGCTTTAGTTTTATTTTTAGTATTGTAGTTTTTGATTTTTATGAACAGAATTCATACGACCGCTTTAAACAGATGTTTTTAAATGGAGACACAATACAGAAATGCTTTAAATAAATAAAATAGACCCCTTTCTGCCAGTTTTCAGATAGAAGGCCACACATAATTATATTTTTTCACAATAAATGAACAATTGTTACTCTTTGGTTGTTTATGATCCAGAACCTGTTCTTCTTCTTTCTGAAAGGAGACGATATTTTAAAGACATCTGAAGGCTGTGTGATAGAGCTGCCACTGTCCATACTCATTTCTTTTGTTTCCCTGTTGTCTCCAGTCAAATAGGGTGTCAATGTTTTGAAGCACTGCACCAACATGAAGAATTATACCGAGAAAAAGAGTAGTACACACACCATGAACAAAGGTCATGCCACTTTTGACTCTCTGAAAAATGAGTGTCTGTCTGCACTAACTGCCTTGAGTATTCTCTTCTACCATGGACTATGCAAGCCTTCCCCAGATTATGGTGTCATTGCCAGTTCAATGATCCCATGGAGCAGGTTATACAAATACCACAGGCACCTGTTGGATGCTGCCTAAAACATGAATACTGACAAGCAGCACAAATTTCCTGTTCCTTGCTGGTGTATGATTGCATCTAAATCACATGCCAGTTGTGACTTTTACTCTTCTAAATTTTGGCAAATGCTAGTGCAAGATTAGCCCCTCTGCTCACTCCACAGCCAGATATAGTCTGCATCTTGTCATACTCTTTTCTCCTTTCTTTTAAGACTGTTTCCCCCTTCTTTGTTATATATTTAATTGTATGTAAATCAATCTGCAGTTATATTCAGGTGGGTAGACATGTTGGTCTGAAGCAGCAGATCAAAGTTTGAGTTAGCACCGTTCGAACCTGGCTACCCACCTGAATCGATCTTCATGAAAGGCACCATATTAAGCTGCTTGGAATGGAACTCCATCAACCTTACAAAGGTATCTGAAGAAGTGTGCTTGCACACAAAAGATTATACCGTGAATAACATTTTGTTGGTCTTAAAAGTGCCACTGGACTCAAACTTTGTTAATCTGCAGTTATCTTTCACTTAGTAGTGGTTTATGCTGAATCTGCTGTTCTGCTGTTGCTACCAATTTTATTTAGGTTTTTTAAAACTGAATCGAATATGGTCTTCTCAATGAATCTAATATCTTACATCCTCTCTCTGTTTTTTAAAAAGAGATGAGCAACAGTACAGCCATCTTTCCACAGCAACCCATTGTCCCATCTCAATCTACTAAAAATGGAACGTCTATAGCAGTATTGCCTTTGAAATGGAAACTGAAGAACTATTGCAAAAGACACAACGGAGTTAGAACATACATTCAATGCTCATTTGAAGGAAATCTAGAAAGTTGTTATCTTGGAATTGGAGCTGGAGTTTTCAGCCACTTCTCATAGATAAGCCTGTCGATTCAAGTTTTCCTTGGCACACAGACAAATATGGTTTGTGTAACTTGTCTGTTTGCAATGAAGCTTTAAATCTTTCAGCTTGTTTTAAACTGCACCAGTGAATGAGATGAATAACTAATGGGACCATCATGGTCATACACCAGCTTTACTACACTGCTAGTTTAAACACTGATGATGCTTGATTTACTCCTGGTTGTGCACAGGTGTGTGAATTAACCCTCAGCACTGCTTGGCCTCTTCTGCAGTATACACTGTGTTCTTCTATTTCTCATACAGGCCAGCCTACTAATCTTGTTTCCTTATTACTGGAAATCAGATTCTGTATCTTGTACTCTGACAGCAGCCACGATGTTCTGATGTGAGAGAAGTGTTAAAGGACTGAGGTGCAAAGATCATGCTCTCTACAGAGGAGAGAGGTTTCGTAATGATTCCACAAAAGGAGACCTACTTTGAACTTGCTTTACCCTTGCTTAGCAGAATAGATCCACATATTGGGATTTGCTGCTCTGTGGTTTGGCACAGGCTGAGTGTTACATCTGTGTTTCTGTCAAGCTGAGGACCAATCATAAATCTCTATGCTTGCTGCCAGCTTCTCCAGTTTCATGTAAAGGGAGGATCAGACAGAGGTGCCAGAGTTACAAAGTTATCACGTACACAGGCTGCTGCAGTTATTGCTGCAAGATGGAGGATGTATTTCTGACCCAACAGCTTTGCCAAAGTCCCCATTTACTATGTATAACTCATTCTTTTTGTTTATAATGTGAAGCGTCTGAAGACCCAAATGCAACTTATCAAAGAGTCAGATTGCCTGAGAATTCTAAATGGGTTTTGCCTGGCTGATCATAAATTGTCAGGGTAGGACTGTTACTGATAAAACTCTTGGCATAGCTATAATTGGTGGACTGCTAAGTGCAGAAGCCTGTTTATTGAGAGATGATGGTTGTACTGTCTGTCAGAGGGAAAGTTCATTTCCCTCAGATTAGTAAATAAGGCTATTAAAGAGCAAGACAGATCATGAGTTTTATTCAGGGTTAGATTCTTAGCTAGTATAAATCAGAATGATGGTGCCGATATCTATGGAGATGCACTTACTAGCATATAATGAGGATCCAGCTTAGATCATTTCTTTGCAGGCTTGACTTTTGCCCAAGTCACCAGACCCAGTACACAAACTGTAGCTTGCCCTTTACAGTAATGATGGTGGGTAATGAAGAAACAACAGCAATTAGCAATCAATTACTTGACCGACATAAAAGCCAGGCAAGTAAAACCATTCAATTTTGCAAGTGTATATAGGTAATTTAAAACAAAACAAAATGCCAGAGCCATCCAGTTTACTTTATAGTTTTTCTGGAATCCAATTAGCAAATGAATGCAATTAGTCAAACTTTCTTAAAAATGCCACATATTTATAGTGTCTTTAGGTCATTTGCTGAGTTCAGCATTGCAATCAGCCTGACCAACCACATGTAAAAACAGGTCAAAGCACTGTGGCTTCACCCACAGGAGCATTTAAAAGGCCAACCTTTGTCTGAAATAATATACATCACCCCCTGATGTCAAACAGAAGACTGAATAAATAAATTCAACACAATGCAGCAATTGGCATGGTGTGTGAGAGCTCATCTTTTCTTCAGGCTGTCCCAATCTGAAGCTGAATTGAGGTCAAACATGCAGAATTTTTTTTAATTGTACAGTTGCTACAAACATGGTTTGTGGGTACATACTACAGGCCAACAACTTGTATCTGTTCAATTGTGTGATGCAGCCTTAATCTTCAGAGAGAGTTATGAGGCCCGCGTCATTTTAAAAAAAGCCCTTGGAAGAGCTAGAAATTACGACAATCTCACTATCTCAGAGGCAGGAAGTCTTTGTTACAATGTTGCAAGTTCCTTTTGCCTCAAAGTAAGTTGCAGGAAGGGGGGGCTGTTTGCAATAAGACATGACAGCAATGCTGATTCTGTGAATGTAGGCAGATCATGAGAGGGAGGGCAGGAAGGGTTGCATCAGTGCTTAGTTCTTGTGGCCCTTACTTAGACACCCAGGGAAATGCTGATCGTCACTTTTGGGTCAGGAAGCAATTTTTCTCCAGGCCAGTTTGGCCAGGAATCCTGGAGGTTGTTTGTTATCTTCTGGATAACATGGAGCAGGGGTCACTGGGGGTGTAGGAGGGAGGTATTTGTGAATGTCCTGCATTGTTCAGGGGGTTGGGCTAGATGACCCCAGGGATCCCTTCCAACTCTATGATTCAATGAGTTTTGTCATCTTCAGAGTGTAGATGATACACAGTTAGGGTAAACAAATATAGGTTTTTCTGAGGAATTGTGTTCAGAGCAATACCCAGGAGGAGTAATCAGAATTGCAAACTGTTCAAATATTAAATAAAACTGTTGATTCAAACAGAGCTAAGCCTGTGAATTTGTACCTGTAGCAGGTTTGAAAACAGGGGAATGATGTGTTTGGATATCATCAGAAAGATTATACATTCCAGGGGTAAGTAGCATGGAGCAGGTTAGCCTGGATATCAGCTGATTCATAAAAGAGAAAGCCCAATAACAGTGACTTTTAAAGCTTGTCATCTCATGATGTTAAATGTTTGCAACTGAAAAATACAAGAGTTTTCTCAAAGGTTAAATTAGCAACCAAGTGGTGTAGAGAGTAAGAGACAAACCCGGGAACAGCCCCTCTAGGAGAGACTTGTTGATAACTTCCCTTAGGGCACCTCAAAACCCTTCATGGCCAGCTTTAATAAGCCACGAAGAGCACATTTCAAGGCTGCACATGGTTGGACGTACAGTTGAGAGCAATCTATTGACTTCCTCCAGGCTCAGCGGGCTGCAGTGGTCCAGAACCAAAATCGAAGACGTGCGTGGAGCCTCGAGCTCACTCACTGTTTCAACTGTGGCCATGTAGTACTCTCTCTTCATGGCTTTGACTGCCACCTGATAGGATCTTATAAACATCCTATAACATGCTCTTGTGGCTTCGTCTCGAGCATGGCACCACCGTCTCAGCTCTCGCTTCATAAACTGCAACTCCTGGGTAAGCCAGGGAGCAAGCCTGGAGCAAGGGCACAGAGGGTGCCGGGCAGCAATCTTGTTGATGACTGTAGAGAGTAAATTGTGCTAGTGCTCAACAAGCTCATCCAATGAGCTACCAGGGGGGCATCAGATCCCGCAGAGACATTTGGAGCCGCCCTGGGTCCATCTGGCTCCATGGGTGAGCTAAAATACACTCACTGCCTACACAGGGTTGGGGCGGAACATTCAGGTGGGCCCTCAGGGCATGGTGGCCCAACCATTGGACTGCCGCAGCAGTAACTCAGTCCACTGTTACTCCTGCCACAAAAATCAAATCAAGTGTGTGCCCAGCTCGGTGAGTGGGGGTCGTTACATATTGGGAGAGTCCTAGTGCTGCCATGGACGACACCAGGTCTGTTGCCTAAGTAGAGGCTGCATCATCAGCATGGACATTGAAGTCACCCAAGACTATCAGTCTAGGGTGTTCCAATGCCCAGCCTGATATGGCCTCCATCAGGGACAGCAGGCTATTGGCTGGAGTGTTAGGCGGTCCATACACCAGCCAAATCACCACACTCTCCCCGGCCTCCCACACCAGGCCGGCACACTCAATGTTCGTGATCCTTGGTGGTGGGAGCGTCCTGAAGAATTAAGCCTCCTGGATGAACGGAGCCACTCCTCCCCCTGCCCCCTCGTCCACGATTAGTGAAGGACCGAGAACCTGGGAGGGGCCAGTTGGGAAAGAGCTACTGTATTCCCTTCCCTCACCCAGGTCTCGGTCACACATGCCAGGTCTACATTCTGCTCTTGCAGGAAGTCCCAAAGAACCATGGTCTTGTTATTTATAGACCTGGCATTATCCAAGGCCAATGTCGGAGAGAGGTTAATCATTCTAGCCCCACTGCCAACATCCCACTGCCAACATTATTGATGCCATTCCCCAATTTTTTTCCCCACTCTTCAAATGATCAAGGGTGGGGGATTGAAGGCAGGGGGAGGTGACTGCCTGCTGACAGCAGCCAAGGGACAAGTGAAGTGGTGCCATTTGCATCATGGGCTACATAACTGCCCTTGGAGAACATGATACAGCCCCTAGGCCTAATGTTTGACCCAGCTGTTAATGTTAGTAGAGGGAAGGGGGTTGTATTGAACTTCTTAGTAAATGGTCCTTCTTTGTAACATTTCCCCACCACAACCTTCCTTTTTGCAGCTTTTAGTATAAATACATCTACCTAATGAATGAACTCTTCATGCATTAGAGGTCACTTCTTCAACCTCTGACTCTGAGACTGATTTCCCACTGCCCCGGTGTTGGATCCTCAAAAACCAGGATCACTGAAGCTGTGGAGGAAATCGCACGAAGCCCCAGGTCAAAATGTGCCCCGGGGCAAATAGTGGGAAATTCAAGCAGGCAATCAGGGCAAATGGAGGACCTGATGCTGGGGCAGCGCCAGTGGGAAATTGGTCTGAAAATGGATCCTGGGATGAATTTTGTTAGTAACCTGGACTCCTGTTTTATTTTGCTGATCAGGCTGGTTTGACTCTGCAACTTCTTCCCTCTCTAAGCAAAGCTGAGAGAGAGGACAATCCATGTATCAGTCGGCTAGCCAACTATTTTATCTCCACATTAGTGCCCAGCACTGTCAGGAGGGAAGTATTGAGAAAGGGGATGGAAAGAAGAAATGTGGTGGCGCTTATTATGCTCTAACTGCAGGGGTGGATCTGGGGAAGGGGTTCAGGCCTAGATATGGAGGATGATGTGGGAGAAGAGGATAGGGTTGCCAGCCCATGGCAACCAGCAGGAGATGACAGGGTGGGGGACTTGTTGGTTTTGTGCTAATGCCATGACATGACATCACTTCTAGCATGATCTGGAAATGATGGCATAATGCTGGGAACAACGCTCTAGCATTTGCACAAAACTGTTTAACCACAGAGAATGCCAGAGTGTTGCCTGATGTGATGGCATCACTTCTGGGTTGCCCAGGAAATGACATCATGGCAATGGCATGCTACCAATCATTCCCCACTCTATTTTGCCTGGCATTTATCCTCCACTGCCCAGCTGAGCAGTGGTGGGCAGAGATGGTGGGGGTGGGTGGGAGGTCTCCTGCCAGCATGGGATACCTGCTAAACCTAGGAGAGGGTACCATGAAGAAAGCTTAGGTGAGTGATCATGTAACTATTTAGTCTGGTAGTGGGAAAGTAAGTTGGCAGAAGTGGGGAATGCTAGAACATGAGCTGGTGGGTTGGTTCTGGGAGCTCATGATATTTAGTTTGTCTACAAAAATAATTAGAAATTAGGTTGCATTTTCATTCAATGTGTAGTGATTGATGTAATATAGAGCCATACCCTTATAAGGAACCTAGAGGATGGGAGTGTACAGAGGATCTTTGCTGGCTACAGGGGAGGAGCTGCAAGCAGATATGAGGCAGAGAGCATTAAGTGAAGGTAGGGAAATACAGTGTTAGTTGGCAATAAACTATTATGTTTACTTTTTCTCTGGTGTGTTCCTCATACAACTGTCAGAATCTGACAATTCAGACAATGTATTATGTATTAGTCAGACTTAGATTTAGCTACTTTGCATGCATGTCTTTCACTATCCTATGTATCTATCATGTATTGGGGTCTGTGTAGCCATGATGTATTATGCTTGTCCAGGCCGGGAGGGTGACAACAATGATTTGCGAGAACAAAGAGGCCTCACATCCCTGCCTCCACATTCCAGCTGCTCCGGCAGTAACTTCAAGGGAGGATGCCTCTCATCTCTTATCACATGCAAAGAACCTTGGAGCCATTGATTGTTATGTGAACTGGAAACATCTGAGGGGTCTGGTTTGGGAGAGGAAATTTACTGCTTAACACCTCACTTTTTTCCTGTGAGAACCAAACGGTTCGGACACCTTTTAGCCCGCCAATTTTCCCTTAAGGGGATTGGCTATCTATGGGTAATTCAAACTCCTTGGAATGGTATAATAGACCCGCTTGTATAATTTGTCTCATCTCTGACAATAATCCGAGATGCTGTACTAATGTAGAAATAGGGAATAAAGAACTGTGGTTAACCAACCAAGATCTGATCCTTGACTACTTTGAGCAGAACTCTCACAGATTGTCAGAGATCTCTGACTGGGACTCAGCCGTTCCTGACCATGTCAGACGACGACACAGTCCCCCTCAACCCTACCCCCGAAGATGCTCCCGTTACCCCGAAGGACCCGGGGAACGGTGGTGGTGGCGGCGGAGGAGGCACCGAAGTGCCGGTGACTATGAGCCAGGGGGCTCACTACATCCCGCGCCTACCTCCTCATCAGAGCGTGACCCCCAAGTACGCCTGGAGCCATTTCGGTCGTCGGACCGTGGATTCGTGGGTACACGATCGGAAAGGGGTACGGGTTTCGCTCGGTGGAGACCAGCTCGATCGAGGGAGATCGAGCTACCTCGGAGACGACCGCGAGCCGATCTACCATGGAGAGCCGCGTCGCCCGCCGTTCGAAGGAGAGGGGACGGGTCCATATGGGCCCGATCCGTACCGAGAGGAGCAGATGCCCCCCTTGGATCAGATGATGGGAGAGTTGCGACTCCAACTCACCGCAGAACTACGCGAATTGGCCCTCGATCTCCAGCACCAGTTTCGAGACGCTATGAGGGCAGTGCAAGGAGCTCTCCCCGCTCAGGGGATAGGAGTCCAGCAACAGCCAGCGGCGCCCGGAGGGGTCCCGATTCAGCCTCAGGTGCCCGCTCTGCCGGCACAGCCAGTCCAGCCGGTCGTCCCGGCCCCGGTGCCGGGGCCCGTTCCAGCACCCGCCCCGGTCCCGGTCGCGCCAGCCGTCCGCCCAGCCCCCTCCGACCCTCTGACGACTACTTTCGATGGGGACCCGGAGAAGCTACGTTTTTTCATGCTGGAGATAGAGAGGTTCCTGGACAGCTGGGGCCACCTCTATCCCACCGAGAGAGAACGGATTGGTTACATCGGTTCCAAGCTGAAAGACACCGCCAGCGATTGGTACGTGAGCCTGCACGACTCCCCAGGACCTGAATTGCGTTCATTGAACAACTTTATGTGGGCCCTCCATCATCAGTTCGAAGACCCCCTGGGCGAGGAAAAGGCCCGTAATCAACTGAGGAAGCTGTTCCAGGGGAGATCGACAGTGAGGGATTACACTGATAAGTTCAGGCGCATCGCGGCCAAGATCCACGGCTGGCCGGAGGAGCTATTCATGGAGAAGTACTGGGAGGGCCTTAACCCGGAAATCTACGAGACCGTGCTGCTGGGGGGACGCCCGGGCACGTTGGCCACCTGGATGAGAGCTGCTACCGACATGGAAGAGAGGTTCGCCTTGATCAAAATGGGAGCCTCGGCTACGGCGGCCAGCAAAGCAGCCCCCAGAGCGAAGCCCCGGTCCAGTGTGCAAGACGTCCGAGATGCCAGGTTCCGGCAAGGGCTGTGCATGAAATGTGGGGAAAGTGGCCACTTCGCCTCAGCCTGCCCGAGAGGGGGAGGGAGAGGACTGAAGACCTCGACGCCGGTGGCGGGGAGCACCCCTAGCCGGGGGAAAACACCGATGAAACCCCGGGCGTTGCAGCTGGAGGGAGCTACTAGTGATCAGGGGGAGCTGGAGCTGATGGAGACGCAGATGTCGGGAAACTCCAACGACCTGCAGTGAGCGGCGCAGAACTGCAGGTCCCCCGCCAAGAAGCGCCATCTCCGGTGAGCATCCCTGGCCCCCTATTATATATGGTAGTGACTGTGGTGACCCCGGGATCAGGTACCCACATGAGGGTCCGCGCATTAATTGACTCTGGGTGTGCGCGGGACTTGATTAGCCCATTGGTAGTGGAGGGGTTAGGACCCAAGGTTACCCCACTGGTGGAACCTCTAAAATTCACTCAAATGGACGGGTCCGAGATGAAGGAGGAGTGCATAGCAGAGACGGAGAGCCTGATTTTGGGGACGGGGGAACATTGGGAGAAGCGGGCTTTTGTCATCACCCCAAATGCCCAGTTCCCTATGGTGTTGGGAAGTCCCTGGCTCAGTGCGCACGACCCCTATATTAAATGGAGCGAAGGGAAGATCTCTTGGGTAGACGAACGCTGCCTCACGCATAAATGGGACCTGGAGTGGGGACCCGGACCGCCGATCACCCCTCCCCCGGCCCCCGCGCTCGCCCTCACCCCCACCATGGTGCCCAAAGAGTATAGAGACTTGTTGGAGGTATTCAGCGAGACCGAGGCGGATGAGCTGCCCCCCCACCGACTGTCGGACTGTGCTATCGAGCTGCTCCCGGGAGAGAAACTCCCGAAGGGAAAACTGTACTCCATGAGCCCTTTAGAGCGGGAAGAGCTGCGAAAGTTCCTGGACAAAAACCTAGCGCGCGGTTTCATTCGCCCAGCCAAGTCCCCCTTTGCCGCGCCGGTGCTGTTCAGGAAGAAAAAGGACGGGGGTTTGCGATTATGCACCGACTACAGGGGGCTGAATGCGGTCTCCACTACCAACGCTTACCCCCTCCCTTTAATAAAGGACCTGCTGGCGGAAGCCGCTAAGGGGAAGGTTTTTACCAAGCTGGATTTACGAGATGCCTATTTCAGGGTGCGTATCAGGGAGGGGGATGAACCCAAGACTGCCTTTAATACCCCCCTGGAACAATTCGAATACTTAGTGATGCCGTTCGGCTTAAGTGGCGCGCCTGGGGTCTTTATGAGTTTGATCAACGAAGTGTTGCACAAGCACCTATTTAAGGGAGTGTTATGTTACATAGATGATATCTTGATCTATTCTACTGATAAGAAAGAGCATGTGAAATTAGTCAGGGAAGTCCTCGCCACCTTGCTGCGGAACCAGCTCTATGTTAAGTTATCCAAATGTGAATTCCACCGTGAGTCAGTGGACTTCCTGGGCTATCGCATTTCTCAGAAAGGCCTGGAGATGGACCCAGCTAAGATAGAGGCGGTGGTGCAATGGGAGGCTCCGCGAACGAGAAAACAATTGCAGAGCCTATTAGGATTTTGCAACTTCTACCGAACCTTCATAAAAGACTTTGCTAGGGTCACTCTCCCCTTAACAGACTTACTAAAAACTAAGGGGAGGGGGCCCGAGGCAGGGAAGCCAGGAGAAAAGATTGCTTGGAACGGGGAGTGTCAGAGGGCGTTTGAGACCTTAAAGACTCTGTTCACTTCCGAGCCCATCCTAGCACACCCTGATGAAACCAAAGAATTCATAATCCATGTAGACGCGTCTGATGTGGCCATGGGGGGGGGCTATACTGCAAAGTGGCCCGGAAGGGAAATTACACCCGCTGGCTTACATTTCGAAAAAATTTAACGACACGGAGAGGAATTGGTCGGTTTGGGACAAAGAGGCCGCGGCTATTAGGTTGGCACTCACTACGTGGCGGCATTGGTTGGAGGGCGCGCAAACTCCGTTCGAAATATGGACTGATCATAAAAATCTGGAGGCGCTGCGCACTCAGAGATCCCTCAACGCCAAACAACTGCGATGGGCTGATTTTTTCTCCAAGTTTAACTTTGTGCTCAAGCATTTTCCTGGGAAGGCTAACTCCTTGGCAGACGCACTGTCCAGATTGCCCCAACATGAGAGTGTTAAAGAGGAGGTGTTTGATTCCATGTTCTCCCACCAGCAATTGGGGGGGGCAGTAGTCACTCGGGGCCAAGCTAAGAAGGCGCAATTGGACGTTGGGAAATGTGATTGGGGGAAGGATTATGCTCCTGAGGAGGTGGAGGAATTAGAGGCTTTGGAGGAATGCTCCAAGAGAGAAGATCAGTGTTGGCTTCATGGAGAGAAACTAGTGGTGCCAAGGGTCAAACGTAAGGAAATATTGTTAACCTGCCACTCGTCTAAACTAGCAGGGCACTTTGGCTTCCTAAAAACGCTTAATTTAATCCAGCGTCAATTCTGGTGGCCGCGCATGCGCCGAGACGTCTCCGACTTCGTCTCGGCTTGCCAGACTTGTTTAATGTGCAAAAAGCAGGGGAGAAAAGTTCCTGGACTGTTGCACCCACTACCCACTCCCTCTCGGCCCTGGGAGGCTATAGCCATGGACTTTATCACCAATTTACCCCCCTCCAAGGGAAAAACGGTTATTTGGGTGGTGGTAGACACGTTTTCAAAGCAAGTACATTTCACCCCCTTCAAGCAATTGCCCACTGCTAAAGGGATGGCCAAAGCTTTCTTTAATCACGTGATAAAATTACACGCTTTTCCGAAGAGAGTGGTATCCGACAGGGGCAGCCAGTTCGTTGCCAGCTTCTGGCGGGAGCTTCTGAAAATGATGGACATAGAACCAGCCCTGAGTTCGGGTTACCACCCAGAGACCGATGGCCAATCTGAACGAACTAATCAAATATTGGAGCAGTTTTTAAGATGTTACACCAATTATCACCAAGACAATTGGGTGGAGTTGTTGCCATTTGCAGAATATAGCTACAACAACGCAGTGCACTGTTCCACAGGAGTCTCTCCCTTCATGGCGGTGGGAGGGTTTGAAGGAAAACCACTGCCTACCATTGAGAATGCCCCCAATGCTTCCCCATCGGATTTTAAAAGTTGGTGGTCTAGCCTCCAAGACTCCTGGCCATTAATAGGCAAAGCACTGGACCAGGCAAAAGAGGATTATAAAAAATATGCTGACCGAGGACGAGCAGCAGGCTGGGATCTCCAACCCGGGGATTCTGTCTACCTCTCCACCAAGAATATCCATGGATTGCAGCCCAGCAGAAAACTGGGATGGAAATATGTTGGACCCTATAAAGTGTTACGTAAAATATCGGATGTGTCTTTTGAACTAGAACTGCCTAAATCACTGAGTTCTGTACACCCTGTGTTTCATTTCAGCCTGCTGAAGAAAGATCCTGGGCCGAATGCTTGCCATCCAGCTCCTCCAGTTCCTCCTCCACTGATGAAGGAGGGGGCCCCTCACTTCGAGATAACTGAAATCCTTGATTCCAAGATGCGGAGAGGCCGATTATATTACTTAGTTAGATGGCTGGATTTCGGACCGGAACACAACGAGTGGGTTCGCTCAGAACATGTTCATGCTCCCAAATTGACAAAATTGTTTCATAAAATGTTTCCTGATAAAGCTAGGTGAAGTGAATTATGAGGAGGGCAGGGTGTCAGAATCTGACAATTCAGACAATGTATTATGTATTAGTCAGACTTAGATTTAGCTACTTTGCATGCATGTCTTTCACTATCCTATGTATCTATCATGTATTGGGGTCTGTGTAGCCATGATGTATTATGCTTGTCCAGGCCGGGAGGGTGACAACAATGATTTGCGAGAACAAAGAGGCCTCACATCCCTGCCTCCACATTCCAGCTGCTCCGGCAGTAACTTCAAGGGAGGATGCCTCTCATCTCTTATCACATGCAAAGAACCTTGGAGCCATTGATTGTTATGTGAACTGGAAACATCTGAGGGGTCTGGTTTGGGAGAGGAAATTTACTGCTTAACACCTCACTTTTTTCCTGTGAGAACCAAACGGTTCGGACACCTTTTAGCCCGCCAATTTTCCCTTAAGGGGATTGGCTATCTATGGGTAATTCAAACTCCTTGGAATGGTATAATAGACCCGCTTGTATAATTTGTCTCATCTCTGACAATAATCCGAGATGCTGTACTAATGTAGAAATAGGGAATAAAGAACTGTGGTTAACCAACCAAGATCTGATCCTTGACTACTTTGAGCAGAACTCTCACAACAACTGGGTCCTAACTTATCACACAACATATCTGAAAATCTTCTTTTGAAGAAATAATTGAGTGAAACTCATCAGGGTAGGTTATTATAGGGTTCATAACTGGGGTAATATTGTTTAATTTACTTGTTAAATTTTTTTTAAAAAAATGTCAATACAATGTAAGTAATAAAAGAAATCATGATTTGTTGTGTCAGTGAACATAATTCACTGCATTTTCATGTAGCCTCTAGACTTACTTTGTTGTTCAACAAACAGAATTTCCCCTTTGATACTAAAAAGAAATTCATGTTTTTTAATGTTAAATGGTAACACATTGAAAACATTCTAAATAAATAAAAAGCAGATTGATTTTTTTTTGGTAAACATTTCGCCTCCAATCAAAAACTAGGTCGCCAGTATTGCAGGTATGGGTTGTTGGGTTGGAAACTGGTAGGGAAGTTCGGTAATATATTGGGTGGGAAACTCCTTAAATGCCTAGGGTATCCCTAGGGGATCTCTGCATCCCTGTTAAGTCAAAAGGTGGGACTTCCCCTCCCCCATCAAGTTACAGGCATCTAATGGCAACCCCGTTGGTCAGGAGTCCCCACCAGGGTGCCTGCTGACACCTTTCATGGTGCCCACCAAATGTTTTTAGAAAGTGGGTGGGCTAGGTGGAATACTTGCCCTACAGGGCTTCTGAATGGCTACTAGAGATACAGTTGGTTGAGCAGATTAAAGTAATGTTTCAGGAGCAGCTGCCACCACAGTGTTGGCTTTATTCTCTCTCACTCCACTTTTCCAGTGTATTTTTTAAAAGATTATGTCCCTTCTCCTCTGTATTTAGGTTTCCTTTAGGTCAGGTGTGGCCAAACTTATTTAACATAAGAGCCACACAGAATAAACGTCAGATGTTTGAGAGCCAGAAGACATGAACAAATATTACACAGTTTTTATTGGAAAATATGCAAATTTGCTTTTCATTAACATTAAATAAGACTACCAAAAATAAAAACAAAAGGGGGAAAACAGATATTGATAATGATGTTTATTTGTCCAATGATCTTTATTTGTGTGCTAATGATATTTATTTGTCTAAGAGAAGAGAAAGAGAGAGAGAGTAGAAAAGAAGGAATGACAGAGGTGGAAAGAAAGGGAGAAAGAGAAAGCAAATAGATGGGGGAGGGATAGGGTTGCCAAATTACTCATGAGTTTGAGCAGGGGAGTCCCGCTCCTGGTCTGGGACTCTTGCATGTGTGCAAAGCGCACGTACGGCACGATGACGTTGCCTGGAAGTGACATTATCACGCCAGGCACGTCACTGGGTGATGCTCTGGTAATTGCCCTAAAAACTCTATGCTACAGAGTTTTCATGGCAAGTACTAGAGCATCGCCCTGCGACGTGCTCGGCGTGATGATGTCACTTCCAGGCAACATCACGCGGGGCATGTTGGCCTGATGTGGCCATTTCGGGGGTGGGGTTCCCCCCCACCGGCTGAATCCGGACCGGCAGATTGGGGACCTATTTAGTGGGGGAATCCCCACCCCCCAGGGGGACTTGGCAGCCTGAGGGAGGGAGGGGGAAGGATGAAGGAAGAGAGACAGAAAGACAGAGAGCAAATCGATGGGGAGCTTCCCGGGAGCCATACAATATGTGTGAAAGAGCCGTATGTGGTTCCTGTTTGGCCACCCCTGTTCTAGGTGCATGCCTCTGCCTCCTGCAGCAGCCATTTTGTGGCTGGCTCTGCCTCCTGTTTTGTGGTTGCACCCACCACCCTGTATCAGAATTCCAAAGGTTCCCACAGGCTTAAAAAGGCTGGGGTCCCCTGCCATAGGATTTTCAAGGCAAGAAATATTCAGGGGTGGTTTGCCATTGCCTGTGACTCCCTTGGTGGTCTCCCTTCACACTATTAAACATGATTGACCCTGCTTAGCAGCTGAGATCTGAGATCATCAAGGTTACTTTAGGCTTTTAATTCATGTCTGGGAAGTTTTGAATCTGTTTTAATGATAGCTTTAAAAGAAATATCCATTTCTCTTTATCTGAGAAATGCAGATCATCTCAGTTAAAGACATATACAGAGCAGTCACTGGGCAGACACCCAGCAGCTGGCTTCTTCAACAGTTAACTCGTGAGCTACCGGTGATTTGCCAGCTGCTGCAGAGTAGCTTGTCTATCCTCTTGAAGGCCAAACCTGGTACCATGCCCCCCAGTATGAGGTATGAGCATATTTTTCCTTACTCAGAAATAGCTCTCATTAAAGAAAAGTTTGGCAAACCCTGACCTAAAAAAATCCCATCAGCAGTGAGACTTACCTTTTGTGTAAAAATTCGGTGTGACCCTTTGAGCCAGCTGATATCACAAGCCCTTGTGGCATATGGCCAGAGATAAGTCAGCAGGGGTACCACTTTGGCACACTATCCAACCAAGTGCTGATAAACTCAAAAGCTTGTGTGCTACTTTGTGCTTTTTAGTTAGTCTTAATAATTATGCTATTATTACTTCTGAATTTTTTTCCTAATGGACTGCTAACAGCAATTTTTGTCTGCAATGATTTCCTACTAGCTTAAAATCCTAATTATACTAGGAGATAGAGGAACGATGAATGTCAGAGAATACATATTCATCCTAGACTCATCCTCTGGGAATTGTTGCCCAGAATCAACAAATGGACGGGCAGTAATTAAAGGCTGAGGAGCCATTACCTAGCAAGGGGGGGGGGGGACATCCAGGGTTGTGGCAAGTACCTTATGTAAAAGACAGAGTAGCTTTGATCTGTAGAAGGAACATTTCAAAGAAAGGGTCATTTGTTTAGGGTATGTACATTGTAGCTGATATTTCTGGCCTGCCAGGAACAGGTTAAGGAAGAACAAAGGCATGATTTGCCTGATACAGAAATCATGGCTACTCTTTTGTTAAGATCAAAGTGCAAAATATTGTCTTGCCATTACAACTTAATGCTCAGCACATTTGGCATTCAGGAAGGCCCTTAATCACTCCATGGGTATGTTCAGACAGGCAGTTTTGAGCCATCTGGAAACACTTCAAGCCGGCTCAAATCTGCCGTGTTCAGACAGCCACAGCTGCCTCCCATCCCCAGCCATCACCTACCGAAGCAAATAGCATCTCAAAACGTTGCTTTTTTGAGACCAGGTCCGTAGGTGGTTTCAGCTGTCGTCTTCTGGCTCAAGCTGCCTTTTCCCAGTGTGATCGTGCAGCCGTCTCCGAGCCGCTTCTGAGTGTTAACCCCCCCCCATCTGTGGAAGCCTCTGGCTTCCGCTTTTCGTCCGCCATTTTTTTTGTTTTGGCTGAGAAGTGCATGAGCACCCATACATACCAACATTTAAAGAACATATCATTAAATGGTTGCTTGTTCTATGGTTTAGATAATCTAGTGGTCATGGTAAGGTTATTTTTCGGTGAAAATTTTACAGCGAAGTGTCATGATAAAGGGGCTGGCTTGATTGAACTGGAAATAGCACCTAGGAATCACGTGACTTGTGCCGGAACTCATTTCACACAATCTCCTCAGGCCATGCTTTGGTTGGGAAAGAGAAACTTGGGACTGGATGTGATGGCTGCTGCTGCTAGAGGCATCTCCTGGTGCTGGGCCGAGACCCTGGAGCTTTTAGCTCTGTGGGGTGAACAGCAGGTCCAGGAGGAATTGGGTGCATCAAGCAGGAACATGCATGTGTTCTCCAGAATCTCAGAGGGAATGGCGGCAAAGGGATTCAGAAGGACTGCTGAGGAGTGCCACAGAAAGGCAAAGGCTCTGCGCCTGGCATACAAGAAAGTTGTTGCCAACAACGAGAGATCAGGCAGATCCCGGCAGACCTGCCCATACTTCGAAGAGCTCAGCCGGATCTTCCAGGGCAGAGCCAGTGTGACCAGGAGGAGGCTGTCACACAGCTTTGTGGAAAGAACAGCACCCAGGCCAACCCAGGAGTGCATCCCTCCCTCCCAAACAGAAGTCACACTGGATCTCATGCCCCTTGACCACCAGGAAGATCTGCCAAGTGGGGCAAGCAGTGCATGTGGTGAGTGTATACACATGAGTCCACATGCAATTGGGGGAGTTTTCCACCCGCAGGTCACAAAGGAACCCACCACACATTCTCCAGCCTTGTCCCTCTGTTGACTGAGGTAATCTCTCCCAGCAGCCACCTAGGGTTGCCAGTTGCAGGTTTGAAAAATCCAGTAAACTTTGTCGTGGATCCCTGTAGAGTGTGGGGTTTCTGTTAGGAATAAAAACACAATTTTCACAAGAGGCTGCCAGGTCCTCCCTTGCTGCTGGCAGGGGATATGGGTGTAGGGTTCCCAGGTCCAGGTAGGGAAGCACCTGGAGATTTGGATAGTAAGCCTCAAGTTTCAACAGGGGAACTGATCTCTGTAGTCTGGAGATGAGCTGTGACAACAGGCGATCCCCAGGCCCACAATGGAGGCCATCATCTCCTACTGGATGGGGATTTGGCAGCCATTTTCTCCAGGGGTGAATTTTTTTTATCATCTTGAGATTAGCTGTAATTCCAGGAGATCTCCAGGCCCAACCTGGAGGTTGATGAGCCCATGTGGCAACCCTACGGTGTAACAATTTCAATACTCTACACATGGATTTCTGACAGTGTTCCCTCCAAGCTGAGTTAGTGTCAGCTAGTGCATGGTTTTGTAACTGCCAGCTCAGACTTTTTTTTCTTCGCCTATGAACGGTAGGCTGCAGAGCAAATGCATGCATGCAGCAGCCAAATCACTAGCTCACAGCTGTAATGCTAGCAGCTCACAAAGTAGACTTTTGGCTCACAAGACTCCACAGTTTAGAATGAGCATGCAGAGGTGTAAAAAAAAAGTTCAAGGTGCCACACTACTTTGGCCAACATCATGCACACCTGGGGATGGCACAGTGGCAGAGCATCTGCTTTTCATTCAGAGGAACCCAAGGCATTTCTGGTCCATAGTAATTGTTACAGTTTGCATGTGATTGTCAGAGGGACTTGCAGACACATGGCAGCCTCAGGTCCCCCAGGGAAACTTAATTCCAAAGCACCGCAGGGTCCTGAATCAGATGGGGACACTGGAACAGGCACTCTGGAATTCTATCTGGCACCATTCTCCCGACTCCAAACTGGTCCAAGTGGTGTCCACTCTGCCAGTATTCTGGACTGACTGCTCTCATAGTAACATGATAGAGTAGGGTTGACAGGTCTCGGTTGGCAAATACCTGGATACTTTGGGGGAGGATCTGTGAGAGGATGGGGCTTGGGGAGGGGACTGTCCTCAGCATGGCGCCAGTCCACAGAGTCCACCCTTCAAAGCAGCCATTTTCTTCAGGGGAACTGATCTCTGTCAGCTGGAGATCAGTTGCAAAGGCGGGAGATCTCCAGGCCACACCTGGAGGCTGGGAACCTTATGATAGGGGCATACCGTTAACCAGACCATGTAGCTATTCTCCATTTCAAATACTGCATTCAGGCTGGTGGGAATTTAAATATACCTCAACCTGACAGTATGCTGTGATGCCCCTCAGAAATATGACCAGAAAAGCCATCCTGACATGTGCAGGATTTGCCTCCTCATCCTTCCTATTGCTCCAGCCATCTGTATCTCTGGAATGGCTGAGTGGTTGCCTGGAACACCACGGCATGCAGTTCAATTGACATAATGCTGCATTTTCTCTTAATTACAGAAGGGGACGTTGACATTTCACAGGCTGAGGCAGAGGATGTGGCCGAGGACTATTACAGTGGAGACAGGGAGGAGCTCTCACAACTGGAAGGTGGGTATGTTGAGACCAGGTCTCGGGGAATGAATATAACCATGGTTTACCTCTTTCTGAGATGCCTCACATAGCCCACCCCCTCCACCTCCCAAGTATTTGAACATGCCAGCTCCCCCTGAGCGTTTAGTGGCACATTTGCATTTACTTATCTGTGCACCTCTACATGATATAATGTGTCAGGGAGCCATTAGTGTCTTTGGTGTAACACTGCATTCTCACCTGTGTACCACAGGCACTTCAACATCCACCCGGCCAAAGGCAGGTGGGAATCCGGCCGCCAAAAACCAAAAAGGTAAGTCTGATACCCTGGACCCACAGGTGGTGTGGCATGGCAGGGCATGAGATGGTGGTGAATGGAGACAACGGCCGCAGCATGTCACCCGCTACCTGGCATATCTTTCCTGTTTTTTATCCCCACCGCAGAATTTCCTCTTGGGGTGAACATCAGCAACCTATCTCCTCGATCCCGGCAGGCATTCATCCGTGCGTGGACTAAGCGCGTGTCTGCAAACCAAAGAATGGGGGAGGCCATGATGCGTCACTCCGACAGGAACCGGCAGGCACTTCTAGACACTGCACATAGGGAACATGAAGAATTCATGGACCTAATGAGGGCATTCCTCAACCAGGATAGATGTGCAAATGAGGCCTTGTGCAGCATCCTTCATGGCACACTAACCGCTCTCACTGAGCTTACAAGGTCAATGAGTGGGGATGGGGGCAGACCAGCTGCACGGGTGGAGTCTGCAGCTTCTGGCAGTCTAGTCTGCCCAGGCAACGAGGATGGGGACATGGGGACTGCCTTGGGAGAGGGGATGGCAAATCATCCCACCAGCGATGTACCGTCAACCCTCACTCAGGCCACTCCCTGCGTTCGCCATGGAAAGAGACTGAAGAAGACTAAACACTTCTACTCTCCCTCAGAGTAGAGCAAATCACTGCAACGTATTTTATTGTATTTTATTTTCATTGTTTGTTAGTGTTTGATCATGTTAATAGTCATTAAACAGTGTTTGCTAACTCTGAATCCAGCCTCATTAGCAGGCGTACAAACTCCCTCATGGCCACCTGCTTGGAGTGGAAAGTGACATTGTCAGTTACAGGTTGTGAAACAAGTTCTGATTTGGGGGATGTGTCATGGGGAGTTCAGGGACCTCTTTGGGGTGCAATGCCATAGAGGCCACCCATCAAAGCATCCATTTTATCCAGGGTAACCGGCTCTCTATGTAGTCTGGTGACGAGCCATGATTCTGGGGAATCCCCTGGTCCCACCGGGAGCCTGGCATCCCTACCTCTGAGGGATATGTGTTAGGGGCTTCTTTCAGGATTCGAAGAGGCACTCACCACATTTGATGTTGGCAGCGAACCAAAAAGCAAAAAAACCCTATTCATCACCGAAGTAAGACCAGCAGACTTCTGTAATGAAATATAAATTTACGAAAAGGTATAAAAAATAAACAGTCTAAGAATGAGAAAACACAACTTTTTCAAGACAAAACCAGGAACAAGAACAACAATTACAACTTCCCAAAATCCTACCCCTCCTCCTCAGCTCCCTTCCCCTCCTCCCCTGCTACCTCCCCCCCTCCCCAGCTCCCTCCACCATCTCATCATTGTCTTCTTCCTCCTCCTCCTGTGCCTGGAGAGCCCGGTTGAGGCACATGTGGTCCCACTCTCCCCTCAACCTGAGCATGGCCCGTTCAAGGACGGCGAACTGCTGTTGGTGAGTGTCCACTGCAAATAAAAGTGGGTGCTTAGAATCAACAGCAAGTAGTGCCATAACCAAAGCAAAGCACACAACGGTCTTTGATTGCATCATTGCAGGGGTTGAACTTTGATTTTTGGGTTTGGTCTCCTGGGTCAGCAACAGTTGCATCTGTTCAATAATAGACTTGGTAATGTATTACTGTGTGCCTATGATTGCTCACAGTTTCCTGATGCTGCTCACAGATCGGGGCAGGAGGGGATACTCATGTTTTCTGTTTGTAATCTCCTGGCTTGCCTGGAGCTGCTGGAGGGTTGCCCTCATGCCCTCCAACATCTCCCATACACTGGGCGGGGGGGGGGGGTTCTGAGGCAGCCCCCCGGCCCCCATTGCTCGGTTCACCTCCTGCTGCAAGAGAATAGGAAGCTGTCAGGATGGGCATGGGTATCCCTTCGCTACACAAGTGAGGGTCATGGCACTTACCAATTTGGGGCTCGGTGGGGGGTCCGGAGTCTCCTGCCTGACACTCCTCCTCCGCGCCCATTGACCCTGAAATGATTGGTTGATGAATATAGGTTAATAGGGCCAGGCCAGCATTCGAACTTATCACATGATGTGCCCTCAGTGATAGCACACCTGACTTTGAACCATTACACATCTCCAAGAATCCCCATGTGCTGGGGGAGGATCACCCTCTGTCAGTTGCTGAGGTCTGAATCCCGATATGGTTACCAGTACAGTCAATGATCACTGTGCATTGACAGAGGACTTTCCAAACATACATACAAACCTACCTTGCTCACTTTCCTCGGATGTCCACGAGGTCTGTATGCCCTGGCTAACAAGCCATCCAGCTCCTGTATAAAAAGAGGACAATTGAGTAATAAATGTCTTCCTGAATTACCTCTTTGGCATCCCTCTCTACGGTATGTAATCAGAGGTTCGGAAGACTTTGTGTGTTGAGCTAATGGCATTAAAAATCAGAGATTGTGAATTGGCAGCTGCATGAACGATTTTGCTTTGGAGCCATCCCTTCTTGAGTGAAGACATAATTAGTGAGCTGGAGGCTAAAGAACCCTGAGCTACCTCAGACTAACCCTGCCTAGAAGAAAGGCTAGTTGTAACTGTTATGGAGAACACTGCTACCCACATGCTCCAACCTCACTGATCTAACAGTACCATCCTTCACTGCCATTCAGTACACCTGCACCTCATCACAGCATATGAGTGCCCAAAGTGGCTGGCAGTCATGGCCCCTGTGTGCCATACCTAATGAAACCCTATTCGTTTGCTTGGGCCACGGGAGACTACTGAACTCAGGTATAGGGAAAATACTGTGGTTTATTTGAGCGGAGGATACAATTTCCAATCCCCATACCAAGGCAGTGGGTGCTATGTTGGCTTACCATATCTGGGTATGCTGCCCTGCGAGGGCCTCGGCAGGGAATCCTCAAGAGCCGCCTGTCGGCAGGTCCATTTTGGGCGGTATGTTTCTGTGGAAAGGTAAGGGGAGAAAAAATTATGGACATGCAAAAGTCAACCTAAGGTGTGCAACAGCAAGGTTTGCAAGCCTCTAGGTGGGGCCTGGAGATCTCCCACTTATGCAACTGGCCTCCAGCTGACAGAGATCAGCTCCCCTGGAGAAAATGGCTGTGTGTGTGTGTGGGGGGCGCCTCATTGCCCCGTTCTGAGACCTCTCCCCTCCCCCAACCCCACCCTCTCATGGATCCACCCCCAAAGTCTTCAGGAATTTTCCAACAGAGACTTGGCATCCCTAAAGACAGCATGGTAGAGATGGGGTTACTTGAACTCACTTGGAGGCTTCCTCATCTCCCATCCAGGATTGCCAGCCTGGTCCCATAAGCGGTGGAGAAGATTGAACCGGGGGGGCCTTCCACTAATGGGCAGTATCCCCTCCCAGTTCTCAAGAGCGTCAAAAAACGCGGCCTTGTCATGCTTGAATTTGGCGCAGCACTGGCTGGCCGACCTGGTGTGGCCAGCCTCGCCCAGTGCCGCAGTCACCTCTTCAAAAATTGAGAGGGTCTCCATGTGGGTACTGGAGATCACCCTCTCTCCATACTCATTTTCCAGCAGGAACTGGTACATCAGTTCCAGTTCCAGCTCCAGCCAGTATACCCCCTTCTTAGGCCATGCATCCATTTTCAAGGGGGTTTGGGGCAGGAGTGAGTTCGCGCATGCGCATATGGGCACAAATGGCGACTGGGCGCTTAAAAAGATGTTTGCACGATGCGTCTGAACACATGTTGATTGGACAAGTTTTCATGCATTTTTGGATTGTGACCACGAACCTCATTTGCTAAACATTATTCCTGTAGCCAACTAGCTTTTATGATGCACTTTGCAAAGCAAACAAGGACCCCCCCTTACTCGAGGGAAAGCATTGCGGGCGCCACTTTGGCTTCACCCCCCAAACTTTAGGTTCTTTCTTTGTGGGTCACAACAGGATGTGAAAAAGGTTATTTATTTGTGTACAAAACCATGCATAACTTGTTTATTTCCAACTTCGGATGCAGGGTGGGAGAGGTTAGCGTCGACGATGGCTCTGGAACCAGCGGGTCAGCGCAGCATGCACAGCCCTCCCCTCCTCACAGTCCCTGTCGTTCCCCTGCAGCTGGTGTTCCTGTGCATGAGGAGTGCTGTGCTGCTGTGAGTCCTTTACCATGACCGGGTGGCCACGCTCCTCACAGATGTTGTGCATCACAGCACATGTGCAGATTATACAGTTCAGATTCTGCTCCAGCACTGCAAGCCTGGCCCCCAAAAACCTCCAGTGGGTCTTCAGGCGTCCAAATGCCCGCTCCACCATGCACCGAGCCCTGCAGTGAGCCTGGTTGAATGTGGCCTGCTGAGGTGTCAGTGCCCCAGTGTATGGGGTGATTAGCCAATGCCGCATGGGGTAGGCGGCATCAGCTATTATTAGAGGGGGGATCTGTACCCCCTCAATGGTCACCGTCGGGTTCCCCGGGACGAATATGCCACGGTCCATTGCGTCCATGATTTTTGACCAATGCAGCGTGTGCGCATCATGGCTCCTTCCCACCTCCCCGATGGAGACATCAATGAACCAGCCCAGGTGGTCGACGGTCCCTTGCAGCAGCACAGAGTAGTCATGCTTCTGATTTAGAACTCTGCTGCCTGATGTGCTGGTGCCCGGATCTGTATGTGGCAGCCATCCATGGCCCCCACACAGTGAGGAAACCCCAGGTCCTCACACCCCAGCATGACCTGGCAAAAGAAAAGGACACCACATCAGTGTTTGGACCCACGCTACCTGGCTCTGGCCAGATTTATCAATAGTGGGCATACATAATATCTAAAGTACTTTACAATTCTAGCAAAAGTTATGGTGCCTTCCCTCCTGGGACAGGAAGGGAACATGATTGAAAGCCCCATGAGACTCCTGATTTAACTTTTGACAATAATCACCACCAGATCTCCATTGCCGTACTTGCCATCAGGACCACAGTGGCAGTCACAGTGGTGGTCATCCAATCGGGGTGGGGTACCTCTCTCCTGCTGCAGCAATGATTTCCTCTACAGGCAAGCTGTATTATGTGATGTGCAAAATGTCATTTCTGCATCATTAGTAGGGATACCAGCCTTCCAGTGGCGGCCAAATAAGTCATTTCACCAGGAGAAAATGGCTGCCTCTGGAAGGTGGACTGTATAGCATTATACCACAGGGGCTTCCCCTCCCTAAAACCTGCCCATCTTCAGGCTCCACCCCCACCCCCAAAATCACCTAAGATGGTGAACATCACATTCCCAGTGTTAGTGTCAGATACACATTGTATAACACCTACTTAATTTCATGCTTGTGCTTTACAGGGGAGATGCTTACCCGTCCAGGTGACCACAGACAGACAGTGCTGCTCAACAGGTGCGCCTTGATCACCAGGCTGACCTCCACCACAATTCCCGCCACAGTAGATTGTGCCACTCCAAATAGGGTTCCCACCAGACGGTAGGATGTGGTGTTGGCCAGGCAAGATATGGCAATGGCCACACACTCATCTACCGGAATGAGGTCCCTCATGGCTGTCCTCTAACACTGCAGATGTGGGCTCAGAGAGTCCACCAGCCACATGAAAGTTGCCCTGCACATCCTGAAGCTCTCTATCCACTGCTCATCCTCCCAGATGACACGGGCATAGACGGTCCAGAGCTGATCTGGCCAAGGATAGCCCCACCACCTCTGTGGGGCCCTTTGCTAAGCCATCGTGAGGAGACATGCCAAGTCAAAGGACTCTGAAGCCTCCAAGTCCCTCAGTCTGGCTCTCCTACTTGCCAGGTACCGCCTGACAAATGCCAGCCTCTGTGCTCTCAGGGCTGCCAACCTGCGAAGCAGGCGACAAACCACTGTGAGGCAGATCTGGCTAGTCAGAAAGGCCACCAAGCGCTGCTCCTGAGGAGTCATGATGCTCCCTCAGTGCAAGTGCCAGAAAAGAGTGGGGGAAAAAGGTTTTAACTCAGGTGGATTGATTCAGTCATGTGAGTGAAATCACGGTGTCCTGTGGAACTATCAACAGGAAGCAGTGATTCGGTCGAATGGGTCTGCGCATGCACGAAAATAAGTTTTTTTAACCCTACATATGAGCATTTGTGCACATGCGGTGAAATTTTTTTTTTAAAAAAGGAACACGTTCCCCGCACCTCAGTAGTGTAGACGCCGGGGAGCCGCTTGAAGACACTTCGAGGCAAGGTGAGTGTGATTGCGATTGTGCAGAACAAGCCATTTCGAGCCGGCTCCAGCAGGCTCCAGCACACCCGTCTGAACACACCTCATGAGTGTTCAGCGGCAGCTGACCCCAAACAGCCAGGACCTCATTGTATGTATAACTTGTATTCACATGGAATATGCATCCAATACTAAAAATTGATTACTCCAATATATTTGCACTGCCATTACAACATATTTCCTGATGATTTTTATCTCAAGAGGAGGACTTACAAATATTTGTGCAAAAAGGGAAATCCCATTTTCTCTTTTATTCCTTTTATTCCTGCTCACTACTGCCCCTCAGTAGGAGTTTCCTCCCCTCCTCTGCCCTCTGTCACCTCCTCACACGTTTACTGTGGGCATGTCGTATGATTTCTTGTCCTGACAATTTCTAGCTTCAAGGTCCCATGCTAAACCCACAATAGTGGCCAAAATCTGGTCAGGGTCCCCCCTGCAATGTGTGTGCAAGCATATTTGTCATAACTAAGGTTTCTGAAGGTTTTTAATAGAAATAATTTACAATTTTTAGATCTTCAGGTCCCCCTGTGTTTCAGAACCCTAAGTGATAGTCCTGTTTGTTCCCCTTCTTTGATTTTGGCACTATAGACAGGGGCCTTTATAATTAGATAAAGAAATATAGGTGTGAGACACAGTGGGAATTCAT
Source organism: Lepidodactylus listeri (assembly GCA_029233225.1). Taxonomy (NCBI): domain Eukaryota; kingdom Metazoa; phylum Chordata; class Lepidosauria; order Squamata; family Gekkonidae; genus Lepidodactylus; species Lepidodactylus listeri. Next base: position 67,850,855 of record JARCFY010000002.1, read on the forward strand.
TATCACTAGGCAGAGGAAAAGAAAACTGGTCTTAAAAAAATGGAAAATCACAGTATTTCTGAGTAACTATTACCTAATACAGCATTAATCAACATGCATTCCCGTAAGTAAATATTCTACTGTTAAATTAATTCAACAAATTTATCAGTTAATCCCTGTTACAGAAACACCTGTTGTATGAGACTGGATCATTCTCTCTCTTCTCTGGAAGGCAGTTTTCTGAGCTAGATTTTGCACTTGTGTTACATTCTAGGCATCTCAGGCAAAACAGACTAAGTTCTTGTGCATTGCCCACTGATCTCTTTCTCTAGTCTTTATGTGTACAAATACACTGGGGGGGGGGGGGCATGGAAACCCTTCAGAATCCCAGCTTCTTGTTATTCCTTATCTTCATGTATTCAAGGTCCTATCCGCATAAAGCTTATGTGTCTGTAACAATCAACATGCATAAGCTCCAAATGTACATTTGTACTAGGTATTGTTAAGTCAGCCTGTGCTGAACCAGAAGGAGAACAACAAGAGATTAGGTTACCAGCTGATCAGGAGTCACACAGCCTACAGCGGAAACTGAGCTAACACCTTGTAGCTCTGAAGCAGTAAATAAGTCTTCAGCAGCCACTCCCAGACCACCTAGCTCACCCACACCTTTGTAGTGCCACTGCTGTCAGAGACACTTAGAGTTGCAAGAAAGGAGAAGAAGTGCGAGACTCATGGCCCATCATCAGTTGTCAATTGAAGAGATCAATGAATAGTTTCAGGATGACTGCCAAGGAATTGGCTGGGAGTTTAGTTCATTAAGACTTGGCTACAAATTCAGCTGGGAGAAGCAGCAGTTTGTGGATGCAACAAGTATACTTTGCTGCTACTGGACCTCTGCAACCTTGAACTGGACCTGGCAACTGACTTTTCTGGAACCCCTGACTTTGGATTGGACTTGGACTTGTTGCCTGGAACTCCTTGACCGTAGACTGGATTGTAGTAAACCTGCTCTCTGGACACCCTGACTTTTGGACTGGACTGTGATTACTCTGTGCAACCTTGCCTGTGACCTGCCCTGCTGGACCCCAACCCATGCCTCCTGGGGAAGCTACATCAGTACACTAGGGTTGCCAACCTCAGGGTGTGGGGACATCGCCTGTAATTCCAGCTGATCTCCAGATCAGTCTCCCTGGAAAAAATGGCTGCTTTGAAGGGTGAGGCCTACCACCTGTTTGTATCACCTTTTCTGGTTACTTATATTTTCTGGGGGAAGGGGTTGGCTGACTGGCTTCAAGAGGTAGTTAATGCTTTCTTAAGAGAGAGGGTAGTCACCCCAGCTTTGAAACATGCGGTGGTGCATCCACTTCTAAAGAAGCCTACTCTCCATCCATGAGATCTCAGTACTTACTGACCAGTTTCAAATGTTCCATTCCTGAGCAAAGTGATTGAATAGGTGATGGCTGGACAACTCTAAGCTTTCCTTGATGAGGCAAATTGTTTAGGTCCCTTCTAGTCTGGGTTTAGGCCTGGTTATGGGACTGAAACTGCCTTGGTCACCCTGATGGATGACTTGCTCCAAGAGATGAATAAAGGGAGATTGACTCTGTTGGTTCTCCTGGACCATTTAGTGGCTTTCAGTACCATTGATCATGGTATCCTTCTCGACCACCTATCTGGACTGACATTGAGAGGCACTGTTCTGTGGTGTTTCTGGTCCTAACTGGAGGATAGGTTTCAAGAAGGTGGTGCTGGGGGCTTGCTGCTCAGCTCCTTGGCCTACAGAGTCCTGCAAGGTTCCATTTTGTCCCTTATGCTCTTTAACATCTACATGAAACCACTGGGTGAGGTCACCTGGAGATTTGGGGCTGGGATTTCACCTGTTTCACACTTCCAGCTGATCCCAGGGAGGCTGTAGAAACCCTGAACTAGTGCCTGGAGGCAGTTTTGGAGTGGATGCGGGTTGATAAATTGAAGCTTAAGACAAGACAGAAGTACTACTGGTGGGTGGAAGGTGTGACCTGGGATTTACGGTGTCACCAATTCTTCATGGAGTTACATTCCCCTTGAAGGAACAGGTCCATAGACTTGGACTCATGTCACAACATCGGGGTGTCCCAATCATGTCAACTGGCTGAGATTTTGTAAAAATAGAAAGGAATTAATTAAAATAGAAAGGAATTAATAAGGCTGAGTGCTGAAGAATAGATTCTTTTGAATTATGGTGCTGGAGAAGACTTTTGAGAGTCCCTTGGACTGCAAGGAGATCAAATCAATCAATACTAAAAGAAATCAACCCTGAGCATTCCATGGAAGGCGAGATACTGAAGCTGAAGCTCAAATACTTTGGCCACCAAGTGAGAAGGGAGCACTCACTGGAGAAGACCCTGATGCTGGGAAAGATTGAAGATCAAAGAAGCAGGGGATGGCAAAGGATGAGATGGCTAGACAGTGTCATCGATGCAACGGACATGAAATTAAACAAACTCTGGAACATGACAGAAGACAGGAGGGTCTGGCATGATGTGGTCCATGGGGTCACAAAGAGTTAGATTTGACTGTGCAACTGAACAAAAAAATTGAAATTTTTTTTTGGTAGTGTAAATTTTTAGCACTGGAATGAAATGCACTTGGGTTCTGGACTAGTAACTCACTCCAGTGTTTAAAAACAGAATTTTAGAAATTTATTTACAAAAGATAGACAAACATAAAAATATATAAGTAGGGGGAAAGAGTACACATTGGGACAAACACAAAACAACAAACCTAACTAACTAGCCTCTAGACACTGACTCTAAGCAGTTTATAGCTCCAAAGCAGACATCTTAAGTAGTGGTCCTCCTAGCAGCAATAATGCAAAAGAGTAGAAGAGTGTGAAGGTCCTTCTTGCAGCTTCACACACTCTTCACAAGTCTGTGTCTACCAGCATAATAATGATGTTGTTATGTGTTGTTGTTCTGGCTTCCTTGCCCTATATGCTACCCCAGCTGTCACTTGCTAATTAAGCAACCAATCAGCACAACCAATCACTTAATCTAGCTGATCTGAGATGAGATCTAGAACCCTAGCTGTCAAACTGACATTTGAGCTGTAGATGACCAACTGTCAAACAATTATCTTGACAGTTCCCAGCTGCTAGCTATTACATTATAAGGCAACTACATATAGGTGCTTGATAGGTGAAGCTCTTCGATGACTTGGATAACAATCCTAAAAACACTTAGACATGGGGGTTCTGTGTTTTACAGGATGACAATTCAAAGATAAATGCAAACACTTACATAGACTGGAGAATCACTTTCATGACAACTCAGGCCTACTGCTAGAAAAGCAGGTGGCAGCTGTGGCCACAAGTACCTTTTACCCACTTCAACTGGTTAACCAGCTGTGGCTTTTCCTGGGCAGAAAAGATCTGGCCACTGTAGATCTGTGGTGCATGCCCTGATTACATCTAGATTTGATCTCTGCGGTGCAGTCTACATGGGACTGCCCTTGACAAGTGTTTGGAAACTTCTATTAGTACAGAATGCTGCAGCCATAATGTTGACTGGAATGGATCATAGGACCATATCACTCTAGTATTGGCCCATCTAAACTAGCTCCCATTTTCTTTCCAGGGCCAATTCAAGGTGCTGTTCTTGACCTTCAAAGCCCTATATGGTTTGGGACCAACATACCTGAAGGACCATATACTCTCTTATGAACTTGCCTGACCACTACAGACATCTTTGGGTGCCCCCACTTTCTGAAATTAGGCAGGTAGCAACCTGGGAGAAGGCCTTCTCAGTCATGGCACCAAAGCTCAGGTACTGTTCCCCAGCAGCAGCATAACTATATAATTTTTGGGGGGGAGGCACTGGGGGGCACAATTTTCCTTTTGACATCACAAAAATAATAAAATAAAAACAAGAGAGCATTCTCCTAGCCCTCCCCCATCTGCCAGCCAGCTTGCCACTCACCTCAGTCTTCCAGCTTTTCTTTGAACTGTGTGCTCTCCAAGAGCAGCAGAACACGGAGAAAAGCACATGGAAGAAGAAAGAGGGCTGGTACTTCCTCACCAGCCAGCCAGCTCACTGCTGTTTGATGTAGTGGTTAAGTGCGCGGACTCTAATCTGGGAGAACCGGGTTTGATTCCCCACTCCTCCACTTGCACCTGGCTGGATGACCTTGGGCAAGCCATAGCTCTGTACCAGCTGTTCTCTCAAGGACAGCTCTGGAAAGAGCTCTCTCAGCCCCACCTACCTCACAGGGTGTCTGTTCTGGGGAGGGGAAGGGAAAGGAGTTTGTAAGCCACTCTGAGACTCCAAGTGAGTGAAGGGCGGGGTATAAATCTAATCTCCTCCTCCTCTTCTTGCTCCACTGGCCGGCCAGCCATGAGGGCCAGGCCCTTTGCACTTGCTGGGGCTGGGGGTGAAGCGAGCTGTGCAGACAGATGCTTCCTGATAAGCAAGGAAGCGCATGCCTGGCTGGTGCTGCACTGGCTCTGGTCATTTCTGGGAGGGGGAGGGATCAGGGGACTGGGAGAGGGGGTGTTGCAAATTTGGGGGGCGCCCCAACATCCCACCTCACCTGCCTAGTTACGGCCCTGTTCCCCAGGGAGATTCATTTGTCCCCTTCTGTTGCCTTCTTCTACCAGCTGGTGAACTTTTTTTTTGTTTCATTTGGCATTCTCTCAGTTCTCTCAATGATCCCTCCTTCCTAATAAATGTTTTTACATTTTATATGTGTTTTAACTCTTTTTTGTTTGTACTTTCTGTTTCTTATTTGTTTTAATGATATGTGTTTGGAAGAGGGGGGCTGATTTCAATGGTTTTAAAGTATAATTTTATCATGTATGTTTTAAATTGCTAGCTGTCTTGGAGGCCTGTAAGGGCAGAAGGCTGGAATACAGATTCTGTTAATAATTAAACAAACTGGATGCAAATGAAGACAGTAGGGGTCCTTCCCACTTAAGATTTGTTGTATCAAAGGAGATCCGTTTTTAATGCTTCTATCTTTTTAAATTTAAACATCCAGCCTGATTAAAAGTTATAGTAAACGCAAAAGATTGCATAATGTTTCATGTCAATTTGTTTGGTCATAATGAAAGGTATCACATAGATTTCATTCTTGTTTTTGGATTCTGAATGGATCGATATGGCTGTGCAACTTTTTCTGCACCAGAGGGAACCAGGTGCAAAGGAGGAACAGGGCAATTGTGTAACAGTTGATTTTGGAGATACAGCCTGCATTGTCATGGGGGGGGTGGGATGAACCTCCAAAACTCACCACTGCTACACAATCACTCTGTTCCTCCTTTGCAGCTGGTCATTGTTTTCATTTTTGTGTGTGTTTTTTTTTAAAATGTTTAACTAATAGCTAAAAGAAAATGGTGATGCCAGCAAGACAGTCTCATTAAGGTCAGGGTGTAATCGACTGATGGGTCCCACTCCACTAAGATCTAAGAGGAAAGAAATCAAAAGAAATGTTCTCACTTTTATTTAAAATATTCTAAACTGCCTTTCAGCTGATAGCATGGCCCCAAGGCAGTTTTCAAAAATCAAATAATGCATCCATTTTGGTTTTTGAATGGCAGAAATATGCAGCTCCAAACCAATGGCTTCCTCTTGATTGCTTGGTATTCCTCTTTGATTTAGAAGCTGTATGCTGTGTTAATGAAATACTTGCAATGCACAGCCCATGCATATTTGCTCAGAAATAAGCCCAACTTTATTCATTCATAGGCTCTGTTCACAGGAACACGGTACTTGGCTTTAGTCTTATGTATTCAGGAGTAAATCCCACTGATTTTAAAGAGACTTATTTCTGTTTAGGATTGCACTGCAGGTCAAGGAAAGCTGTCAACCCACCTTTGCAAAGAATATCTTTAGCAAAAGACCTTCTGTGCCCAGAGCAGCAAAGAACAAGTAATGATGCCTGAGAACTCCTTACAGGTACCTTGTGTATATACTGTGGATGGATCTCCTTGTGCTGTGGTCTTGAATGCTCTCAGAAAAGGAAGAAAGTGCAGGCAGCATCTATCCTGGAGCTGGAAATACCTCTGGGAACTATTTTTACCCTTTCAGTTGCTCCAGTCTGTTAGAATAGGAACAGAGAGGAAACTCTGCAGAACAGATTGTACTTCATTAAATCTTTTTTTTAAGTCTAGGAAAATGACAAAGAGTGTACTAGATAGAGGTTATATAATTATGTATGGTGTGAAGTGCATGAATAGAGAGAGATGATTCTCTCTAAAAACACTTGAACTCAAGTCACCCAGTGAATTTATTGGCAGTGTGTAAAGAATAACCAAAAGAAAGTGGGGTTTTTTCCTTGAGAAATGCATAGTCCATTCATTTATTTACTTTAGTTATTTAATATATATTTTACTAGGAATAAGGCCTGTTGTGGAAATAAATACGATGGGCTCTAGAAAGAGGCTTTGGGAAAATGCCAAGGCCTTGGGCACTCAGCGTCAATTTGCTGTGGCAACCCCCACACCTGCAGCCTCTACTGTGCTCTGAAGCCCTGACTGCTATGTCACATTGGCTGTCATGGGAGGGGGGGATCTCAGCAGGGTATAATGACACAGAGTCTACCATTTTCTCCAGGGGAACTGACCAATGTCATCTGGAGAGCAGTTGTAATTCTGAGTGAACTCCAACCCTCACCTGGAGATTGGCAACAGTGGTTCCCCAAGAGGGAATAGCTGGTTTGGAGGGCAGAGTCTATGGCATTGTACCTGTCTGAGGCCCCATCCCTCCTCAAACCTCACCCTCACCAGGCTTTATCCCTCAAATCTCCAGGAATTCCCTACCTGAAGTTGGCAACCCATTCTCCTTCTCAGCCAAGCATCAACCTACTTTTATTTCCCCCTCACTGTTCAGCTTTCCATCTCCCACCCTGCCACGTCACCTTCTTTTCCTTCTTTTCCCACACTTTTTGGCCTTGGGACAGCTGGGAACTGTGGGCCAGCAGATGAGGAAGTCCCATTCAGCCCAGTAAGAGATACCCCTGCAGGCCCCTCTCTGGAACTACAACTCAATTGAACCATATGGGGGAACATTTTAAACAAATAACCACAGACAGCAGCCATCTTACAAACACAGGTAACTGCCATTTTGTTACACCTACCAACAGCCACTGAGGGAACAGTTGGTCCCACACAGGAGGCAAGCCGTAGAAGCATCTTCGTCAAGAGAGAAAGCCGTCTGCCAGAAATTCTGACAGGGCACAGAGGCTGAAGGAGTGGGCGGGGAAGAAGAGCAGACCCAGCACCTAGCCAATGGCACATGAGTACTCACAGCCAGTGGATAGGGACAGCTTCTGAGTGACACATCAGGGAGCCAACTGATTTTGGAGTATGTGGAATGTTCTGGAGAGTGCCACTGCCAAATCAGGATTATTATATAGAGAGATGCTGCCTTCCTACCCACTCAGGGTCCACATGGCAGTGAACATAAAAACATTAAAATATTTAAACAATTAAAAATACAGTTAAAATTATAAAATTCAGTTAAAACATACACATTAATAGAGATCAGTACTACTGGGCTTTGCAATGGCCACCAGCTGAGACGGCAGATAGCCATAATCTTTAACTCCCATGTTCAAAGAATATATGCCTCCAGTTAATAGATGAGGGGAAAACAGGGAGTATCACCATCATGCCCATATAGTTCTGATCTGGACTAGACAGAACTTTGGAATACTGCTTAACCTAAAAAGTGTGGGTGTAGCTATACAACTCATGTGACATTGCAGTTATTGATGTTATGATCACTTCCTTTTGCACATGCATGTGGGAGCAAGTCATGTGTTGGCTCACAGCTGATCTAGAATTGACTCCATGGATTTGTGGTAATGTGGAGAAGGTTAGGGACAAGGAACCTGTAATGTCTGTCTGTCTATCTATCTATTTAATCCGTCAGTCTCCCCAGTCCAGCTACTGCAGGGCTCTGGGAGATGTACAACCAGAGATAAAACAAGATAAAAGTAAATAAAACCATAGTACAACATTAAAAACAAACAGAAGGCAAATAACCAATCCTCCTTCCAACTCCCATTGCTGGCTACTTTGTGGACAGGGGGGAGGAGGGCAAAATAGATGTAAACAACAGGGAATGGAAAGAAAGTAGGTGCTACTTGTAGACAACAGCTACATGTTCAAAAATAGCACATTCACCAGCCCTTCTTTTACTGCAAAATATAGATGGGAAGTCACATAATAAAATACTTCCCCACAATAAAAACAGACTCTTTGTCAATGGAATTTAGTATATGTTGGAGGAGGATGGTAGAGTGGTCTCCTTGATATGCTTTCCCCCCTGAGTACGGGAGTCCTTGCAAGCACTGTGGTTCACCCCCTTTCCTACATTCTGAAGTGATGCAGTCAAAGAAAGGCTGTTCCTCATGATACTTTTATTTATTTATTGAATTAAATTTCTAGACAGCCCTGCCCTGTAAAGAACAGGGCTCAGGTTAAGGTTTAGAACATACAGTTTGGCTTTTTAAAGCTTTTACCAAGTTAGGGGCCTATTCATAGTCTTAGGCAGGGCCTTTTTTGTAGAAAAATCCAGCAGGAACTCATTAGCATAATACAACACACCCAACAGCAGAAACTCATTAGCATATTAGGCCACACCCCTGACAGCCCAGCTCCCTCCCAGGATTGGCTTCCCCAGGTGCCCTGTAGCTTGCGGGGGCACATGGGGAACCCAAGGGAAGGAAGGCAGTTTCTGGATTGGCTTTCCCAGGCGCTCCGCAGCTGCCTTCCCTTCCTGGATCGGCTTGGGTTCCCCAGGTGCCCCACAGCTTACGAGGTACCTGGGGAACCTGGGGGGGGGAAGGCTGTAGGTGTGGCCAACTTGGAAGCCAGCCAGAACTCCGTTCCTGTGTGTTCCTGCCCAAAAATAGCCCTGGTCTTAGGAAGAGGATACTGTCTGGCCCTTTGAATAAAAGATAAATAAAAGCACTGAGATTACCTTTTGCATAGCATTTTACATAAAATGAAAAATAAATATTGTTTTACAGATGTTATCAGTTAAACAGGCAGCAAAGTAAATTGGGAACCTGGATGTTTAACTTGGTTAAAGGCATATAACAACAGGTTCAAGGACTAGAAAGGAAATAAATATTTCAACATTCATCCATGATACATCCAGCACTGAAGAGGCAACCTGCAACCTGCTGTCAATATTAGAAGTAACTGACTATGTGTACCAAGTAGGATTACCAACATGCAGGAGGGCCTGAAGTTTTCCTGGAATTGTAATTCCAGACTACAGAGATCAGTTCCACTTCAGGAAATAGCACCTTCTAAGGGTGAACTCTGTGGCATCACACCCTCACTGAACGCCCTCCTCTCTTTAAACTCTGCCCTCCCCAGGTTCCGCACCACCCCCAGATCTCCAAGAATCTGGCAACTCTAGCACCAAGGGTGGGATTACTCGTGTTATCCATTGGGTTTTTACTAGGTTCCCCATAGGATTGGCTTTAAAGAGTGGAAACTTCAAATGGTGTAAAATACAATAGCAAGATTGCTGATGGGCATTAAAACATTGGGAACAAGCTTTCCTGTTATAAAGGAACTGCATTTGCTACCTATTCACTTTGACCCACAATTTAAAATATTGTTTTATGCTTTTACAGTGCAATCCTAAGCAATCCATTGAGTATAAAAGGGTATTACACCACTTGGGATGTGATCAGATGAGCTGTTTGATCTGATGTCATTGCTGTTGCCCTACAGATTTAAAATGAAGGTTAAGACAGCAACATCTGTCTCCCATCCACCAGTTGTTGGCACTCCGTTCTCACCCAGTTTCAAGTTGGAGTTATTTGGCTCCAGGGAAAGTCCAATCTTATGAATGTCAGCGGTTTCACCCCGTACTTCTGGATGTCTGATCAATCCATCACACTATCAAGCCATTTGGGAAGTCTGATTGTTCTGTTCTGGTTTCGTCCCCCACCCTTGAGTTGGTTAGTGATATGCACATAACTGCATATTTGCATCATGGCTATAAAGCGCTGCATGTGCATTTATGCGCGAAAACCCTTTTTTTATCAGGAGCCCCCTGGGGTTTGTTTTGAGTGACAAATTCAAGGGGGAAATCTGTGAGGCTTCTGCACTTAGCAGCAAAAGATCAGACCTTTGTTGATGAAACAGAGTTCTTTATTTCTTAATACTGCATGACAGGTTCTCGGATGTTTGTTAGAGATGCCACATACAAAACAGTCAGAGTTAATATACCCTCCGGTACAGTTTGAACCCCGACATTCGACCAATCACAAAAAAGGTAGAAAAGCGTGGTTAAAAGATCTTAGCCATTTTACTTCCCACAGGAAAGGTGAAGTGTGAAAGTTATAAAAATTCCCCTCCTGAACTGGGCGCCCCAGATGTGCTAGGCATATACATAACAAAGTAGTTGCCGCGGCCTTTCAAGGTCTTCACATAGCGATAAGACAGTTCTGTCTCTCCGGGGATGGAGGAGGAGGGAATGCATGGGAGGAAAGGCCATTTGTTCTTTGGTGACGTGCAAGTATGCGGGGTCGCCACTCTCCCGGATGAAATGGTTACACTGACCAGACCTTCAAAGAGCAATATAACTCAGAGCAATAAACGGTGGGGGTGAAACAGGAGACAGCTTGAAAGAGATAGCAATGGTTACACTTCTAGCTAAGCGATAGCAAGTTACAGAAAGCACAATGAAAACCCTGTTAGGATCATAGGATCCTGACAAAACCCCTCTCTGCCAATTTTTGGGGATGTACACTGGTGAAAGTAGTCCCTAGTCCAGCTCCCATATCACCAGGTATACTACACAGTGCCTCAAATACATGGTCATGCTCATGCACAAAAGATAAGTTAAAAAAGCTGCCCAACTGCCTGATCTCTGGTTGTCGCACAGCAGTAATCTGATCAATCCACCACAGGGTGAATGTGCAGTGAAGCAGATTAGGGTGGGGCATCTGATAAAAACTCTCTGTTACAAAAAACCTGGATGGAATTAGAAGCATGGCCAGACCATGCTAAGCTTGTTGTCTGACTGCAGCCTGAGAATTTCACTGTTTAAGCCCTTAAATAGCCTGGGACCAGGGCCTTCAAAGCCCATTCGATCTTGCACATTCATACCCATCAATTAAGTTAATCAACAGAAGTCTTACTTTGTGAGCCTCGACTTTTAAGTGGATGGCTATGAGAGACAGAGCCTTTTCAGAGGTGGCACCTCACCTGTGAAACTCCCTCCCTGCAGCCACTTGCCTGGCACTTTGCTTGATTAGCTTTACATGCCAACTGATTTCCCAGGTTTTTCTGCTGATGCCTGGTTTGAAGTGGGTTGCCATAACTGCTCACTATTTGTGATTTTAATATTTTTTTGTAAAATATTAGCATTGTTAGCTGCATCAGATGCATATTATTGTGAGTATGTGGGATATAATTTTTAAAAATATAAATGTCCTATCAATGTAGTTTCCATTTGCAAAACAAGTGTATATTCTCAGGATCTTTTAGGAATATTTTTCATGTTCACTGTTAATTGTATTAAGTGTTCCTCCCTATGTACTCTTGTTTAAAAACAGAAGAAATACTTTGCTGGATCAAAGACCCACCTAGTTCATCTTAGTAACCAACAGGCATGATGTAATCCACTGAAAATTGGCCAATGGTCCACAATCTTCATTATACCAACTGTTGCGCTGTCCCCTTGCAACTGGTAGCATGTATTCACCTTTGTGGAAGGAAATCCTTTCCCATGCACAAAGCACCAATCGGGCAGTCTGGTTTATGTGAGGGAAGTATCTTCCTTATGTCTGCCTATCATATTTTAATTTCACCCTTCCACCAAGGAGTTCAGGATGTTTTATATGGCTTTCCCCTGTTTAATCTAATCCTCACAAATAATTATGTGAGGTGGGTGAGGGTGAGAAAGAGCAACTGACCCAAGGTTGCCCAGTGAGATTTTTATGGCTGAGAGAGGGAATTTGAACCTGGGTTCTTACAGTCATAGTCCAACAACTAAATCACTTCACAATACCGGCTCTATATGTATCATACAATATATGACTATGTTTCAGAAGCATAATCTGTACCGCGGGTCAGATTATTAATTCTGCATACCAAAAGATTATTATTTTATAAATAATCAAACCAGGCCCATGTACTTTTTACATACACCAAAGGGGGAAATCCCCTTGCTTCAAAACAAAGGTGTGTGTTTATCTAATCTTGATGAGGATATAGTATTTACTGTGAGAAATTTTTAAAAATCACCACAAATACTCTCTCAGTCCATTGGGGTTTTTGTTTGTTTGTAATTTAATTTTGAATTGAGCCTTTGGACCTTGCCAGGTTCCCCCTCCAGACACACCAATACCTCCCAAAAGCCTGTGTCCAAGTCTCACAGCAATTATGTGGTGCCTGATCCTATATGTATACACTCATGCTGGGTATTATGAACACTGTGGCATACCACCATGTTACAGCTACTGTCAAAAATGGTCATGGCTGTGAAGTCACAAAGGGCTGGAGGCAAAACCATTAGAAGTATGAAATGCTGAGGTCCTGTAACGGTGGGGGCTGTGTAAATAGCAGAAATCAGGCTTAAAGGATTAAAATAGATGTGTTAATGGGTCACACACCAGGGCAAACACTTATCTGGCATTATAGACACCCTCTGAGCAATTACCGAAGGTACTCAACCAGCCATCTGATTGCTGTCTCCTACTCACCCAAGGCACAGCCCTTCCAATGCTACCAGTCACTTGTCATGCTCTGCAGCTTTTGTCAGCTTGTGTCACCAGCAACAGCAGCTGTCGTTTTAATATAACATTTTCCCTGGCTTTCCAGCCTTGCTTCGAACTCTAGCCACTGAAAGAGACAAAATTTACATTTCCAATTCACAGGCAATCCAGTCCATTAGGTTTAACAAGTGAATGAACTTCGTATGTAACCTACAGCAAGCATCAGCTCTGTGGCTATTCATTTTAACTGATTGCCTCATTCGCTACATCTAGAAGCCCCCGGCGTGGCCATGGCAACTGGTTTTGCTTAAATGCAGCTGAACAGTGGAGTTAATTTTAGACTAGTGGAGGAGGCTGGGAAACTGAGGGGAAGCTACAGTATTGCCTTCCCCTCTCTAAAGGAGTGGATACTGCCTGCCAGTTTGTTTGCAGAAGACTGTACCCCGGCAGAAAGATATGAAGCCAGAGACTTAATTGCACACATACTGCCATATTACAGATGACCGCTATAATACATATACTCTACACAAGCCTACAAGCTTATACAGCCTTAAATAGTGGGACAATATATGAATGAGGCAAACCTCTGTCCAGAAGGGTCCTATACATGAATACAAGAGCATGTGCAGGAGAGTTTTCTATGGTTGTGAGCATAGCCTCTCCCTGCAACAATGTAGTGGTTCAGAAAAAGCTTTTAAACTCAGAGTTTTCAGTGCAACTTGTGACCAGCTGAAAACCAGCATGGAGCTACAGCAGCCTCCCCCTCTAAGGCTGCCGACTCTGGTTTGAGAAATTCTTGAAGATGGTGCTGGAGGGAGAGAGCTGAGCAGAGATGTGATGCCATAGAGTCCTGCCTCCCAAGCTACCATTTTCTCCAGGGGAACTGATCTATGTAGTATGCAGATCAGGTAGTTGAGGGAGAACTCAGCCCCACTTGGAGTTTTCGAACCCCACACATTTAAAGAAACACAAAATTAAGAAGGAAAAGGAGAGAAAAGGGTAAACAGTGATTAAAGTATGTACTTGTATGTGTTGGGGGAAAGGATGGAGGAAGTCACCAGTGCTTAAAGGAAAAAGCCTGTTGGTGAGTCCAATCTCTCCTGTTTTAACTCTGTGCTTAATTGGATGACAGAATAAATTCAGTTGCTATGATTTCAATGGAAGGAAACATTTAATCTCAATGATTATGGATTCCTAGGGAGGATTCTAACTGTTGCTGAAGCTCTGTGATTTAAGCTATCAACTAGAACCAACGGGCATTCTGTTGGCATTCTTTTCCCTCACATAAGAGCTCAAGAGGTAAGTGGACTGCTTGCTTCCTTGGTCCCCCAGCGCAACTTGGCCCCTGGGAACTCTGCATTCCTAGTCTCCCTCAACTTCAGCAGTCCAGCTTATGATATGGCATTGGTGGAGACAACAGCTTCTCTTCAGGAATCACAGAATGAACCCCAAGTATGTGCATGGATATCCAGTCCATGCCAGGGGCGTAGACTTTTCATTCTCCCGAGGGGGGGGCTCTGTCTCTCTCGCACAAAGTGTGTGCGCTGCCAGCGGGATGATGTCCCCACCGCTGCCACCACCTCTCCCCCCTGCCTGGCTCCCACGCACCCCTCAAAGGGAGGGAGTGGGTGCAGGGGAACCGAGTGGGGGGGTCTTGCAGCGGCGGCAGCCAGGGAGGCTTGCGGCAGGTGGGGAGGCACGGCGGCGGTGTCCCCCTGCCACTGCCACGCTGCCGCTGGCAGGACAATGTCCCCGCCACAGCCAGAGCCGCAGCCAGAGCTGCCGCAGTGCCGCCGCAGCTGGGGCGATGTCCCCGCCACCAGAGCTGCCATGCCACCACTCTCTGGGAGAGAGGGAGGGAGGAGTGGGTGGGGAGAGCAGCTCTGGCGGTGGTGTGGCTCTGGCAGCAGGGTGGTGGCAGGAAGGCGCGGCGGTGGGTGCTCCATTTTGTCAGGGGGGCTCAGTCTCCCCTGGGAAATTTCAGGGGTGGCTCGAGCCCTCGAGCCCCCCCATAGTTTACACCTATGGTCCATATGTAACTCCTTGTATCCACCCTTTGAAACAGCCATATGGGATAGTTCAAGTACACACTGAACATGGTCTTCTAAACCTAAAGGTGAATTTGTTCCAAAATGAGTTATAGGAAAAGTCCCCTCTGAAAGATTTTACAGAGGCATGAGAAAACTCAGTTTTTGGGTTGTCAGACAGAAACATGACTAATGAAGAAAAATAACCACAGATAGTACCCCTCTTCACCAAAACAAGTGTAATGGATTGTGGACTGCTTTTCAGTAGGCATCCTGTGACACAGCAGGCATTTGGGTGAAAAAAGAAGAAGAAGAAGAAGAGATTGGATTTATACCCCACCCTCCACTCCCCAAGGGAGTCTCAGAGCGGCTTACAAACTCCTTTTCCCTTCCCCTCCCCTCCCCACAACAGACACCCTGTGAGGTAGGTGGGGCTGAGAGAGCGCTTTCCCAAGCTGTCCTTGAGGGAACAGCTGGTCCAGAGCTATGGCTTGCCCAAGGTCATCCAGCCAGGTGCAAGTGGAGGAGTGGGGAATCAAACCCGGTTCTCCCAGATTAGAGTCCGCGCACTTAACCACTACACCAAACTGGCTCTAGTGTATTGTGTATTGGCCTGGACAAGCACTAGGATCCACAGACATTGGACCACTACGCGAAGTAGAATTAGGAATGAGGTAAACTATATGCTAGGATTGTTTGATTTATATTTTCTTTATTTTATTGTGCCATAGCCATATCATATGAGCCCAAGGTCTGCAAAGATACTGCCTCCCCTCAGTTACTTAAATGGATGATGTATAGTAACTCCCATACCTGACAAAATTCTCCTACACTGGGTACATTTGGCCTTCTAATGAGGGAAGAACCTTCGGACTGCATTTCTTTCCTTCTTGTAAAACATCAAGGAAAGTAGAGGGGGGAGGAAGAAGCTCTTGCTCAGTATTTATGCAGGTCCATAGTAGAAGCTATTGACTTTAGATAAGCATAAGAGTATACTGAGGTTCCCAGCGGCAGCTGTGCTAATACATTTACCTGATATGTGTACTCAAGCTCCAGAGTCAGAATTACCTCTGCGGTTCTAGACTCGGCAAATGTCAAAGCCAGTGACACCAGAAACATCAAGGCCCATTGCCCTCCCTCTGCTGTACCATTACTCTATAGATCCATCAATTCACTTGCCTCCTGAAATGAAGTCTTACTGGAAGTCCCAGTTCTGGGAGACCCCCCACCCCTGTTCTGAAACTTTCCATGTAGGTCTCTTCATACTAATAAATACCTCCCCAGTTTTATCAGAAGTGGGCCTTTATACAAGACTAAGTGACTCGAATTGTGGGGAAAGAATGAGAGTCATTATATATGGGAAAATGTCTTTTTAAAACATTTTAAAGGAACAGTTGCAGTCTATGAAAAACACCTGCTACCCTACAAAGAGCTAACATTGCAGTGACCAATAACAGTGCATGAATTTCTTCTTTAGAACCATAACACCTTTCTACAATTGTTGATCCTGGGATTTTGTAGGCCTTGACCCTTTTGTTCCTGTCAGATAACCCGTGTGTGTATGTTGTCTGCCCTAAGGATTGTTTAGTCAACTGATTGCTGTATGTGGACATGCTTTATGTTAGAGAAGCTTTGATGGACTGATGTTTTCTTTAGCTTCCCTGTCAATACAAGGCATGCATGGATCCTGGAGCCAGGTTTTCAGACGTGCTCAAGTCTGTGCCCTCATTCTAAGCACTGAGCTTCCACCAGTAAGTAGCTAAACCAAAGGCTAATTTTCAGAAAGAACTCAGCATCTGTTTATAATTACTAATATGATGATTATTTGCAAGCCCATTGGTTCTTTATCAAGCCCTATCTAGGGAATTTGGGGTTATTTTCCCACGGTCAACAGCTGTCCCATGTTTCTACTCCAACCATTGCCAATCTCAGGCACTGTAAGTCTAAGCAAAACACCTGTGAATGAGAATACATCTATTTGATAGACCAAGACAGTGGGCTATTCTTACCTGTTAAGGACAGGAAAGAGGTACATTTCAACAGGAAGCAAAACTCCTAACAAGGAAGGACCACTAAGGTTTTGCCTGAGAATGGCTCTTTGTGCACTGACAGCTCACTGTAGTTTTCCCTGGAGAATCCAAGCAGTTGAGCCTTTAAGGTTAACTTCATATTTTGTGTCCCTGCCCTCTGCACTGTTCTTTTTTCTCCAGTTTACTTTTGTGTATGCATTCTGCATCTACAACCCAATCCCACATTTTTTGCTTAATTGTGGTTAACGTCATGTGACCTGTGGAGGAGGCATCCAGTTGCCACTGACTTGGCCAAGTGTGTGAACAAGGGATGGGGCACACGGCACCCTCCCCTTTCTTCTCCCCGCTCTCCCACCCCCTTTGGTTAGCTGCCGCTGGGCTACTCCAGGCATGCATGACCCATAAAGGGAAGCAAGCTCAGGGGCCAGCTGGCTGGTCTGTTGGGACGGGTGGCGTCCCAAGGGTTTTAAATGTAAAAAAAAAGGGCTTCAAGGCTCTCCCATTGTTTCCAACGGGCAATCCTGTCATTCCTTTTAATGCATCCCCCTCCAAGTTGTGTGCAGATTGGCTTTGGGGAAAGGAGAAAAGATCCCTCCCTAGGGTTCAATGTGCAAAGGATGGAAGAGTGTGTCAAATCCCCCCTGCCCCCAAGCTAGAAGCGTCAAACTCCCAGAGGATCTCCCCAGGCTGCCCCTCTACCTGCCCTCCAAGTTGTGTGCTAGGTGAAAATTAAATAGAAGTGGAAATAGGGACGGGGAAATGGGTGGTGATTACTAAAGCCATATCAAGTAATCTGTTTATTATTCCCTCTGATTTAGAAGCAGAAGAGGCAAGTGGTCCAACCCAAAACCACATTCAGATACCCTGGGGCGATGCTGTAATGACGGTGAAGTCAACGCTGAACAGCCATAAAACTATGCAGAAGCTCCAAAATAACCTGATGCACAAAGAAAGTGAAAGCGAGATGCAGTGCAGAGGGAGATTAACATTCCAGTGTGGCTGAGGAAAAGCAGTGGGAAAACAGACAGATGCAGAAAGAGCCATTATCAGTCCATGAAAGGAAATTCCTTTTTTCCTATATCAGCAAACAAGGTTCTGAAAAACAAAGGATACATGATTTTGGGACTAGTTTCAAAATGAGGTCTTGAAATAAGCTGACCACATTTAGAATGGTAATTAAAGAAAGCAATGCAAAATAAAACAAAAGATTCTGTAATTAAAATTCACTGTTTGTAACACCACTTTGCCCACCTTTATGCATGTTTGTATAAGAACTTCAGAACAGATACAAACAGCATCCTCTCCTGCGAGTACTTTGGGAAATGCTAAAATCCAGTAACTACAGGCTTTCTTGGATTGAGTTTTCTGTCCTTTTCTTTTTTTAATGAATGCAGAGAAACCTATTGAGATTGATTAGCTAACATTGTGATTTGTAATTTTGCTTAATGCTATTAAAGAAAGGCATTGACTGCTTGTGCAAGAGAGTTTGGGTGGATGCCAAGATTTTGCATAATGAATTCAGAGGATTAATCTCATTAGTTTTCCTCCTCCCTCGCCTATTGCTACTGGTCTGCATCTCTGAAGCCCAGCACAGATGCAAACTAACAAAACTGCCTGATATTGACTGGACTGCATCTGATATCTCGCAAGACCTTCCTTCCTGTGCTGTCAGATAGAAGCATGACTCAGCGCACAGTGGTAGGTGAACAGAACAATGGCAAGATTATTTGAGAGTCTGGATGTGCAGTTCAAAGGCTGCTGGCAGTTGAAATACACAGAACAAAAGGAGAATAAGGATCCTTTCTTATAAAGTGTTATTACCTGACAATAAATGGGTGTGCATGTGGGTGGATGGGTGCTGTGTAAATTGGGGTCACATAACAGTAACAATTTAAAACACAGGTGGCCCCTAGGCCACCCTATTAACAAAGGTTACGGCAATATGGTGGATGGCTTTGTAGTCACAGCTTGAAGTGTGGGTGGCAGCGGGACACTGGCAGTCATCTAGCTTGTGAGTCACAGAGCCTTTGGAAAGATAGTAAGACAAGCTTTAATGTGCAAATGGCAGGAATCAGAGAGAAAGAACGCACTGCTTTACAAAAGTGGTAGTGAGTCTTCCATCATTTTTGAAATGTTAAAACCGTGCGGCTCGGTGGCAGAGCATCAGCTTTGCATGCTGAAGGTCCCAGGTTCAATTCCCGGTATCTCCAGTTAAAACGATCAGTTAGTAGCTGGTGTGAGTGACCTCTACCTGAGACCTTGTAGAGCTGCTGCTAGTCAGAATAGATCATACTGACCTTGACAGGCCCATGGCAGCTTCCAGTTGTTCCAGGGCTGAAGTAACCCATGTCAGTAGTTGTTATTTCTTGAGGAAGAGGGAAATGTTGACCATTGAGGAAAGGCCTTGCTAGAACTCAGCTTTTCATTCATAAACAAAAGTATCATATTGCTGCTGACACCCCATCCCCAAGCCTGGAATGAAGCATCTTTTCAATGATATACAGAGATGGGGACTAGTAGAAGGCAAATGAAGCTCACTTTGGAGTCAGATGCCCAGAGTATTTACTGTACCTTGTATTGCATCTAAATAACTATATGTCCCAGTCCAGGGTGTCCCGGGCCTGACTCCACCCCACCTCAGAGCACCCAAGATGCACTCACCACTGCCAGCCAGAGTGCGGACCCCCAGAGAAGCTCCCCCGCAGGGGCCAAAGAGGAGAGCTAACAACGGTGCTGCCAAAGCTGGCCGCCAGACGGCCTGCGCTAGGTCCGGCCTCTGGGCGCTGCACCCCACATCCACCGTCACCCCAAGTGCGGCCGGGATGCCGGAGCCCGAGCCGGCAACCCGAGCAGGCCCACAGGGCTGCAGGCCTGTCAAAGAAGTGACATAGCTGGCAGAGCAGAGAGCATCAGATGGCCGCTCGCCAGAGGCCCCGGGAAGGGGCGGGGCTGGGCCTAGGATGCCCATCGGGTGTCCAA
This sequence comes from Lepidodactylus listeri, assembly GCA_029233225.1. Classification (NCBI taxonomy): domain Eukaryota; kingdom Metazoa; phylum Chordata; class Lepidosauria; order Squamata; family Gekkonidae; genus Lepidodactylus; species Lepidodactylus listeri. The sequence continues at coordinate 67,870,590 of JARCFY010000002.1, forward strand.
GCATTTCAAGGGGATGGGACTGAACATGGGGGAGGAGGCAGGAGCCACAGGGTGGTGCTGGGAGGGGGAGAGAGGAAATAAAAGGAAGCAGCTGGAGCGGGGCCGGGGAGGAAGAGCCGAAGGCAACCTCCAGGAGAGAGGAGTGAGAGACCAGAGAGAGAACGAGATGGAGGGAGGCTTGCCAATGGAGGCAGGGAGGTGACCAAGGGTGTCGTCAACCCCACACCCTGGCCATTCTGAGGCTCTGCTGCACTTCTTGCTCCCCTCTCTCAACCCCAGGACCAACCACGGGTTGCGGCCACCACGGCCACCAGGGGCATCCCCCAGGGGGAAAAGGTGGAGCATGACACTATACTTCATTCCCCTGTGTTTGGAAGCTTGCCCCTTTAGAGTTTTGGTTGGAAATGTGCCAGCTTATCTGTTTGGAGTTCTCATAACAGAGACTCAGAATTCTTAGTTTTCAAACACAGTTTTCAAAACTTCAAAAAATGTAGTTTTCAAAACTATGCCCTTATACAGGGCAGAGGCTGGGATAGAAAGAAGTTCAAACCTTTGCATAAGAACTCCGCCCACCCCCAGAATTTCCCCCCAAATCCCCCCACCAGATTGACCAGGGGATCTGGCAACCCTAGTCATTTCAGACACAACCATTTTAGCAACTGTCTGCTAATGGATTTTATTTATCTTTTCATTCAAAGCCCCTTGAGTCCAGTTAGCAAAGTGTGGTTGAGCTGTTCTTGAGGTAAATTTCTTCTGTTTTCACCTCTCGTTTGCACTTTTGAATCACTGTCATGTGCTGTTTAAAATGTCTGCAGCACTTCCAATAGCACTGTGCTTCCCCCCCACCTTTTGTCACTGTGCTATAGCACTCAACTAATCATTAACAAGTTCTTCGAGGATCTGTTTGAAATGGCAGACCACTTCACAGATGTCTCATTAATGGAATGAGATTTGCTGTGTGAAACCTCCATCCCTGTATGGCTTTACTTGGAACTGGGCCAACAACAGATAATATCTGGTTTAGAGTGTTAATGTGTAAGGGGCCTAAGTTTATGTGCTGTCCCTCACACCTAAGCTAATTTAACAGAGTGCTGACTCCCCCCACTCTCTTTCAAAACCCTTCACCTTTTCCATAATGTTTTAACTTTCTCTGCCAGTGGGAAACAACCCACGATTTAACTTAACAAATGGAAAGAAAAGGAAGCCTGTATCCTTATAGTCTGCTGCTTTTGCACATGTTGTTGATGCTGCAGTTGAAAGGGGCACAGCAACACCCATTCTCAATTCTAATGTGAGGCATGGTAAGATGCTGGTTTCAGGTGGCCATTTGTATGGGATGCTAGCCTCTGTCCCTTTTGCTATTCCTGCCTTGCCCTCTTTAACATGGCCTTATGTTAGTTGGCGTGAGTGGAGACCATGAGGCTGAGAGGGGGTAGATTGACAGGGGCAGGAGGTGTGGCAGGGGAGAAACCAGGCAGTCATGGTGGTTCTGGTGGTTTGGGTGGCACCCACGGAGCAATAAGTCCCAGCCCGTATATCTTACCGTGCATAGTGTTGGAGCCTCACTGGCCATGCTGCTAGTGTGGTGCCCTCCCAAACATCAATGTTGTGTCAAATAAGCCTGAATTCTCAAGTCTTTGCATATTAGAGTGCAAAGTTTCATGTTTCTCTGGAGGCTCCCAGATCCTCAGACTTTCACATCCAGCAGCTCTCTTTCATAGTCTGGTTCTTGGAGCTAGACTTCTCAAGATGTTTGCTATGCCATGGAAGGAGAAAAGAAAAGAGAAAAGGAAAGGAGGGAATGGGAAACCAGGAACTGTGGAAAAGGAGATATGTGTTTCAGTTCCTGCCTGGGGTGTCCTCTTTGTCAGGAATAAACTACAAAACCATTGTTTCATGGTCAGGCCAGCCTCACTGAGCTACAGCACCATGCTAGAACCTTCTTGGATTCCTCTTTACATCCTTGGGAGCAGGTGAAGTATTCTTCAGCACAAGCTGCAGTGTGATAGCTATACCATACACCAGCACTCTCCTGTGTAACTGTTGAACAGAGGTCAGTGTACTCTCAGTATACTTTGTAAATGCTACTACTGATTACATTCCCCTTGACAAAGCACAGAGCAGTCACAGTCTTCTCTGGCATCCACTTGCAGGCTTATATACATGCCATCAGGGGTCTTTTCGTAGAAAAAGAGGTGCAGAAGCGCATTAGCATAACTCATTAGCATACCTCATTAGCATATGCCACGTCCCCTGACATCACCAGAAGTGTGTGAGAAAGGGAATGTCAGTTTCAGCCTCATTATACCCTATGGGCCATTGAAATCAATGGCAAAAACTCACAGGGTATATGAGGGGCTGGAGGGGAGGGGGTTTGAGGGAGAGGCTCCAAACTTGCAGGGTAGCTGCTGGGGCCTCTCCTCGAAATACCCACCAAGTTTCAAGAAGATTGGACCACGGGGTCCAATTCTATGGGCCCCCAAACAGGTTGTCTCATCCCCTCCATTGTTCTCTATGGTGGGAAAAAATGTTAACTTTTTCCCTGCCATAGAGAACAATGGAGGGAATGGGGGCAACCTGTTTGGGGGCCCATAGAATTGGACCCCCTGGTCCAATCTTCTTGAAACATGGTGGGTATTTCGAGAAGAGGCCCCACCAGCTACCCTGCAAGTTTGGAGCCTCTCCCTCAAACCCCCTCCCCTCCAGTTGCTTTTAAAGTTGCCGCCAAATTTCGGCAGCAATTCGGCAGCGGGCTGAATCAGATTAGAGAATCTGATTTGGCCCGTGGCTGCCCTAGTGGCCACTCCTGAGCTGGCGGAGCTTTGCTCCGCCTCACTCCGGCCCCAACAGACCCCTGCATGCCATCCATAGGAAGATGCTTCTAGGGCTTGATTCCTTGGGAAGTCCCCAAAGGGTTGCTTGCTCTTGAGGTATTGCCAAGAAGTAAGCCAGTGTGGAGTAGTGGTTAAGAGTGGTAGACTCTAATTGGAGAACAGGGTTTGATTCCCCACTCCTTCGCATGGAGCCTTGGGCCTGTCACAATTCTCTCAGCCCCACCTACCTCACAAGGTGCCTGTTGAGGGGAGAGGAAAGGAAGGTGATTGTAAGCCACTTTGAGACTCCTTAAGGTAGAGAAAAGCAGGGTATAAAAACCTACCCTTCTTCTTCAAGCTAAAATGGCAGGGAAGGGTTTGCCTACCCAGACACAATGTGATGGTCTTGTCCTATTAGTGGTACTTCATTCATCTGTCGTAGTGTCATATCCCATTAGTATTTGTTGTCAATTGTGGGAGGAGAGAGTGACTAATGCTAAATGGCTCTCAGAACATTCCAGTGAGAAAACAACAGAGATTGATACTAGCACGAGTCTTCACTATTTCAGAGAGATTTGCTGCCTAGATAGCAAGAGCAGTCCAAATTTCTGCTGTTCCATAGCTTTTCACTCTGCCTCCAGGTTTCAAAAGCAATGATAATTAGCTTTTTGAGTGGTTAACACAGGTTGCATTCCAGTAATCATCACAACTTGAGGGATCAGTAAGAGTAGGGGTAGATGAAGGATAGTGGCTTACTTCTGACCAGTGAATGAATTCCTGGCTGTGAAGAAGTCTGAATCAGGGACATTTTAGCGGCAGTCCCCAATTCAGATTTGGGGCCACAGCTCAAGGGGATAGGTGGTAAACCTTCTCCCCACTGAACTGGGCCTCCCCTTATGCTTTTTAAAAAACTGTGGGAGATACAGTTGTGGATCTCCTGAAATCATATCCGTTTGGCCTTTAAACACTAGCTACAAGCCCCCCCCCCCCCCAGTTTATTGATCTATTACATTTTTATCTCACCTTTCTTCCAAGGCACTCAGGACAGAGTACATAGATCCAGGGGCATAGAGTTTTAAAATCTGGGGGGGGGGCTCTTGTGTGCACGTGAAGCACATGCGCACGCTGGAACCATGTCGCCACCGCCCCGCCACCGCCCCCCCGCCTGGCCACTCCTGCCTCCCTCCCTCCATCCGGGGGCCAGCTGGACAAATGCCCAGTGTGATGGCATCACCCGGAAGTGACACTACCATGCTGGGCATGTTGCCAGGGCAACGCTCTGGCAAACGGCCCAAAACTCTATGGTGCCATAGAGTTTCGGGGCGATTGCTAGAGCATCGCCCCAGCAACATGCCCAACATGATAGCGTCACTTCTGGGTGACGCCATCACACTGGGCATCTGCCCAGCTGGCCCCTGGACAGAGGGAGGGATGGAGGGAGGGAGAGGAAAGGAGGCAGGAGTGGCCAGGTGGGGGGGAGAGAGGCTGCAGTGGGCAGGCGGGCTGGCCTAAGAAGTGTCTGGGGAGGCATGGCGGCGGGCACTCCATTTTTCGGGGGGGGGACTCAGTCCCCCCGGGATATTTCAGGGGTGGCTCGAGCCCTCGAGCCCCCCCCCCGTAGTTGATGCCTATGCATAGATCCACACAGCAGCCCTATAAGGTAGGTTCATGGGCCAAGGTCACCCAGTGGGCTTCATGGGTGAATAGAGATATGAATTAAGGTTTTGCAGCTCCTAGTCTGATACTAATCACTATACTACATCTGCAGTATGTACATTAACTGTGCAGTCCTAAGCAGAATTATAGCCTTCTAAACCCATCGAAATCAATGGTTTGAGAAGGATGTAACTTTGTTTAGGATTGAACTGTTAGTTTAGAAATCATCATTTGCAAATGGAGGATAGTCACATTCAGTGTACAGATGCAGGGAAACATTGCCATGTTCAGATATTGCAGAAGTTTAGGATACAAAATTTGGGCAGATGTTCATTAGGGAGTGTAGCACACTAGCAAATAGCTGCTGTGGTTTTCAGAAATGCCTAATATTGGAAGGGAAGTGTTGACCTGATTTGTACTTTTCAGACCTTAGAAGGGCAGCTGAATGATGTAACAGGTTTTATTTCCGTTGCCCTAGCATTTATGCATTGGGAAAAAGCTTTCTGCTTCTCTTAACTGCTCAGAGAGCATCACTGTCTGATAGTTCTCCTTCTGCAGTGTGCCACTCAATTGCATCCTCTGGCAAAGCATCTCAACCTACACATCACCTGCAGACAACATCATGGTAGCTTCACATAATCACATGTGACAAACTTCAGTATTAGATTCCATAAATATTTATTAAGCACTGACACAGCGGAGACAAGGGAGCAAAGCTTTCAAGCTACAGAAAAAGAAACAGATGAAGGATATCTCTGAATACTGTGAAGCAGGTGTCCCTGCAGCGATATAATCAGCTGCTAGAAGAAGTAAGTTTCAGAGGGTAGTCATGTTGGACAGAAGAGCTAGATTTGAATCCAATAACACCTTAGAGACCGACAAGATTTTGGGGGTATGAGCTTTTGAGAGTCAAAGCTCTCTTCACCAGACAGAAGAAATAGGAGCACCTTTCTAGCCTGTCTCAGATGTGATATCAAACTTGATGGGGTCAGGAAGCCATGTATAGATTTTAGCTACTTCCTAGTCAGTGTAACTTACACTCATATGAATCATCCCATTTGTTTTTGTTGATGGTACTTGAAACAAATGGGTCAGGTGCTCTTTTCTAGAGCCTCTTCCATGGATAGGTTAAAATATGCCATGTTTCATGTAAGTTTCTTCCTCTTTGTTGTCCTATGGCTTGGGGGAAAGCCAAAGTGCTGATTCCAGTGATCTTAATTGAGGGGGAAGCAATTTTTGCAAGCGGGCCAAAGAAGGAATCAGAGGCAACCACGAGAGTTTTGACATGGGACAGTCTTCCTTTAGAAATAGATTGTCTCTGTTTTGATGGAACAAAATCATTTGGAAACACCCCACCAACAACAACAGCAACCCAGTCAGGTCAGAGAGAAGGAGAAGTTTGGCATACTCCTTTCTGATGTAGAAGGTTTGCCTCATCAGGTAATTTTTTTCCATGACAGAAATTAATACACATCTAAAAATGAAGATTATATAATCTAAATTTATTAGGACTGTTTATACTATCTAATTTTACTATGTCTGAATCATCCCTTAATATGTTTAGGAAGACATCTCATTTCTTGACTCATAGAAACTGGCTATGTCTAAACTATGGCTGCAAGCAAACACACTAAATAATCCACTTTCAATCCACTTTCAATGCACTTTCAAACTAGATTTTGCCAGTTCACACAGTAAAAATCCAGTTGGAAAGTGGATTGAAAGTGGATTATTGAGTGTGTGTGATTGCAGCTTACGCTTATGTATTTAAAGCATTTTAGAAATTTCTTAATACATTTCTAAAGGCTTCTCTTTCCTTTTTTAAAGGCTTTCATTGCAATGTTTTGCAAATCTATTCTAAAGAAATCAGGAAGTCATGTATCTATCATCTCTGTGCCTCATCCTTAGTACATGAGAAAAGGACATACGAACACATGAAACTGCCTTATACTTAATCAGACTATTGGTCTATCAAGGTCAGTATTGTCTACTCAGACTGGCAGAAGCTATTTAGAGTTACAGGCTGAGGCCTTATAACTAGAAATGCAACGGATTGGACCTGGGACCTTGTGCATGCCAAACAGATGCTCTGCCACTGGGCCCCAGCCCCTCCCCTAATAATCAAATTTTCAGTAAATAAAAGTTGAATCAGGAAGAACATTTCCTGTCAGAACTGAGACAGTTCATTAAAAAAAAGAATTCACAGACTGAGATGTTCACTGTTTGTCTAGTGATTAATTGTTCCCTTTGTAACTGATGCATTTCAACGGCCAGTCTGGTGTAGTGGTTAGGAGTGCAGACTCTAATCTGGGAGAACCGGGTTTGATTCACCACATCTGCACATGCAGCTGCTGGTATGACTTTGGGTCAGTTACAAGTCTTTTCACAGCTGTTCTGTTAAGAGCTGTTCTCGAAAGAGCTCTCTCAGCCCCACCTACCTCACCGGGTGTCTGTTGTGGGGGGGGGGGGGGAAGGAAAAGGACATTGTAAGCTGCTCTGAGACTCCTTTGGGTAGTGAAGGGTGGGGTATAAATCCAGTCTCCTCTTCTTCTTCTTATCTCATGAGTAATTCATTGGTCAATATCAAGGGGAACTGAGTATAAGCAATGAATAGCAAAAGGTATGGAGTAGCTAGGACGCATAGGACCCCATTTACAAAAAAAACCACCATCACCACCACAATAAAAAAACTGAGGAAACTTGACAAAGTTTGGACATTGTAGCTTAGGTCTTTGTCAAGGAGGACAAATACACAAAACAGGATTGAGTTATGATCAATTAGCCACTTAGCCACAAATATGTCTGGTATTTGTAGCTAAGTACTGCTGATTGATCATAACTCATGCTAACCACAGCACATTATACCTTCACTCTAGGAACTGACCTGTTACTTCAAAGCAGAGATTTCAGGCTGAACTCAGAAAGGCCACATCTCAGTCCTTGGTGTGCCTGTCAGACACTGTCGCACAATTACAGGCTGCTAACTAAAAATCTACAGACATCTGGCTCTTCTTTCTTCTGTGCAAGGCACAGTTGTTAGCACAGAGTAGAATTATCAGAATCTGTTAAATTGGCCTGGTGACTCTATTTGGGGGTGAGGTATTTTGGATTTTATTCTATTGGTTTTAAAGTGTATTCATTTTAAATCATAATGTTTTAACTGTGCTGTGTAAACTGCCTTGAGCCATAAGGGATCGTGACATAAATATTTAGATAAAGAAACAAGATATTGATAAGATCGGCAGTGACGCTTTGCCTGAAATTCTGCCTTTGGTGGGCCTCTGACCAGTGGGGGGAAAACACTCTAGCCCTGTGCAGAGGACTCATCTGCACACTGAGTCACATGTATGGAGGGGGAGCAGCCATTCGTGAGCTGGCCCTGCTCCCTTTGTGAGACATCTACCCAGAGGAAGTGTCTGCATGCATGTCCCTTCCTTATGATCAGCAGCATTCAAAAAGCAGTGTCATTGATCCCAGGGAGAGGGTTCATCCACCTGTTTGTACCATGCAGATAACTTGGTGATCATGTGGAGATGGGGGCATGGACAGTGTATTCACACATGCCCTCTCTCTGTCCCCATGTGGCGAGTCAATGGTTTGATGGGGTGGTCTGTGCAGGGCTTCTGGGCTATTAGTTTGACCATCTTACCATTAGTTTTTTCATATTCTGTTCATGGTCCTAATGTCTTGTTTGCTACTTTAAACTTCCAACCCCCCCTCCCCCGGGTCTGTCAGTGTTAGAAGGCTAAACCAGACAATATTCGGAGGGGGGGGTTTTCTGTGCACAGAGCTCCTAAGGTGCCCTCAAAACAACATTGTAGGCTGAGAGGAAATTGAAGCAAACATAAAAGTGAATTTAGAACTTGATTAATTCACCAATATGCAAATACTGATGTGACAGACAGTGCTTTAAAAGCTCATGCGTGCTGTATAAACATGTGAGGACTATGAAGGGTTAATGCCTCACAGAGCCAGACAGCCTTTGAGTGACAGGCTGCTCAAGCAGATTTCATTGGATAGCATCAGTTGAGAAGGAAAAATTGGGAACTGACTGCTGAAGAGAAGACAGTTTAGCACTGACAGAGGACTTGGAAGGTGGCAAGGAGGAGTGGGAGGATCGCTGAACACAGCCATTCGAGCCAGAAAAAGGGACAGATCTTCTAGTTTAGAGAAGTAGTTCCCTGCCCAGTTGAAAAGGGAGATAGCTCTAAAGAGTGATCTCTGGTTCATTTAGAGAAGGATTTTGGGTACTTGGTAATGTATTCCAGCCTTCTGAAACAAGAGGAGTCAGTTCAACTCAAGAATATATTTCTTCTGTGCAAAGGCACAAAAATTCTAAGACTTTGTGAAAAGCTTAAAATTTTTACTTGCTGGAAACATATTAATTGGAGTTTGGGAATTTATTAAGTTTGTGAATTTACCTCAGAGTTATTATTGCTTCACCTCAGGCATTTTACCTCTGATTCCATCTGACCTTTTCCCCTCTATGTTGAATAAAATATTTTGTTTAGTTTTGAACTTTCAAAACCCTCTTGTGTGCCATTTTCAGAAGTATAAGTTAAGGAGACAGTCTTGTCTCTTCCAAGTCCTTGGGCTGAGCCAACATCAAAATATAATAACATGACAGTGTGGGACAGCTATAAACTTTCAAATAAGAAAAAAATAAAGGGGCTGCTCAGCCAGAAAGGAAGAAAAAATGGAGGGAAAATCCTGTGTTTGAGGGACGGAAGATGGCAACATCACCATAGCTGAATATGAAGATTCAGATGGAGAACGCTCTAAATCTAAAGGTTCACACATGGTGTTAGTAGTGCTAAACATAAAACCTCAAAATGTGGAATGTAAATTGCCAGTACTGTGAAACTTAAGTTTCAACATAATGATGCTTCCATGTGTAAAGAGATCTGGAAATGTTTAATTTTCAGTGTCACATGTTCAGTATTTGAAATGTCAAAACCACATAAATTATGTATTTGATAAGAACATGGAGTTTGCATATTCAAAATTCATTTCAGCTCTATTAAAAAGACCTCTAATATTGCCATTATCCAAATGCCAAGAGAAGAAAAGCAAGAGTGGGAGTAACTAAATTTATCTTTCTGCTCCTGAAGAAAATTGTTGAAAAGCTACTGCTGTCTTGAGTGACTGTCCTGGAGTGTTCCATTTGGTGCATGAGACACGTTCGATTAACTGCTAGATTTTGTGGTTTTCAGTTGGATGTTTCCATTTTTAGTTTTTTCTTTTCCAGAAGGTCAAGGAAGCTACTGGACTCCAGAACCATTTGAAATCTTAGCATTCCACACAGGAAGCTTACAAGACATGGCTTGAATATCATGGCCTTAGATAACCCCCTCCCACACTTTTAAAAAACATCCAGCCAAATAAAGAATTCTTGAGAACACGAAAGTCTGCATATGTGTGTTAAATGTGTTAAGTGCCATCGTTGCTTCCAATTTATGTCAACTCTATGAATTAATGACATCCAAAATGTCCTGTTGTTAACAGCCATGCTCAGCAAACTGAGGTCCATGGCTTCCTTTATCGAGTCAATCCATCTCATGTTAGTCTTCCTCTTTTTCTGCTGCCTTCAACTTTTCAGAGAATTATGGTCTTTTCCAGTGAGTCTTGTTTTCTCACAATGTAACCAAAGTATGATACCCTCAGTTTAGTCATTTTAGCTTCTAGAGTTAAGGCTTGATTTGATCTAGAACACATTTATTTGTCTTTTTGGAGGTCAATGGTATTCATAAAATTCCCCTCCGACAATCCTGCTTCGGCACTTTCTGCTTTAACCTTCATCAGTAGTTATGTCAAGTCTTCACTGTTTTCTGCCAGTAATGTGGCATTATCTGCATATGTCAAATTGTTGATGTTCCTTCCACAAGTTTTCACTCCACCATCTAATTCTAATCTAGCTGTCCTTATGACTTTTGTCCAATAATCAAGAAAAATTCAGAGTAATGAATCTTGCTTTTCTGGAAAGAAGAGATTGCTTCTTTTAGTTTAAAAGAAGTTTATTACTAAAGGGAAAAGGTAAACGGGATTAGCTACAAATAAACAAAACATGCTTTCTAAGGAGCTGCATTGTGCTCCGTCTTCACACTAAGACATACTGATAGAGAGTGAGAGATTGCAATGGAGGATCTCTCCTTCTTCTTGACCCCTGAAAGGAAACACCTGATATCACTGACCAATTAGCAAGACAGTACACCTTTAGTTTTCCCGGGCTTACAGTCAATTGGCCAGCTGCCAGGTATTACTTCCAGGTTAACACGAGTAAACAAACAAGTTGCATAGGTTAACCCTATAATGACTGAATTTCTCAGGCCTTGTGTTTCATGCTCATTTCTCCAACACTTATGATATGTTCTGCATACAGATTGAAAAGACAGGTACAGAGATAAAATACATCCTTGTCTGCCACCTTTGCCAATTGGAAACAATTCTTTTTCTCCATATTCTGTCCTAACAGTACCCTGTTGTCCAAAGTACAGGTTATGAATCAAAACAATCAGATGCTGTGGTACACAACCAGAACTTTCCATGATCCACATAGTGAAAAGTTTTGCTGGAACCTATGAAACACAAGCTGATTTCTTCTAAAATTCTCTTGTATGCTCAAGCAACCAATGTAAATTTACAATACAAGTGATGGGCCTGTGAGACTTGTGGGGAGGAATCCCATCTCCCTTCCTATTGCTGAGCCCAGTTTGGCTCCAGACTCCACCATTCACCTTGGAGCTTGGTTGCAGCAGCAGTGATGTCGAGGAGCCTTTCCACCAGTTTTCACTCCACCTTTATCTAAATCTAAGCTAGCTGTGGAGGGTCTGGAATGGCTCCTGGCATCTGCCACCACCACGGCAGGGCCTGGGGTGGCCCCTGGCATCCACTACCACCATTAGTGTTTGCCTCCACAGCAGCCCCAAAGTGCCCAGAACGCTACTGGCAGAATAATTATTCAGGGGAAATTTAAACCCATCAATATATATATTTAAAAGACTTGGGGCTCCCCCAAGTTTGCAGGAAGATCAGTTTAGTGTCCATGTGGCCCTGGTCCACAGATTTAAATATCCACACGGGGGGGTGTACATTGCTATTAGAGATATAAATGATCTCCAGTGACTCTCCTTTCTGAATCCAGCTTGAATAGCTGGCATTTTTTTGTTCCATATATGGTAACCGTCATCGTTGTAAGATTCTGAGCATCACTTTACTCACATGAGACATTAATGCAATGGTCTGATAGTTGCTGCAGTCAATGTCTTCTTTTTTTGAAATTGGATTGTAGATTGAGCATTTCTATCATTTATTTTTCCATATTTGTTGGCATATTCATGTTACAATTTTGATGGAATCTGTTTTTGTGGCTTGGAATAGCTCTACTGATATCCTATCTACTCCTTGTGATTTGTTTCTCCCAATTGCTCTTAGTGTAGCTTTCATTTCACTTTCTAAAACTGTAGGTTCTTCTTCAAAAGTTTCTTCTTGGAAGGAATCTGTTATCCTTTCATCTCTTCAGTGTACTCTTCTCATCTTTTCTTTAATTTGTCTTGTTCAGTTAATGTATTTCTGTGTTGATCTTTCAGCATGCCTAGCCATGGTTTAAATTTCCATTTGATTTCTGGGATCTTGTGGAACAGATCTTTTGTTCTTACTTTTCTGTTGTTCTCTTCTATTTCTTTACTCTAATTACTATTATAGTTCTTTGTCTCTACATTTCAGCTGGAACACTGCATTTAGACTTCTGATTCTATTTCTGTTGCCTTTTACTTTTCCTTCTCATCTGTCTTTAGCAATTTTAAGAGTTTTATCAGTCATCCATCAAGGCTTTTCATGTCTTTTGGCCACAGGAATAGTCTTTGCACATTCTTCCTTGATAATATCTCTGGCTTCACCCCACAGTTCTTTCAGTTCACATTCACTTGAACTTAGTAAAGCAATGTGATGAAGCTGCAAAAACATCTTATAGGACATTTATGAAATCCTATGAGATGGTGGTAAAGGCTGCTAAAAAGGAATTTTACACAGCCTCCATCACATCTGCTAGCTCTTGCCCAGCACAATTGTTTAGAGTCTTTAACTTCTCTCAGACTTTCAGTCTTTAACTTCTCTCACTGAGAGAACCCAAAATGTTAGGGATTTGGCCATTAGTTGTGAAGCTTTCGTGAACATTTTTGCAGATAAAGTCTTGTTGCTCCACCACAACCTCCTGGCCAATATTGATACAGTATATGAACAGGAGGCCCCTTGGCTGCCTTTGGATTCAGTATTTGACAGCTTCAGCCATCCCTTCCAGGCTGATTTTGACAGGATCCTGGGTGCTGTTAGGCTGCTCACATGCCTCTTGGACCTGTGTACCCCTCATGGCTGGTGAAGGCTAGTGGTGAGGGAATATGGGGTCCCCTGGTAGATATCATCAGTCTGTCCCTGGATTCAGGGGTCTATCTAGAGGGCCTAAAAGAGGCTGTGGTGGTACTCCTCTTAAAGAAACCAACCTTATTTATCTTTTTATACCCTGCCCTCCCCACACGTGGGCTCCAATGGATCCTTCCAGTTACCACCCAGTCTCGAATTTCTCATTTCTGGATAAGGTAATTGAGAGAGTGGTGGCAGAACAGCTCCAGAATTTCCTAGATCATGACACATAGGCATTGGACCCATTCCAGTCTGGCTTCTGCCCCGGTCATGGGACAGAGGCAGAACTGGTCACCCTCACAGACAATCTCCATAAACAGTTGGATCAAGACAGGTTGACGCTGCTGCTACTGCTTGATCTTACAGCAGTGTTTGACATGTTTGATGACAATCTCTGACCCGACTGCCTTGCTGATGTAGGAGTTCATGGCGTAGTCCTGAAGTGGCTTGGCTCATTCCTCTGAGGTCAGGGACAGAGGGTGGCACTGAGAGAGAGGGTGCCAATTAGGCAGCCATTAGTATATGGGGTTCCTCAGGGGGCAGTCCTCCCTCCAATGTTGTTTAGCATCTATATGCACTCCCTCATCCAACTGGTGTGGAGTTTCAGGCTGGGATGTCATCAGTATGCTGATGACACCCAGCTATATCTGTTGATGGGTGGTAGGCAGGATACTGCCCTAGCTAATTTGGCTGAGGGGCTGGAGGCCATGGTGGGATGGTTGAAACAGAGCCAGCTGAGACTGAATACTGCTAAGATGGAGGTTCTGTGGCTGGCTGGGTGGAGACTCAGGTTTGGGGTGTTGACTTCAGCTCTTGATGGTGTGCCCTTAATACTGACACCAACTTTCAAGAGCCTGGGGTGTGGTTCTGGATGCCTCCTTATCAGTGGAGGCCCACATCACAAAGATTGACAGACTGGCATTTTTCCAGCTACACCAGGCAACTGGCTCCTTACCTGTCCTGCCCTGACCTAGCCATAGTAATCCACGCAATGGTCACCTCCAGATTAGACTACTGTAACTCGCTCTATGGAGAGCTCCCCTTTGAGACTGATTTGGAAACTCCGACTGGTCCAGAATGTGGTGGCATGGGTCCTTACAGGGACCCCAAGAACAGCACAAATTCAACCTGATCAGGTTCAAGGATTTGGTGTTATCTGTCAAAGCCCATAACAGTCTGGAACCCACATATCTTTGGGACAACTTCTCCTGATATACCCCCCAAAGAGCTTTATGCTTGGCAAATAAGAACTTACTGGTGGTCCCTGGCCCAAGAGACATCTGGCTGTCCTCAACCAGGGCCAGGGCATTTCTGCCCTGGACCCAACCTGGTGGAACTTTGCTGAGTAACATCTGGGCCCTGTGGGACTTAATGCAGTTCTGCAGGGCCTGTAAGGCAAAGATGTTCCACCAGGTGTTTGGTTGAGGATGGCAACAGTTTCTATCTGTTTGGCACTCCTGTTTCCAGTGTCCCCCCCCCCCCCCAAGGCAGTGGCACAATTGGTAGTTTAGCGTCATCTCATCAGGCAAGTTATTATTGTTCTTTTATTGTTTTTAACTGTGAATTTAATATTTGAATGTATTTCTTGATGTACACTGCCCTGAGCCTTGTTCTACACTGGGAGGCGGTTTAGAAATCTAATTAAATAAATAAATTCTGTTCTATTTGTTTTTAAGCAAAGATAATGGAAGCTTTTCTCTCCCTGAGAACTGAGGTCAAGCTGACTGTAGCTTCAAAGAATGAGATAAGGAGATGGGTGGATGTCACAGGTGCTGGGCAGACCATTAGCATAGCAGTTTCAAAGCCAAAAGAATTTGGGAAGACACATTCCATCTCACTAATGCAGACACTTATGGGCTGGGGAAGGTGCTTCCTTAATTGGACCCTATATAGCTGCAAAATATTTGATCTTATTACAGCACTCACTTGATCGTTAAGTCATCTGGTTAGCATTACAACTGATTGGTCAAGTTTACATCATTGTGATACATTTGATTGGTCAACTAGAATCAGGCCAATGTGTGTTGTTGGGTGTAAAGAAAGATTCTTCAGTCTAGTTTTCACTCTTTGTTTGGATTACATCTAACTTTGGGACACCTCTTGATTTTGGGTGGACCGAGTCAGCTATTTGGACTTAAACTCTGAAACTCTGTTGGACTAAGTCTTGCCAAGTAACATTTGGATTTAGAACCAATGCTTGTAAATGTGCTTAGAGTAGATATTTAGCTTTATTATTTTATCCTTACTGTTCACTGCTCTTTTATTGAATATTCCTGTACAATTTTTAATAGATCATGTTAATTATACTTTATGATGTTCTTGGGTTTGGGGGCTTTAACCTGAATTCAGTACTTTAGCCCATATTGGCTACAGATACCAAAATAACTGTTTTCTGGAACTCAACTTTAAAGCAACCTACCTTGCAGGGTTTGGCTTCTTGATCTTAGACCCGGGAGGTCTAGAGGCTTATTTTCTTAGTCTCTGGCTGATGGGGTAGTAAGAGGATTGGTGGTAGTGTTATCTTGGGGTGTATAGATTCACACTGCAGCTTTTTTGGTTTTGCCTTTACCAACCTGTCACCCTTAAGGAGGACTTTCGCCTTAAAGTCCTTTGACACTTTCCTTGTTCTGAGGCTATACAGAAGCTATCAAGGGGGCAAAGTAATTATATGTTTTTTGTCCTTGTGCATACTTTCAGTGGCAATAACCACAGAGTAAGCTTGCTTGAGTGGATACCCAAAATGGGAGGTTTCTACTGAGCCAGACTATTTTGCAGTGAAAAATAAAGCGAAGGAGCCGGTAGTATAAATGGGCTGCCAATGGGGCATTGATTAACTGGCACTTTTCAGGCACTGAGATGGTAATCCACTAATTGCTTCATCTCTCTTACAGGCACAATGCCAGGCTGGGCGGGACTAAAGTCTCTAAGCATATGCCTTCTATCCAAAGCAAATGTGGTGATTATTTATTAAGGCAAAAGTATTACACTGCTTCATTGCCATAAGTAACAGTAACACAAAGAAGGCATTTACAGACTGAATCATGGTTATTTTCATGTACCTATGGATGACAATAAACTGAGGAAGCTGGAGGCATGGGTGAGATGATGGCGGCAGCAGTGGAAGAGGAGGCTGCAGATCCCCAGAATATGCTACCTGAGCCCATTGCCTCATCTTGCCTCTGTAGATAGATGACCCTGCATGGATATAGGGTAAAAAGGTAGAAAGATAAGGTTGAATGTTCACTTTGTTTACAAAAATCTACTCTGGCATTTACATCTCTTGCATTCATTTATCATTATTAATCTAGAAAACTGGTTTTGGGCAGGAACAAAGGCAAAAATTGTCAAATTAGAAGCAGGCCTCACAATCTTTTCACAATCAATAAATCTCCTTATTTGTTTGTGCATGTAGTTTCCATGGACATCCAAAGATCAGCAAAAACATGCATGATCTCTGGGTGATTAACAGAAAAATAGCCACAAAAATTAGAATACATGATCAGGGTGAGAAAAGATGTCACAAAGATTCCCTTGCAGAGAATTTCAAATGGGGCAGTATGTAACTACTGCTTGCAATCTGTGAAAGAAAAAAGGGATAACATTTCTCCAATAGAATGATTTCTTGCAGTGCCTTTATTTAGACCTAAGACTCAGAGGTCTTCAACATTTCCATAGACACAAGCCCATATTTTATCTGAGGCAGCAGCATGGGACCTGTTGAGCTGCAAAGACATGGCAGGAAATCACACATCACAGTCATGAGATAGGAAGATGAGGAGGCAGAGTCTCTGTACCTGCCTATGCTACAAAGGAATCCTGTTCATTGCTGAGTATCCTCACTTTGTTGTCCTAATTCTCCTCTCAGTGTGTGTGCAAAGCGACAGGAGGCCTGGTATGTGTGCTTTCAACCCATCTCCAGTAGCAGCAGGCCCCTCCAAACAGCTTTAAAAAATGGCGGCTCTGCAAGGGCTCACAGCCCAGCAGATGGAGCTGCATGGCCCACCTGAGGGTCTTGACCTGACCACTGCTCTAGATGAGCCCACTAGAGGCTTACATTATTTTGAGCAGTCATTTTATTTGTCTGTCTGTCTGTCTGTCTCTCTCTCTCTCTCTAAATTAGACTTTTAAACCACCTTCCCCTGTACACACAAGACTCAGGGCAGTGAACAACAATAAAGCACATTCATAAATTCATCAATTTAAAAACAATGATATAATAAACAATTAAAACTTCCAGATGGCACTAAAGAAATGACCAATGAATAGGCCGAATAAGTAAAATAATTTTCCCTGAACCCTAAGCATCGAATCAGTACTGAGGGGGAAAAATATCCAACAACAAATACTGCAATATCTGTCCACAACCCAGATTTGCAAGAGCATCTTCAGGCTGGCCTTTGAAGATGTCCTCCTGTTGAATTCTTCCTCTGTCTCTCTGCCTCTTACAACTCATTAAAATGCTCTGGTCCCTGCATGGAGGCCTCTAGAAGTGTTTACCCATGTTGCCACTCGGTGTAGTGAGGATAACCTTTAAAAATTCCAGGGAGATAACTGTGTTAATCTGTTGCAGCAAAAATAAGTAAAATTTAAAATTAAACTTTAACATTTAAAAGACTCTTATTATCCTATGTGCAGACCAATTGCTATAGAGCATCTGTATGTTAATGGGCTATTGCATACATAGCTGGCTCATTACCAGGGAGTGGGGATGATTTAACATTAGAAAAAGTCAGATCCTGAGATGAATGCAAGGTAAGGATCAGGATACTTAGCCTGCATACAACTATATACATTTAGAACATACAAAATAAAAACTAAAGATGATGCTCCTTTTTTTTTGTCATCAAGTCACAGCTGACTTATGGCAACCCCATAGGGTTTTCAAGGCAAGAGACATTCAGAGATGGTTTCCCATTGCCTGCCTCTGTGTAGCAACACTGGTATACCTTGGAGGTCTCACATCGAAATACTAGCTAGAGCCTGCTTAGTTTCCAAGATCTGACCAGATCAGGCTAGCCTGGGCTATCCAGGACAGGGCTGATGCTCCTTACTACTGAGTAAAACATAATTCCACAATCTTATTTATTTATTTATTTGTTAAAACATTTACTCAGGGGTCCTTTCGTAGAAAAAGAGGTGCAGGAGCTCATTAGCATAACTCATTAGCATAACTCATTAGCATATGCCACGTCCCCTGACATCACCAGAAGTGTGTCAGAAAGGGAATGTCAGTTTCAGCCTCATTATACCCTATGGGCCATTGAAATCAATGGCAAAAACTCATATGGTATATGAGGGGCTGGAGGAAAGGGGGTTTGAGGGAGAGGCTCCAAACTTGCAGGGTAGCTGCTGGGGCCTCTCCTCGAAATACCCACCAAGTTTCAAGAAGATTGGACCACGGGGTCCAATTTTACGGGCCCCCAAACAGGTTGTCCCATCCCCTCCATTGTTCTCTATGGTGGGAAAAAGTGTTACTTTTCCCAGCAGCTACCCTACAAGTTTGGAGCCTCTCCCTCAAACCCCCTCCCCTCCAGTTGCTTTTAAAGTTGCCACCGAATTTCGGCAGCAATTCGGCAGCGGGCTGAATCAGATTAGAGAATCTGATTCGGCCTGTGGCTGCCCTAGTGGCCACTCCTGAGCTGTGGCTGCCCTAGTGGCCACTCGCTCCGGCTCCAACAGATCCCTGCATTTACTGATCACTTTTCTCACAAAGGGATGCAAAATATCTGAGGTTAGGAGAAAGGAAAAAGTAACCGGATACAATACTGAGCTTCTGTACTCTAAAGACTTGTGCAGAAAAGGAAATTGTTGGCATCTGCTTCCACCCCCCCCTCTTCAGGACAGTGACATAACAGACTCCATCTGTCAAAATAGCACTGTTGTTTCTGATCCCTAGGAATGGATTTCCAGGGCTGAAGACATAATTTCTAGCATTCAAAGATGTGAATCAGCTTCCAGTTCATTTTCAAAACGTGATGCTATAAATAATGTGATAAAAGGTTTGGGGTCAGTGTAGTTGAAGGACTGACTGCTCCTGATAAATTTTCTGCTAAGTCTGTCTGTGGTGGAACAGTCCTGCTCCGGCCCTGCCCTCCAAGGTTTTCTCAACACCTCTTTCTCTTCGGTAACCTACCACCACCACTTGACCTCTGTAGGAATTGCCTGCTGGGAGAGTCAAGACTTCCAGTTTCCCTTCAGAGTTCTGAGGCCTTGCCTCTTGGTCTCCCACTGCCCAGTGCCTGGTTACCATGGGGACAGTTTACTGCCTTGTGTCCCCCTGGACGAATATCCGCTTGCCAACTGACTGCCTCCCACCAACACTCCAAGATGGCAGAGTCCTATGTGGTACAGAGAACCATTACCAGGATCAAAAGTTATAAAGCACTTATCAAAAAGAAAATTTTTACAATCATACTCTTAGCATAGCACCAGACTGAGCAAGGGATTCAAAAGAAATGGGTAAAATGCAGTTCCTCTGTCCCTCTCTATATATATGCCCTATCAGATGTTAAAATACAGGACAGGTTCCTTAGCTTAAAATGTTATAGATCTTTACAGAGTTCCATTTCCTTGCAGATTCCTTCAGCTTTCCAGGCCAGCAGATGGCAATGGCCACTGTCTCCAGACCTCAGTTAAGAGTTCTGTCTGCTCTGATGCACTCAGCACCAAAAAAGACCTTCCTCCTTGCTTCCAGGAGTTTTATCTTCTCTCTTTCCCCTCCCACTGACCTGGTCAGGCCAGGTCAAAGAAGTTTTTCCTGAAGTTTCCAGAAGTTTGTAGTTTTAAGTCTTTCAAATCTCTGTTCCCTGTTTGGGGCAGTAGGGAGACTAGACCATCCTATTGTTTTTAGCATTTCTTAAAAGGTAGCTGAGGTAAGGCTAGAAAGCCATTGAATTGACTTCCTCCTTCCAGCCTGTTCTCTGCCCAGAGAGAAAAACTTTTAACAACCTCCTGGGAAAGGTTTTACTCAGGTCAGATCTCTACCCCCCAAATACATGTCTTCACAGTGTCAGTAGAGGAACTGCTCTGGTGCTACATGGATGGCAACTGGGGCCTTGTTTTGTGGTGGTCTTGTGTGACCTCTGCTGGTTCTTGGACCTGTTCTACATCATAAAACTCAAAGGGAGCTCTATTGCACTGTGCCATCAGGCAAGGACATGCTAGGTGAATATACTGAATAGCAATTTCAGTTCTTTCTCTAACCCTAGTTTTGGGGTCCTATTAAAACATCCTAATACCATCAGACTTCCTTTTTCATGGTTGATCACCTAGGGTTGCCAGGTACAAATGACAAGCTGGCAGGGGACTTACCAGGACACTCTGGGAGAAGAGAGGGAAGAAGCGTGCCATGCCTACATGGAGTAGGTATGTCAGTGATGTCAGGGGCAATGCTCTGGTTTTTGGGCAAAACTCTATGGTTTAAAGCTAATTCTACCATAGAGTTTCCCCCACAAAACAGAGTGTGACCCTTGACATCACCGATGTGCCTACATCACTTCCAGGTGATGTAGGGACTTTGTGTTTGGGGCGATAACTCTTCCCCACTGGCCAGCTGGCCAGTACAGGGGGGGAAGCACCAGAAACTGGGGGATCCCCACCCACACCAGGGAGTCTGGCAACCCCATAATCACCAGACCTCAAGGGATGACTCTGATTCCTCCTTGTTGCTTCTCATTCCTTCAGGAAAGGGCCCAGATCTCTTAGTGTCCTGTATGAGTATGTTGGGTTTGGTCTCTTTGTTGGGGTTGGGCTCTTCTGTCTATCCCTCACCTCAGTCCTTGTCTTTTTGGATGGCTGGGAGTCTTCCCCTTTGCCCCACTCTCTGGCTAGACTTTGTATTTCCTCCTCATTCTGTTAGCCAAATTGCCTTATTTTCTTATTAATATTGGGGAATTATAGATTATAAATTAATTGGCAATAGGCAAAATGGGTCACCACCAATTTATGCAGAGGTCCTGCCTTTTCCAGATAAACCAGAAAATAAGTAAGGAGGCTAGTATCAGTAATAAAATAGCTTCTTTACTGAAATAATTATTTCTCAGTCAAACAACACAGATGCATAAACACACTTATACAGATCCTAGGAAATCAGATAGATTGTTGCATGAGCAGGAATATTGTTGGTATCCATCAAGGGCAATAATTACCTGTCTGGAGAGATGTTGAATTCCCACTGGAAAAATAAGGGGAGTTTACAGGGAAATGGAGTTGTGAACTGAACCAGCAGAACACATGGAAAGTCTCTTGGTTAGCTACACCAAGAACTGTGGAGGTAGGGTAGGGTAAGAGGTAGTCAAAGCAAGAGAGAGAGAGCAAGTTGCTGTGTGCCCTCTTTTATTAGGGGGCTCTGGGGGAGGGCTTGGCCGGACACCTCCCCTGAGACCACCCCTTGTGGTCCACCCCCAAAAGTCCTGTCTACTGGAGGAGGGGACTTGAGGGGTAGGGCAATGTTACACTCTACTTGGTTGTGACACAGAGATGCCTGGAGGGGGACACGACTTCATTGGCCAAACCTTTTGTTTCGCTGATAGCTCTTAATGTTATAGGCAGGGCTCTTTTTCAGCAGGAACACACCGGAACGCTGTTCCGGCTGGCGTCCGAACCTGCCCCGCCCCCTCCCTGCCAGGCCTGAGCTGTTTACACTTAAAGGAAAAGTTTCTGCAGAGAGCCGGCAGGAAAAAACCCCACCGGGTGCTTTCCCTTTAAGTGCAGAGAGCCAGGTGGAGGAAGCCCCGCCCAGAGATTAAGCACAGGGGCTAGGCTCTTTGAACTCTGCATTTGGTTTGCCGATGTCCCGTCACTCTCCCTGCTCTGGGGAGTGCCTCCCCCATCTCTTTCTCTCTTTCTCCCCCCACCTTTCTTTCTTTCTTTCTTTCTTTCTTTCTTTCTGTCTTTCTTTCTCTCTCTCTCTCTGTCCCCACCTTTCTTTCTTCCTTTCTCTCTCTCTCCCTCCCCCCTTCCTTTCTCTCACTCCTCCACCTACCTACCTACCTTCCTTTCTTCCTTTCTCTGTCTTCCTTCCTTCCTTCCTTCCTTTCTCTCTCTCTCCCCCACCTACCTCTTTCTTTCTTTCCTTCTTTCTCTCTCTCTCTCTCTCTATCCACCTCTTTCTTTTCTTTTCTTTGTGTTTTTATAAAAAAAATATTGAAAAGGGGGGGAATGTAAAAAAGCAGAGAGCCCAGAAAATGCTGGTTTTGACAATATCTTTATTTTTTGAGAATCTCTTTAGTTTTCTCATGGCATCTTCTGCTTAAGAAAAGTAAGTTTGAAGCCTGAGTTCATTGTTGTGTCTTGTTGGAAATGGCTTGCAAATATATGTGTGTCTAAAGTCTGTATTAAAGTGGTTTGGTGCTTACTGCCATGTAAGAGAAAACATCTGAAAAAGTAGCTTCATTGTTGTGTGTGTTGGCAGAACACTTGACTGTTGCATGGGGGACTTTGGGGGACATCTGCAGAGAAACAGAGTTGTAACTAAAAATGAGCATGGTCAGCCGCACTTTGGAGATTGCCTGTTTTGTGAAATTTAAAAAGTGGGCAGAGTTTCTGATGAAGATGATTGTCCCTCTTCTCCTGCCACTGGGCTGACATCTGCCTTTAATGGGCCAGCAAAGTTGATGTTCTTAAACCTCCTAATAAGAGAGATTTCTGCTTCTGAGGAGTTGACTTCCAACGATTGGTGATCTTGTGATGGTAGTGATACTTTTATGTGGTAAAGACCATCTGTTTACAGGATAATTTTACCTGTGGGACAGACTCTGCATGGTAACCAGTCCACTGGTACATAATTGCTTGTAAAAAATATTATAGTGTAATAATTCAGGTGGGTAGCCGTGTTGGTCTGAAGCAGCAGAACAAAGTTGGAGTCCAAAGTTTCATCCAAGGTATAAGCTTTTGTGTGCATGCACACTTCTTCCATCTGAAGAAGTGTGGGTGGCACATGAAATCTTATACCATGAATAAAATTTTGTACCTTGAATAAAATAGTCCACAAACTACTCCCGTCCAGTGCATCCACAAACCTAGAATAACAGATTGGATTTATACCCCGCCCTTCACTACCCAAGGGAGTCTCAGAGCTTATAAACTCCTTTCCCTTCCCCTCCCCACAACAGACACCCTGTGAGGTAGGTGGGGCTGAGAGAGCTCTGAGACAACAGCTGGTACAGAGCTATGGCTTGCCCAAGGTCATCCAGCAGGTGCAAGGGGGGGAGTGGAGAATCAAACCTGGTTCTCCCAGGTTAGAGTCCATGTACTTAACCACTACACCAAATTGGCTCCTAGCGTTGTTCTGCCAGTGAACTAGGGTTGCCAACTCCAGGTTGAGGAAATCCTTGGAGATTTGGGAGGGGTGGGGTTTAGGGGGTGGGGTTTAGGGGAAGGAGGGACCTAAGCAAGGCATAATGCCATGGACTCCACTTTCTAAAGCAGCCATTGACCTGCTCTCTGTAGTTTGGAGCTCAGTTGTAATTCCAGGAGATCTCCAGACCCCACCTATAGGTTGGCAACCCTAAAAAATCATATTCAACATACTAGTTCTGCAGGAAGGCAAGCTGATTTCCATGGGAACCTAACCCTTAGGAATTGATTCCAATCCAGTGTGGGAATAATTGTTGGACATAAGATATTGGCTCAGGCAAGATTTTGTATAGATGGGACAGAAAATAATGTTTTTATTGGTTTTGTCAAAACTGTTTTGACAACAAGGTAAACAGAATAAGAAGCAAAAGGTGGATGTGGCTGGATGACCACACTTCTGGGAACATCGGGTGTGGCCTAATATGGTAATGAGTTGTGCTGTCAGGGGTGTGGCCTAATATGCTAATGAGTTCCTGCTGGGCTTTTTCTACAAAAAGAGCCCTGGTTATAGGGCTGCAGAACCAGTTTCGTAGCTGGCAAAGTCCATTGTCTATGTAAACGGAAGAAATAGTCCTCTTTATTACTCTGGAGCAAGGAATGTTGGAGGGGTTTTTTTGCCTGCCTGAAGGAGAAGAACATGGCTAATGGTGTCTGAAAGCACATGTTAAGGCCACAATGGCGGGTGGCCATTTCTGTGTAAGTAGCTGTGTTAAGGGAAGTCCCTGGGAGCTGGTGACCTCAGGAACCACTGGCACATCATCTCAGGCGTCGGCTGGCGTGTGTATACAGCTGGCATCATGATCTGGTCAATTTCAGTCCCTTTTACACATTCAGCAACACAGTCCAGTGTTAATACTTATAGACTTTATGTCTATAACAGCGCACAAGTGCCTTGCAGGGCAACAACTCCTTTCTGATGCTCCTTTTGAGTGCTCAGCCCTTGGGCATCCTCCTCATCCTACCCCCTGCCTGCCAAACTGTGGTCCTGTGGTTTCTGTATTTCTTTCCAGGTTGACCTGCAGCCTAAAAGATGCCAGTTCTAGGTGTTGCTGCAGCTGGCATCAGGCAGGCCACAAATATGTCACATTAGCATGGGGCAGAGGGATCACTCTTATAGGCCCTGGTTATAGAATATCCTCCCCATAAGTTCTTATGGCACTGATTTAACTATCTATTAGGCCGGTATATTTATTTATGAAACTTTTACTCTCCCATGCATGTAATGGAGGCCTTTGAGGCCCCCATTTGTTCTTACTGGTGTTGTTTGAACTGATGGGTTATCCACATGTATAAAGTTTTATAACCAACAGGTGTAAAAAATATTTTAAATATGAGGGTAAAATGTGGCTCTGATGCTTTTAAAACTTGTTAGATTTTTAGGCAATGTAAAAATCCTTATTGTGATGACATGAAAAGCATGCCTTACTGCTTTGTGCAGTTCAAACTACTGTTAAAGTAGCTTGGGCTGCAAGTGTTTGTTTTCCTGGTTACACTGGCAAGTTTGGTGTAGTGGTTATGTGCACGGACTCTACCCGGGGAGAACTGGGTTTGATTCCCCACTCCTCCACTTGCCCCTGCTGGATGACCTTTGGCAAGCCATAGTTCTGGCACAGCTGTTCTTGAAAAAGAGCAGTTTCTATCAGAGCTCTCTCAGCCCCACCTACCTCACAGGGTGTCTGTTGTGGGGAGGGGAAGGGAAAGGAGTTGTAAGCCGCTCTGAGACTCCCTTGGGGAGTGGAGGGTGGGGTATAAATCCAGTCTCTTCTCTTCTTCAGTGTTAGGGAAGAGAAGTAGCTAAACATTCATGAGGTAGCAATGATCTATGGAAGAACAAACAGTTATTACAAAGTGCTTTGCTCTACTTTTGATCTATCATGTAATAAGAACCTATTTTGCTATTAATTCCAAACAAAACAGCCCTAAAACATTGTTAGTCTTTAAGATGCCACAAAACTCCTGGTTATTTTTGTTGAACAAACTAAAAAAGCCCTTGGTAGTCATGCAACTGATTGTGGGGGGAAGGATTCTCTGTTGGGGTGGATATCAATGGGGAGCCACTTCTCATGTGTTCAAACAAAGCAGGCAAACTTTTCTTAAACTGTGTTAGGTCAGTACTTCACCCCTAACTTGAAGGAGCATTTTACCCACCTACATGTTTGGAAATGATCAATGTGTAAATGCTGCCAAATGAGCTCTTGTTCATTTTGATATGCTTCAGAGCTGACCATGGCACTAAATTAGCATCTAGTTAAACATCCTGGGGGCAGGAGAAGATCAATCAGTTCGGAAGGAGCAATGCACAGCCAAATATCAGTTAGAGAATGTCAAAAGGAAACATTTCATAAACATTTCATACAAGCGATGTTAATATTTTTGATGCCCTGGACAAATCAGCAAGCCCTTGTCTCCCACCCCTAGTCATTTTGCCAGGTCAGATTTCCAGACAATTGCCCTGTGCCATCTCATTATCTCTTTTAGACAAAGTATTCTCTCCCTCCCCCACACCCTCCTTTCACACTGTGCTTGTTCAGCTGTCATTGCTTATGCTTCACCTTTCCTGTATGCCTCCATTATCATTTGTTGTTACTATTGAGTGAGTATCTGCCTAGTTTGCCTCAGGGGAAAAAATATAGCACTCCAAAAAAAGTATGATCTAGCCAGACATGCAACTTATTGTGCTGCCAACGTACACTGTGGCCTGATTCAATATGGGTCAAGGCTCCTGCACCTTCTAATAGAACTGTAGAAGGGACACTCATAGCAGATTCCATTTCTCTTGCTGTAATGCAACAGTAATGAGACAAAGCGTACCCGGTGAAATTTTCAACAGTGCAAGCTGTAAGCTCCCCTCCCCCCGCCCCCCATATCTGGCAACCCTGCCTACATTGGGTGATCTAAATGGCTGTCCCCTTTTAGGAGGCTGCTAGAGATTTTGCATATCTCCAAAATAACACCCTTGGCTCTTAGCCACTCCTAATGGACCAATTCCGCATACATCTGCTACTGGAGCTTGGGAAATCCTTGCTCAGAAAACTGGCATTGTCAATGACGGATATTCTGTTTGGAGAGAGAGAGGCTTAACCCATTCCATCAAGAGGCTAATATAAGCATTCTTATTTACATTTCCATAGCTATTTATGTTACATAGATTAAAATTCACAGATAAAAAAAGAAATCACATAACAATCCAAAATGCAGCATCCAAATTAACTCATCATACTTGTATCCTTATGCTAAAGAATACATTTTAAATATTAGTATCTAGCAAAACATTCAGTGTCATAACTGCTTTCCCCCTCAACTCTATGCACCAGCAATGTGATGAGCACTGGAGGTGAGGAACCAGATACAGAGACTCTCCCGAAACAATCCAAAATGCAGCATCCAAATTAACTCATCATACATGTCTCCTTATGCTAAAAAATACATTTTAAATATTAGTCTCTAGCAAAACATTCAGTAGTGCCACATTGTCTCTGTTCTCTTCTTAGGGCTATTTAATGATTTTAATTTAAATTTATTTCCGTATGAAACTCGTTTATTAACTTCTGTTATGAAATACTCTGAGGGTTGGAGCTACTGGTAATGTCTTCTTGCTTTCCCCTCCTGTTGTAGTCCCAAACCATCATGCTCCTAGGTTACAGGGAACTGCATGGGGATGAATTGGGGGTCTAAAGTAGGAGGGCCATAAATGAAAAATCCCCTCATTTTCCATTAGCAGAAATTTACCAGTAGATCCAACCCATGAGCAAAAAAGCCACTAAATTATAGAACAATAAAAACAGACAAAGACTGCAATCCTATTTATACTTAGGTGGCCTGGTGGGCAGTGTATCCTACAGCAGTGGTGCTACCACTAAGCAAATCCTGTCCTAAGTATCACTCACTAGATCTCACCTCAGAGAGGAAGCTCCCAGTATCTCAATAGATCTCGAAACTGGGGAGGTTCTGATGGGCAGGGCCATTCCTGCAGGAAAGCTGGGCCTAGAGCATTCAAGGATTTACAAGCAATACCCAGTACTTACAATTGTTGGGATTTTTATTTGGGTAGCAGAGTGCTCAAAGGCTTATAATGCAACAAAGCCATCTAGTCAGTGTGTGCAGGCAAGAAACAAAAATTACACATGGAGCCTCCTTTTATCTTTGTAAAACTAATAAGAGTTCTTTATTGTTGGAACTTCATTTCTAGACAGGATAGGGTAGAGGTAGGTTCCTAATCTAATCTATCTAGCTAAGATGGATAGAGATACAAGAAGCATGTCTTGCTGTCATGTTGCCAACATAGAGAAGGCCAGAGTAGTGCAGAGAGAAGGTGTTAAGAGTGGAAAGGAGGAAGTTTCCCTAATAAGAGTAGCAATCTACACATAAAAGAGATAGTATCAGAGAGTAGTAAAAGGAAGGGTGATCAGTGTCCTGTCTATCTCTGTCTCCGATTATCTTGTAGTCTTCTGCTGAAGTCTGAGACTAAGAGACTGTGTAAAGTCCTTCACTTCCAACAAAAGCCAGGCCTTAAAACTGCTAAGGAAGAGTTGAGTTAATGTGTATGTGAACCAAGAACTGGCTAGCAAAAATCTGTATAAGCTGAAGTCTTGTTACAGAAGCCAACCAATCAGAATTCTCAGTGATATTACCTGTATTCCATATTTTAGTGGCCACTAGAAAAAATTATTGAAATCCTCAGTTTGATAGTATTTTGAGGAAGCTATCTGTTACACTATAAGTCCATCTAATTTGAAGGTGGCACTCAGACATTTTCAAAAGTATACAGAGATCAGTTCCCCTGGAGAAAATGGCTGCTTTGGAGAGTGGATTCTATGGCATTGTTTGTACCCCCACAGAGGTCCCTGTCCCTAAATATCCAGGAGTTTCCAAACCTGGATCTAGCAACCCAACCCCCATCCCTCATCAGTGTTCAAGTGCATCTGGTGACCCTAATCCCCATGTTAATTAAAATCAGATTACCAAATCTCATGTTGGAAGTGAACGCCCCAGGTGTACCCCACATTTCATTTAATAAGGTTGAATCCTGTTAGCTATTTCCAAATGTCCAAAAGCACTTCCATGGGCAGAGGAAGGGAACCATTTTCACCAATTCCCCTAATGCTCCTGAAGACCTCCATATCAGACTTAGTGCTGTCCCTAGGAGGACATGGTTCCTGAACTGCACGGACCAGATTTGTTGGATGAGCATGGCAGCTACTGTGGACAGGGAGTTCTGCTTCATCTTGGGCAGATTGCTGGATACAACCCATAATTTCCCCCCAATATTGCAGGGATAAAAAGCAAATGGAGCTGTTTTGACAATCTATCCTTTTGTGTTCCACATCAAGTACAAACAGATTACACAGAAACCTGGCAATACATACCTTATTAATGAAAAAAACAAAAGGATTTCCTGCCAAAGTATCTTTATATATGAAATGGCAACTGTTTTAAGTGCTCCCTACACCAAGCCATGGTAATTATGTACTATATGTGGTTGGATAATTACACAGCAGCTTTGAACCAGAGAGAGAGAGAGAGAGAATCATTCTTTTATGTGATTTATAACAGAAGAACATTCTATGTCCATAAGGGGCAAGGCGCTCATTCCACACACAGCAGCACAGGGGAAACAGTATGAAGTCTCTAAAACTGTAACAAAGTGAAACATGCGGTAACCTTTTTTCCTTCTCTAAATTGTGGCCTGTTTTTGAACAGTATGTGAATGACCTGATGATCTATCCAGCAGAAGGCCAGCTACCTGTTCTTGTATAGGGAGAGAATTATGATCTCTCCCTTCCCTTTGTCTTCAGTTCTGTATGGTAGTGGGTGAGAACACATGTGTAGAATCAGAGAAGCCAGTGTTAATTTCAGCAGTGTTACCATGAAGCAACATGTCTTGTTTAAATGGATAGCAAATAGCAGAATACATTGGATAGAAACCCCTTTTTCTAAACCTGGATCAGTCTTTGTCCCTCCCAAGGGAGAAACATTTGCTCTGTTCTTCCAATTTCAGCAGGTCAGTTAAGACCTGCTTTTTAAGAAGATGTACAGATAATCTTAGATTGTGGCGGCTGTCATTTCAGCCATTATTCCCTGGTGTGGCTTTAGCAGATTTCCTGCTTGATTTATTGTTTTTCATATTTTTTTTTAAAGCATGTGTTGTGTATATACATGGATTGTATATTGTCAGCCACCTTAAGTGCACTGTGGGGACCATAATGCATGGTGTGTAAAGTTTATTAATAATGAGAAGAATTGCAGTGATCACTGAATTCCACCTATTTCTGCTTTCAAAAAGTCATTGTGATGGAACTCCCCATCCCAATCTACTCAAAGAATTGAACCCAACCAAACATTGAATCAAATCCAAATAAACTTTATGTAACAAGAGAAATCAGCCTAGCAATACGAAAGCAAGGAAGATCAAAATAAGAATTAGTAACTACAGAAATCGGTAAGCCAGACCAATGCAAGCTGGTACCTCTATAGTGTTCTTTTGATGTTCCAGATAGGGTTGCCAGCTCTGGGTTGGGAAATACCTGGAGATTTTTGGGGTGGAGCCTGAGGAGGGTGGGGTTTGGGGAGAAGAGGGGAGGGATTTCAACAGGGTATAATGCCATAGTGTACACCTTCCAAAGCAGTCATTTTCTCTAGATGAACTGACCTCTGTCACCTAGAGATCTGTTGTAATAGCAGGAGATCTCCAGCTACCACCTGGAGATTGGCAGCTCTAGTTCTAGATAATTTTATGTGCCTTGGACATTTATTTATTTATTTATTTATTTATTTATTTATTTAGGTACTTTTTATCCCAAATAAATAAATGATAGGATTGAGGGAGCTTTCCTGACCTCCTCAGGCAGGCAATTGTGCAAAGTGGGAACCACAAAGCCTGCTTAGGTACAGGCAGCTGCATGGTGGGACTTTCAGCAGACTTTGCTCAGATGAGCTGAACTGCTGCAGTGAGGCATATCAGGAGAGGCACTCCTCTGTGAATCTGAGGCCACAAAGGGCTTTGTAGATGATAGCCAGTACCTTGAATAGAACCCAGGAATGAGCTGGCAATCAGTGAAGGAACAACAGAACAGATACAATATGCACACTTCTTGATAATACTGGAACTACAACCTTCTGTGCTGGCTGGAGTTTCTGGGTTGTCTTTGAGGGAAGACCCATGTAGAATGCATTATAATAGTCTAGCCTTGAGATTACTGGATCCATGGCCAGATTAGCCTGGTCAAGGAAGGGAGCCATTTTCTGAGCTAAATGAAGATGGGTGTAACTCTACTTAGGATGGTACAGATAGAGGCTCAAGGTGGGTAAAAACATGATAAAATAGGGATGCCAGTCCCCAGGTGGGGGCGGAGATCCTCCAATTTTGCAGGCTCCAGCTCCCCACCAGCCAGCTTGGAGTTCAGGTGTGTGTGCCCCCTGTGTCTTGTAAACAGCATTTAAAGGGTCCCTTTAAATACTGTTTGCAAGAAGTGGGGAGGGGGCACCTGAACTCCAGTGGCAAATTCACCACTTGAAGTTCAGACATGCAGGGTGCTGGTCCCCAATGTGATGACATCGCATTGGGGATGTTCTCATTTCCATCCCCTCCAGGAACGCCCCCCCCCCCCAAGTCCCCTGCTGGCAAAGAAGAAGGACATGGCAACCCTATGATAAAAACCATAATTTACATAGCACATTTTAAAAAGGTGGTATTAATAATAATGCCTACATTCACTATGTCTCCAGCTATGCCCCAGCAACCAAAGCAGTGCCATATACATTTTTAAACACCTCAGTTTTGCAGCTTTTTCTAAATGTTAAAAGCAAGGGAACTTTCTTCTCATCTTTGGGAAGGTTATTCCATAAAATAAGGGGTCTGCAACTGTAAAATAATGTGAATGAGTCGCAGCTATTCACACCTGCCTGTAGGAAGGGAAAGAAAGAAAAAGAAAATTGGTTTTAGGAACACTCTGAGAAACTTCGGGACACTTATACCATTCACTAGATTTTGCCCGGAGATAGTAGAAGCAATATTCAACAAATATAAAACATACACTCTCCCTAGCAATTTATCTTCACTAATGCTACTCCAACATGCAGTGCAAAGTTAGATAACGGAACAGAATCTCAGTCAGTATAACATAAGCACATTGTTTACACAAGATCACCATCTGTCTCAAGACAAAACAGCATCCACAAACTCAGATTATCTAGAGGCTCTTTGCTTTCCCTTATTTTCAATGTACTCCAGCTTCTGATTAACATATTGATTATACAGAGACGCCATTTAAGAAGTTAATATTAGAAGTGAAAGGAATGTCTGCCTATAAAGTTTCCACAGAATCTCCTTTAGCAAATGCTAAAATATTAAATATTCATTAAATATATGATATTCAATCAATACCAATCTTTTACCACAGATTCAACATGGGCTGCTGCCTGCAATCCTATTCACACTTACCTGGGACTAAGTTACCTCACGATAATTGACTGGAAATAAGGCAAACAAAATGGAGGAAAGCTTGGAAGGGTAGTGCAGAAATTTCTTGATTAACTCTATTAATGATCCTCTACAGGAAGCCCAGTCCCAAGGACCTGTTCTACTGGCACTTCAAGCAACAAAAGTCAAACCTACAAAAATAGCAGTAGAAGCAGGAGCTAACATCAACAGTCACTCCAGCAGTGTCTATGGCAACTGTGCTCACTAATCACAATGCTGCATACTAATGCTACCACTATGTTAAGTACACACAGTAGTCACCAATCATTGTGGCAAATAGTGAACATTACTGTGATGTTGCCTGCACACAGGAATCAAACATAATTTCTTTAGGCCCAATAACAGTTGTAACATGGCCTCCCTAACCCATTATCCATCAATTTATCTATCTATCTATCGATTGATCAATCTATCCATCTATGATGTTGAACTAACCTCACCAGGGTAACACTCTTACCTTTTAGGTGGGCCATCAGCAATAATGGTTTGAAGTGCAAAAAAGAAAGGAGGGAGAGAGAAGCAGCCTAAAATCCACTCACAGAACAACTTCCTAGCTACAGAGCCAAAGGAGAAAGTCATATGAAGAGGGCCAGCTCATGGCATGTTGCCTTCCCTCCCCAATCCAATGTGGGCCTTACCACACAGACCAGGAGCAGATGGTTTTATCTTAAGGTATAGCACAGAGAATGCAGGTTTGACAAACATGAAGTGCCAGGTTCAAGTCCTGGGTATGATCTCCCCATAGAAATGACTGGGAGGAGCCACACACACAGGACCATGGACCAATAATGTCATTCAGCTTGAATGTTACAAGCTTCAAGTTGCCTGTCCTTTGGCCCTTATCCCACTCAGCCACACCTCCCCCCTTTTCATTTGATTGACTGACATACATGCTAGCTAATATTGTCTCTATCACCCCTCTCCCCTCCCCTCCCACTGCCTGTGTGTTTATTATCACACCCACAAAACAGGAAGGCAGGAATACAGTGAGCTGTTGGAGTACATCCTTTTCATGTATACTGGTGCTTCAGTGATTTTAGCTCAAAGCAAATAACATATGTGCACGAGGATGGCCAAGCCGGTAAAAACTGGTATAACTTAGTCACTTCCACAACAAATACAAGCCCAAACCAAACAAAGAGTGGTAAACTGTCCACGTGTTCCTACAATCTCCCTTTTCCCTTAAACCCAGCAGAATGTTCTTCCTCTGATATGGCATTTGGAAATGTTGATACAGCTGTGGGTTTGTTACAGAACAGAAATCAAGCAGAGCAAAGGAAGTTAGTCAAAGGGTCCACAACCACTAAGACAGTCTGTACTTTAAGGAGAAGCCATTGCGCCTGGAGACCAAACTCTGCACAGAAAGCACATGTGGTGCTTCCTCATCACCAGGTAGGGTAGCAGCACTGGCCTCTCTTTTCCTGCTGCTGCTCTGAGTGGTGGCAGGAGAAAAAATTTTTAATGGCCATTGGGCTGATGGCATGATGTCACTTCCAGGAAAACCCAGAAGTGATGCCACACCTCTCTAGAAATTGCTGGAAACTGTATGGTAAAACCGTAGAGGTTTTTTTAGTGATTCCTAGAGAGAACTGATGTCACTTCTGGAGGAAATGCAAAGACACATCAGTCTTCTCTAGGAATTCCTACCACAGAGTTTCCAGTAATTCCTAGAGAGGCTTTTGGGTTCCCTTCTGGATTTTTCCTGGAAGTGACATTGTGACATTGCTGACAGCATGATCCCCATGTTGCCCCCACCCCCTGCTGGTTGCCAGGCTGGGTCTGGCAAACCTATCACCAGACTTTACAGGAGAAAAATCAAGCCAGACAAATCTATTACAATAACGTATTTAATCAATCCTATTTAAGCCATTTTCACTGGGAAATAAAAAAATATCCCTGTTACTTCATGGCAAACAATAAACTGTCTGATCCATTGTAAATCATGCCACAGGAACATAAAAGAGCTGTAAGCATAGCCTCAATAAGTTACAAACAGCTGTTGGCACATTACGTGGCATAAGAGAGTTTGGGACGATGGCATAGCTGGGTTCGGTTGCAATGCAGCTGGAGGAACAATGAGCAGAGCTCTTATTTATTGGAGTTTATGAATGCAAAAGAAGAAACATCTTGGAAAATAGTTTCTGTCATGCTCCCTCAACGTGTTTTGTAATGAAGTTCGCAAGTCATAACATTTTCAAAACTTTGATGATTCTGTCCTCTCACTTCTTGCAGTGTGTCTCTAAGAATTTGTTGCCTGAATACTGAATGCCTAATTCAGCTTAAAGAAATTTATGAATGCAAGATAGTATTCTATCCTGACTGGATGTCCAGTGCTAACCAGATCTCGTGGGATCTAGGAAGCTAAGCAGGGTTGGTCCTGCTTTTTATATGGATGGGAGCCCAGCAAGGTACTCCAGGGTTGCGACACAGAGGCAGGCAATAGCTGCCTTGAAAAGCGGCCTATGGAGTCCCTATAAGTCATCTACAACTTGATGGCACTTTCCACCACCACAAAGTTAGGCTTCTGCCCTGGCAGCTCTGTCAGTTCCCAGTTCTCTCCTACAGAGTGTCTTCTGCAGCCCTCCTCCTGCAATATTACCATTATCATACCAGGCTACAATGGAAGTTCAGTTAGGAAACGATAATCCTGTCTATGAGTGCGGTCACACGGGCATTTACAGCGGGTTTCGCCGCTGTTCCCCATCACATTTAAAAGGGCTGACCAGACAACTGCATCTGTCTCCCATTTTGAAGCCCACGCCCCCCCTGCGATCTACTGCGTTCGATCTCGCCTTTTCAAACACCAGCAAAAACAAGTACTTTACGGTTTCTCCCGGCAAGAACCCGCAGTTGCCCATCTGGACTTCCGCTCGCAACAATCCTGACTTCCCTCTTGCCGGGTGTTTTTCTTTTAAAGATCGCCATTGTGCGCATGTCTGCTTTTACGTCTGAGGTGACAGGTGACCAACGGTGGACCAACAGCTCATTCTATGGAAGTGGTGATTTGTAAACGTGCTTGTGTGCATGCTCAGGGAACTTAAAAAAAAAAAAAGCCGCACCGCTGCTTGGGCGGCGCACCGATTTGGACAGTGAGCTCGGGCGGTGCGCTGGTCTGGACAGTCCGTGCAAACCAGTTGCAGGACTGAGGCGGTTTGCCGAGGGATGTCTGGTCACCCCAAACCCGAGTTCCAGTCATCACGCTGGAAAAAGCAGCACACGAGAGCTGCGTTTAAATGCCCGTGTGATCGCACCCATAGATTACCTACATTATCATCAGACATTATCCAGACTTGGCTTCTAAGTGACTGTTTCCTGAGCAGACAGGAAACTAGGTATGTTTGTCTAGCCTGTGTTACAGAACTGACAATGTTGACATGCTGTGGAATGAGATTAAGGGAACCTACCTTTTCAGTAATGTGTGATAGACACAATTAGTGTAGTTTTCATGGCTTTTGGTGCTATGTTCATACAAATATTTATATGGACCAGTGGCAGGGGCCTCACCTGGATGATTATCACAGCCAGACCCTCTCAGAGACCCAGAAAGACGCCTGAACCACTTCAAGCTTTCAAGGCTTCTGGTCAAAATAAAAACAAAAACTGATGACAAATGGAAACAAAATAATAAAGAGTGATAAAATCTGTATCAGTTGGCAAAAGGTATGTATTCTAACTGATCACATCTCTTCTTTGCTGCAGTCTAAATTGAAAATTTGTGTCTTTTTTTGATTCAACATAGATGAGTCTACGTCATCACCAGGCGTGTGAAACTGATCAAATGCTGAAAAACAGGCAGCTGAATTTGAGGCTCCTTTTGAGCTTGAGCCTATGGCCTTTCTTTCTTCCCAGTCTGGCTGTGCTCATCGTAGTCCTAGTTGTTGCTTGAAAAGTGAGGAGGCATTATGCATGCAAGTGCAAAGGGAAGATGGCAATAATTGTGCTGTGGAGGAAAAAGAAATCTTGTTTGCACTTTGAAACAAGCTTGTGTTAAAGTACACTGTCCAAAGAAATAAATAGACTTACATTTACATGTTCTTTAAATGGTAACACATTGCAGTGGGATGGCAGATATTCATATACTATTGTTCTTTTTCTTTTGAAAGTACTACAAAGTAAGCAGTTATGCGTTTATTCCTTTTAGGTCCCAAAAAATCCTTAACACTTAAAAAAGTTAAAAAATGCTTCTAAACTGCTGCAGGCAATGAAATGTAGTGTCTTTGCATATCACGGACTCTCCCCCATAGGTTCCTACAGCAGCAATCAAAGCTCAGCATTTACTGGTTGTCTTTCTGGGACATCTGGGTTTGGCTCTTTCAGTGTAATGCTTGGCATGCTGCAAACCCTTGCAAAATCAGGGTGAGACAACCCACCCCCACCCCCAAATAACAAACATGTGATCTCTCCAAGGCCACATACAAAGGGGGGATTTAGTGTGTCTCTGTACCTCATAACTCTGGAGGGACTGGAGGAAATATTGTGCTCTAAACATGTGAAGCTGAAGACAAGTGTGTCTGATGCCTTCCTGCGGGCTATTTACCCAGCTCTGATTGATTCCTTGCAACCTGTAATTATTTTAGTGGCATTTGTTTTCATGCTGTGCGTGCATTTCACTCTTAGTCTGCTGAATGTTTATTTCTGTGCTGTTAAAGCCACTTTGCTTATGGAGGGGAGCGAGAGAGCCACCCATCCTCATTGTATGCCTCAGCAGGCAGCAGACACTTATTCCCCAAGAAGCAAGTTTGAGTGGGAGTAGATTTTATTTTGTTGAGGCTTGCCTTTTGTTTCCTCCTTCCCAATTCTTCCTCTCTTGTCCTTTCTCTTTCAACTGCCAGTACTTTTTTTTTTATTTGATTCCCTCCCCCTTTTTATTCTCTTCCTGTTTTCTTCCAGATTGCATATCCACCCAGTGATGGCTGACTGGCATATGACTGGTTATCTTGAGGAGTCAGTGCTAATGTCAATAAGGCATGTAAGCATCAGTTCTCACCAGATGCCTTGGCAACAAGTTATGCCTTTTGTGACATGCCTCATCCCGAAGCAGCCCAAGCTGCTTTCATCCCAGCTGGCTACTATCTACCAATCCATTATTCAAGTAAATAACCAGCCAGAACTGGTATGACCCCCGTATGGTCTTCATACACAAATCTTTTTCATGTTTTGGCCAGAAGTCTCTAGAAGTGCTACTGTATCTATTTATTCAGAAAATTCATATGCCACCTCTCCAGAGACCTGCTGGACATATTTCCCTCCTTCAGTAGGTACTAGTTTTGGATGGGTAAGCACAGGGCTTTTTTTGTAGAAAAAGCCCAGCAGGAACTCATTAGCATAATAGGCCACACCCAATAGCAGAAACTCATTAGCATATTAGGCCACACACCTGACAGCGCAGCTCCCTCCCAGGATCAGCTTCCCCAGGTGCCCTGCAGCCTGGGGAAACCGGGGGGGGGGGGGGGGGAGGCTGTAGGCGTGGCCAACTTGGAAGCCAGCCAGAACTCTGTTCCTGTGCGTTCCTGCCCCAAAATAGCCCTGGGTAAGCATCCCCTACACTGGTTTAATATCTGCTTCTGAGTACCTTTGGTTGCTCTGGGGATGTGGTAGAACTTAAGCGGCCCTCCTCCCTTTAACTTGTTTTCCTGACAAGCATTAATTCTAACAGTGGCCGAGGACAGACTGGCAATCTAAAGCAGAGGCAAAGCGGAGGGAACTGGTGCGGGGGAAAAACCCCACGGAGCTGGCCGTTCACACTGGCCAGAGCAATGCGGATCAGCGGCGATACGGAGCGTTCAGACTGCCATGGAGCGTTCAGACTGCCGCATAGCCAGCGCGCTGCCTCCGGATGCCTCCCGCTTCTTCCGGTTCACACTGTTTGGAAGCGGGAGGCATGCGGAGGACGGCCCCTGAACACCGGTTTTACCCGGTGTCCTGGTAAAGCGGAAGGAAAGCGGCTGGGAGACGGGTAAGTACGAAACGGAGCCGACGGACAGATGCGCATGTCTGAACGTGCTCCTTTCTTCCGTCTCCGAAGCATGCCTCCCCCGCTTTAGATTGCCAGTCTGAACTCGGCCAGTCTCTCCCCCACCCCATATAGACCTCTTAACTGGCTGAATACAAAATGCAAAGATTTCTAGAGTTTCTATGTGGCCTATCAAATGCCACATTGGTGCTTAATCAACAGTAGCTAGCTACCATCTATCTGCTGCACATTTATATCTAAGCAGACAGAGATTCCTGGTAAACACAAAAACCAGGAGTAGTTGGAATTGATGAGTAGTCTGCAATTGTCTTTCGTACGTAACACAGGAGAGGGGGTGCTTATAAATCTCAAAATTCTCTCCTCAAGGTATATCCCAGTGGCATTGCAACTAGTGGGTTGGAAAGGGCTTCAAAATTGACCCATACCCCACCAGAGTCCCAGAATTTGAGGAAGCCGAGTCTTATAAGCCACCACATTATATTTCTCTCTCCAGCCCTTGGTAACTGGTAGTCAGTTGGATTGTATCCCTATTCATTTTTCCCCCTGGCAAGGCAGGACAGAGATGTATTTGTTTCTTCCCTAGCCAGCTTAACTCAGTGTTCCTTGGCTAAATCCCCCGGGAGTGCCTGCAGCAAATAGCACCAGGAAGGTGCCTCTGTGAGATAACAACCCTGTTACGGCTTTCTTGATGCTTGTGGTCCATTGAGCCAGGGAAGTCATGCCAGATTTCCTACCTCCTATTCCCAGAATGATGACGAAGGCACAGTTCCAACACCTTGCTCTATGCCAGGCGTTTACCAAAGCCAGAATAGAAGATCAGGCTCAAAGGAGCCAGATGCCAGCTGTATTTCAGTGACTCCAAAGACAGGGATAATTCAGAAGTTTACATCAGTAGATACATCTGTATCTGAGATCACAAAACAAGAATATACTACTAAGCCAGTGTGCAAGACAGATATACTGATCTGTGATAGTATATATCACCTTATGTGCCTGTGCATACCATATGTACTTTTCATGGGGGCTTTGTTAAAGCAGAAAGGAGGAATAGGAATCTCTTCAATAAATATAAAAAAGCCCCTTTGCAGTTAATACCTCAGATTGTTGGGATTTGTTCACACATGATTGGTATGGGCTGGCTCAGTCTACATCGCATGCAGTTTGGCAGTGGCAGTACAGATGTCGGACTTTATGACTCATCCAGATCACAGCTCACAGCTCACTGTGGATTTATTGTGTCCAATCAATGCTCATTTTCTCAAGTGAGAAGTGCCAGAGCTCCAATATGAGTAGAGACTATGCTCTTTATTCTAAGTTTATTGAGCTGGGCTGAGGCTACTCAGTGATGTGGCAAAAATACGTTGGATTCAAAATCCATATGAATTGATACTACTCTGAGACTTGGAGGGGATGGTCTTGTTAGGCTTGCCTTTTGCTTTTAAAAAGAGTTATCTGTATGTAGGTAAGCAGGTGTTTGGATCTTAGCACTCCATGGGTCCTTCCAGTAGCTGTTGCTGTTTTCCTCCTCGGGCCTCATTGCTAATGTTTCATCTAGAGTGAAATCTTACATCTCAGCAAATCCAGGCAGCTCTGAAAAGCAAAGCCATAAATCAGGGTGCTGAGCAGACTGCTCAGCAACGACAGGCCCACCCAGCGTTTCTGCAGGGTCTCAGCCATTTGTAGGGAGCACTGACAGATGGTGATAAATAGCTCTGGGAAGTGGCTACCCCCACCCTTGCAAGCAGTCTACCTGGCAATCATATTCCCTTGGCTTTAAGAATGCAGCCTCATTGGGGTAGAGACTCGGAAGAAGGTGCTTAAGGCTATTGTATTACCTGGAGATGGAATTCTGACCTAGCTTTTTGGATTCTTTTTTGTCATTCAGTAAGAGAGGCCAAGCTTGTAGCTTTAGCTTCTCCGTAGCAATAATCACAAGAATGGGAATAATACAGGGGCAGACCCACAAAAGAGTAAACATTAAGCATAACAACTTCGTTGAAACTTTCATTACTTAGCTCTGAATCCCAGCAGCGGCTGGTTAAGTATTTGGGTCTCTATAAGACATAACTGGTGGGTAATTTCTAAAACAGCAGATGGCTAGAACCCAAGCCTGCTTGCTATTAACTGGCAAGGATTCTTGTCTGTAGTTGTATGGGAACTGATTAGTTCCTTGGTGATGACTGAATGTTCAGAGGCACCATTGTGTTTATTTAATATTTCTAGAACTTGTAACATGTCCTCCCTTTCACGTATATCCTTAGGCACATGTGAACTCTTTAACTTGGGTTAAGATCATTCAGCCATAACCACAACCAATTAAAGCTCAATGTCAGGGAAAATCCTTATGTTTCTGCAGCCTGGCTAGCTTCGAAAATTGACACTCTCACCAATTAAGGGGAAAAGAATATGTGATTTTGGAATCTTTGACTAGAGAGTGGGCAGGCTACCGGTAACCACAAAACTGTTGGAGAAATGAGCATGTAATGCAAGACCTGAGAAATTCAGTCATTATAGGGTTAACTATGCAACTTGTTTGTTTACCTATGTTAGCCTGGAAGTAATACCTGGCAGCTGGCCAATTGACTGTAGACCCGGGAAAACTAAAGGTGTACTGTCTTGCTAATTGGTCAATGATATCAGGTGTTTCCTTTCAGGGGTCAAGAAGAAGGAG
This sequence comes from Lepidodactylus listeri, assembly GCA_029233225.1. Lineage (NCBI taxonomy): Eukaryota > Metazoa > Chordata > Lepidosauria > Squamata > Gekkonidae > Lepidodactylus > Lepidodactylus listeri. The sequence continues at coordinate 67,910,954 of JARCFY010000002.1, forward strand.
AGATCCTCCATTACAATCTCTCACTCTCTATCAGTATGTCTTAGTGTGAAGACGGAGCACAATGCAGCTCCTTAGAAAGCATGTTTTGTTTATTTGTAGCTAATCCCGTTTACCTTTTCCCTTTAGTAATAAACTTCTTTTAAACCAAAAGAAGCAATCTCTTCTTTCCAGAAAAGCAAGATTCATTACTCTGATTTTTCTGATTATTGGACAAAAGTCCTAACAAATGGTAGCAGAGGATGGTTCTTAAAACATGGTTTCTCTTCTAAAAAGCTTTCTGGATTGATTGAGAAAGAGAAATAGGGAATAAGAGCTAGAGGCTTGGATTTTTAAAACGACCACTTTTTTTCCTTCCTGCTCTCAGAGCAATCTTGCAGCCAGAAAGGCCCAACCCTGTTTCCTTGCTGATCAGGGGAAAACCTATGCTGGATTGTAGTTTGCCAGGAGCAAAGGATCTTTTTTGACTGGATTAATTTTTGCCTGCTGTAAGTGGAGCTGAGCCTTGGAGCACCTGAGAGACGCTGCTGCCGGGAGTACAAAGGAAGGCGAGGCAAAGGAGCTTTTGAACTTCGCGCTGCTGCTTCTGCTGCAGAGAAAGGAAAGATTAACCCTGCCAGCTCCTGGAGAAGTAGATGACTGAGCCAGAACCTGTGCTTCTACCTCAAATCCAAAGGGACGTGAGTAAAAAAAGAAAATGGCTTTTAATGCCCCATCCCAAGAAATGCCAAACCTCAGACTTACAAAGGCTAACTATCAGTGGTGGGAGGAGTATTTGAAGAGTCGCCTGCAGACTCACAATGCCCTTCAAGTATTAACAACTGAAAATCCTCCAGAAACTGACCCTGATAAGACACAATTCCTTATGATGGATGGTTTTGCTAAAGCCCTGATTTTAGGGAGTATCCCCTACACAGAGGTACCAGGATTAAGAGGGCTAGCCACGTCCAGATTGATGCTTCAAAAGTTAAAGGATAAATTTGATAAGCACAGCAAGAGTAAAATCTATTCCCTCAAGGGAAAGATTTTTGATTTCAGGATGAAGGAGGGAGACTGCCTTCCCAAAGAGATGGACAAATTAATGGGCATTTACACACAGCTTAAAGACCTGAATGAAGCACCCTCTGATACAGATATGATTTCTTCAATTCTTAAGGGTCTGCCTGGCTCCTATAAGTCTGTAACCAGTATGATTAGACTGAAAGATGATCTGACTTTAGAAGGTCTTTTGTCTGCACTAACTGAGGAATATGATTCTAGAAATTTGAAAGAAAGTTTGTCTGATGAGATGTCTGTTTTGAGTCTAAAGCGTGGACAGAGATTTAAAAGGAAAATAGAGTGTTTTATATGTGGGAAAAATCATCTTGCAAAGTACTGCTCTTCTAAGTATGTGTTTAATGATGAGCCCCAAGAACAAAGAGCCACAGGAGCACATGGTTCCTGTAACAAAGAACCAGCCAGTGGAAGGGGAAGCCATTATGGGAGGAGCAGAGGTCACGTTTCACACACACAGCACAGAGGAAAGAAGTTTGCAGCACAGACAAAGAGCAAAGGCAATGCTTTTAGGATCACTGATGATTTTAACACAGATGATAAGAAAATATTTTTAATCGATTCTGGTGCTTGTACACATGTGTGTAGAGAAAAAGCCTGGTTTAGTAACATAGATGTTGAAAACAAACCAAGAATTTACCAAGCTAACAGGCAATTATTGAATGTACAAGGCGTTGGGACTGTAAAATTGCGATTGTCCACTACAGATAATCAATTAATTGAAGTTGAATTGCGAAATACAGCTTATGTGCCTGAAGCTGTTGAGAACTTAATTTCAACAAAAAGCCTTATGAATACTGGCCATATTGTAGTGCTCAAACCAGAGCAAGGAAGCAAGGTCTCTACCAAGGATGGAGAGCTTGAATTTAAAGTGGAAGAGAAAAATGGCTTTCATTACCTTGTAGCTTGTGATGATGAGGAGACAGACACTTTTGATGTTGATCCTGATGAGGAAATAGAGACTGTTGATGATAAGGAACAGATTTGCCAGACTAAGGATGCTTGTGATGATGCTTGTAAACATGAAAAATGTTTATTTTCGTGGCATATTAAAATGGGACATAGAAATTTGAAATCTGTTGAGCAGTTGTTAAAGCAATGTGGAATACCTGTTGTGCATTGTGAAAAGAGTGAAACTAGATGTGAGACATGCCTCAGAGCAAAGGGAGATGCCCCAAGTTATTCTGGGAAAACTCCAGCGCAAAATCAAGAATTTTTGGAAACTGTATACAGTGATCTTGTTGGGCCTTTACCTGCATCCCTAGGTGGGAACAAATATTTTGTGACTTTCACAGAGAATAAAACAAAATACACTTATGTGTATATGCTGAGAAGTAAGGATGAAACACTGCGTAGATTTAAAAATTATGTGGCTATTGTTAAAAATAAATTTGGCAAAGCACCTCAGAGCTTACTCACAGATGGAGGTGGTGAATATTGTAATGCTGAATTCAAACAATTTCTACAAGAGCAAGGAATTCAACATAAAGTATCCATTGCCTATTCACCCCAGCAAAATGGAGCTTCTGAGAGATTAAACAGAACACTGCAAGGGATGTGCAGAGCTATGCTGATGCATTCTGGACTGCCAAACGGTTTATGGGCAGAAGCCCTGAACACAGCAGTGTACTTACACAACAGATTACCCTCAAAGATTATTGGAACCTCCCCTTTTCAGGCTTGGTTTGGAAGACAGCCTGGTCTAAGACATATCAAAGCTTTTGGCGCAAAAGGGTATGCACACATACCAAAGGAAAAGAGGGGAAAGCTTGATTCCAGAACTGAAACTGGACTTATTGTAGGCTATCCTGTTGGTGGGAAAGGGTACAGGATATACAATCCCCAAACCCACACAGTTGAAGAACGCAATGTTGTTTTTATTGATGAGACTGTATTGCCTAGTGTTTCCACTGCAGCTGATCCAAAGATGCCTGGGACTGCACCTGATGAGTTCGTTGCTTGGCTACCTGTAGTGACTGCTGGTGAACTGGCCGGGGAACTGGCAAGTGAAGCAGCAGGTCCACCTTCTGAGGAAACTACTGAAACAGAAGGGGAAGCAGGGGCCACACCAGAGGAAGCGGCTCAACCCACGGCAGAACCCACAGCAGAACCCACACCTGGTGTGAGGCGATCAGAAAGGAGCACTAAGGGACAACCTCCAATGAAGTATGGATTTTGTGAACTTGTGCAACCTGCAAAGGAACCCAAGAACTGGAAGGAAGTTTGCAACTTACCTGCGAGTGAAAGAGGCAGATGGCTTGAAGCAATGGAACAAGAGCTGCTATCCATTAGCGAAAAAGAGGCCTGGACTCTCACTCAACTACCTCAAGGCAGAAACCCTGTTGGATGTAAATGGGTCTTCAAAATTAAGCACAAGGAAGATGGAACTGTGGAGCTATACAAAGCACGCCTAGTAGCTAAAGGCTACTCACAGCAATATGGGACTGACTATTTTGAAACTTTTGCTCCAGTTACTGACCAAGCAACATTCAGAACACTTCTAAGTGTTGCAGCATCTAGGAACATGATAGTAGAGCATCTTGATGTAAAGACTGCTTTTCTCAATGGAGAACTATCTGAGGAGATCTACATGGAACAACCTGAAGGTTTCAAGGTCAAAGGTCAAGAAAACTACGTCTACAAACTTAATAAAGGACTCTATGGCCTAAAGCAAGGCGCAAAGGCCTGGTATGACAAACTTACTGAACTTTTAAAGAAGCAAGGCTTCAAGCAAGGGAAAGCTGAACCTTGTCTGTACACTAGAATCAGAAATGGACAATACCAGTATGTTCTTGTTTACGTTGACGACTTGATCGTGGCTTGTCAAAACAGAGGAGACATCAAAGCAATAGCTGATGGACTGAATAAGGAAGTGGAAGTCAAACAGCTAGGAGATGTTCAACAATACCTCGGAATGCAAATTGAGAGACTTGAGGATGGAACTTTTCTTTTATGCCAGAAAAGAAAGATTATGGACTTTATAGAATCTGTTGGCATGAAGAACTGCAAAGCTTCAACAATCCCACTTGAACCTGGATATCTGAAGGAGAAGGACGGCACACCACTAAAGGACATAGGAGGATACAGAGAGGCTGTCGGAAAGCTCTTGTACCTGAGCAAATCAACGCGTCCAGATATTACAGCGGCAGTTGGATTTCTAAGCAGAAAAGTAAGTTCGCCAAATCATCATGATTGGAGCGCAATAAAGAAGATGGCACGTTACCTAAGAGGAACAATGGACTTAAAACTGAAAATTGCACCAACTGAACAACCAAGACTAGTCGGCTACATGGATGCCAGTTGGGGAGAAGAGATGAACAACTACAAGTCTACCAGTGGATACCTATTCTTTTATGGAGATGGACTGATAGACTGGACTAGTAGAAAACAGACTGTTGTAGCGCAATCCACAGCAGAAGCTGAGTGCATTTCAGCAGCAAGTGCCTGCAGCAGACTTGAATGGATCTTTGAGATGTTGAAAGATTTTGGAATAATTGAACCTGTACCTATACTTATGTTAGAGGATAATCAAGCTTGTATAACTATATGTAAGGAAGAGAGCACGACTGCTAGAAGTAGATCTATTGGTATTAAATGTGCATTAGTTAAAGATTTGTACCAGAAAAAGCTGATAGAGATTAAGCATTGTCGTACAGAAGAGATGGTGGCTGATATTCTGACTAAGCCACTGACCAAAGACAAGTTTGAAAGACTTCGTGAAATGTTGAATATGCTTGATGCTAATGCTGGATAATGTTTTGTGTATGCATGTATAATGACTTGCATTTCAGGTCTTGAGAAGGGGTGTTGGAGAAATGAGCATGTAATGCAAGGCCTGAGAAATTCAGTCATTATAGGGTTAACTATGCAACTTGTTTGTTTACCTATGTTAGCCTGGAAGTAATACCTGGCAGCTGGCCAATTGACTGTAGACCCGGGAAAACTAAAGGTGTACTGTCTTGCTAATTGGTCAATGATATCAGGTGTTTCCTTTCAGGGGTCAAGAAGAAGGAGAGATCCTCCATTACAATCTCTCACTCTCTATCAGTATGTCTTAGTGTGAAGACGGAGCACAATGCAGCTCCTTAGAAAGCATGTTTTGTTTATTTGTAGCTAATCCCGTTTACCTTTTCCCTTTAGTAATAAACTTCTTTTAAACCAAAAGAAGCAATCTCTTCTTTCCAGAAAAGCAAGATTCATTACTCTGATTTTTCTGATTATTGGACAAAAGTCCTAACAAAAACAACCAAATCTTTCCCCAAACAAAGTTTAGATTTTATTTAAGGCAGGGCTTTTTTGTAGGAAAAGCCTAGGAAGAACTCATTAGCATGATAGGCCACACCCAATAGCAGAAACTCTTTAGCTTATTAGGCCACACCCCTGACAGTGCAGCTCCCTCTCAGGAGCTTCCCCAGGTGCCCCACAGCTTGCAGGGTGCTTGGGGAACCCGAGGGAAGGAAGGCAGTTTCTGGATCAGCTTCCCCAGGTGCCCTGCAGCTGCAGGGTATCTGGGGAACCCAAGGAGGGGGAGACTGTAGGCGTGGCCAACTTGGAAGCCAGCCGGAACTCCGTTCCTGAGTGTTCCTGCCCCCAAATAGCCCTGATTTAAGGAAAGCCCGCTCGCGGGGAGGGCGAGATATAAATCCCAAAATAAAAATAAATAAATAAATATAGGGGTACCACAATGGAATTTAAAGAAAGGAAAGGAGAAACAGAGTTTTGAGAGAAAAGAAATGAAAAGTCCAAGTCCAGTGAAAGAGAACCCTCAGTCTGTTGAGCTGGGTCCATTTAACTGAAGGGGATTAAACAGAATTTGAGCCCAAGTGAGCTTTAACAGTGCTGTCATAGAAGTGGGCTTGTAGAATGACCCAAAGGGCAGCATTTATGCTTGGTGAAAGAAAGGTAGAACTGCAGGAGACTTAGGCAGAACTCCCAAAGGTCCCAGGAAAATAAAGGAAGGTAAGGCAGAAGCTCCTTTGCAGCAAGGAAACATCTCAGGGAAAGCAAGAAAAAATGGAGCTGGCAGCCTCTGAGTCAGTGAGCCAAAATTTTGGCAACCAAAATAGTGATAGTTATAGGAATCAGCACATAAGAATTATCAAAGAAATGACTGGGATTATGCTAGAATATATTACATTTTGGTGACCCCAAAATTGAGAGATCAAGTAGTTTCTACAGTGATTGGCCCAAAGTTATGGTCTGATCATGCATGGGTGTCAAGTGCAATTTCCAAAGAACATAAATGCATTAAAAAAATCAGACTGGATGTTAAAAAATAGCAATTTTATTAAATCAACAGGCCAAAACAGGAATAGAACAAACTATATGACAATACTTTGAGGTAAATGCAGATTGTGGGCCCTCTCCTCCGTTAATATGGGATGCAATGAAAGTGGTAGTCTGGGGAAAGATCACTGCACTCCTAGCTTCTCACAAACAAAAAAAGAGAGAAATTGAGGCAACAAATTATATTGAATACTATGAAATTGTCTCAAATACAGAAGAATATGTTATATCTAAAAGCAAATTTTGGAATAAATCCCCCCAAACTCTAAAACTTTTGTCTTGGGGGAAAAAAACAGATAACCAGGCATATCAGTTCCATTAAAGATCATCAAGGTAATATTCTTACTACCTCCACTCATATACTTAATAAATTTCTGGACTACCACAAGAAACGTTATCAATCTAGAGATCCTGACTCCTCGTTAATCAATCAGTATCTTGCAAAGGAGAATTTAGTTTTCAAACTTTCCAAATAACATAAAGAAATTATGGAGGAATCTATTGCAGCACAGGAAGTTCTGGATCAAAGGATCCAGAAAGGAAGTTTTGAGCAAAGGATCAAAAATCAGAAAATTCCAGGGAAAGATGGCTTTCTTACTAAATTCTTTAAAACTTTCCCCCACCTCTTAGTGGGTCCCTTGGCAGAGATTTGCAGTGGGGCATAATGCCACCTACTTGGTCAATTGCTAATATTATAGTGATTCTGAAACATGGTAAAGACCTAACTCAACCATCATCCTATCACCCAATATCCCTACTAAATCAAGATGTCAAGATTTTTTCAGCAATAATAGCATCCAGACCCAACAAGTTTATCACACAATATGAAAATATGAACGAGGTAGGCTTTATGCCAAATCGTAATATAGCTGATAGCATTCACAAATCTCTTAACAAAATAAACTATTGTTGAGCTGAAAAAATTACATAAATGATATTAGCATTAGATATAGAAAGGGCATTTGACTTGTTAGAAATTGAATATTTAAAATCATGAACATCATGGATTTCCTGGCTCTGGCTGGATTAAGGGGGGGGGTGTTCCCAGGAGGGCAACAAATGGTGATTGCACTAAGGCCAGGGGATGTCCTGGGTGGACAAAAGGACCTGGAAAAGTGGAGGCTTCACCAATGCTTGAGATAGGCTGGCAGAAGACATTCAGGCAAGGTCAATAAGAGTAATCAATCTCACCTGGTGGCTGGACAGTAATCCAGTTTTGCAACCATAAGGATTTGTATTTGCTGTTGAGAGCACACTGAGACTGGGGTGGGTGCACAACTTTGCCAAGCCCTCCAAGGCATTGCTAACTCCTAAAAATGGTTGCCAACATGTGATCTGAGCCAAGATGGAGTTGGGACTGATAGCACACATCTAGGAAGGGGGATCTTGGTGACAACCTGAGTCCCATGACTGAATTCCATCTCCTACCAAGCAACTGAGTAAGTGACCAGGCTGCCCATTAGATTAGTGGTTTATATCAATCAGATCAGATGTCTATGTCTGTTTTCAAATCCCGCAAGCCATTTCTTGTGCTTTAGCAACATTTCTGGAGGCAAGAATCCTCTTCACCCGCAGATATCTTGATTTTAAAAATCAGCACCCAGTTGCAGGCAAACGTGAGTGTTCCTACCTTCTTGAGGCTTCCAGGTACACAATATGAAGACCACCCAGTATGCATCATAGCTGAGTAAAGATTTGAATCTCCTGAGTTCTAGTTCACCATTCCAGCCCTCATCTAGGCAATCAGATACAAAGGAAGGCAAAGTTTCTCCTGTGCCCTTAATGATTTTATATAAAGGGGAATTTCTGCAAGACCATTTTTTCAGACCCACTGTAACATGACAAGCTAAAACTGTCAAAATTATCTCTTTTATGTAACTGTTAAAGTAGAGGAGCCCTGCTGCTTCTGGTCACTCTCTCCTTTTGGGGAGCACTGGCTACTTCCAGAACCCTGAGTGACTGGGTTGCCCCTTCGCTATTCTAATCCCATAGACCAGGGGTGGCCAACCTGTGGCTCGGGAGCCACATGCGGCTCTTTCACACATATTGTGCGGCTCCTGGCAGGGCGGCTGGGGAAGCAAAGGGGAGGCATGCTTTTTCTCTCTTTCTCCCTTCCTTCCTTCCCTCCTCCCTCCCATCTATTTGCTTTCCTAGTTTCTCTCTCTCTCTTTCTTATAACTGGTTTTCCTCGTTTGTTTTTATTTTTGGCAGTCCCATTTAACGTTAATAAAAAGCAAATTTGCATATTTTTAAAAATAAAAACCTGTGTGTGATATTTGTTCCTGTCTTGCGGCTCTCAGACATCTCTATGTGGCTCTTACGTTTATTCTATGTGGCTCTTACGATAAGCAAGGTTGGCCACCCCTGCCATAGACTAGGAGAAAAACAACCAGGATAAGCAAGTGAGGCAGGAGAGTATCATCAACTGGGCCTCCCTTTCCATGACGATGGCTGTGTCTTAACAGCTGCCCCCTTTTTGCCAGCATTGAGAGGTGATTTGCCACTGGCTACATTTGTGTAGGAACCCTGGTATTCCTTGGTGGTCTCCCATCCAAATACTGACTAGGGCTGATGCTGTTTAGCTTCCAAGATCTGACATGGTAGGACTAGCCTGGGCTATCCAGGTCAGGGCAAAGCCTCCATACAAACAGCAATTAAGCCCTTTCTTTCTCCCAGCTGTGTCACTGTTCAGTAAACCATTATAGCTGTTTCTGCCTTTCAGAGCTTCGGCCAGGGAAAAGGTAAAAACCTCAAGATGATATTGTCCCTGAAATGTGTCATAGCCACAGGGTGCTTGCTCGATCAAACTTGACGGAACCATTCATCACTCTGCCAGGTCTTCCTTTCCTTAGGAGTAAAGAGATAATGTGGACTTATTCTTGGGCCTTTGTTGGTGACCTTCCTGCCCTAACTGAGCTGCAGACATGCTCCAGGCAGGGGTCTCAGGTGCCTAGCATGGCTAGTTTAATATATGGGCTCTGACAGTTCCTGGTCTGCCTGCTTTCTCTCCCCCCCCCCCCCAAACTGTCTTTTTTGCTTCCTCTGTCTAACCAGGCACGTTAGGATGTGGAAACTGACAATGGAATTACCTGGAATTGCAGTCGCAGTCAATCTCTGTTAAGCCTACAACTAAAAAGCAAATGGTTCAATAACTTGGCAACCTGAATTATGACAAGAGGGCCACATTAAAGAACTCTTCCACCCACAGTGGAGTAGCAGGATCCCCAAAGAAGAAGCCATTTAGTCAAGACTTGAACTTGACAAATATGCATGAGACATGAAGCTGCCTTATACTGCATCAGACCATCAGTCCATCAAGTCAGTATTGTCCGACTGGCAGCCACTCTCCAGGGTCCCTGGCTGAGTTCTTTCTCATCATTTGAAGCTTTTAGCCGGAGATACTGGGGATTGACTCTGAGGCCTTCTACATGACTAGCAGATGTTCTACCACTGAGTCACAGCCCCATCCCTCAGTGCCTTTTCATAGATGCACAGAGACAGTGGGAGGTGACAATTTATTTATTTAATTATTTTTCATATTTAGAGCCCGCCCTTTCCACGAGCTGGCTGTCATACACCTCCCTCATAGCCAGCCTGACCAGATGAATGACCAGCCTGATAATGAAACCTCCTCCTCTGAGGAGGAAGAACACCCAGCTGCGATAGAGCTGATCAATCTTCAAGGACAGGAGATGCAAGCTCTTGACAACATGCCAGCTGTAGCCTATCTGCCCTCTCCTCCAGCTGCAAGCAATTTACTGGCATCCAGTCCAGATGTGGAGGAGAGGGAGGCCGGGCCCAGCATTTCTTCAACACCCCTTGAACACCATCGCCATCAGTGGAGATCAGACCTAAAAGCCCATCGCAGTGAGCATCTGATGGATCGCAGACACTTGTCACCAGATGAGTACTTGCAGGGATGCATGCCACAGTTAGCAGCAGCTAAACAGCCCATGGAGTGCCAGCTATAAATCCAGGCAGGGGGAAGCTGCTCATTGTGGATACAACTTGTACCACAGCTGCATAACCATCCACCTTCTCTCCTGACTTGCTAACTGGAACCTCTGTTGCTTTGAACCTGGACTGGACCCTGGACCACTCGACTTCTGGACCCCCAAATCTTGAACTGGCGGACAACTCCCCTTTCTGGATACCTGACCCTTGGACTGTCTCTTGATTACTCCCTTGCTTGAAGCCTTGCTGTGAGTGACTACCTGGTACTTTCTTCCTGGTGGAATTTCTGCCTGTTCCTGCACCAGATCCACCGGGGCCAGTACACTGGCTCAGGTCGGGTAACAACATTTCAATAATACAATAAATATAATTAAAAATTACAAAACACCATAATATACATTAAAATGGTGGTCACAACCCAAGGACAGAAATTGGCTGGTTATGAGAGGTTCCCTGGCCCACTGGTAACAGATAAATAATAGCCAGTAGTTATTAGATGAGTGACAGAAACCTCAAGGAGGCCATACTTGGATGTCCGCTGCCTCAGCCAAAGGCCTAGTGGAACAGCTCCATCTTACAAACCCTGTGGAATTGAAAAAGATCCTGCAGGGCCCTGATCTCAATGGGGAGCATGTTCCACCAGGCAGGGGCAAGATGAACATCTTTCAGGCCAGGGATTACTAGGAAATATTGGTCTATAGAGCATAATACTCTTCGGGACATATACGGGAAGAGGTGGTCCCTCAGATATGTTGGGCCCAGGTCGTGTAAGGCTTTGAAGGTTCTCACTAACACCTTGAAGTGAATCTGGAGCTCAGCCTGCTGAATGTGCACCACTGTATTTTGCACCAGCTGTAATTTCTGGGTCAGCCTCAAGGGAAACCCTGCATAGAGCAAATTGTAGTAATCAAGCCTGGAAGTGACCATTGTAGGGATTCTGTCATCCCTAGGTCTTCCAGTAGTCAAATAAATCAAAAGAAGAGTTTAGAGTTAAGCAACAAGGCTTTGTGAAAGTCCTCTGTGTATAGGAAACAGAAAGTCAGCCTTCGCCTTTCACTCCTGGCCTTACTGACCAGAGATCTAGGTGTTAAAGGCTTTTCCATTTAAATCTCATTACATTGGGGGGGGGGGGGGGGGAGAAGGACGTAAAATTCAGTATCATGCCTCCTCATTTATGATGGAATAAATTTCTTAGTCTTTATGGAGCTACTGGACTCCAGTTTTATTTTCCTAAACTGAAAGAATATGGTCCCATTAAAGATGCATTATTCATGCCTATTTCCATTTTAACAACTGAGAATTTACTCGCATACAGGACCAGGTAGACACTGGCCTGCTGGAAACAAATATCATCCTTGTAAGCTGGACAACATGGGACCTATTAGGGTCAATTTTTTTTCAGAAGACCAAGGCTACATATGTTTTGGGGAAAAGAAGGCCATGGTCATTTGGGGGGGGGGGGGGAAGAAGATCAGTTCTGCACCCACTAACACTAAGTCTACTGGCCACCATTCTTTGGCCATACCCAAGTGACTTACTCAGTTTAACGTTACACTTCTCCCCATCAAAAGCACTGATGCAGGAGAAAACTAAGTGTGATGGAGAATGAACTCTAAACTTATAGGAAGCTTTAAGTTGTTATAATAAGTGTGTCCACTCATCCTCCTACATCTCTGATTCTCTTTCCTTCTTATTTCCCCAAAAGTGTTCAGTGCTGCATTGAACAGTGAGAGTTCCACATTGTCTTGACTCCCATGTTACGTCTTTCAGATATCAAATCTTCATTAGATCCCTGTCCCACCACAGAAGAGTACAGATTATTTTAAAAGGTAAGTAAAAATAATAATAAACATAACTTGCAATTTTTATCAATCACAGAACACAGAACACAGAAGAAAGAATAAACTCATTATCTTTTGAAATCTTTTAGAAAAAATGCAGTTTCTTAATGTTAATTTTAAGGTTAATCAAGACTATATGAACAGCACTATATAGGCAAAGATAAGAACATAAGAAGAGCCCTGCTGGATCAGATCAATGATTCATCTAGTCCAGCATTCTGTGTCACACAGTGGCCAACCAGTTCCTCTGGACTGCCAACAACAGGCATAGAAGCTGAGGCCTTCCCCTGATGTTGCCTCCTGGCTCTGGGATTCAGAGTCCTCCTCTGGGGAGTCAGGTACAAGCCAAAAACATGAAATACATGCTCTCTATAGGTTGTGCGAGGGGACTGCAGCCTTGTAGCTTCCATTCTCTACCAGTCCCTGATCTCCTGCCAGTCAACAGGGCAATGTGCTTACAACCCTGTGTAGCAGGGAACCAGCTGCATCAGTTTGTGATGAAGAGCTGAAATTATACACATTACCATTTTATAACAGGAGAAACAGCACACTCCTGCCTATAGCAGCTCCCTGAATGGGCCTAACAGAAGGAACAGTGATTCTCCATGTTCTTCTACATTACCTTCTAAACCATTTAGCAAAGTTGTGAATGTGGTGGGGAAAAAAGTTGTATGATCATCTGACAAGAAACTTCCAAAAAATGCCATGTTCTTACAGCATACAACCCTTGCCTTGAACTTGGTAGAAAATGATAGATTATTTTCCAGTGTGGCAGAAATTTAATGCTTGTGAAATTACATCTTCCTCAGTATAATGACTGCAAATAAAAATCACTTTGCAAAATGTAAGGCTCTTTTACAGCAATCTGCACTGTCTGTAATGCTTCATGCAAACCTAAAATTAGTTGCAAGGTGTATGGCTGTAATTCTGAGATAGTAACATCTAGGCTTGCAAGGTTTCTACCTAGCCATGATGACTCAACAGATGAAAGTAAGAGAGGCTATTGCAGAAAGTTCTACGGATTTGAGGAACAAACTGGTGATACTTAATTCTGGAAGGGAGCGGGTGGAACAATTACCTTCAGGATCTATGTATATGGTCTATGTATATGGAGCTTCTTTGCCAAGGATAAACTACTTACACAACCCAACTTTTGGGGGGGGGCACAAATCATTTGGCAAAGTGACAGTAATAGAAATACCACAATATACACAGCCATCTTAATGGCATTTATTTGGTTTTTAAATATTATATCTTTACAACAATTTGAGACATAATTGTAAGCTCTAGGCCAGGGGTGGGCAATTGTTTTGGCTCGGGGGCCACTTTGTGGGAGTGGAGGTTAGCGGAGGGCCGCACCTTTTAAAATGATTGCATTCATTAGTTAACTTTGCATTTCAGAAAAGGTATAAATTGTATCATAAAAATCAATAAATAGAAATTAAATAAAATAGTGGTAGTTTTACTCAATTTATTTATTGTGCTAATTTTATATCGTCTATAGCTGCAAGCACATTTAATTTTAGAATCAGTTTAATGAGACAAATGTACCCTATCACACTTTTCTACAATATTTTTGAAATCAGATTGCTTGTTGAGATTCTCATCACAGCCTGCAAGTTCATGTCTGTCGAAGAGCATCTATATTTACTCTTGTTGATCTTCATGCAAGAAAAACTTTGCTTACAAATATATGTAGAGTTGTAGACCCAAATATAGAGAACATTTTCCCAGCAAATTTCTTCATACATGGAAATTTTTTCAGCAGACAAAGATTTGTAAAAGTCAACTAATGTCACAGCATTAAACATTTCTTTCACAGTGTGGTCTGACTGCATGTCAATAAGTTCAAGCTGCAGCTCCTCAGGTGCTGTATCAATATCAGCAGTGATGGGACAAGAGAGCAAATTGAATTTAGGCTCAATTTTCTTGAAGTCCTGAAATCTTCTTGGCGGGCCGCAAAAAACTGTGGTGGGCCGCATGTGGCCCCCGGGCCGCCATTTGCCCACCCCTGCTCTAGGCTATTTGATTTCTCTGCTGTGCAAACATATCTGCGTTATGTGCAATGGTTGTTTATTCTCAACAAAAACAAACTCCCCATTCAGTGTTGTTGAGAGTTATCATGGACCTCCAGGTAAATATTATCTCTGTGCCCTCTGCATATTCCTCAGACCCAACCCAAACACTGTATGAAAGCAAATCACATGACTATCCAGTTTTATGGGCCCTCAAAGTGATCAGGGCCCTCAGGAATTTTGTTCTCCTAGTTTCTATTCCCTTGTCAGGCCTGCATATAGCTGAAATGGCCTTCAATGTAGGGTTGCCAGGCCATGCAATAGCTGAGAACTGGGGTGTCCATGGGGAGGCACCAACATCACATGTTGGTGGGGAAAACCAGAAGAGGGGAAAACCAGAAGTGAAATCACATTGCTCTAGGAATAACCAGAAAATTCATGGTATAATCATAGAGTTTCCGTTGATTCCTAGAACGATGTGACATCACTTCCGAGCTTTTTTTTGAAGCTGGATTTAATTTTTTCCCTCCTGCCACTGCTCAGAGTTTAGGTCAGTAGCAAGCATTGCCAGTGGGAGGGAGACCTGGAAATCCTTTTTTTAAAAAACAAGTTTATTTATGCATTTTTTAAACTTATAATAACAACAGCTAATCAGAAATAAAACTTAATGAAAAACATCCACTAATACATACAGGAGAGTAAGCAATTATCCATTATCAACATTATCAATAAATGAGAAAGAGAAAAAAAAAGAAAAAAAATCTTTCTATCACACATCAAATATTTATCCATTTTTTTCCATCCAGGTGTATAGTTTATTCCAAGTTAATTCAAACTCAGAATCCTCTTTCCCTTTTAATATAGAGGTCAGTTTGTCCATTTCAGCTACCTCTAATATCTTCTTAAGAAAATCGTCTTTATTTGGAGTCTTATCTAATTTCCAAAATTTTGCATATACCAGTCTAGCCGCAGTAGCACAATGCAAAATTAACACACGTTCAGCTTTGGAAAACACTTCTGGAATTATATTTAAAAGAAATAATTGTGGTTTAAAAAGGTACCTTGCTATCAATTATATCCTGTACAATCTTATGAACCATCAACCAGAACTTGTTAGCTTTTTGGCATACCCACCATAAATGAAAGACAGAACCAATATTTTTTTTACATTTCCAGCAGTTTTTGAATATTGCAGGAGAAAATTTTGAAAGCTTTTCCGGCGATAAGTGCCATTGGTAAAACATCTTATAAAAGTTTTCTTTGTACAAGGATGCTCTTGTAATCTTTATGTTGTTTTTCCAAACCTTTAGCCAACTCTCAAGTTCTATGTTATAGCCAAAATATCTTGCCCAGGAGACCATAATAGGTTTAACAAATTCTCCCTGCATTTTATAGTCCAGAAAATACCCATATAATTTTTTAATAACTTTCAAGTCAGTTCCCAACCAAAACTTATCAAAGTCACTTGGGTCCTTAACAAACCCCACTAATTCGTCTTCTTAAAATCTAGAGTGTAACTGTATCTTTTCCCACCACGTGAGTGTGATATTCCGTTTTTCCAACATGTCAAAAGACTTTAGTCTTAAATTAGAATCTAACAGCTGGGCGTAACCAATTTTCTTTTCTATAGTAAAAAGTGAAGGCTTTATAAACACCTCTAGAGGCGAAACCCAGTAAGGAATTTTCTGATAGAGAAAATACCTAACTTCTTCCCACACCTTGAGAAGTGCTGCTCTCACAATGTGCTGTTTAAAATGCACCCTATCTTGACGGTACCATAGAAAGGCATGCCAACCCATCTGAAGGTCATGACCCTCCAATTTCAAAAGTCTTGGGTCCTCTAAAGTGACCCAATCTTTTAGCCATACCATAGCCGCTGTTCTATAGTATGATTGCCAGTCCGGTAGGCCCAAACCACCTCTCTCAAGGGAGACCTGGAAATCCTATCAGTGAGGCATGTGTGAGACTGTTGAGAAATGTTGGTATATCTTATTGAAACTTTTGGTTTACTTCACACCCCTTTATCTTATGAACAGCTCCCAAGTTCACTTTAAATTCCACTTTAGGTTAGAGTTGCAACTTGCAGACAGGCCTGTAGGAAAAAAAGGTACTATCCCTTTAATAGAGGTTTAATGTGTAGAAATGGCAGCTGAAGCATTTCATGGCATGGAGGTGTCAGAATCTGCAGATTCTAACAAGGGTTTCTGGGAATTCATGCTATGCTTTGTAACCTGTCTATGCTATGCTTTGCAACCTGTTTCTGTATTAACTATGTAATCATACCTATTGCTTATTAGTTTGACCCTTGTGATTGTATGTTCAGTGATCCTGGATTTATGGCTCTGACTAGGTCTGGTCTATGTAACTGTTTGCCCGGGAGAGTGGCGACTTCAAAGCATGAGAACAATGGGCCTCTCACACTCCTGCCTCCGCATTCCTTTCCTCCCTGCTGGGAGGACAGGAACCAGTTCTTATCAACGTGCGAAAGCCTTGGGGAAAGCTATTTGTTATGTGAAAGATGGTTACATCTAAGGGGTCTGGTTTAAGAAGGGAAATTTACTGCTTCACACCTCACCTTTTTCCTGTGGGAAGCAAACGGCCAGAAGATCTTTTGCCCGCGGTTTTTCCCCCTGTTGATTGGTTACCTATGGGCAATTCAAATTGTACGGGAGGGTATATTAGACCTGCTTCTATTGTATGTGTTATCTCTGACAATAATCCGAGGACCTGTAGCAATGTAGAAATTGGAAATAAAGAACTGTGTTTCATCAACAAAGATCTGATCCTTGACTACTTCGAGCAGAAGCCTCACAGATTGTCAGAGATCTGTGACTGGGACTTGTCCGTTCCTGACCATGTCGGACGACGGTACTCTTCCCATCCCTACAACCGAAGATCAACCGGTGACCCCGGCGGACCAGGGTGCCGGTGGTGGAGGCGGCGGCGGGGAGCCCGAAGTGCCAGTGACTATGGCTCAGGGGGCTTACTACATCCCACGACCACCTCCTCATCAGAGCGTGACCCCGAGGTACTCATGGAGCAACTTCGGTCGTGGGACCGTCGACTCATGGGTTCACGATCGGAAGGGGGTGCGGGTCTCGATCCAAGGAGACCGCATCGAGCACGGGAAGCCGAGCTTTTCGGGAGACAAGCGAGAGACGATCTACAGAGGAGACTGGCGTCCCCTGCCCTTGGAAGAGGAGAGAGGCACGACCTACAGGCCCGATCTCTACGGGGAAGACCAGACCCAGTCTCTAGATTGTATGATGGGAGATTTACGACTGCAACTCACCGCGGAATTGCGAGAGATAGCCCTCGACTTGCAGTACCAGTTCCGAGACGCCCTGACAGCTATGCAGGCAGCCCGGCCAGCCCCAGGAGGGGCCGTAGCCCCAGAAGGGGGAGCCCTGCCACAACCGGTTCCCCCCGGGGGAGCTCCCGCGGGAGTCGTCCCGCAACAAGTGCCACAGCAGGTCCCGCAACCCGTCCCCCGCCCGGTTCCCGCGCCCGTACCGGCACCAGCCCAGGCGCCAGCAGGGCCGATGATCCGCCAGGCACCCGCCGATCCGCTGACGGCTACTTTCGATGGGGACCCCGAGAAGCTGCGGTTCTTTCTCATAGAAATAGAGCGGTTCCTAGACACCTGGGGGCACCTCTACCCCACCGAGAGGGACCGGATTGGCTACATAGGGTCCAAGCTGAGGGACACAGCCAGCGAATGGTATGTGAGCCTGCACAACGCCCCCGGGCCTGAGTTGTGCTCCGTGCACAACTTTATGTGGGCCCTCAGACAACACTACGAGGACCCCCTGGGAGAAGAGAAAGCCCGGAACCAGCTGTGGAAGCTGACCCAGGGGAGGTCTTCTGTGAGGGAATACACCGACAAGTTCCGGCGCATAGCAGCTAAGATTCGCGGCTGGACCCAAGACCTCTTCATCGAGAAGTACCGAGAAGGTCTCAATCCCGAGGTGTACAAGACAGTGCTGCGAGGAGGGAGACCGGGCTCTTTGGCCACCTGGATGAGAGCGGCCGCGGACGTGGAGGAATGCTTCACCCTCATCAAGATGGGAACTTCGGCGACTGCCCAAGCCAAAGCCGCCCAGAAGGTGAAGCCTAAGCTGAGCATCCAAGAGATCCGGGACACCCGGTTCAAGCAAGGGCTCTGTATGCGGTGCAGGGAGAGCGGTCACTACGCCTCGGCGTGCCCCCACGGCGGTGGAAAAGTCCCCAAGACCTCAACCCCAGTAGCCGGGAGCACCCCCAGCAAAGGGAAGATCTCGTTCAAACCCCAGGCATTACAGCTGGAAGGGGCCGCGAGCGAGCAAGGGGAGCTGGAGTTGATGGAGGCCCAGATGTCGGGAAACTCCAACGGCCTGCAGTGAGTGGCGCAGAACTGCAGGTCCCCATTCGCGATGCGCCATCTCCGGTGAGCATCCCTGGCCCCTTACTGTATATGGTAGTGACTGTAATAGCACCCGGGTCCGGGACCCACGTCTGGGTGCATGCATTAATTGACTCAGGGTGTGCCCGGGACTTGATTAGCCCCTTAGTAGTAGATGGACTAGGTCCCAAAGTCACCCCGTTGGGGGAGCCACTTACGTTTACCCAAATGGATGGGTCGGAAATGAAAGAGGCATGTGTGGCAGAGACTGAGAGACTGATAGTGGGGACCGGGGAGCATTGGGAAAAGAGAGCTTTCGTCATTACCCCCAACACCCAGTTCCCCATGGTGTTGGGGAGCCCCTGGTTGAGCTCCCACGACCCCTACATCAAATGGAGCGAGGGGAAAATCTCGTGGGTGGACGAGAAGTGCCATAATCATAAGTGGGACTCGGGATGGGGATCGGGTCCCCCGGCACCTCTACGAGCGGCAGCGCTCACCCTGGTCCCTTCCACCATCCCCAAGGAATATCGAGATTTAATTGGGGTGTTCAGTGAAACCGAGGCAGACGAACTACCCCCTCACAGACTATCGGACTGCGCCATAGAGTTACTCCCGGGAGAGAAGTTACCAAAGGGAAAACTCTACTCCATGAGCCCCTCGGAGAGGGAGGAGCTAAGAAAGTTCCTCAACAAGAACTTGGAGCGAGGCTTCATCCGCCCTGCCAAGTCCCCTTTCGCAGCCCCTGTTCTGTTCAGGAAAAAGAAGGACGGGGGGCTGCGCTTGTGCACGGACTACAGGGGACTAAACGCAGTGTCAGCTTCCAATGCCTACCCCCTCCCCCTTATAAAAGACTTGCTAACTGAAGCGGCCAAGGGGAAGATATTCACTAAATTAGATCTTCGAGATGCATACTTCCGGGTGCGCATCAGGGAGGGGGACGAATTCAAGACTGCTTTTAATACTCCGTTGGGTCAGTTCGAATACCTGGTGATGCCGTTCGGATTAAGTGGCGCGCCGGGGGTCTTTATGAGCTTGATAAACGAGGTGCTACACAACCATTTGTTCAAAGGGGTGTTGTGTTACTTAGATGATATCTTGATTTATTCTACTGATAAGAGAGAGCATGTAAACTTGGTCCGGGAAGTGCTGTCTAAGCTGTTGGAAAACCAGTTATATGCTAAGCTGTCTAAATGCGAATTCAATAGAGATTCAGTGGACTTTTTGGGGTATCACATCTCCCAGAAAGGGTTAGAGATGGATCCTGCCAAGGTAGAGGCGGTAGTACAGTGGGAGGCGCCCCGAACTAGAAAACAGCTTCAAAGTCTATTAGGGTCTTGTAACTTCTACCGCACCTTCCTGAAAGACTTCGCCACGGTTACCCTCCCACTAACTGAACTCCTCAAAACCAAGGGGAGGGGCCCGGAAGCGGGGAAACCCGGGGAGAGAATAGCCTGGTCTGAGGATTGTCAAAGAGCGTTTGAAACTTTAAAGACTCTGTTCACCTCAGAGCCCATCCTTGCCCACCCCGATGAGACGAAAGAGTTCGTGATTCATGTAGACGCTTCAGATGTGGCCATGGGGGGAGCCATCCTACAGAAGGGGCAGGATAATAAATTACACCCTTTGGCTTATATCTCAAAAAAGTTTAATGAGACGGAGAGGAACTGGTCGGTATGGGATAAGGAAGCTGCAGCCATACGACTGGCCCTAACCACCTGGCGGCATTGGCTAGAGGGAGCGCAAACCCCTTTTGAGATTTGGACTGATCACAAAAACCTGGAGGCCCTGCGCACCCAGAGGTCTTCGAATGCCAAGCAGCTCCGGTGGGCTGATTTCTTCTCAAAATTTAATTTCGTGCTCAAACACTTTCCTGGAAGAGCCAATTCGTTAGCAGACGCTCTGTCCAGATTGCCCCAGCACGAGAGTCAAAAGGAAGAAGTATTTGACTCCATGTTTTCCCCCCAACAGTTGGGAGGAGCTGTTACGACCCGAAGCCAAAGCAAGCAGGCAGCGGTAGAGTCGTGGGTGGACAAGTGGGGGGGGGGGACTACTCCCCGGAAGAGGCTGAAGAATTAGGAAACATAGAGGAATGCTCCCTCCGGGAGAACAAATGTTGGTATCATGGGGACAAGCTCGTAGTGCCTCAGGCCCAAAGAAAAGACATACTGCTGACCTGTCATTCCTCGAAACTAGCAGAACACTTTGGGTTCCTGAAGACGCTTAACTTAGTCCAAAGGCAATTCTGGTGGCCACGCATGCGCAAAGATGTTTCAGACTTTGTTACTGCCTGCCAAACCTGTTTAATGTGCAAAAGAAGGGGGGGGAAGTCCCGGGACTGTTGCACCCATTGCCCACCCCCTCTCGTCCATGGGAAGCGATAGCTATGGACTTCATCACCAACCTGCCACCCTCAAAAGGGAAAACGGTGATTTGGGTGGTGGTGGACATGTTTTCGAAGCAAGCCCATTTCACCCCGTTCAAGCAATTACCTACCGCCAAGGGGCTGGCTAAAGCATTCTTTAACCACGTGATTAAATCACACGCTTTTCCCCAACGTGTAGTATCTGATAGGGGCAGTCAATTCGTTGCCAACTTCTGGCGGGAGCTTTTGACCCTGATGGACATTGAACCGGCCATGAGCTCGGGTTACCATCCAGAAACCAATGGCCAAACCGAACGAACTAATCAGATACTGGAGCAGTTTCTAAGATGTTACACTAACTACCATCAGGACAACTGGGTAGAGCTGCTACCGTTCGCGGAATATAGCTATAATAATGCTGTTCATTCATCCACGGGCATGTCCCCTTTCATGGCTGTGGGAGGCTTCGAAGGAAAACCCCTACCCACCATAGAGGAAACGTCAGACACCTCTCTCTCAGACTTTAAACGTTGGTGGGCAAATTTGCAAGACTCGTGGCCGTTGATAGCTAAGACTCTAGACAAAGCCAAAGAGGATTACAAGAAGTACGCGGATCGTGGAAGGGCTGAGGGTTGGGACCTTCAACCAGGGGACTCGGTCTACCTGTCCACGAAAAATATACATGGATTGCAACCCAGCAGGAAGCTGGGGTGGAAATATGTTGGCCCCTACAAGGTGTTGCGCAAAATTTCTGATGTGTCTTTTGAACTAGAGTTGCCTAAGTCACTGAGCTCTGTGCACCCTGTTTTTCATTTCAGCTTATTGAAGAAGAATCCTGGGCCGAATGCATGGCATCCAACTCCTCCGACTCCTCCTCCACTGATGAAGGAGGGGGCACCCCATTTTGAAATTTCCGAAATCCTTGATTCTAAAATGCGTAGGGGTCGATTAATGTATCTAGTCAAGTGGGTAGACTTTGGTCCAGAACTAAATGAGTGGGTTCGTTCTGAAAATGTTCATGCGCCTAAGTTAGTTAAAGCTTTTCATAATAGATTTCCAGATAAGCCGGGGTAGATTGATTTTTCGGGTGGCAGTGTGTCAGAATCTGCAGATTCTAACAAGGGTTTCTGGGAATTCATGCTATGCTTTGTAACCTGTCTATGCTATGCTTTGCAACCTGTTTCTGTATTAACTATGTAATCATACCTATTGCTTATTAGTTTGACCCTTGTGATTGTATGTTCAGTGATCCTGGATTTATGGCTCTGACTAGGTCTGGTCTATGTAACCGTTTGCCCGGGAGAGTGGCGACTTCAAAGCATGAGAACAATGGGCCTCTCACACTCCTGCCTCCGCATTCCTTTCCTCCCTGCTGGGAGGACAGGGACCAGTTCTTATCAACGTGCGAAAGCCTTGGGGAAAGCTATTTGTTATGTGAAAGATGGTTACATCTAAGGGGCCTGGTTTAAGAAGGGAAATTTACTGCTTCACACCTCACCTTTTTCCTGTGGGAAGCAAACGGCCAGAAGATCTTTTGCCCGCGGTTTCCCCCCCTGTTGATTGGTTACCTATGGGCAATTCAAATTGTACGGGAGGGTATATTAGACCTGCTTCTATTGTATGTGTTATCTCTGACAATAATCCGAGGACCTGTAGCAATGTAGAAATTGGAAATAAAGAACTGTGTTTCATCAACAAAGATCTGATCCTTGACTACTTCGAGCAGAAGCCTCACAGGAGGTAAATAACATCACCTGGTAAATAAATCCCACAAAGCATGTATTAATAGGACAGGGCATTTCCCCCCAGACAGTTCGCAATCTCACTTTAGGTAAAATCCTGCAACACCCCTCCCTCTCAAGGATAGTTCATAGTTTTACTGATATTTCTGCGGAAGTTTCTCAGCTAGTTCACTTAACGATGAATCTTCGGTCTCTTTAGGTTTCACTTTAGATACATCAGGTAGCAGCCCTCCACTCAGTGAACCCAGTGAGGCCACTGTCTATAGGCAAACTAATTTTTGAAACCTGAATTGCCCTCTGATGGACAAGACAATGAAAAAATCCATTTGTTAACTATATTTTGATTTTATCCTGGTAAAAGTTCAGATCAGCCTTGAGAAAACTGTTTGCTAGCAGAATTACCTATTTTTCCTTGTTATATCATTTTACTGTAGTTATGAGTTATTGCAAATATGAGTAATGCTTATGGGAGAACACAAACTAGAAATGCATGAGACAGCCAAATGAAATATTGGCAGAAAAAATGTGATCATTTCTGAATAAAGATGAGCACAAAGAGAGCAGCAGGCAATGGAGGGGATAACACAAAAAGGAATGGAATGTCCCACTGAAGAAAGCACAAGGGGAAAAAAAGCAAAGTTATATCATTTTGGTTTTTACAGTGCAGTTGTAAGCAAAGTTACACCCTACTCAGATAGGTCAGTAAACTAGGGTTGCCAGCTCCAGCTTCCAAAATACTTGGAGATTTTTGGGAGGGGTGTTTGGGGAGGGGAGAGTTTGGGGAGGGGAGGGGAAGGAGTTCAACAGAGATGTGATATTCCTAAATTGCTATTTCTTCAAGGACAACTGATTTCTGTACTCTGGAGATCAGCTGTAGTTCCAGGTGAACTCCAGGTACTACCTGGATGTTGGCAACCCTAATGAGTTTAGATGGGTGTATTTCTACTTAGGATTGCACTGTTAGTGCCTGATTATTCCTTTTATCACAGACTGGATGTTAGTCTGACTCTGACTCCCTTTAGCCTTGACATCACTGACCCCAGAGGGTCAGTAAGGTGTAGGGTATTTTGTGCATGTATGAGTGGGAGAGGGTGAAAAGGACAGATCAAATAGAGCAATAGGAGGTGACAAGAAGTTGTCAGGTCTTGAACAGAACTCACTCCCAACAATACTCGCTTGGCAGTGATTTGTTAACTGAGAGATAAGGAGGTTTCAAGCGTAGACATTTCTGTGTCAGAACTGGCTCCCTTGGCACCAGTTTCTACATTATATCTGATTTCAACAAGCTCTCCCCCCCCCAAGTGTCCAGTCCAATCAGACCCCGATATCCAGCCCACCAAAATCTACTATGCACCCTTCTGCCCCCTCCAGCACCTGTGAGTTTCTAGTTACATTGTCTACCAGTGTCTGGTACTCAGGGGTCCGTTGGAACAGGAGCGCACAGGAGCACAGCTCCGGGAGTGAGGAGCCCAGGGGGCGGGCACATGATCAAGCTCCGCCCCCTCCTCAGCTTCTCGAGCAGTGCAGAGGCACAGCACCCTGGGGAAAGCCCTGCTAGGGTCTTTATTGTTTTTAATGTTTTGTTTTAATATTGATAATTTTATCATTGTTCCTTTTATGACCATGTGCCACTTTTCCAGAGACTTGCTCAAGGTGGCATATACATTTTCTAAGTATACCATTTTTTATCTGGGCACATGGCACATAAGTACTGGAGAAATTTCACCAACCCTTCAACAACTTCCACCCCATCAGTTTGGTGTAGTGGTCTGGAGTTGGTCTCTAATCTGGGAGAACCGGGTTTGATTCCCCACACCTCCACATGCAGCTGCTGGTGTGACCTTGGGCCAGTCACAAGTTCTCTCAGAGCTGTTCTCTCATGAGCAGTTCTCAAAAGACCTCTCTCAGCCCCACCTACCTCACAGGGTGTCTTGTTGTGGGGAGGGGAAGGGGAAGGGAAAGGGATGGGTGGTGCACATGTCCTGGGTATCTTAAGTCAACTTGAAACCTGGTGGTTTCAAGGGAGCAGGAAGAGAATGAGGGTGTGTTCTTTACGCTTATTTTTATTGCACAAAGTTTGGATGGGGAAGGGAATGGAGGAAGAGCAGGTCAGTTTCACTCACCTGAGGAGTGGAGCCTGAGGGGTGGGTGTTGCCTTCTGACACACTTCCGGCATGTTAGGGGGTGTGGCATATGCAAATTAGTTATGCAAATGAGTTATGCTAATGCGCTCCTGCACCTCTTTTTCTACAAAATGACCCCTGCTGGTACTCAGGGTCAAGCACATACTTCCCACAATGGGGAGGCCCCACTTAGACAAAGTTACAAGCCAGCACAACTCCCAGCAAAGCAGCTCCATGCATGCACTCACACACTCACCCCCCCCCAATTCCCAGCAGAAATGAAATATGGCATTGTTACAGAGATTAGAACAAACAGAGGAAAAATACATTGCAAATGAGGGCTGAGTTTGACAGGTGTGTACTGATGGAGTCTTCCCAGGAGGCAGGGGCTGGGGTTCAGCAGGGCAGGTCACGGGCAGGGTTACAGAGAGAAACCAGGGTCCAGTCTCAAAGTTAGGAGTTCCAGAGAGCAGGTAAGCCAAGTCCCGTCTAGGGTCAAGGGTTTCAGACAGTTAAGTGCAGTCCAGGGTCAGGGGTTCCAGAAAAGCCAAGAGTCAGTCCAGTCCAAGGGTCAAGGTTCCAGTGGTCCAGTAACAACAAGTTCAGTAGCAACACGTACTTGTTGCATCCACAAAACTGCTATTTCTCCCAGCCGATTTTATAGCCAAGTCTTAACAAGCTACACTCCCAGCCAATTCCTTGGCAGTCATTCTGAAACTCTTCATCCATTTTGTCAGTTGACAGCAAATGACTGGCCATGAGTCTTGAACTCTTCCTCCTACAGGGTTGTGGGTGAGTTAGGTGGGCTGGGAGTGGCTTCTGAAGCCTTGTTTACTGCTTCAGAGCTACAAGGTGTTGGCTCAGTTTCAGTTGTAGGCTGTAACTTCTGACAACTGATCTCTTGCTTGTCTCATGGCTCAGAGCCACCTGCAGCTGGTTGTTCAATTACTGGCTGAAGGCCAGCTACAGGTAGCTCTTTGTCTGCAGAATCTGTGCTGTCACTGAGCACAGACTGACTTACGACAAGGAGGTGCAATAGTGGGCATCTTATCCAGGATCCCTGTTACTGTAATTAATCCCACCTGGACTGCATAAAACGAAGTAATAGGGGTCCACATTGATTTCATACTACATTGCTTCCATTGAGCTTAGTTCTCATTGATAACCAATAGACTTCAAATAGGAGCTCAGTTAATCAGATATTCCATCATACAAAATCTCCCTCATGCTGCAGACTTCCACAATGCTAGGAAGGAGGCTAATCTAGAACCGTTCCCCCTTTCTATGTGGAGGGAAATTTTTGTACAAAGAACCCTCAATCCTGAGAGCTTTCCCCTGCAAACCAACGTGGAAGTCAGATGCACCTTTATCATCTCAATGGCAAATAGTCCATTGCCTCTCCACTTATAGATACTGGTGTTCATTAGGCTGGGAAATTTATATGTGGCATTGAACACCTCATCCCATTGTGGGTTGCCCTGATTCATGCCACTCTGATAGCCCATATGTCTTGGAAGTTATTCATTCCAAGCTGAAGAAGCAACCCTCCCTCCTGTCTTTACCTTTTCCTCAGCAAGTGATCTGTTGCCTCAGCCATGAGCCAACCCATCCATCCTGCTTGAACCAATCCCTTTTTCAAGAAAGATGTTCAAAAATCAAGTAGGCAAGCTAGTGTGTATGTGGGGGTGGAAACCCAGTGGATGCGGATAAATTCATTCATGTCAGTTGAAGTTCCCAGGAAAATGATGGTCAGGGAAGGAAAGAAAAGAGTCAAAACTTAATAAGACATTAAGACAACAAACTCATTAAGAAGTCATTAGTCTCTGTCTAAAGCTGCTTTAATTAACAAATGCCAGGAATCGCAATCTTGCCTTTCTGCTGTCCCTGTGCAAAACACCATTGTGGCCACCTGAATGAAGCTAATTAAATGCCATTTAAATCTCCCCAAAAGCTGGCAAGGGGCCCCTCCTGCTTTGCCAGCCTCCTCTGCCTGCCTCAGAAGCTGCCTCATTTTTCATCGTTTTCTTGAGATGAACGGGATCGGGGTGGGGGTGGGAATCACTTCTTGGAAAACAAGTTTTTAAAAAGAGGTGAAGAGCTACTTTTAAACATTGCCTTTGTCTTTTAAGTCATTTAATTCATCTTCTGAGCCAAATGTATTTTTAATTTGAGTCACTGAAGGCCTTTTGGCTCTAGGATCCAAACGGGGAAAATTCACAAAGGGATCCCATTAGCCAATGTCACGGAAGGATCTTCAGGGAGAACAAACCTATCATCAGCATCATTTGCTGGTTGTAGCTTAAACCCTGCACATGTCTGGGTGCTTCTCTGCAAGCATCTGATTTTAATTTCCTTAATTCACACACACACAGCCAGGATATGACTCTTGTAAAATAGCAACAACAACAAAATTGCTCAGCCTCTCACCCCAAAGCCCCAGCTCAGCTCTTTTTTTTAAGCACACCTCTGGGTCCCCAGCCAGAATTTTCTGGGTATAAGCCAGAAATTTGGGGTGGTTGCTAGCATTTTCCATGAAAAAAATTTTTTTTTGATAAATCATGCTAGCGGAGGCATTTCCCCTCAGTGCACTAAGTTGAATGTTGTGAATTAAAGTACCAACCAAGTTATGGAGCTCAACCCCATGGGCCCAATCTGGAGTTTTTAATTTCTTTTAATTTCGCTTTTAATTTCAGTGCAGCCATCTTCTCTATAGCCATCCTGTGATGGGGCAGGATGAGCAGATGAAGACCAAAAGGGTGTGGTGACCAACGACTGTGGCAACTGTAGCTGTAGGGATTGCCCTCATACCTGCTTCCCTATGGTGGTTCTTACACATACACTAGAACAAGAGTTAAGCCAAAATGGCTCCACCTTCTCAACCTTGTAAGAGACTCCTTTTCCAGAAGTTCTATGAATTATGTGGCAACGTGTTCCCATATCTTATTAATGGTGGTCCGGGCAGCAATAGCAATTGTGCTTCTTGCTGATGTCTGGAGGACATTTTTTGTTCTTCCCAGGGAGCAGAAAGCTCTTCACAGGGAGCAGAAAGCAGGGGTTTCCAATCAGCTGATTTAATTTAAATGGCTCTGAGCCTGTGATGGGATTAAAGGGGAAAAAATGTATGACCAGCAGAGTATGTTCATAGAACCCTGCTGAGTCATATGACAGAGTGAGGAGGGGGCCGTTTGGGCTCAGAGCTCTCGGTTATTGTCTGTTAACAGACTCAGAAGGGAAGCGCTGAGGGAGTGAAGCAACTTTCGCCTTCTGAAGAGACTCTGTGGAGAATTCTGTTTCTAGGAAGAAACAGACTCAGGTATAGTGAACTAAGCGAACACAAACACTAACATACATCAATCCTGGTGAGCCTGTGAGATGTAGTTGTGGGAGGGCTGAACTCTGGCAGGGTCTAGACAGCTGTGTAGAGGCCAGCTGTGACTCAAAGAGGCCAGTAAGACACAGCTATAGAGGAACCACAAAGCAGGACAAGAAAGAGTATAATAGAAGAGTTGAGTAAATGTGTAAACATCTGTATGCAACAATAAAAAAAAACCCATAAGCATACCGCCTGAACGTAGTCTGAGGACCAGTGCCAGCCCTTTCAGCAACAAAAAGTCCTTTGTACAAACAACTGATATTCCCCTGTTGTGTTCTGCCAATAAATTACAGTTTTATTTTATCTTGAGAAAACCTTGGTGCCTGACTCATACTTTAAAAACCAATCCCCGAAGAGACTAGTTAAGAAGAGAGGGACCTGAGTAGTATTCATAGACCGCTGGGCCGATCTGTTCTCTCAAAGGGAAAGTTCAAACTACAGCTAAAAAAGAGGAGTAGGGTCATTTAAACCAAACAGCTGAGGGGTTGTTACTACCTTCTTTGCTGGGAAGGATGTTTTTCAGGAAGACCATTTCTGCTCTTCATGAACCACCACAACCATGGCAGTTCTTCAGTTCCCAAACATCACTTAGTGAACCATGAACCGGCCAAAATTTGTGATGAACTTTAGTTTGTCAGCCAGTTTATGCCTATCCCTACTTTGTATAGCCACCCTGGAATTCCTTGGTTGTCTCCCATTCAAATACTAACCAGGGCTGACCACACTTAGCTTTTGAAATCTGACAAGATGGGGCTAACCAGGGCCATCCAGGTCAGGGTCAGTACTCCCTTTAAGCTGTGGAGTCTTGTGAGCAAAAATTCTACTTTGTGAGCTACTATCATTAAAGTTGTGAGCAAGTGATTTGGCTACTGCATAAATTCATTTGCTCTGGAGCAATCCTTCCTGAGCTAAGACAAAAATATGTGAGCTGGAGGCTAAAAAACTGTGAGCTAGCTCACAGTAATGCAATTTAGAGGGAACACTGGTCAGGGCTGCATGAAGTTGGATGAGGAGAACACAAAAAGGGCTCCATTGAATCTTCCTACTCTAAAGAGATATAGCAGGGGAGAGTTCAGGCTCCAAACTTTTACAAAAATAATGAATAAATATTCACAAAATATTGCAGAGATGGAGAAGTATGGCATGGTCATGAGCACCCACTGAACAGGGATGGCTTGGCACTATCCAATAGGTGCTCATGACACTCGTGACCACATCTCTTACAAAACTCAGAGAAACAAGGTGTGCTCATGCCTTACTTTTCCTGGTGATCCTAGAGTGCTGAAAATACTTCAGTAGGAGAAATGGTAATGGCTCTGCTGAATGTCATCCCAGTGATGAAAAGGGCTCTTTTTTCCCCCCTCATGAGGTATGGCAGGTTGCCAATGAACATCACATCTGTGATTGCTGCAGGGAGCACTCCTGTGAGGAAATAACAGCCGAATATTAGTTGCAAGCAAAAAAACTTAATTAGCAGATTCAACAAAGATACCAATTAAATAAAATATCATCAGCAGCACAGTATGCTTGCCTCATGGCTTTTCCAGAGACACAGAGAGGGGACAGCATCCCTGATCCAGAGCTCTGAAAGGCCTCTGATGAGAGGCCATAATGGCAGCCAGGAAAGAAAGGCTAATGGGATTACTGAAGCTAGAAGTAGCTACATTCCAAGCCAGGGGTGATGATTAATGGAGAATCTGTTTTGCTTAAGAAGGCAGCAGCTGCAGGGCTGGAGAGCACTGAAATTGGGGGGTTGTTACTACCTTCTCTGCTGAGAAGGATGTGGAAACACTTTTAAAATCATCGTTCAAATCACAGGTTGCTGCAAGCATGCCCTCTAAAGAAGCCTGGCTGTAGGCGATCTATGGAAAAATCCTGACTCTTTCACTGTCAGAGAGGAGTGTTTGATTTGGAATTCTGCTTGTTGACACCATTATCCTAAGGCACCATAGTGCCAGCTTGATCTGATAGCTGGAAAATGGGATATGTGACTAGGAATAGGCATGAACCAGAAAAATGTGGTTCGGTTCATGGCATGCATGGACCGTCATGAACTTTTTGACACTAGACCAGGGGTGGCCAACCTGTGGCTCGGGAGCCACATGCGGCTCTTTCACACATATTGTGCGGCTCCTGGCAGGGCGGCTGGGGAAGCAAAGGGGAGGCATGCTTTTTCTCTCTTTCTCCCTTCCTTCCTTCCCTCCTCCCTCCCATCTATTTGCTTTCCTAGTTTCTCTCTCTCTCTTTCTTATAACTGGTTTTCCTCGTTTGTTTTTATTTTTGGCAGTCCCATTTAACGTTAATAAAAAGCAAATTTGCATATTTTAAAAAATAAAAACGTGTGTGATATTTGTTCCTGTCTTGCGGCTCTCAGACATCTCTATGTGGCTCTTACGTTTATTCTATGTGGCTCTTACGGTAAGCAAGGTTAGCCACCCCTGCACTAGACAAACCAGTTATGTTTGTGAAGTTTGTGATGTAGTAGAACAGCACCCCCCCCCACACTTTATAGAGACACCAAACTCACAGGCAGTCTTTGGCTGACTGTCCTCTACCTGTCTTCCAAGATTGGTGAGGACTGGATTTATGGTGTCCAAGTTACAGCCCCCCAAAGAAGGTGCCCTCAGGAAAGTGCTTTCTGGGGAAATGACAGGCACAGGTTCAGGAATGTGTAGAATGGATCCTGTGCAAGCTAAAAGCACCAAACTCACAGTGGATCTCTGGCTGACTCTCCTCTACCCCTCCTTCTACTTTGGGGATGATTGGATTTAGGGGGTCCAAGTTATGGTCCCCCAAAGAAGGTGCCCCCATCCTCCATTGTTTCCAATGGAGGGGAAGAAACAGCAAAAAAAGCAAGGCCAATAGAAACCCAGCAGAACAGAACCAAAGTCCCTGAGAATCTGCAGTAGAAACTGAAGGTTGGGGGTATTTATTTATTTATTTATATTTATATTTATATTTTTGCAAGCCCAGCAGAACAAGTGCAGTATGCCTAACAGAACCAGTGCCACTGTGGCACTGCAAACTCAACAGGGTTAAGGTCAAGCCAGGAAAGTGCTTTTGGGAAAAATGTCAGTCAGAGGTTCAAAAGTGTACAGAATGACCCCCTGCAAGCTATACACACCAAATGCGCAGGGAACCTCGCCTTGCTGCCCACTTCTCTACAATCTCTCCAAGTTGGGGCGAATTACATTTCAGGGGTCTCAGTTATGGACCTCCACCCAAAAGGTCTCCCCAGCGCTCTCTCTGGAAAAGACAGCATCAGTTACAGGAGTCTATGGAAAGACTCAGGAACAATCCAATGACACCAAACTCCCAGAGAAACATCACCTAGGCAGACCCCCCCAGCCAGACACTCAAAGCAAGGCAAGCATTCCCCCCTATACTTGCAGCCGCCACCCCAAGTATCCAAAGGCAGTTTCTGAAGGACAGAAAGGCAGACATCCCCAGAGTTGCAACAGGGGCTCCCCAAAATTATCGCACAACCACAGCTTGATGGGCACCCCAGCCCCACCAAACCAGTGGAAATCAGAGTTTTCCATTTAAAGTGATTAGTGATGCAAATTTTCTTGCATAATAAAGACTGTACAGTTTCTTGCCCAACCCAGTGTTTATGGATTTAAGTGTTGATGTATGTTCATACACTGAAATAATGCATGGGGACTATTTCAAGTATTTTCCTAAGTAATAGTTGTGCATCTCGGATTGCTTCCATAGTGGATGTTAGGACTGGCTCCTCTACAGTCTATCCAAGTTGGGGGTGGATTATATTTCTGGGGTCCCAGTTATAGACTCCAAAAAAAGGTGTCTCACATTTATACCCTCCCATCCCTCCTGAGTGTGAACTGCCATTAGGGTGAACAGGGGGTTGAAGGGTGCTTGTCATGGGGGGAAGAAGTCCTCCACCCCCTTCATACCACAGGCCTGGCCCCCAGACAACAAACCCACCCTGCCTGGTGACTGGAGCCTGGACCTTCCAGGGCCTCACCAGGGGTCTAGGAGCCTCCTGCTCCTGATCTGTTCCTGGCTCTGGGGCTCTCCACAGAGGCAAAAGAGTTTTTAGCACTGCCAGAGACACCAGCAGTTGCTAACACTCTCTGGAGAGGAGGACTCTGACCAATGCTCCCTCTAAGCTGTGGAGTTTTGTGAGCAAAAATTCAGTTTTGTGAGCTCCTGGCATTAAAGTTGTGAGCGAGCGATTTGGCTGCTGCATAAATTAGTTTGCTCTGGAGCCATCCTTCCTGAGCTGAGAAAAAAATGTGCGAGCCAGAGGCTAAAAAACTGTGAGCCAGCTCACACTAACTCAGCTTAGAGGGAACACTGACTCTGACATCAGTGATTCAAGGGGGGTGGGGAAAACATCCTTCCTTTTCACATCCCAACTCCCTGTTGCTGCTCGCACTCAACACCCGTCCATGGCCCCACCCAGCTCAGCCTCCAGAAAGCAGCTGTGCCTCCCACATTCTCTAATCCTGGGGCCACAGTTTGGACACACGCCCACACCCTCCCCAGTGAACCCTGGCAGAGTGCCAGATCCACATTCCTGTCTGGAGAGGTGCAAACCTGCCCCAACACTTGTCCTCCTCTGTCCTCCACAGGTATCTGCAAAGGATGCATTCCAGAGGAAAGTGTGGCAGCTAGAGGAAAGAGTGGCAGCCAGCAGGAGGAAAAAGAGGCCCACTCCCTCTCAGCAGGGAGAAGCAGAGGGGGAGCAGGAGGCCCCTCCAAGAAAGGCTGTCTGCAGTGGAGATGGTCAAGGCTCAGCTCTCCAGAGCACAAGGCTGAACTGTGCACTTCACAGTCCACTGGAGCAGCCAGCAGGACTGTTAGGGCACAGCCCAGGCCCAGGAGGGGACAGTCCTGCCACCGGACTACAAAGTGGTTTGGCTCCATGTGCAGGGGATGGATGCAGATCACACATCACAAAACATCACCACAGTGTGATAACAGAGTAGTCTGAGGGAGTGTGGGGGGGGGGAGACATCATCCGTGGCTACATGGTCACGGACATCAGTGCCAACGTGCTGGAAGAAGTGAAGCGTGTGTGCCTCAAGGGCATTGTCTGTCTGGCACACACAATTTACCTGGTGGTGAAGGATGCTCTGGAGCTGGGAAGCACTGTCAAGGTCACCTGGGACACTGCTGCCCTCAAGATGCAGTCCTTGTTCAATACTTCTCACACATCATCAAATCTGCCCATCTGCTGTGTGAGAGGCAGGGGGAGGGGGGATGAGGAACTCTACCCACACCATGATTACATTTTTGGTGGAGCAGAAGAGCGCCAAGCAAGATGTCATCTCCTCCATGACCATCCTGCACAGGGAAGAGGAGCTCAGCATCAGCTCCAATGACAGGCTAACCCTCACCCAAATGGTGCCACTGCCCAGCACCTCTGCCTCAAAGAGCTGGGCCATGGAGAAGCCACATTACTGGTTGTCAATAGTGAACTGGGAGGTTTGCGGTGGCAGGGATGCCAGGTGCGCAATGGCGGAGGATTTGGCAGAGGTGATAGTGAGGGAGTATCCTGAGAGTACTGGTCATGCAAGGCTGTCATCTGGCCTGACTTCTCTTGTGTGGCCATGAGCCCTGAGTCCACCCAATACCAAAACTCCAGCAGGGGAGAGGAATCACAATCAAAATGTGGGTCCTTAGCCAAGGCACCCAGGAGCTAAGCCTCTCTGCTCAACATAAGCAGAGATTCATGGTGGCCCCGAGTCCACCAAGCACCTATACCTCAGCAGGGAGAGTAGTTCACTATCAGGAGAGTATAAAATGTGGATCTTCACTCAGCCAAAGCACAGTAGCTAAGCTCCTCTGCTCAGTGTGAGCAGAGACATGGGGTGGCTCAGAGTCCTGAGTTCACCTGAGACCCAAACCCCAGCAGGAAAGAGGAATTCACAATCAGGGGAGAATAAATGAATGTATTCTGCTAGTCAGCTTTTAACAAGTGTCCTGTCTTTCTGCATATTTGCGATGCAAATGGCAAACAGACAAAAAGGTGTGGATCCACCCCCATGCTTTGTCAATGCTACTTCATCTGTAATCAGAAAAAGCTGCGGCCTGTTGTATTCCAAAACTGGTGTTGTGTAATTTCTTACTCTCTGCAAGACTGCTCTTTACTAAGCCCTGGGTCCGCAATGGGAACTCTGTTATTGGCAGCCAGAAGTGCCTGTTAAGCTTTGGAGGCCTACTATTGGTGTTTCCAAGGCTGGAGAATTCCACCCCCCCCCCCCCGGTTGCCTTGGAGTTTTGCAAACAGTTTAATTCAGCGAAGACTGTCTGGAAACATATCCATTCACGAACCACCACAAACAGCACCAAAGTTTGTGGAATGTTTGTACCAGGCGCCCTTCCGTGAACATCGCTTTGCAAACCATAAACCAGCCAGAATTCATGACAAACTTTAGTTTGTGAGCTGGTTTGTGCCCATACCTATAAGTGAGAACCAACAATGGTAACAACAAGTGGCTTTCCATTTTAGAATCAAGTATTTATTTACCTTGACAAAACTTAAAATCCATATAGGTAGTGATTGAGGACAGTGTCATTTGTTTTCAGAACAATTTCAGTTAGCAATGTGTGCTGTTCATCTGAAATCTAAACCACTGCTATCTGAATCTACATCCCATAATTACTATTCAGTTTGCTTTATAACACTGAACAAAGTGAACCTACGCTTTCAGTTCTTAGAGGCCATGCTGCTGAGTTCCAATATGACTGCAACAGAGGATCTAAGAACTGAATGTAGGTTTTCTTTGTTCAGTGTAAAAATGGAATGTTAATGTGATAGTGGACATGGCAGATTAGCCCATCCTAAATCTCAGATTTTAACCTTATAAAGGGCGGTTGAGTTCAGATGTCAACCACACTTTATCAAATCTGCTAAAAATATCAAACATTCAGAATAAGCTCCAATTTTGTTCAGTTCCTGGACATCATTCATCACTCTCAGACCATATTTCAAATAACACTCCTGGTCACCCACCCGCCTATTGTCCCTACCACCTTTTCACCTTCCCAAAGAATAAAGGGGTTCAAAGTAAGTGACAAACAGCAAAGTACTTTATTACTGTTTAGCAAGGGACCAGTTCACATAATAAAACATATTCAAGAAACATTGCAAAGATTGCATATTTAACTTTGGATATTAGTTGAAGAACAGAAATATAGTGCAATTCTGTGCAGTTTTAATCAGAAGTAATTGCCCTATGATCAGTGACTCACATTCCCAGATAAACATGCATAAGATTGCAGCCTTAGTTGAAACTGGTTTATACTGAATCAGATTACTGTAAAATATTTGTATAACTTTCTGGCTGCACATGTCTCCAAAATTATGCTAATAACTTCCTAGTAGGGATTCTTTAAACTCAAGGAAAAGGCTGGGGGGAGAGCAGGAGCCCCCTCCTCCACCTATCCTGTCCATTGTCAGCAAAATAAGCTTCTCAGGCTTTTAAAGTGACATTCTTGGAACTGATGTGCAACTCTGATCAAAGCAGTGAACCTGGAGACAAGTCATAAACAAACATATGGTGTAGTTTAGCCATGAGTCTGGGAATCATAATCATTTGACTAGACCCAAGACTGGCACACTGAGATGGATTTTTAAAATTCAGGATGGTCACACAATTGCTTTAAAGTACAGACATCATTCTCTGTATCCATCAGTCAGAGAGCAGACTTTGGTTTGAACTGAGTTGGCATTTTTAAAAGGCCCTTTGGAGCCTTTTACTGTGCATTTGTACAAAATATTAGCACTATTGTCCTTACCTACCTGAATATTAGCTGATGCTGTGGTCATGCAGAGAATAATAATAAGCTACATCCCCTCCTTCCAAATTCTTCATCAGGGAAGAAGATGCTTCTCTCAGGATCCAGCAACCATACATTTCCTGTGTCCTGCACCTGCCAGCAACCCCATGCTTCCCTTAATGAAGAGTGGGGGGGGGGGGGGACACAAATGGAGAGGTACAGTAAAAATAAAAGCTACATTTCATAAGGGCTGCTTTCGCCTCTGTAGTTTTCTCCCAAGCATCGTTCATCTGCAAGGGCCAACTCTAAAAGCAGAAAGCCCATTATTTTATTGTTATGAGCAAGCAGTGCCTGGAGGCCTGAGGAACCTCCCTTTCATATGGAAATGAAAGATAAAAACAGGGCAGAACCACAACAGGGTTTTAAGGTATGTGTCTGTAAGGGAAAGAAGATGAATTGCTATGGCAACATAAACTCCTCTCTCTCTCTCTCTCTCTCATTCCATACTTTTAATTGAACAGTGAGACAAATGACTTTAATGGAGGAAATGTGAGGAACACAGCCAAAGTATGAAGAACACAGAAAATAATATCTTCTCTTGCTTTCTTCTTCTACCTTCCCTGTGTCTGAGTAGGCCTCGAGGCCCAATGTCTTGATTGCAGTCCTGCTCTTATTTGTGTATTCTCAGCAGATGTATAGCACAGACAGCTGCAGAGAGACATTGAGCCTTGCTTTGTGTAGACTTCATCCCATGGGGGGAAAACATCACAGAAGCCAGAAGGAAGAGTGCTGTGTTCTAAGGCCAGGCCTGCATGGAAAGTGAAGAAAGGGTTTTCCTGATCGTGCTCTGCTTCACTTTCAAGGGATTGTCGCAATACTGGTGGAAAAAATACAAGAAGTCATGGGGAAACCACAAACAGGAACTGCTGCTCTGGTGACTAGAATGACAATTACATATAACTTGCTACAGTTGCACACAGCTGGTAGTATTTGCATTTGGTTTTCCAATATTTTCACTTGTACATTGATTTTTGTAAGGGTGTGCTACTCTACTAATTTGACAGGCCTGAAGGAGTAAAGACCATTTCAGCTGGAACAGCTGTTAAATCAGTTCTTTTCAAGGATAGTGCTCATCTCAGCAATGTCTCCATGAAATTGTAAACTGCCTTCCAGTTCTGTGGCTGTTTCTCCAACATCCCTTCCACTTATTCAGCAAGTGACTTACTAGCAAACTTCCCTGCTCTGCCATGAAGCTCACTGGGTGACCTTGGGCCAATCACTGTCTCTCAGCCCAACTTATCTTACAGGACAGTTGTGAGGATAAAATGGAGAACTACATTGCCCTGAGCTCCTTGGTGAAAGGGTGGGATAAAAATGGACTCGATTGATAGGACTTGCGTGGCTGGCAACCAGAAGGAGATGGGAATGGCAGGGACTTACATGGTAGGCATTGCTGTCACTGCAATGGCGTCACTTCTGGTGTGTTCTGGAAGCGACATAATCAGGTACAGAGTAACCAAGAAGGCGGGGGTCTTAAATGACATTGAAAGCTAGGTAGCATGACACAAAGCTTGACTAGTATGGTCTCTACCACCAATCCACTATTCAACAGACTTAACCCAAGTGGCTTCCACTGCAGTAAGACCAGTACCAGACAGGAAAACATGAAAAAAACAAAGCTTTTATTTTTCCTCAAGGATTGGTTCAGGAAACAGGCTAGGAACTACCTACGGGTGTAACACAGTCTTACTGGGCCCATTCATTTACAAAGTTACAGTTAAATATTTAGGCATGCAGAGAGCAGTTGACAGCCAAGCTTCCCCCCAGAAACTGGACTCTAAGACACCACAGTCTTCTAGCAAATATTTTCTTTCAGCCCACTCCTTTGGAGGCAAAATCCTGCCTCCACCTCATTACTATTTTTGCCCCTGCTCCTGATACGGGATTTTTTCCCCCTTTCAAGTACAAGTTAGCCTTTATTTATTCTGTATATACAGAATATACAGTTTAAGAGCAAAATAAAAACATGACCCACAGGTACATGTATATATATAAAAAATATGTCTGTAGAATCCTTTGGTGCAGCTTTAAAGCAGAGTGGAGAAACTTGGCCACCTTCTTGGCGATGTCAGAGGAGAAGTCATTCAGAAGTCTTTGTATCTTGAGTGCATCAGAGCAGTCCATCATACTGCTTAAAGTAGAATGTAAATATATATACCTTAGATCCACATCTACAGGCAACAATCCAAAAGAACATGAGTAATTGACTCAACACATTTTTGTTTGCAAGGGCAACGTCTGGCTGAATGAGATATCTTTTTAAATCTGCCATGTAAAATGGCTGAAGGCATAGCATTACATCTGGCCAGAGTAAACATTCTACATTGTTGTGGAACCTGCAGGGAAGATAAATATGAAGCTGCCTTCCCTGTAGTAAGAGGTATTTCGAAGTGGGAATTTACCAGCCTATCATTCTGGAGATACAAGACCCATCATCTATAGGCATGGATCAGCACCTTTGTATACCAAAATCCTTCCCCAGGAGAAAGCTTAAATAAACAGGCAGGTATTCAATTGGTAAAGATTTTATTGAAAATAAAGTAAGTCTAAAGCAGGGGTCCTTTCGAGCAGGAGCTCGGGGGAGCACAGCTCTGGGAGTTGGTGCCAGCTCTCCCCCCCTCCCCCCCGCGGGGGAATGCCTGCTTGTGTCATGGCTGCAGCAAAATGACCCTGTCCCCTGGAAAGGTCCTTGTTCCTCCAACCAGCCTTCTGAAGGCTTCAGCCACCACTGAAGCTATCTTCCCAGAATAGTGGTATTTCTGAGGCTTGGATGAGTAGCTGTCCCCTCTCTGCCAGTTCTTTCTTTCTTTCTTTCTTTCTTTCTTTCTTTCTTTCTTTCTCTCTCTCTCTCTCTCTCTCTCTCTCTCTCTCTCTGTCTCTCTCTCCTTTCTTTCTTGCCTTCTGACATACTTCTGGTGATGTCAGGTGGTGTAGCATATGCAAATAAGTAATGCTAATGAGTTATGCTAATGAGCTCCTGCACCTCTTTTTCTACGAAAGGACCCCTGGTCTAAAGTAATAAAATGTCAAACATACATACACACTGAAAAATCACACACTACTAAGAGGGAGATAAAAAGGATGAACAGAAATAGAGACGGTATTTCTAATGGGTGATATTTACCAATATTGAAGCTTCAGATCCACTGTAGAAAGCGACCAGCATTTGGTGTGAGGTTGGTACACATGCACACACACATTGCAATTGATGAACTTCCAGATATTTTTTCTAGGCTGAGCCTGTCATTCATTGTCCTAGGCCAGGCTTATGAGATAGATTTAATTTCTATCTGGAGTGATTTTTATATGAAGGGTGTATGACATTACTTCCTACTGGAAAACCAACTGTACCTCTGTGAGATGGCACTGACTGGTAAGACTCCAAGAAAGGCTCCCTGTGTACTGGGCATCATGGGTGAGACCCCAAGGCAGACCACCCTGGTCATGCTCCCAGGGATGCTGACAGTGCAACCCAAAAAGGCAAGAGGGAGGGCTCAAGAAGCACTCACATGCCTCATTGGTGAGATGATTGCTGTGGACGGCCAACCCTTCTCCCTTGTGGAGGACATAGCCTTTCACCAGCTGTTCTACCACCTGGCTCCTTGTGGAGGAGCCCTCATGGAGGGCCATGAGCCTGCGTGTCTTGCCTGCCATGCATCGCTCTGTGCTGGTGCTGGTCGAGGCCGAGCTCACCAGAGCACAAGGCCAAACCATCCACCTCATAGCAGACCTCTGGATCAGCCAGTAGAATGGCTACTATAAAGTACTGAGTCCAGAGATGCATTGCAGTGAAATCAGCTCATAAGTTTATTGATGGTACAATTCCAGGCTACTGAAC
The DNA here is from genome assembly GCA_029233225.1 of Lepidodactylus listeri. Lineage (NCBI taxonomy): Eukaryota > Metazoa > Chordata > Lepidosauria > Squamata > Gekkonidae > Lepidodactylus > Lepidodactylus listeri. The sequence continues at coordinate 67,950,734 of JARCFY010000002.1, forward strand.
GAGCCTCGGGGGTCTGCTTAAATACACATCTAAACCGCACCCCTGGCCTTATTCAAACTCCCTGGTAGGATTAGTCCCTGATAGGATTACCCTGATAAAATTACACCCACTCCCTAATAGGATTAATCATGAGTTACCTTAAACCATAGGTCCCCTGGTGGAACCTGGGTGGCCACTTGGCCTAATTTACAATCCGGCCGGGCTATTGTCTCCCTAAGCGAAGCTCCAGTAGCCAGCCCGGCCATGTGCATTTCTCTGACTGCATGCACGGTTACCGTTAGGACATAACAGCTACCTCTCCCTCACCACCCACTGGATGCAACCAGAAGACCTCACTGTCTGGCCTGTTGGGCCCAGGCCCCAGGAGGAGGCAGTCCTATCACTGTCTCCGGGCCTTGACTCATTATGTCTACTTCCTTCTCAGGGCTTCAGGCTATCATGTGTACTTCGTTCTCAGAGCTTTTGAGCCACACACCAAATCCACGTCCTTCTTGAAGCTTAAAGCTACCACTTCAACATATGTCATCACATGCTTTGGGGTCTGGGTGTCAGGGGTGGACTCAGAGCTTGGAGCCACCACATCCACATATATCATGGCATGCTTTGGGGTTTGGGTGTCAGGGGTAAACTCAGGGCTTTTGAGCTACCACATCTACTTCCATCTCAGGGCTTTGACCCCACCATGTCTAGTTCATTCTCAGGGCTTTCAAGCTGCCCACCATTTCCACTTGCTTCTCAGGGCTTCCAGCCACCACATCAACATATGTCATTACACACTAGTTTGTTTTTGGGTGTCAGGGGTGGACTCAGCTTGGAGCGATCACATCTACATACATTGTTGCACACTTTGGAGTGTGGGTGTCAGGTGTGGACTTAGGGCTTGGAGCCACCACATCTACATACAACATTGCACACTTTGGAGTCTGGATGTTAGGGGTAGACTCAGGGCTTCTGAGCTACCATGTCAACTTTCTTCTCAGGGCTTCAAGCCACCACATCTACTTCCTTGTAAGGGCTTTGACTCACCACTTCTACTTCCATCTCAGGGCTTGGAGCCACCACATCTACTCCCTTCTCAGGGCTTTTTGACCCACCATGTCTATTCCCTTCTCAGGTTGGAGCTACCACGTCTACATATGTCATTGCACACTGGTTTGGGTTTGGGTCTCAAGTGGTCTCAGGCCACATTGCCCTGGTTCTGCTAGGTTGGCAAAAATGTCCCCCACCTTCAGTTTCTACTGGAGAGATTCTTGGGGACTTTGGTTCTGTTTTTGTTCTGCTGGGCTTCTGCCCTTGCCTTTTTTGCTGCCTCCCTGCATTGGAAACAATGGAGTATGGAGGTACCTTCTTGGGAGGGGCATAACTTGGACCCTTTTATTCCAACCCACCCCAACATTGGAGGGCAGGTAGAGGAGCATCAGCTGGAGATGTGCTGTGGGTTTGGTGTCTCTAGCACACTGAGGGGACCATTCAATACACTCCTGAACCTCCTGAACCTGCATTTCATTTCCCCAGAAAGCAATTTCCTGTGGGCACTTTCTTGGGAGGGGGGGTGTAAATCGGAGCCCATAAATCCAATTCTCACCAATCATGAAAGGCAGGTAGAGGAGAGTCAGTCAAAGAAGCACTGTGATTTTGGTATGTCTAGCATGCCCAGGGTGGACGTCCAACCATGTCATGAACTTACCAAACCGGTTTGGTTCATATGAATGGGGCTTTGTCCATGATGGTCTGTGTTGTGTCCATGGGTGCACCATGAACTGAACTGCATTTTCCTGGTTCATGCCTATCCCTACCATCTATCTAAAAACTGAGTCTCTTTTTTCCCTCTCACTCCACCTTTCCACCTGGCTCTTCCAGACCTTCCATGGATCCTAATTGGCTGAGAGCTTCTCTGCTCACACACTAAACAGGACTAAAGGAGATTAATGTTGTCCCCCTTCTTTTTTTTCCAGAAAGAGCAGGACCTTTGCCCATCCATCATAGCAACACTCTAGCATTCACCCAAAACTCTACAGTTTAGCCACAGAGTTTGGGGTGAATCATCACCTGATATGTCATTCCAGGGTCACACCTGAAGCGTTGCCACTGATTCAAGTAACACTGATGCCTCCCCAAATTTCCCTAAGTATTCCCTTCCTGCTGCTCAGCTGAATGGCAGCAGGAAGAGGCAGTTGGGGAGCAGGATGCTTCTCACCACAGCAGGAGACCTGCTAACCCTGAGATACACAGACAGGCAGACAGACTGTATTCCAAGAGTAATTACCTTTATATTCCTATGCAGCTTGATTTGACTTCTACATATACTGAGTTAAAGTTTGGATTGGGATAGCTGAAAACTTTCTGGTTTATCTTATGTCCTGTTTGCCTGACAAGGAACTAGTTTTTTGATGGACTGCTCATCTGTTCGGTACCTGATTGGTGGCTTTTTGGCAGATTGCTTCAACTGTTCCTTCCTATTAGTTCCTTCTGTGTTGACTCACTGTGCAGGGAGAGAGAGTGGGCATGAATGTGCTGGCTACACACCCTGCCTCCATACAATTGCCTGGTTGTCTACAGAATGTGAGCACACAGAGGAAGGTGAGAGGACACAAAGTGTGAACACACAGAGGAGCATACACACCCATACCTGCCCCATGATCAGAATAGTTCAGATTACAGCATTTGCTGATCATAGAAGGGATGTGTACACGGCCACTTCCCCTGTGTGTTTACACTCTGCAGAAGACCAGGCAGTCACACGTGTTGGAAGAGAAGGGCCGGGTGCTGTCTCTTAGCCTCAGCCTGGGGGGGGGGGTGAGGTTTACAAAAGGGACAAATAGATACACAGGAAAACTGTGGGTTTCCTTCTTGTTTACTCTTCTGCCTCTGTCCCTTTGATGTGTACACTGATACTCTCAGGGAATTGTTTCCTTTCTTCTGTTCACTCCTCTCTCTCTCTCTCTCCCCCACACACAAAGAAGGAGCATGTTTGCTCTCCATCTTTGCACCATGGATGCAACCTCCATCTGCATCCATCCAGGTAGTAAGAATAGATTCTATATCCCTATCTCTCATCCAGGGGTCCTTTTGTAAAAAAAGAGGTGCAGGAGCTCATTAGCATAACTTATTTGCATATGCCACACCCCCTGACGTCACTGGAAGTGTGTCGGAAGGCAATACCCACAACTCAGGAAGGAAGGAAGGAAGGAAGGAAGGAAGGAAGGAAAGGAACAGGAAGGAAGGTAGGTAGGTGGGGGAGAGAGAGAGAAGGAAGGAAGGGAGGGAGGGAGGGAGGGAAGAGGGAAGAAAGGAAGAAAGAAAAGAAGAAAGGAAGGAGGGAGGGAGGAAGGGGGGAAGGAAGGAAGGGGGAAGGAAGAAAGAAAGAAAGGAAGGAACAGGAAGGTAGGTGGGGGGAGAGAGAGAGAAAAGAAAAAAAGAAAAAAAGAAAGAAAAAGAAAGAAAGGAAGGAAGGAAGGAACAGGAAGGTAAGTGGGTGGGGGGAGAGAGAAGGAAGGAAGGAAGGAAGGAAGGAAGGAAGGAAGGAAGGAAGGAAGGAAGACTAGGTGCTTCTCTCTCCCTCGCTGGGGCCAAGTGGCTGTCAGCCACTGGGGCCAGCATTTCCCTCCCTCCCACCCACTCTTGCTTGGGCCCGAGTAGCTTAACACCACTCGGGCCGGCTTCTCCCTCCCTCACCCCCCCCCCCCCGCCCAGGAATGGTGAGGGGGATGGGGGCTTCTTCCCAGGCCGGTGGCCTGCTGCCGGCTCGGGGACACTGAGCAGGGGGAGGGAGGGTTTTTTCCCCTGGCTCGGACATTGAGCGGGGGGCGGGGTGGGAGGGGGTTTCTTTTCCCAGCCAGCAGCCTGCCGCCGGCTCGGGGGCATTGAGCAGGGGTGGGGTGGGAAGGGGTTTCTTTCCCTGGCTGGTGGCCTGACACTGGCTCGGGGGCATTGAGCGGGGGGAGGTGGGAGGGTTTTTTTCCCCCAGGCTGGCGGCCTGCCGCCAGCACGGGAATGTTGAGCGGGGGGAGGGAGGGAGTCTTCTTCCGAGGGGGGGGAATCGGGTCTGGGAGACGTAGCTGGGAGGGGAAGGCAGCCTCCGAAGTTGTCTCCCAGGCCCGGAGTCCAACCCAGCGGCGGCCCTGCTGGGGGCGGGGCTTCGCAATGTGCCCACTCCCAGCCTCTTCACTGGTGGAGCAGCGCTCTGCTTCGCTCCAGCCCCAACGGAGCCCTGCTCTCATCTATCCTATCTAGAACAAGTTCCCTAAATAAAGAATTCTTTGTTCATTTTTGAAGACTGACCAGTGCCTCTGTGTAGCTTTGTAACTTTGCCAGCACATATAGAACAAAGAAGCTCTGCTGCTTGCAACCAATAGTGTACTCTGCTAAACTGATACAGGTTCCTGGCTTACCATACCAGTGAATCTGTCTATCAGTGTGAAGGCAGGGGGCAGGGCTAGTACTATGGTTGCCAGCTCCCGGTTGAGAAATACCTGGAGATTTTGGCAGTGGAGCCTGACCAGCTGTCATCCACCCAGGCAACACTAGCTGGAGCTGTAGAAAGGCACTGATAAAAATCCTTCCACTGGTGTCAGAGAGTTATGCTAGCAGAAAATTATCTTTGGGCTCAACCACATCTCTTGAAAAGACTAACACTTTTTCAGTTCTCTAGAAAATAAATCCTTATAAACAAAGCAAACCTTGTGCAGAGTTACAACGGGCTTCTCCTGGGTATGGCACTGCTGCAAACTTCATAAACATCTTTCCTTCCACTATAATAATATGTAAAAGTTGCTGCAAGTAGATCTCCCTTAATTATTTATATGCTTAGGTCCAGGATGTTTTACCTGTACAGCTGGCAACCCTACCAATCCTCAGAGTACTGTGCCATGTCATACATTTGAGCCGACTCACTGGCGAGGCAGGATATAAATCGAAATAAATAAATAAATAATACAAAAGTTGGTTCTGAATCAGAAACTTCATTCCCATTCTCTGAATGGTGTTACTGATGAACAGCAAGCACTATTCTTTTCATTTGATAACCTAAATCTGAGATCATGTGTGATGCTATAACTAGTAGTCATCGTGGAACATTATTCCTCCTTGGAAACAGCACTTGCCATTTACAGCTGCCTATTCCTGTCTTTTGGCAAAGTGGGACTACCTGGTTGCTTCAGGAGGGAGAAGGCATTTTTGAACTTTTAAAGTACAGGCTATGAAGGGTGGGGTTGTTTGTTTTTTGCCTGCCTCATTTTGCCACTTTTCAGGGAGGATAATACTCATGTCAAAAGTATAGTTTATTTCAGCTCATATGACCAATGGTCTCAAGCACATCCACAACATGCAACATATATATAAAATGCCAAAGTGAAGGTTTAAAACTATACATTTCAAATCCAATTAAAATGATAAGCAATATAAAAATTTAAAATATAAAACAAAACTAAAATGCAGACCTTATCTTAACAGCAATTATTTACGCTTCAATGCTATTATAATAGCTAAGTATTTTGCTACTGAAGCAGTAATTATCGGATCAATATATGACAGCAGATAAGAGGTCACCCATGGCTCCAGTGGAAGATGATATTCAGATAGAATTGGATATATCTATTATGACCTAGGAGCTAACCAATGAGAACAAAACAAAAGGAGATGTGTCAGCATCTCGATCTCGTCGGAAGTGCAGGTACAAAGCCTATCTGAATATGGAATTGGTATAAACATCCCATTAATTCTGCAGATGGTACAGTGTTTAATCTTGCGAGAGTAAAAGCAAATCTATGAGAGGGGGAGGTAAGAAGGCTTTGATATAATGGAAGGGTCAATGAAGGAGGGATCCTCAAAACTAAGGGAGAACATACATGCCTGGCATGTGCAGCGGTACTGGCCCTATCCCAATTTCCTGCCTTCAATCTAATTTGTCTCCATGTTTCTTGCTGAGATATATTCTTGATAGTTGATATCGGGAGGCTGAGGTGGTATAATTTCTCATCTATTTGATTTAACCAGGTATTTCTATAATTATCCTCCTTCAGTCTATAAATCAAGCTCCCTGATGATGGACTAGAAAACAAACTTCAGTCCTAGTCTGAAAGCAGCCAACCAAACTCTAAGTTCTAGAGAGCTTTGTGCTAGCTCCCACCCAAGAACAGCTCCCACCATGCACTTGGGAGCTCCCAAAATTCAACGCAGGAATTGAGTTAGTACTTTGTCTAAGGATTCAGAGGCTGCACAGATCCAAATGGCTGCCCCATATAGGAATTGAGGTGTTATTGAGGGGTTGGGAGAAGAGACTGAAGCTAATCTCTTGTCTTTATTTGGCTCCTTGTCACTGGTAGAGCAGGAGGAACTGTTAAACCACCTACAGACTCTAGTAACCTCATTGAGGAAAATTAGTCAGACCTCCCCCTCCGAAGCTTTGATTCAGGGCTGTGGCCTTGTCCCTGTTGACTCACCAATGATGGCTCTTGATCCACCTCTGATGATTTTCATCTGGAAACAGTTATCCCAAGCATAATCAACTTCCCGTAGAACCGATTGTTTTAATAAACAAAGGACCTGGTAATCATAATTTATCCCCCCCAAACCCTATTAATGTGGATGAAATGTAGTATGTTCTGTGTAGCAATCAGCCTGCCATGTGCTCCCAGGTAATGGCGCTCACCGCATGGCCAGAGCACATGGTCAGGCAGAGAGGGGAGCTTGAATTTGGAGGAACAATAGACATCCGGATTCTAAGCCTCCACCAATGTGGGACCTAGGTTCTCCCTGGGGAGCCAACGCGGTCAAAGTCTCTTCCAGGGAACCTATGACAAACATGCGCATATGTTAAGCCCCTATCAGGTCTTTGGGGTGCGGTCGGAGGTGTAGCTCTGGCCAGCATATAATGAGGGCCCTGGAGCCCTATAAGCATGCTTGATCTGACCATTTACTGGACATGCTGAATCACTCAATAAAGGCTTCATGATTTCACCATTCCTGGTCTCCCGAGTCCAGTACTCTTCACTGGTGATGAAGGTGGGATCCTGATGAGTGACTCCTAGGCCAACACCAGCACCACATCAAGCTCAGACCAGATCCATCAGCCACCGGCACCGCTCGGCTCCAGTGCCACCGCACCACCATCGGTTCCTGAGGATCTCGCTCGACACACTGCTGCACATCCCAGAATGGCTGCCACTTCGGGAGCCACCCACCCATTCGATCCAGCCTACCCTGAAGACTGGGAAGCCTGGACGGACCAGCGCACATCCTACTTCGACGCACAGGACATTACTGATGCCGGGAAGAAGTCCTGGCTCATGGCCTCCTGCGGGGTAAAGACGCTGAAGTTACTCCACAGCCTGCTTTCCCCTCATACCCCAGCGGAGGCCACGTACGACGACTTCATGGCGCTCCTAAGGAACCACTTCTTGCCGAGACCCTCCAAGAACACGCAGCGGGTGAAGTTCTTCCGCCGGCTGCAGCAGAAGGGTGAGTCTGCCTCCAATTACCTGGCAGGCCTCCGACATCTCCTGGTGGGGCGCGAGTTCGTGGCTGTAGAGGACACACTATACTCCACGTTCCTGTGTGGGGTCCGTGACCCCAAGCTTCAAAGGAAGCTGATGGCCAACTCCACCGCCACCCTGGAAGAGATGCTAAACACGGCTTGCACCTTTGAGGTCTCTCAGCAGTAGAAGCTAGGCACATCCACAGCTGCACACCAGACCAGGGCCGCTGCAGACTCCGATGTATCCGAGGATTATGAGACACTCCAGGTACAGCACCGGCCTCCAAGACCCGCAACTCGGGTGAGAACGCTTCCCACTCATCGATGGCACACTCCAAACATTCCACATGCGCTAGCTGTGGTGACCAGCATGACCACCGGACCTGCCATTTCCGGGAAGCAGAGTGCCGGTCATGTGGCAAGAAGGGCCACATTGCCCAGGCCTGCCGCACTTGCTCCAACCGCCACACCCAAGCCGTACACCAGGAGTCCACCAAACTCCTCCAGACAGCAGCAACTCGCCACCACCACAAGACACAGCAGGTAATGAACTTGCCCCCCGACACCCCCAACAAAATTAAGGTCTCAGTTTTGATTGAGGGGACCCCCTGCCAGATGGAAGTAGACACCAGGTCATCCTACTCCATAATCTTGGAGTCCACCCTCCGCAGGCTCTGTCCCGGGGGGGGCGACTTTGGAAAATTCAGGGCCTAACCCTGCGGGACTTTCAGAAGAACCCGATACCGATAAGGGGGTTGGGCAAGTTCCAGGTCCAATTTAAGAACTTTACGGGATGCTTGGGCCTCCTGGTGGTGGTGGGCAACCTCACAAGCCTGCTGGGACTCTCCTGGTTCCAGCCCCTAGGGCTGGGCGTCACCGGGGTACACAGCCTGCAGCCCACAGATTTTACCAACATTTGTGAGGAATTCCCAGTGGTTTTCGAGAGGGCACTGGGCTCATATACAGGGCCGCCCGTCACCCTGGACCTCGACCCCGCGATCCAGCCCATGCGCATTGATCTGACCATTTACTGGACATGCTGAATCACTCAATAAAGGCTTCATGATTTCACCGTTCCTGGTCTCCCGAGTCCAGTACTCTTCAGTGGAAGTCAAATCAAATTGACTATCTCCAACTCACTTTATCAAAATTATATCTTGGAATATCTCAGGCTGGAGTTGTAGATTACAAGAGTTGTAGATTACAAGAACCTGGAGTTAGTGCATATAAACATAAACAAGCCCCAGACAAGTGAGGCTATTTAGCTGGATCAGCGAGGGCAAGTTACAAATATTTCAGGAGCACTCTGAGGCGTTTTATGATGGGGCAGGCTTCCCAAGCTGACTTCTCATGTCTTACCAGTTGGGGGGTTAGATAGCCCCCCTCCCAAGCTGGGGCTTCACCAGTCTGAACCCTAATGTTTACCAGTAAGGGGAGATGCTGGTGGAATAACAGCTCCTTTTAGCTATAGGTGGATCACAGCTGCTGTGTGCTTGGAGCCAGGGTGGGATTGCCATTACAACTGGCATGCCATTGGCAGCCCAGAAATTAGGATGCTCATGCTGGGGGCTGAGCTATAGGTAGACTTAGATCAGCTGTTTAATAAAGAAACCCCAGTTAAAGCCATTTGCCTATGTCAGCATCTTTATTTTTGGGGATGGGGCATGATGATTTAGGGACTGCTACTTTGTAGAAATCTAATTACCAGTCCATAGTGAAAAACTATAGCCAGGATTCTGGGATCCAAGGAATACTAATCACATGCTGACATCGTTCAGGTTTACAGAGAAATATATGCAGTGCCTTCCCAAGCAGAGTTGTACTCTTGCAAATCTACTGACTTCAATGAACTTAGAAGGATGTAACTGTTTTAAGATTGCACTGTTGCACATCTAATGGCCCCAGTGCATGGTGCACAGGGCTCCTGTGCACCAAGCACTGGGAGATCTGGGAACTGTATGCATGCTGCCTTGAGATCTGTGACAGAAGATAGGTGGGATATAAATAAATAAATGGTAGAGCCTTGTGAAGTAAATTTGAAGCCTACATTTTAAAATCTGTTTTACCAGACAGCATTATTAATATTGTTTCACCATATCCCTTTCCTTAAGCAACAGGAATTTTACAGCAGCCTTTGAAGAGTCAATTTCTTCAGAGAAGAGAGGGCTAAAACTGATCACTTACTTATAAATCAAATTATTACAACACTCAGAACAATGGAATCCCCAGAATTTAACAGGGATATTAGTTTCTTATCTCACTGCGTATACTAATCTCATTCAGCCCTTGCATCTTACATTCAGCCCTTACATTCTCACCAGTCCCTTAGAAGGGACATATGTCCGCTTTATTTTTAATTTTTTTTTTAAAAAAAACAACATAATAAAAAAGAAAGAAAGAAAGGATTATATAACAGGAAAGGGGTTGTATAATAAACCATATATAGCAAGAAATATTACAGATTACAAAATATATCAAACATAAAATTATTTCTCCCCAACTTCCCAATTTTTAGGACAATTTCTTTAAAATATGTGATTTTGGATACCATATTAACATAAATCTAAACTACTCTTAATGCCCTGTAGGTATGTTAATAATTTCTTTAGATATCTTAAAATAAGAAGAAGAGATTGGATTTATACCACTACCTGAAGGAGTCTCAGAGCGGTTTACAATATCCTTTCCCTTCCCCTCCCCACAACAGACACTCTGTGAGGGAGGCTGGGCTGAGAGAGCTCTTTCAAGAACTGCTCTTGAGAGAACAGCTCTGAAAGAACTTGTAACTGACCCAAGGTCACATCAGCAGCTGCATGAGGAGAAGCGAGGAATCATACCCAGTTCTCCCAGATTAGAGTCCACACTCCTAACCACTACACCAAACTCTCGGGGAATCTAAAGCAGAATCATGCTACGTATAATAATATAATACAATAATAATTATATAGTGAATATTATATAAGCCTTTCACACTTTTTACTCTATTTCTTATTTGGAATAATAGACTAGAACAGTAAATAATTGCAGTAAATTTTTAATACCCTGAAGGCTATATGGTGTTCCCTCATCAACCTTCCTTCCGGTTTATGTGTCTGTGAATGTGTTTTGCTACAGTCATGTTTTGACTGTCACCTTGAGGACCCTGAACTGGGTGGAAAGGCAGCATTACCATATTTTAAATAAATAAAATAAAATAATGACATTGTGCAAAAGCTCCAAGGAGCAGGGATACTTCAGTCTGTCGCCTGGCTCCCTATTGTGATAGGATAGGCAGCATGCAGCAATTCTGGGATGTCTGGAACTGGAACTGGTTGGCCAGTAGACTGGTGTGAGTACAAGCCCAATTTTTGGATTTCTGGAAAAGATTTTGTAAGTTTAAGCTCAGGTGATTTTTCTGTTGTCAAGTATGTGCCAGTGTCCCAAAATCTGAACATATGTTCACATTCGACCATAGTTCATTGAGCTCCTTTGAAAATCTGCCTGCAGGTGAGGCATCACAATTTGGTGGGTGCAGCTAAAGATTTTTGAATACACAGTTTTAGGACTGGAAACTTGCAGAGGAGTTGGGTCCAGAACAATGTTCATGATTTCAGTCCCTTGAGAGTTCGGAATGAATACTTGCACATTTCTCTGCATTTCCCCTTCAATTGAAAACTTAGGGTACTTTAAACAGAATTACATGGAACTGAATTCACATGATTTCATATATACCCATCCACCTCCCAATAAATATGATGCAGTCTGCAAATGAAGAAGAAGAAGAAAAAGAAGAGATTGGATTTATATACTGCCCTTCACTCACTTGGAGTCTCAGAGCGGTTTACAGACTCCTTTCCCTTCCCCTCCCCACAACAGACACCCTGTGAGGTAGGTGGGGCTGAGAGAGCTCTGAGACAACTGTCCTTGAGAGAACAGCTGGTACAGAGCTCTGGCTTACCCAAGGTCATCCAGCAGGTGCAAGTGGAGGAGTGGGGAATCAAACCCGGTTCTCTCAGATTAGAATCCACACACTTAACCACTACACCAAACTGGCTCTCTATGGGGAATGAAATGGGGAAGAGATTAGCACTGATTGTGCAGAAGATCTTGGGACTGGTGCGCTGGCAGGACAGTGAAATAGGCAGTTCAGTTTCTCCTAGTCACAATTAGCAAGTGAAATGAACATTATATCTAGCTGAATGGGTGCAAAGTCCCAAAGTAGCCATTAATACTTTTGAAAGACCCAGTATGGAGGATATAAGAGTAGGACAGTGCCAGTTGAAAGTTATGGTCTTATTTATTCAGCCCATTTTTACCACCACTCTTCTTCAAGGAGCTGAGGGTTGCATGCGTCATACTGTTCCCTCCTCCATTTTATACTCAGCAACAATCCTGTTAGGTAGTCTAGGCTGACACATAGTGACTGGCCCAAGTGAATGGGGATTTGAACCTAGGTCCTGGCACCATACTAACCATCTGGACTATTTGAGCAAAAAGTTGTACGACTTTGTAACAGGTTATAAGATTTTGTCTTTAAAATACCAGGAATGGGAACCCAGTAATATATGGAAAGATGCACTGTGGCTCTCATGCCTCTTCTTTCTGTGAATCTCAGCAGTCAATTGCACAAAAAACCACAAGCAAACAGTACAGCCTGGACTTGCCCGCAGGCTGCATTCTGGGAGAAAGCGAATGCATGCTTACATCCTATTGATTTCAATGAAACTGGAGCACACATAACTGGTTTGCTAGATTGCAGCCTAAATAAACTGAGTCCAATAAAAATGAGTGTCCATTCCTAAAACATGAAGCAAACTTGATTTCTGTGGCAGTCCTTTAATTGAATTTGGGTCTGACAATAAAATAATAAAAAATTGACTCTTAAAAAGAAGGCACTTGAGCTATGAATATATCTGGCAGTGTAATCACATTAAAAAACAAACAAAACACTAATATTGCGCTCTTATAAAGAGTTTATTTCTCCCCAGTGCCAATTGCCTGACTGTAAATTTGATGAGGAGAAGGGGGGGGGGGTATAAAATTTGTCCAATGCAAAGCATCTCTCATAAAACTTAGTTGTGGCATTGAGCCTGTGCCCAGCAATACATGTTCCTATAACAAGCAGCTCCATCAGCTCCTCTTCACCCCTATTACTTCTTCTTCTGCAAGGTGGCTATAAAGAAGCCAGCAGGGGAGAGGCGGCTTCTCTTCTCTTCCTCAGCTGCTGGAAGACCTAGTCTGAGTCTCTGTGGAATTAATCTAACTACAGCTGTCCCTGTATATTTTATAGTATAGGCCCTGATTTACAGTCAGCTTTTATCGCTTGCAGTAAAAGAGCCACAAAGTGATGGAATAAAGTAGCTGCATACGAACATTCATCCCCTTCCCAATCTCCTAACTTGACTGTTTACAACAGCATCTGAGCTTTGGCATCAGGTAATACTCTAAGAAACACCAGTTCCCAGCCCAGCTGCGTTTTGATATCTATCCATCATTGCGGGCCCAAGGCCAAACAACTAACCAACTGGCAATACGTTAATAGTGTTGTCTTGGAATTAAGGTCTCACACAAGTTGAACTGTGGGATCTTAATATGAAATACTACAACCTGGAGCAGGCGGCCACCATATCTTCATAAATGCCTGGGCAGGGTAATCTTGGCCAGTGTGTCTTTTGCAAGGCCAGCCTCAGTCAGCCTAATATCCAGAAAGGTTAACTTGGGCCTGATTCACACATGCAGCAGACTGTGGTGGTAAAGAAGTGGCAGAGCTAGGCTTGCCAGATCTCCTACTACCAAGTCTCCTCTTGCTGCAAGCCTCTGACTCCCAACTCCCAAGTTAGCATGAATAAAATAATTAGAAAACTGCCACTGTAGCTATTATGTAATGTCACTCCCAGGCCCAAACCTGGAAATGACATCATGCTGCTCTAGGATTCAGCAGAAACTCTATGGTAGGTGACCAACAGCATGCTTAGAGTTGGCCAGTAACCGCAGACAGGAAAAGATGAACAAGGGCCTCCAAGTGTTAGGTAGATAGCACTTCACTAGTAGTTAGGGTTGCTGGATCCCTCTGGGCAGCCAGCGGGGGCGGGGGAGGCTTACCAGGAGCAAGGAGTTTAATTCCATATTTCAGCCAGGGCTCTTTTTCTAGCAGGAACTCCTTTGCGTATTAGGTGACACGCCCCTAATGTAGCTAATCTTCCAAGAGTTTACAGAGCTCTTCTTGCAGGGGCTACTGTAAGCTCTTGGAGGATTGGTGTTGTGTTTGTTGAGAATATGAAGCAGTAATAGCTTGAAAAGGGCTCTGGTATCCTAAAGCTCCAATTCCTATTGGCTGATTAATAAAGACTCCCATTGGTCCTGAAGCCAGTCTAGATACCCAGTCACTGAGCCCTGCTTGGATCCAATAGTATTGCTTGTATATAGTTACATTGTTGAAAGTTATGTGTTGGAACAGTATAAATGAAAGTGCTACTCTCATAGAGCTGTCTTTTGAGCTGAACAATGTCACTGAACAAAAGCCTGTGTCAGAATCTGCTGATTCAGACAAAGTATTTCTAGTTCTTACAGTTATGCATTCTGTCTAATTTTCAATTCTGTCATATTATACCCTATTGCCATGTATGTATTACAGATATATGCTTGTAGATGCCATGTTTTAGTGCCTAACCAGGCCTGGGTTTTGTAACTATTAGAGCGGGAGGGTGACACCTGCAATGTGTGGGAACAATGGGCCTCTCACACTGCAGCCTCCGCATTCCATCGGCCCCGGCTGGGACTTCAAGGGAGGATGCGTCTCATCTCTTATCACATGCAAAAGCCTTGAGGCCATTGATTGTTATGTGAACTGGTAACATCTGAAGGGTCTGGTTGGGAAGGGAATTTACAGCTTAACACCTCACTTTCTTTCCTGTGGGAAGCAAACGGCCAGAGCCCCTTTTTGCCCGCCGTTTTTCCCCTGTAGTGATTGGCTACCTATGGGTAATTCAAACTCCTTGGAAAGGTATAATAGACCTGCCTGTATCATCTGTGTTATCTCTGACAATAATCCGAGAAGCTGTACTAATGTAGAGATTGGAAATAAAGAACTGTGGTTTACCAACCAAGATCTGATCCTTGACTACTTTGAGCAGAACTCTCACAGCCTGTTAGTTTGAATTCATCACCTCCTGCTCAGTACTTAAAACTGGTGACAAGGATGGGATCCCAGTCCTAACTGAACGGCTGAAATCACTCTGCCTGCCCAGCTGAAATCACTAAGGGCGCCCAGAGCCTTCAGAGATGCACCCTACAGCTGTTTGACTTCCAGAGGAACTGAGTTCCAGTTGTTGGCATCGCCACAGTCCAGGTCAAATATAAGAAATTCTCTGGCTGTCTGAACCTGCTTGTGGTAGAGGGTCGCCGCACAAGCCTGATAGGGCTGGACTGGTTCGCCGCCTTGGGCATAGACATTGTTGGCGTGAACCAAGTCGAGCCGCAGCCTTTTATGGACCTTGAGACAGAGTTTCCGGAGGTTTTCAAGACAGAGCTAGGCTGCTACAAGGGTCCACCTGTGTCGTTTAACCTGGATCCTGCTGTACCACCAATCCGCCTCAAGCCCAGAGGCTGCCCCGTCACTTTCAAGCCCAAGATTGATGAGCAGATTGATAAGCTGTTGGCCCAAGGGATCCTCGAGCCAGTTCCCAATGCCAAGTGGAAGACACCTATTGTCATTCCCCTCAAGCCCGATGGCTCCATCCGTTTGTGCGCTGACTATAAGTGCACCATCAACTGGGCCCTACAGCCGCACGCATACCCGGTTCCTGTGGTGAGCTACCTTCTAGCCTCGGTCTCTGGGGGCCGGGTGTTCGCCAAAATCGACCTCGCCCAGGCATATCAGCAGTTGCCGATAGATGCAGCCACAGCTGAGGCACAGACTATCGTGATGCACAGAGGTGTTTTTAAAGTAAACCGGCTGCAGTTCGGGGTAAGCGTCGCCCCCGGCATTTTTCAAGAACTTATGGAGTACCTTCTTCGGGGTCTGCCTGGCGTCGTACCCTATTTCGATGATGTCTTAATTGCCGGGGCCTCTGATCTTGAACTGGCTACTCGGGTACAAGAGGTCCTTCATCAGCTACAGGACGTTGGCCTTCGGCTGAAGAAGAAGAAATGCGAGTTCTTTGTCCCTATCGTTCAATTCCTGGGTTACTGCCTAGACACTGATGGCATCCACCCTGCTCCGGACAAGGTTGCTGCAATCTGCAACGCACCCCCTCTGAAGTCTAAGAAAGAGCTGCAGTCCTTCTTAGGACTATTGAACTTTTATCATGCCTTCTTACCCAACAAAGCAGCTCTTGCAGAACCACTTCATTGTTTACTGGACAAGTCAGCTCCATGGGCATGGGGTCGCCGGGAAAACGCCTCCTTCCAAGCTGTCAAAGCCCTCCTTGCCCCCGATGCCATCCTTGTGCACTATGATGAGAAGAAGCCCCTCATCCTAGCATGTGATGCATCACCTTATGGGATCGGGGCTGTGCTCAGTCACTGGTTGCCGGCCGGCCGGGAGGCCCCTATTGCTTTCTATTCCAGAACGTTATCCCCCGCTGAGAGAAACTACGCCCAGATAGATCAAGAGGCACTAGCAATCATCGCTGCAGTGAAGAAATTTCACGATTTCATCTACAGGCCAGAATTTGAAATCGTCACCGACCACAAGCTGCTGCTTGGCATCTTCACGGCCGACCATCAAACCCCCCAGATTCTGTCCCCCCGGATGATGTGCTGGGCAGTTCTTCTATCTGCCTACTCCTTCCGCCTCCTCCACAGGCCTGGCAAGACCATCAGGCACGCTGACACCCTTAACCATCTGCTGCTTCCATCTTTAGGGCCGCCCGAGGCCCCACTCCAGGAAGTTTTGCTGATTGAGGAGCTGCTGCAGCCTCCGCTCTCTGTTGCCGATGTAGCGTTCCACACTGGCCGGGATCGAATGTTCAGCCGAGTCTACAACCATGTGTGGAGGGGATGGCCATTGGGGACACTTGATGCCGAATTCCAGCCATTCCTGTCGAGATCGTCTGAGCTGTCAGTAAACAAGGGATGCCTGTTGTGGAGAAACAGAGTCGTCGTCCCTCCCCCACTTTGCCAACGGGTGCTGGACACCTTGCATGAAGGGCATTGTTAAGATGAAGGCCATCGCTAGGAGCTATGTTTGGGGGCCCAGCATGGATCAGCAGATTGAGCAGTGGGTCCGGACTTGTCAGCTGTGCCAGGAGTCGAGGCCAGCAGCTCCAGAGGTTCCTGTTCATCCATGAGAGAAGCTGAGGGGTCCGTGGTCCCGCATTCACGTGGACTTTGCTGGGCCCTTCCAGGGCCAGACACTCTTGATTATCGTGGATGCGTATTCCAAGTGGTTGGAGGCATCCCTGTCACCTCCATGACATCAGCCATCGTTGCCTGCTGCCTAGACCGTCTCTTCGCCACCTTCGGCCTGCCGGACCTCCTTGTGTCCGACAATGGAACTCAATTCACCTCTGCAGAGTTCCAGACCTTCCTGGACGAGCAGAGTATCCGGCACATCACCTCAGCTCCTTTCCACCCCAAGACGAATGGTCAGGCCAAGCGAATGGTGCGAACAGTCAAGGACTCGCTCCGCAGGATGGGTGATGGGAATTTCCCAGCCAAGTTCGCCGGGTTCTTGTTGCAGCAGCACTCCTCGCCACACGCCACCACTGGGAAGTCGCCGGCGGAGCTGCTTATGGGCTGCCAGCTGTCCACCCACCTGAGCCGCCTTCACCCTGACCTGGCACCAGACATCCACCGCGACCCTATCGCCACAGGGTCCACTCGGTCCTTTGCGCCAGGAGACGTGGTGTATGCCCGGAACTATGGGGCAGGTCCACACTGGGTTCCAGCAGTCGTTGTGCGCTCAACAGGCCCTATATCGTACGAGGTGAGGGACGACATGGGGCAGGTCCGTCGCAGACATCTGGCCCAGCTGAGGCGCCAGTGGCCAGCACCGGAGGATTGGTTGCAACGCTCTCCAGTTCCTGAGCCAGAACAATGCTTGCAACGCTCCCCAGTTTTTGCATTGGGACAACATTTGCAACGCACCCTGGTTCCTGAGGCTGGCCTGGGAGATCTCCCAGCACAGCAAGACACCGGCGCTTGGGGGAGTTGCCTGACAGAGGGCAGCCCTCCACCAACTCCAGCCCGGGACATCCCAAGGGAACAGTCCGCCGAGCCACTGCCAGCTCGGAACGAGGTAGGCCCCCTGCTGGAGCTGGGTCGTGCCCCGGAACTCTCGGAGCTCCCAGACTTTACCGACTGCTCTCCCTTGAGTTCACCGCCACAGCTCATGCCAGCCCATATGGAGTCCCCAGATTTAAGAGGACATTCTCCATCAGGTTCACCCTTGCCGCACCAGTCCCAACAGACCAGGCAACCGCCCCCGCACCTAAGGGACTTTGTTGTTTGAACTTAGGGGGGAGGAGTGTTGTGTTTGTTGACAATATGAAGCAGTAATAGCTTGAAAAGGGCTCTGGTATCCTAAAGCTCCAATTCCTATTGATTAATAAAGACTCCCATTGGTCCTGAAGCCAATCTAGATACCCAATCACTGAGCCCTGCTTGGATCCAATAGTATTCCTTGTATATAGTTACATTGTTGAAAGTTATGTGTTGGAACAGTATAAATGAAAGTGCTGCTCTCATAGAGCTTTTGAGCTGAACAATGTCACTGAATAAAAGCCTGTTTGTTTGAATTCATCACCTCCTGCTCAATACTTAAAATTGGCTACATTAGGGGTGTGTTGCCTAATATGCAAATGCGTTCCTGCTAGAAAAAGAACCCTGATAATGCACCAATGTGACCCAGAAGTTATGTGGGCATGTCAGGGCAACACTTTGGTCTTTGGGCAAAAACTCCATGGTAGAATTACTGTTGCCCCAACATCCCCAACATGCCTTCTGGGTCACGCTGGAGTCACATAGAAACATTACTGAAATGCTGGGTGTTTCTCCCTTTTTGGGGGGTAAGACCCCCACCAGCCAGGTGATCAGCAGTGGAAATTTGAGGCCTGGCAGTGGGGGACCCCCAAATCAGGGGGACTGGCATTCCTACTAGGAATAGATAGGTTGCCAGTATTATGGATTTCAGGGCTTAACCAGGAACCTCATGGCCTGAAGCCTAATCCTCACTAACACAATGGAACACTTTTACATATTGGAAAAATCATCTCTGTACCCAGAAAACTAGATACCAGGGAAAAGACTACATAGCCAAATCTCCCCCCCCCCCCCCCCAGAAATGCTAGTTTTCTGTATGTGGGAATATTTGTTTCAGCCATACAATGTACACAGTCATGTCATGTATGTAGATGTACACAGTCTAATGCAATATGATCCAAATACAAGTTGGCCACCTCATCAGTTGTCTGTCAGTCTAAAAAGCTATACCTGAGACTGGGACTTATCCCAGAAACATACCCCAGATTGAAGGGCAAAGGTACACATTACATTGAAATAACAATTGAAGAAGATCATTTGGACCAGGCCAACTATGTGGGAGTGGGTGAAGCTATTCCTTTCCCTCTTCCTAAGCCATTTGTCCAATAGAAAACAAAGCTGTTATTAGCTCCAGTAGGGAAGAAAAGATGGGTGATATACAGGTAACTGTTTATTTATCTTATTTACAGTCTGCCTTTCTCACTGAGCTCAAGGCACATTACACAGTGTAGGTCAATGTAATCAACACGATGAGACATCTAATGAGCACTACAATAGGACTAGGATTACAGATACTTGAAATAAAGCACAAAGTATTAGATATGATATATTAAATAGCACAGAAAATGATATCACGTAAGTAAAAGACAATGCAGTGAAAGCAGGATAAATACATACAGCTAACAGATAGTATATACTTCACACACAATCCTGTTCCATTTATAAAAGCACCTTCCTAAACCATTCTGTTAACAATATAGCCAAATTTACAAACAATTTACAAAAATGCCTTCCTGAGCAATTCTGTTTAACACAGTTTGCAGAATGACAGAAGTGTTAGAGCCTTCCTGTCCCCCTTTGCCCCTACTGGGTAACAGCAGCTTGGTGAAGGGAATTTTTTAAAGGAAAATGGCATGGGGGATGATTAACTTCCCATCCCCCAGTGCTATGGCCCTGGTCCAAACACATTCAGACATGCAAGAGTGTAAACTGGCACAAAGCATGAGGCTGCTGGTCAGGCCTGCTGTCTTGTCCATCAACAAAGCAGTACTTTCTGCCTCTCATACTTCAGGCTTTAGCTCCGTCCACTGATCTTAGTTCAGAAAGCACAGAATTTCCACCCCCACCATGCATATGTTTGTTTATTTGGAAAAGTGGCATTTTATGAGTATTTGAAACAACTTCTAAAATGTTTTTTTAGCACCAGTTTTAAAGGGGGAGAAGCATGAGGTGATGGCCACTTAAACTTTCCACCTCCCACCACTTTTCCTTTGCCATTCACACATAGCTGCTTTCCCCATCACTGAACAATGGGTGGGTGGGAGAAGGGGTAAGCATTCCCTATTGCTTTTTTCCTCTAAATATCTCTATTTCACACATTTGTGGCAAACTGGGAATCCTAGCAATGAATCACATGAGTATGGAGACCTACATATCAACTGCTTCATTCATGCCACCAGGAAGTGGCACCAATATTCAAGGATGCGGTAGGTCAGAAGTTACTTCCTCCGCATGACTGTGTCCATGCATCAACTCCACAGTTTAAACACATTATCTGGGCCTATAACTCACTGTAGGGTAGAAATATAGAGAGAGACACAGTCTGAACATTGTCAGCTCTCACGCTGGCTGTGGACACCTATTCTTTCCTGCAGTGCAATAAACAGTGAAGTGATATGAAGTCTTTGTAAGGAATCATCAATAAAAGTTAGACTTCTGTCTTATAACATTATGGACTTTAGCAAGCATATGTAACTATAGAAAAGTAAAAGATCAGAAGAGCTTCAAAGAACAAATAGCCAAAGAAATAGCCAAAGAAGACAGGTTAAGAGAGAAAACAATTAATCACTGGGGATTCGAAGCATCTATTAGGAAAAATTTATAAAATTATTGCAATATGATATAGAAAGAGCAAATAAAAACTGTATGATAAAATGGATGCAAAATCTTGGAGAAAATTTATGCATGAGTCAGTGGTAAAACTTATGGACTAAAGAAATTAAATTTACTGAATGTCAAATATTAAGGGAGAAGCAGTATAAAATGTTTTTTAGATGGTATGTCCCAAAGACATTGAAAAAAAACTAATAAAGAGTATAATGGGAAGTGCTGGAAATGTCCGAACACAGATGCAACATTCTATCATATGTGGTGGACATGCGAGAAAGTAAGAAAATATTGGATAGAGATACATGAAGAGATGTAAAAGATATCAAAGTTTAAGGTTTTGATGGATCTCAAAAATGTGCTACTAAGTATCTTACCAAGCAATATTACAAGAATACACAGTGAATTATTTAAGTATATGGTGACAGCAGCCAGAGTAATATTTGCAGCAAAATGGAAAGCAGATCTGAATAAACGAAAGGAGGAATAAACTAAATGAATATTTGACAATAGCAACATTAAAATCTTATATACAAAACAGACTGACCTCAGAATTTCAAGAAAAATAAAAAGTATTTTAATTATACAGCTGAAAATCAAGAATAAATGTAAAGTAGAAAATGAAAAAAAGAAAGAGCCAGGCAACATATGTTTGTAATAAAAATATTATCAGATATGAAGATAGATGGAAAAGATAGAACACAGATATTTAAATAGAAGTGAAAAATTAAGAGTACATATGAGTAAGTTCTATATAAATATTAATTTGATTGATAATTGTATAATTTTGATGGTTGTAGTTTATGTTCTTAGAATGATTGTGTTTATGTTCTATGTATGACTTAGATGATTGTAGTTTGTGTTTTATTTTTTTTTATTTTTTTTCAGGTTTCAGAATTTTTATTGAAGTATATTTGAAAACATATTTACGTAACTCTTATACAATATCATTATACTTATACTTAACACATTTTTTTAAATGTTTTACAAATCATTAATTAATTAACATAGCTATTAAATGTGAAACAATTTGTTACAACTTGGATAAATTCATAAACTAAATACAACAACTATCTGATTTCTATATTAAAGGTGTTTAATATTAAACTATCAATCTTTAACATTTATGTAATGTAGTGTGTGCTCAGACTAAACAAAGAAGTTTTAACATCCTAACCATTCCTTATAGTGTGGGTTAGGTGGTAAATAATTTTGTTCTGCCATATATTGAATCATTGGTGACCATGTGTGTATTAATGATGAATGTAATTTTGTTTGCTGTCTAAGTCTGTTTTCAACGGAGTCTGCTATCTTGTCCATGATAATATGTTCCCAACATTTGTTTATCCAAGATAATATATCGGAGGGTTCTTAGATTTCCATGATGCCGCTATGGTCAATCTTGCAATCACCAGTAAAGAAGATGTAAGTTTTGATATTTTTTCCTTTGAGTTGTCTTCATTTGATAAATTAAGCAGTAGTATGGAGGGGTCAAGTGGTAATTGTTGAGATGTGATTTTGTTGATTTCTGTTAGTATTTGTTTCCAAAATGATTGGATTATTGAACAAGACCACCAACAGTGGAAAAAATCACTAACTTCTCCGCATCCCTTCCAGCATAATGGTTTATATCTGGGTTGCATATGTTGTATTCTTGCTGGTGAAAGGTACCATCTTGTTTGTAATTTAAAAAATTGTGTTTGTGTTTTATGTCGATGAGTTTGTAAGCTGAAATAAAAACCTTTATTTAAAAAAAGATCGGAAGAACTGTTCTTTATGAAACAGGCTCCCTCTTGATGGACTGACATATAATAAAAAACACAGGATTGCTGTTGGAAATGGCAATCCCATGTTCAGTTCCTGCTGCTCTCTTTGATTTATTATTGATTTACTTCATTTATATCCTCCATTTCTCCCCAGTGGGGACTCAACATGGCTTACATTGTTCTCTTCTACTCCATTTTATCCTCACAACGATTCTTGGAATTATGTTAGTTTGAGAGTGTGACTGGCCCAAGATCACCCAACAAGCTTCCATGCAGAGTGGGGATTTCAATCTGGGTTTCCCATATTAACACTTTAACTGATACATCACACTAGCTAGCTATCTGACATGACATTTATATTGCCTCACAAATAGCCATTGTTTCCTACTTCTGCTCCATATCATTGGCTGCTGCCACTGGGATCAGAGAAGCATTCAGCATTATTAAATCAGGACATGAGGGACACTGCAGAACGGAAGAGGGGAATGCAGTGTGGAACTTCCATTTTTGAAGACAACCCTACATGCCTGATAATGTTTACTTCTTTCTCCAAAGACTGAGATCACAGTAAATGTCTCCATAACATGAAACATATACCAACCTAGTAATGCAACCTCTTCTCCTTCATCCTTTCTGTTTCTACTTTTGATTATAGCATAGTTTGGAAGTACTGGAATGCACACTGCTTCCTTAATCCACTGGTGTTTGAAGCTAAGAACTGGCATCATAGCATGGGCAAGTCTGAATTTTCAAATGTATGTGCCTCTTGAGTTGATATTTTCTGCACCAGACTTATTTAATTAGATTTGACATGCTCACTGACTTCAGAAGTATACTTTGACATGCAAATACTCTTCAAGCATAACAATTGTGAAGTCGGGGACTCTGTAGCATCCAAATAGCCGCTGTCACTTTTAGTACCACCACACATAAAATGCCATAGTGCTCCTCCTGCCCAGTCTCACCCAGCTGCCTTTCCATTGTCTTGCTGTGAGCCCTGGGGCCTCCTAGACCTTAGAATTGGAAGAAGAGGGGGTTGCTTCACTTTGTCCCTCTCTTCTACAAGCAGCAGCTCTCACAGCCTTGAGTTGAGCCTGTTTCTCCTCCCTGGTTATCATCAGGAGTCTCCCGTTTTACCTCTGCTGTCTCCCCCCCTTCCCTCACTGGCACCCAATCCCAGGCCGTGTATCTGCCCTAGCCAGTGCCTTCTTAATCCCTGCCTAAGAGGCCAGTGACCTTCACCACCTCTTTCCCTTGCCTATACCTGGCCTTCAGAGCCAGCCAAATGTAGTGGTTAAGAGCAGTGGACTCTAATCTGGAGAACTGGGTTTGATTCCCCACTCCTTCACATGAAGCCTGCTGGGTGACGTTGGGCCAGTCACAGTTCTCTCAGAACTCTCTCAGCCCCACCTACCTCACAAGGTATCTGTTGTGGGGGGGAGGAAAGGAAAGATGATTGTAAGCCAATTTGAGATGCCTTAAAGTAAAGAAAAGCAGGGTATAAGAAAACCGCTTTTTCTTTACCCTATCTGTCTTTGACTCCTGACTCCTCCTTGCAACCAGACAAGATAACCAGAGGTCTACTGGGTCTCTGAGACCTGCCTTCCTCACAGTAGCTCACCTGCACATTGTCTCCAGGAAGCTTGGCCTTCTGGCTTGACTGTCCCCTGCTGGAGCCTGCCCCAGTGGCATCATCCCCGCCCCTGTCAGATTGGGCCTGCCCCACCAGTCCCAGCCTTGCTACTGTGAGAGTCCTACAGAGTCAGTCACAATAACAAGCATCCTTAAAGAAGGTTGATCTTTATTGAGAAAGGTCTGCTATGGTCATCTACACGTTCTGTGTCAGTAATGGTTAGAACAGTCCCCAGGCAGGGCAATTATACAAAATTCAAAGAAGGTCTGAAACTGGAATGCAACCAATCGCATAAATCAGTAAAAGGTGCCCAATATATTGGCTACAGGTTCCCATAGGAAAAAGTGGGAGGATACCTCACTAGACACCAACAGGCTACCAAGGTCAGAGCTAGACAGTGAGCGATAAGCAAGCAGGGGAGAATCAAAATGGAACAGTCCAAGGAGCTTACATTGGCAGGCGACCCACACCACCTCCCAGGCGGGGGATGGCAGTATTAGCTGACAGCTACTGGCCTTGTTGAGTGAGGCTGCTTTCAGCTGTTTTGACCACTGCACCATGTACATCGCATTGCACCCCCCCCCCCACCCAGTAAGGCTTTGGAAGTGCAAGTGGGGGAGGCATCCCCCAGTCTGGAGATATTTCTGGACAAATGCCCCATTTTTCTTATAGTTTATTGTATTATGTCTGTAACTACGTTGAAGGACTTGTGTGTTCCCTTTTACTTCTCTGTGTACTTGAATGGAAATCTAGTAAGACAGCAAACTCAAAACCTGATACTATATTAATTATTTGCTGGTAGTGCAGCAAATCTTCAACTATCGTATGCAAATATATATTGATTCACAATTTTGGACCTGCTGTAGACATGTCTATAATAAGCAACTATATGAACATGAACGGAAGCTGGGACAAAGGTTAGATTATATCTGCAATGATTCCACTAATCATAAAAGCCCTGCTGGACCAGACACATTTCCTGATGTCCAGTCTAGGCTGGATGTTGTCAAGCCAACTCAGCCCTTAGAAGGCCTGGCAGCCAGGGAGCTGTCCAGCAGCGCCAATAAGTTTAGCAAGAGTCAGCAGTCTAGAGAGCCAAGTCCTGAATGGGGGGGGGGGGGGCGATGCGATGTAAGAACTAGAACACAGAAGCTTCTCCATAGAGTTGTTGCACCAGCAGTTCACAGGCACACACTGAAGGTTCTTGTAAGTCAGCCTGATTACTCCACCTTTCCTGATGTACCAACAGAGCTCTGGTTTTATTTATTTGTTTAAAACTTATTAGCTGCCTTTCTATCTTATAGGAACTAAAGGAGGGTTACAATGTAAATAATTAAAAACACAATAAAGTACATAAAATGTATAAAAACCACTAGTCAAAGCTATGATTTAAAACTGCTGGTAGACAGAAGAATTAATCAGATGCTGTCATTAATAAAACTGACTTCAGCTGCCCCCTAAAGATCGAGAGTGAGGGGACCAGGCTCACCTCTTTGAGGAGGTTGTTCCATAACCATGGGCCTGTCACTGTTTGTGACTAGACTTGGTATAAAGCTCCTGAATAGGGCTCTGAAACAAGGAGCCTTGAGCTACCAAACAATCTCTGCATCCTGCTTCAACCTTTCTTCATAGGAAAAGTGTTCCAACCCTTTTATCATTTTAGTTGCCCTTTTCTGCACTTTTTCCAATGCTATAATATCTTTTCTGAGGTGTAGTGACCAGAACTGTACACAGTGCTCCAAATGAGGTTGCACCATTGATTTATACAGGGGCATTATGATACTGGCTGATTTGTTTTCTATTCCCTTCCTAATAACCCCCAGCATAGCACTGGCCTTTTTCATTGCAGCCGCACACTGTCTTGACATTTTCATTGAGTTATCTACTATGACTCCAAGATCTCTCTCTTGGTCAGTCTCCACCAGTTCGGACCCCATCAACGTGTATTTATAGTTAGGATTTTTGGCTCCAATGTGCATTACTTTGCACTTGGCTACATTAAACCCCATTTTCCACATTGATGCCCACTCTCCCATCCTCAACAGATCCCTTTGGAGTACCTCACAATCCTCCCTGGTTCTCACCACCCTGAACAACTTCGTGTCATCTGCAAATTTAGCCACTTCACTGCTTACTCCCAACTCCAAATTATTAATAAACAAGTTAAAAAGCATTGGACCGAGTACTGATCCCTGCGGTACCCCACTGCTTACCTCCCTCCACTGCGAAAACTCACTCTCTGTTTCCTTTTAATTAGCCAGTTTTTGATCCACAAAAGGACAAACAGTACCACTGAACAACTTCTGCTCCCCATTCCATAAAGGCAACAGCTATCCATGAACTGGCTTTTAAAGTTACACTGCCTCTGAATGTAGAAGTTAATAGCTACTGCTAAAGTATCCATCAGAAATTTATATACTCCTTTAAAACAAATTAAAAGAAGACAATCTCCAAATCTTGTGGATACAGATTCAGTAAATGAACTAAATCCTGTATGAATTACTTCAATCTGTCTATTGAAGTAATTCATACTTCAATACTGTCTATTGAAGTAATTCTATTGCCAGTCATATTTCATTGGGTGACACCAGTCCTCAGGGCCTCCAAGAGAGGGGGACTTGGGGGACAAAATTGAGGGGCAACATTAGCTTGAAGGCCCTCAGCTGGATCTCTCCAACAGCTGACACAGTAGAGTTTAGTTTCCCCTGGATTGGCTCAGCTCTGCCCTTTCAGCTGTGATCTCTCACTCGCTCCCACACTCACCCCACCCACCCACCCACCCTAGATACAGAGTGAGAGATGGATGCAGGAGTCTGGCTCAGTTTCCTCTGTCTGCCCCCTTCCTGCACCTGCATAGCCAGCCAGCCAGCCACACACCCTGAGAGCCGGGAAGGCAGCACATGCATCCCATGCTCCTTCTCCCTTGTACAATGATCTGTATGGCAGCAGCCACCAGTCCCTTGTATGTCGGCATCCCCCTTGCATGATCTGCTTTGCAAAAAGCCCACCATTGGCTCTGTTCCCTGACTCATTTCCTGAACTGCATAGAAAAACTTCTCTACCACAAGAACAGGATTGTCACCTGGTAAATGAGCCTCTACCTGGAGGCAGTGAAAGAGGTGAGGAGAGGGTGGACCTCAATTATCTTGTGTGCCCCAGAGAAGAATATGATGGAGGGGGCAAGACTGTTAAAACTCACATTGTGATACCAGAGAGGCAAAAAAGGTTTCCAGGCAGCTG
The DNA here is from genome assembly GCA_029233225.1 of Lepidodactylus listeri. Lineage (NCBI taxonomy): Eukaryota > Metazoa > Chordata > Lepidosauria > Squamata > Gekkonidae > Lepidodactylus > Lepidodactylus listeri. Next base: position 67,977,915 of record JARCFY010000002.1, read on the forward strand.
CACAGAATGAGCATCAAGGGGAAAAGAGCAATGTCTAAAAAGCAGTGGGAATTCCAGATAATGTTGCCAACTGATCAAGAAAGAAGGTTGGTTTGCACCTCTGCCTTTAATGGCAGCCTGATCTATATAAATCAACAAAGGGACTTCTAAAACAACAGAGCAAGCACTTATTACTGGCTTGTTCCTCCAATTCAAGCTGCTGCGAGAGGCACAGGAGTAGGAGCCAGTAAGAAAGAAGTTGGCAACCCCTAGATCTAGGCCAGGATAATTGCACTGGGTTGTGGGGGTGGGATTTGGTGCTGGTGAATGGAAAGGGATGGATGCAGGATGGGGTGGGGGAATGAGAGAGGGAATTCAAGCCTGTACTACTTCTGTGCATAAGTCCCAGCATAGACATGTTTTGAGTAGAGAAGAAGAAGAAGAGATTGGATTTATACCCCACCCTTCACTCGGAATCTCAGAGTGGCTTGTAAACTCCTTTCCCTTCCCCTCCCCACAACAGACACCCTGTGAGGCAGATGGGGCTGAGAGAGTTCTGAGAGAACTGCTCTTTCAAGAACAGCTGTGACAGAACTATGGCTTGCCCAAGGTCATCCAGCAGCTGCAAGTGGAGGAGTGGGAATCAAACCCTGTTCTCCCAGATTAGAGTCTGTGCACTTAACCACTTCACCAAACAAGGACAAGATCCAGCTAACTGGAGCAAGGCCTAAGGATAAAGAATGTGCTCAATTTTTTTTTAAAAAAATCAGAAATCTTACACTCTGCCTAGGTGTGGAGAATGGAGTGGTCTTTCTTTGTTCTTTCTTGCTTTCTTTTTCTTTATGTTTAAGGAGACAGCAGCAGAAGGGAAGGGGAAGTGTGGGGAGGGGGAGAGAACTGGAACCAGTTGGATTTCAGTATCTAAGGATCAGAGTTGCTTTCTAAAGTTAGCACAGACATGGGACTTTGATCACCTGCCAGGACTCATTCTTTGTTTCAGAAAAAATATAATTTTAGGGAAGAACAAAGTGCTTGCTAACAAATACACCTATAGGTGCCATGGTATCCATGAGTGTCAGTTGCAAAAAAAAAACCCTAACCAAAACAGAATGATTAGCTCTAATCATCTTCTCCCTGCTTTTCCAAAACAAATCAGTGCGAGAGAGTGAGACCATGCAAAATGCTATGAGCTAGATTTCTTCAAATAGTTCATCTTGTTTAATGTTGACAAGAGGAGGAGGAAGAGGAGAGGAAATTGGATTTATATTCCACCCTTCCCTACTTGAAGGAGTCTCAGAGCAGTTTACAATCTCGTTTCCCTTCCTCTCCTCACAACAGACACCCTGTGAGATAGGTGGGGCTTAGAGAGATCTGTCAAGGACTGTCCTTGAGAGAACAGCTCTGAAAGAACTCATGACTGACCCAAGGTCACACCAGCAGCTGCATGTGGAAGAGTGCGGAATCAAACCTGGTTCTCCCAGATTAGAGTCTGCACTACACCAAACTGCCAGTTTGGTGTAGTGGTTAAGAGCGCAGACTCTAATCTGGGAGAACCGGGTTTGATTCCCCACTCCTCCACTTGCACCTGCTGGATGACCTTGGGCAAACCATAGCTCTGTACCAGCTGTTCTCTCAAGGACAGTTGTCTCAGAGCTCTTTCAGCCCCACCTACCTCACAGAGTGTCTGTTGTGGGGAGGGGAAGGGAAAGGAGTTTGTAAGCCACTCTGAGACTCCCTTGGGTAGTGAAGGGCAGGGTATAAATCCAATCTCTTCTTCTTCTTCTCTTCTTATTTGAAAGTAGGGAGGTGGGTTTTTTTGGACTATACCTTATTGCAATGTGTACTGTGTGAATAAATTACATCTGTTCTTTAATAATCCTGCCCATTTTCCTTTGATGTTTCTTACCTAATGAACAATTATTATTCTATTAATGGATGGTAGCAACAAGTCAATAATATTTGCTTTTGATGAGGGTCACATGGGGCCCCCGGATGGAATCTTTGTCTGGGGGCCCGGCTCTTGACAGCCCTGCCAGTTCTGGTACTAGTAAAAAAGAAAAACTCCCCTGTCCATTTTCTCCATATTAGTCATGATGTAATGTACTTCTTTTGCTTATTTTTCTCAATTAAAGACACTTCAGCTTTTCTTAATCAAGAAGATTCTCCATCATTTGATTATTTTGGTTGCCTTTTTGTTCACCTTTTCCATCTCTACAATAGGCTTCTTGAGATGAGGAAATCTGAACTTCCTCAAAAGCCTTTGTTATAAAGGCTTTTTGAAGCCCAAATATATAATGGCTACCAGATTACCCTTACCTATATATTTACAAGGAATTCTAAAATAATTAATTTGATAATTATTGATAGTTATATTGTTACAAAGCCATCTTTAACACTGAGGGAGAAATACTCCAGTCCCATTATTCAACTTTTCAAGATTTTGTTTTCCTCCCAAGTATATGTGCATGATATTTATGCTCAAAGACAGGTTGTTTCTCCTCACCTTTATTTCTCTGGGAGATGTTTTTTCTCTTCATGAATCAGGCTTTGCCTTTTTCTTTTATTTTACCCGCCATGATAATCTCAGTGAGGTTGCCAGAAAACACACACTGACTCAAGCATCCTTCAGGATGGCCCACATAAGATAGCTCAGGGGACTTCATCTCTACTAACCATCAATGATCAGCTGCCATCCCACTCTATGCAATAAGAAGAAACTTCAAAAAAGAGATGAAGTGTTTCTTCCTGGCGGACAACATGGGACTTTTGTTCAAAGAAACCAGAGATTTATCCCAAGAAAGGTGAAATAATAACATGTGTAAAAAAGCTTTCTTTCTCAAGTTCTTCCTCCTTAATAGGAATATTATACTATTAAGTACAAAAAGTATAGCATTTCCATCACTCTTTCCAATACTTGTCTTACTGCGGAGACTTGTATCATATTTTGAGAATGTGCAATCTCTTTGGGAGGAGTATCATACCAGAAGTGTTTAAAATAAATAAATGCACCCTATATAAAATTCATATTTCTGCACCCAATCTTATTGGGTGCAGAACACTCAATCTTATTCCACTTTACTCAGAAGTTGATCCCACTGGGTTCAACTTGTTCCCTAATTAATGGGCATAGGGCTGTGACTTTAATGTAGCCATGAAGCCATCTCATCTGTTGCTAGATGGCAAGGAAGAAGACACAGGGAACATTTTTCTCTACTAAAATAAAGTATCAAGCATCAGTATTTTGAGAAGCAGATGCACATTAAGTCTTCCTTATTATGCTTAGTTCATTAGTTGAAGGACCCTTTTATTTTTGCTATTTTCTCAAGGCATATTTTAGTCCCTGCCGTGTGTAATGTAGATGGTTAGACTATCGGACTAGGATCTGGGTGATGCAGATTCAAATCCCCACTCTGCCATCAAAGCACAAGCTCAGCTTGACCCACTTCACAGGGTTGTTCTGAGGATGAAATGGAGAGGGGGGAATGTTGTAAGCCACTTTGGATCTCTATTGAAGAAAGAATAAGGTATAAATAAATAATAAACACATCAATTTAAGTATTGCTCCTGTACAGCAACAGAAATGAGGAACTACAAGAACTAGGGCACAAGAACTACAAGAACTAGGGCACAAGAACTGTACAGCAACAGAAATGAGGAACTACAAGAACTAGGAATGTATGACCTGGGAAGATAGCCAGCTCTTGAAGAGAGCACAGACCATCGCTACAAATTATACAAGAAGATGGCGGAGCCCATTCCATGTATTAAGAACTTTTCTTCACCCCCCCCTCCCCCCAACACAGGATAAAAACAGCTTGAAGTTATTCAAGGAGCCAGCTAATTATTCCTCTGCTTGGACACTGCTCCAGCTGTGATGAACAACTACTGTAAAATGCAAGCAATTTTTATCAGCAAACATGTCACAGTGGGCCATAAATTTCCTCCCTGTAGGTGGCTAATATGAGTGGATACTAACCTATTTAGCACCTATTTAATAATCAATTATCATATCAATACAGCACTGCTGGATGGCACTGCATCAAATCCTGCAGTAGGGTGGAGAAGAAAACTTTCTTTGCCATCATCATAGCCCTGGCATATGGCCTCAGTGAAATGCTTACTTGGCTTCCGTGCATATTTTCAGCCACCTTTGGGCTAGCCCCTCATCCTAGCTGGTTCATGGACTTTGCCACCTCCATATACGAGGAATAATGTATTGGCTAGGCAGCAGGAAAGAATACCTAGGTGCTGCCAAGTCAATAGCTATGATCAACCTCTCATTCTAGAGCCCACCTAAATCATCAATACAGCAAACAAATGGGGGGAGGTTTCCTGAAGAATCACAGCACAGCAGTGAAACTTGGGGTTCTTCTGTTCCCTCCCACCCAATCTCTTCCTCCAGGATTCTTCAAGCTCCTGGGGGCTTGAACAGTCTGATCCCCATAACATCCCTTTACCAGTCTACATTCCCTCTCTCATGAAGCATATTCTGTCCTCATCAGGCCATTTTGAGGATTTTATTCTGTAGATGAATTTACAAAGTCATATTTTCTGCATACTAGGAGAGCATACATACAAGTATGTATTCATTAATTATTTATTTAATCACATTTATACCCCGCCCTCCCAGCCATGACCAGCTCAGGGCAGCTTACAACAACATAAAATAACAATAAATAGTATTAAAAATCTTAAAACTGTATAACAATTACAACATTAAAAGGTGCTACCAATAATAATCCAATTAATTTCAGACCAATAACACTTCAGCATTACATTTGGGATGGCACTCAGACTTCCATGCCATCCTAGTGGTCAATCTCAGTCTAATATTGTGCGGGTGACTCAGGCTGCTTTAAGGTTTCAGGGAACAGGGCATTCTTCCCTGGAGACTACCAAGGTAGAGACTACCTTGTCTTTGGATAGCCAGATTTTCCTGTTCTCATCATCCACATAAGACTAGCCAGTTTATTATTTGACATCCTGTGGTCCAGTTCTGCTCAAACAAGTACATTTCTTTCAGAGGGCAAACAGGGAAGGTTTTTGCTGATTCTTCTCTCTTAATGCAGACCCTGACATCACAACCAGTGCTGTTTCTGGTAGTCTTCTGAATCCTGGGGAAGTTATTTGATTTGGGAGGAGGCTACAGTAGGACAAGGGAGGTAGGAAACTTCTTTTCCATGAGAACTACCTGTAGATCATTGGATCCATCCCAGTGAAGGCGAGAACCAATGACAACATCTGCAAATCTCCAGGAATGGACCAAATTCATCATTCCGCCCCCCTAGAGGAGGCCCAGAGATTTTACCTTCGGAGTCTTACATGATAACAGTAATAGGGCCATCATTCTTCATCATAAGAATTCCAGAGAAGTAGCCATTTTAGTCTATTGCAGCAAAGTACAACAATGGCACCGTAAAGACGCAGTGTGATCTCTGACTCATAAAAGCTTATGCTGATATAAACATTTATATATTTGTTTGTTTACCACCTTTCTCTTTTGCAGACCTCAAGGCAGCTTACAATGTAAATTGTAATGTAGTGGTACAATGTAGTGGTACAATGTAGTGGTTAAGTGCATGGACTCTAATCTGGGAGAACCGGGTTTGATTCCCCACTCCTCTACTCGCACCTGCTGGATGACCTTGGGCAAGCCATAGTTCTGTCAGAGTTGTCCTTGAAAGAGCAGTTCTCGAGAGAGCTCTCTCAGCCACACCTACCTCACAGGGTGTCTGTTGTGGGGAGGGGAAGGGAAAGGAGTTTGTAAGTTGCTCTGAGACTCCGAGTGAAGGGTGGGGTATAAATCCAATCTCTTCTTCTTCTTCTAAATAAAACAACAATTATAAACACACACACATATATAAAAGACCACAATTTAAAATCTCAATTAGGACTGTCAATGAATAAAAAATGTATTAGTCAAATGCAGTGCTAAATAAAATTGTCTTCAGTTGCCTCCTGAAGATCAAAAGTGCACCTGTTTGGGGTGGTTGTTCCACTGCTACTGAAAAGGCTCTCTCTCATATGCCCACTAGATAAGCGTCTTTGATTGGTGGGACCAGTGCTTGAAGTGCCACTGGACTTCTGTTTTATTTCATTCTTCATAAAAAATTTCTACAGGGGACTCCAGCATGAATTCACTGAGTTAGAATTTATCAGGAAGTCTGATGATAGTGATCAAGTACTGAAAGGCTTCCCCCCCACACACACACTATGGGTGTTAAATTAATTTAGTGGAACTAGAAGGATTCTCAGTGCAATATGGGGGGAGTTTGCTCAGTGAGGCTGCTATGATGGTGCATTTTGGAGATATGTTGGCATAGCACTCCACTGTGGTTGCACCACAGCCAACTGATGGCACAGCAATGCCCTAGACCCCCACCAGAGCATAACTCTTATGCACTGGTGGGGAAGAGGTAGGCCTAGGGGCACTGCAGGAATTAATTGGCTCCTTAAGAACTGTCACAAAATTATGACATCAAAACAGCAGTGTAGCCCATAGGCATTTATGAAATAGAAAAGGCACAATGCTGCTCCCACAGGCACAGCCCCACCCACGAGCCCCAATGTAGCACAGGATGCCAACTACAGCTACAGCCAATTATACCCCTCTCCAGTGATCTCATTCCTGTTGTCTGTTCACCTCATTAGTCCTCCACCTGATTCCAACCTGACCATTTCTCCTCAAAGTTAAATAAAACAGTTTGTCGATTTTGGAACTACCATCAATCTCTTGTGTGCCATTATCAAACCAGGACAAAAAGGAGTTTCGTCTCTCCCCTCAGTTCCCTAGGCTGGGTCAGCATCTAAGAATATACATTCAAATGATTTGGGTGGGACAGTCAGAGAAAAAGAAAGAGGAAAAGGAAAAGGGGGCTGCTGAGCTAAGAACAGTACAAAGGGAAATCCTGTGAGGGAAGGTGAAAACATCATAGCAGGGGGTGATTCAACAGGTAGAAGACCTTGGAGAATAACATTCCCAGTGCAGTATATGCTGGCTATAGAGACCCGTGTGGATCCTGCCACCTTGCCATGGAGTTGCCACCTCACTGGTTCCAGCCCAGCTCCTGCAGAATCCTGACTCAGGCAGCCATCCATCTACCAAGTCCACCCTAACCAAGCATGCAGGGTATCTCTGTCTGACTCTCCTCTACCTGCCCTCCAAGTTATGTGGAGATTGGACTTAGGGCGTCTGAGTTATGGCTCTAGAAACAAGATACTTCCTGAAAAAATGTCAGGCTCAAGAAAAAGCCAGTGACACCAAACTCACAGGCAAACTTCACCTGGGCAGACCCCGCCTCAGCCAGACAGTGGAAGCAAAGCAAGCATCCCCCCTGTGTTTGTAGGCCCCCTCTAGTTTCTAAAGGCAGGTTCTGTAGGACAGAAAGGCAGACATCCTCAGAGTTCCAATAAGGGCTCCCCAAAGTAACCCCACAGCAGCTTGGCGGGCACCTCAGCTACATAAGAAAATCAAAGGAAGCCTGCCTACAGCCCCCCACCCCCCCGGGCTGAAACACAAAGGTCCAGAGCAGACCCAGCAACTGGGTGTATTCATCTACACTGCAGAAAAATAGTAACACATGTTAAGCCAGCCAGACCATCCCCAAGCCTCCAAAGGCAGGTTCTGAATGACAGAAAGGCAGACATCCCCAGAGTTTTGACAGGGGCTCCCCAAAATAACCTCATGGCAGCTTGTCAGACACCCCTGGATAGCACTGGAACCCTGTAAGGTGCGCCTGCAATGGTCCCAGTCCCCCTCAGGCCCAAACAAATAGATCATCTGGTAACAGCTCACCTCTAGGTGAAATATCTGTTTATTCACCATTAGTGGGGCACATTGTACAGGTAAGGGTTGTGAATTGTACAAATGCAAGGTATTGTGCAGCTATGAGGTAGATGTTGGTTCATGAAATATGTGTTGGGTGAGGGATCCCACCCCCACCTGGCAGAGGTGGCCATCTTCCCATCCAAGTGCCTAGGGCGCAACCTGCAGGCCACATGTCAGATCACCCAGAGAGGAGGAGGAATGGGAGGATACCACTGACAACCAGTAGTGGGGCTTCTCCCTGGTTGTGATCTTTGAGGCAGAGGTGCTGTGCTGCAGCTCCCCTTCCTCCTCCTCCCCAGCCTCTTCCACCAGCTGTTCTCTCTGGCCACATCTGTTGGCCTGCACCCTCTGCACTTCTTTGCAGAGCTCATGGCTCCATTGCATGAGCTTCACATTCAGGAGAGCAATGCTGCCTTTTATCCGGGAATCACAGACACAGGCCAGCCTGCACTCCCCTTCCTTCCAGAGAGAATGCAACCTGGTGTTGATGCCCACCCACAACCTCTCTGCCAAGGTCCTGACCTGAGAAAGAGCAGGTGTCCCCATGGGGTGTGGCTCCAGTGCAGAAGCCAACACCTGGTCCAGCCCTCGAATCAGGGGGAATGACTTGCCCCAGGCAGGCTGTATGGGTGCACAACATGTCGGTGGTGTCTCTTGCCAGGGGTATGAGTTAGCGTACTGTCTGTCACGCAGGCACCCTAACGCTGTGGGATATGGGGTATGTGTGCTCAGGCCATGTCCCTCTGCTGGGGTTGCACTGTTGTGGGGTCTTTCCTCCCTTTCCTCTAGGGGGGAGTGGCATTGAGAGGTGGTGGCCATATTGGCAGGTAGTGATTGGCTGTGCCTGTGTGTGCCACTCAGAGGGATGTCATCGAGTGCTGCTGACTGGTAAGTGTTGCTGGGGTTGCTGTGGACCCCAGAGTACTTGCTATGCAGTCTGTGCCTTACGGATGTGTGTTGCTTTTCCCCCTGTGGAATGTCTATAGGGATCAGACTAGTGCCACCAGTTTTGCACTGGCAGCTGCCAGCCACTGCCACAGTGGCCCTCATTAGTTGGCTGCCCATTACCAGATACCACTATTGTGAGTGGTCTCTGTAATCTGGTATAAATCTGGATTTTATATAGAAATAAGAGGGGTAACCTTATCTCTTTCCTTCTTCTTCTCATAAGTACTTCCTCCCTCCTCCAACTGCCCCCTCCCCATTTGCAATTGCAAATGTGTCTTCCTCCTTACCCTGGCTCCCTTTGCAGCCTTGTGCTAAATCTCTAGACTGGTACCATGCTTTGTATTGTGGTTGTTATGGCAACTCACAACACTGCTGGCTGAACTCTGGGCAGGTTTTGTTGATATCAGTGCATATGCAGATGTTGCAGCTAAGTCGTCGGGCTTTTCCCCATAAATCAATTATTAGTCTTTATGATGTCACAAGACTCCTTTGGTGGTTTTTTTAAAAGGCATTTCCATTCATAGCTGGCTTGTTCCAATGGTAGCGAAGAACAACAAATCCAGCGTGTGACTGGCTTTAAGTGCAAGTCATGGAACAAACCGGTTAAACTCAGGAACTCTAATATTGAACTCTAATATTCCCCCTGTCATTCTTGTAAAGCACAGTTGGACAGTATGGCTGAATGACTCTGCTGGGCTTCCTGAATGGTCCCTCATTGTACTACAGGTCACAGGACAGCACTGAAGCTAGGGGCCTACCAACCAGGACTGCAGGGCAATCTGCTTTGAAAAATGCTGAGCAAAGAAGGCTTCCCCCTGAGCCCGTGTTAAATTTACAATTCCAGCACTGCTGGGCATTTTATTGAACGATTAAGGAGAAGTCCTAGAAATGGTGCTGGGTGAGAAGAGATGTGAGGGAAGAGAGCAAAAAGGATGTGTGCGAAAAGGGAGAAAGGTGAAAGAGGAGAAGTATGCACAGCAGGTCCCTTAAAATATCTGTTTACTGAGATTGATTGAGGTAAGTTTCGAGCCTGGGCAGGCCTGGTCTGACAGTATTTTACACAGTCCATTTTTCTCTGTGTTGTTGCCAAGGGAGGCAGGATTATCGACCTTTGTTTAAGACCAACCACACTGGGAGCCCTGAATGCCAGGGGTAAAGGATGGTAGCTCTGCCAGGGGCATGAAGGTGACTGTAATTCAGGAGTGTGCAAGGGGTGTGTGAGTTATGACTCTGTCCTACACAAGTGACAAGCCTGCAATCATTTACTTGGTGCTGCCAGTAGGTGATTCAGTTTATTCTTCACAAGGGAGAAAGAAGGGAAGATTAGGCCTGGGTTGCACTGGGGAAGGACTTTTTTTGCAGCCTTTTCTATTTATTATCCTCTCCCTCCACATGCACCTGCTTCTTATTTCATTAAATCAATAAAAACATAAAAAGATTTCTGAATGTGAATAGCAATGAGATTGTCTTTGCGATGGTTTAAAAGCTTCTGAATTAATTTGTCTTGCCTTGCCTGAGCCTATACGGGGGCAGCCAGAATTCCCTAGAAAAGGCTAGTGAAGAAGAGGATAAAGCAAAGCAAGCCTGTGCTGGCCTCTGCATATAAATAAGCCCTCTTTCTCAGCTGAGATCTGCTCTCATGCAAGAGGCCTACGTGCTACTTAAACCACATCCCCCTCCTTACAAAAGGGGTTAAATGGCATTTGTGCAAAAAACATGCAGCATATGAGACTCTTTCTGACGGAGAGTTGTCTGTCTACTGTTGAAATATGAAGCTGCCCTGTTCCTGAATTTAACCATTGGTCCCTGTATGTCTGTAGTACCTTCTTTAAGTCACACAGTACCAGGCAGGGACTAGTCTCTCTCAACAGATGCTATCTGAGAATATTGAACTGGAGATGCCAGACAGTGAACCATGGACCATTTTGCCACTGAACCTAGGGCTGCCAAGTCCCCCGATAGGGCGGGGGAAACACTGGTTTTAAATACTCACCCACGCCTTTTCAAAATTGGCCACCGGGGGAGAAAATGGCTACCAGCAGGAAGGCAGGGGAACTCTTTCCTGCCCTGCCTTAAAAGGGAAATGTCTGCAGAGAGCCTGCCCTGCAGTAAAAAGCCTCACCAGACATTTCCCCTTTAAGAAATCAGCAAGAGAGCTTCCACAGCAAGAGAGGTCCGCCCAGAGATTAAGGAGGGACTGAAGGAGCTGCTTTTGCATGTGGCTGGCAAGGTGAGTTTCTCTTCCAGCTCTTTTCCTTCTCTCTCCCTCTTTCTTTTTTCTGTCTGTCTGTCTGCCTGTCTCTCTCTCTCTCTGTCCCCATCCAGCAGAGGTCTATCAGTGGCTATTATTAGCCACAAGGTCTAAATGGAAGTAAGTGCCTCTGCCCTCTCTCTCTCTCCCTCTTTCTTTCTTTTTTCTGTCTGTCTGTCTGTCTCTCTCTCTCTGTCCCCATCCAGCAGAGGTCTATCAGTGGCTATTATTAGCCACAAGGTCTAAATGGAACACTTTGTCTGGGGCAGTGATGCTCTGCATTCTTGGTGCTTGGGGGGCAACAGTGGGAGGGCTTCTGGAGTTCTGGCCCTGCTGCTGGACCTCCTGAGGGCACCTGGTATTTTTGGCCACTGTGTGTCACAGAGTGTTGTACTGGATGGGCTGTTGGCCCGATCCACTGTGGCTTCTCTCCTGTTCTTATGATATGAAAATCATATTTAGCACTTGTGTAGCAGTGCTTCATATTCTGCCGAGATGAGGAAGGATTCAGTAGGGTTGTTGCTCAGTGATAGAGCATCTGCTTGACATGCAGGAGGTATCAGCCTCTTCAGCTAAAAAAGGATCAGGTAATAGGTGACATTAAAGATCTCAGCCTGAGACCCTGGAGAGCCACTACCAGTCTGATTAGTCAATACTGACCTTGATGGACCAATGGCCTGATTCAGTATTAGGAAACTTCATGAGTTCATGTATCAGCATGTGGAAGCAACATCACAGGATGTGACATCACAAAATGATGTCACTTCCTTTCTCCTGGCTCCACCCCCAAAGTCTCCTGGCTCCACCTCCAAAGTCCCCAGATATTTCCCAAGTTGGACTTGGCAGCCCTAACTGAACCGCAGCCCCTCCTCTGAAGTTCTGACTTCTGTTGGTGAATCTCAGCAAAAGAGCTAGCAAGAAGCACCAGAAGGCTGACTGATCCCATTCTTCTTTCCATCGAGAGGAGTGAGTATAGAACAGAGAAGCAGGACTATTACTTTGTTTACCCCCTATCACCATTAATTTGGAGACCTTTCAAATGAAGTTGAGAATCAGAGATTTGAGTTTTGACTTGACCTGTGTGGTTTCCAAGATTTTGAATCTTCAGTTACATTTCATTTCTGTATTTTAAAATAGTTTTATTTTTTATGTCATCTAGGGAATCTAAACTATGGGCTTAGAAGGGTGTAATTCTGCTAAAGATTGTACTGTTAATTGCTGTCTTTTAAATACAGGCTCCCAGTATGTGGAATAATATAAACCCATTTGTTAGAATCCATTTAAAAATTATAATAAATAGTCAGTGAAATTTATCGTCAGTACCTTTTGGGAGAAAACAAACAAATATACAAAACGAATATACAAAATGGTAGAACAAAATGGTATGATCCAGCCACTGTTAAACACTTCTCCAGATCCATTGATTTTAAGGAGAGAGTTAAGTTATGTACTTAACTTTCCAGTCGAAATCAATGAGGTTTAAATGTATTTAACTCAGCTGGGTCATGCCCTATATAATTAATTCATCCACAGTAATGTTGACTGGCTCTGCTGGGATTGGGACATGCTTTGGACCTCTACTCACCTGCTCTCAATACATTCAGTCATCACCATTGGATTATTTTTTTTAAAATGTAAACACCCATCTGAACTCAGTGGAGCCACCACAACTGGGCACTGTGGGTGAATATGAGAAGTCTTTCATTTCTTTTGTCCTTATCTAACTACAGATCCACTAGCCAAACACAAATGGAGCTTCCATTCTCTTGATTCCTGACTAGTGATTGACTGATTGCATATCTTCGGCTGCATTGCTGGATACTGAGCAATCATTGAGCTATTTATAGTAATAATTTACAACTAGACTTTCCTGTAAAGAAAAGGCAATTCAGGAGGAAGATGACTGCAACAGCGCAATGATGGTGTCACATCCAATGATAAGGCTGCCAACCTTCAGGTGGTAGCTGGAGATCTCCTGGGATTACAGCAAAGATCAGTTCACCTGGAGAAAATGGCTGCTTTGGAAGGTGGCACCTATGGCATTATACCCCACTGAAGTCCCTCCCCTCCCCAATCCCTGGCCTCCTCAGGCTCCACCTCCAAAGTCTCCAGGTATTTCCCAACCCAGAGCTGGCAACCCTGTCCAATGATGAGAGGACACATTCTGACTTTCATGAACTGAGGGAATGTAAAGGCTTCTCAGGTCCAATTCTTCTGTGCTGTCCCCAGTTATCACAGGCTTTGGTGGTACTTACAGAGAAGGTAACAAAAAGGAGATCCATTCACATTTCCCCCCAGCAGAAGGGGGGCTAAAGTTCCTGAAGGAGAGAAGATCCCAAAGACTGCTCCCAAACAGCTGTCCACTGCAGCACTCCACAGAGAAGTGGTAATAAAAAATCTTGCTGCTGCATCTGTATCTAGTCCCTGAAACACAGACAGTGCCAGTGGCCCCCATGACTTTGTACTGCACATGTGGGTATGGGGGGGGGGCTGTCTTCCACCCTGCCACAACAAATCAGATTTTCCCCAGGTTTCCATACACTTCTATAATTCCTTCTCTCCCTCTAGTATAGGAGCAGCATGCATGGAAGGATGCTTGGCAGGGCCAGATGGCCTGGCTGTTTGTATCCATAAGCACCCAAGAGCATTCCCCGGCAGCATGACATGAACAGAAAATCTGGCAAGGCCACCCCTCCCCAGCATGCACCCTGGACAAAAGGGATTTAAGAGATCAAATGGTCAGCTCCTGGCTTGCCAGCTGGATGTGTCTTTTGAAGCACTTTGAACTGGCCCAAACAGCCATGACCAATTTTAAGATCAAGGCATGGGAAAGCATTTTCTCCACAGTTTAGCTTGGAGTGAAAACAGTTTTCAAAAGGTATCAGTGTCTGTGTGAGAGAGGGAAATATTCTACACTAACACACGTAATAAAATACACAGCATTTATGTACTGTTTTTAAATGGTCACAATGCTTGCTGTACATTACCCTTGTTGTAATCCTAACAACCACCCTGTAAAATAGGATAGATTATTATTATCGCCACATTGTTGGCAGTGGCGGGGGGGGGGGGGGGGAGCTGAGGCTGAGAGTGGCTTGCCTAAAGCCGTTTAGGAAGTTCATGGCAGAAGTCTGATTTTAAATGGGGTGCAATATAACAAGCCAGCCAAAGTCAAAACCACACCAAATGGCAGGACAGCATCTGTAAATTAATCTGCTACAGAAGGGAAACAGATAAATTATAAAAAATACAGTCTATAAATAACAGTGATAGTCCAACTGTTATATATAATATAGCTCATGCATTTATTAATTTGCAGATGTTGCCTTTGTGATTTGTGTGATTCTGGTGTATATTAGTCTTTGCGATTGACTATCAGATTTTTTTTTTGTTCAGGGGCTGCTCTTGATAGATTTACTCCTGTTTGTGAGCATGTTCTCCCCCCCCCCCAAGCCCCTGGCTTGGCTTAGCTTTGCCTTTTGCTTCAGGAATGCCTTTTCTTAGATGACTACCTGTAATCCTCATTGTTTTCCTACATCGGGGACATTTCCTTGGAATGGCCAGGTATGAGAGATTCATGGTGGAACCTCTGAGTGCATAATGATGTGATGCACAGCAGAGCTAGCCAAATGTTTATTTTATTTATTTCATTTATATCCCACCCTATCCCATGATGGGTTCAGGGTGGCTCGCAACAGAGATAAAACAATAAATACATAATTTAAAACCAATTAAATAAAAACAGGATGGCAGCAAAAAATAACATCAGTCCAGGACAGCCTAATACACTTTCTGTTGGGTGTTAGTAGGATAGTAGGTATCTACAGGCCTACTATGGGCAGGGGAGGCAGAGATGGTAAAAAAAATAATCCACCACCTCAACCAATGGCCTGGCGGAACAGCTCCACTTTACAGGCCCTACCATTAATCTCTACTCCCTGGGCAGCCATCTTTTCTCCAGTAGATCACTTTGAACAAAGGTTGAAGGGCAAAGCCACTCTCAAAATATCCTACTTGCATTTCTGCTACCTGAAACCAAGAGTTGGCAAGGGAAGGAAATGGGAACATACATTCAGTTGAATGTAATTTCTTCTTGTATGCCCTGTTCTGTTTTTTCCTCCTCCCATGGTTCCAGAAGGAATTAAAGTTAGAAGGGAAAGATGGTGTTGAGGTGGTACTTTTGATTTTGTTCATGTGGTGACATTTTTGACTCTCACACTAAGATCTTTCCAAGAAATACAGGGGGGGGGGGGAGACAGATATGAGACCTGGCAGCTGGTGGGGATCAGTGCATCTCAGAGAGGGAGCATCAAGCAGGGGAATTAGGGTGTCTCAGGACCATATGCTATCCTGATATTCTACTTAAACTGCTCTCATTCAATGAAGTCCTGCAGAAGTTAAAAGGAATGTCATACCTTCAAATTCCTCTGGAGGGAATTGCATAAGTGAACAAGGCTTCTTCTTCACACGATGTCAAGCCATGGCTTGATATTACCCCCCATAGGCCTGCCAACTTTTAGGTCACAGCTAGAGATTGTCTGGAATTATAAGACTACAGAAATCTGTCCTCCTGGACAAACTGAAAATGGCTGCTTTGAAAGGTAGACTCTTCTGTGGCATTATTCTCTGCTGAGGTCCCTCCCCTCCCTGCTGAGGTCCCTGCTGCCGCCTCCCCCCCCCCCCCGGCCTGGGCACTCTTGCCGCGCCTCCCCAGGGCTCTTCCTCGGCCCACCCACCCGCCGCCACATCCTCTCCACTTGCCCCCATCCAGGAGTGGCCAGAGCAAACTCATTTATGCAGTAGCCAAATTGCTCGCCCACAACTTTAATGCCAGTAGCTCACAAAGTAGAGGGGCCGCAGAAGGGCTGGCTGAGCTGCCCGGGAACCCACCACCTCCCTTCCTCACAGCTTCCTTACTTTGACCTTCCCAGTTCTTCTGGCAGCATCCTCGCCGCTGGCTTCAGACCCCGCGCCTATAAGTTGCATCACACACGCCAAGGAAGGGGAGGGAACACCCCCCCCCCCATAGACTCGGATGCAGAGGGGAGACACGTGCAGGGAAGAGCAGTGCCATTCACTGCACTCCCCCACCCGGGATCCATGGGGGGTGAGACTTCTGTGGGAAAGGGGGGGGGTTCCTTCCTTGGGAGGGAACAAGAGAAGCCTGGCACATCCTGGAGGGGAACGGGGACTCTAACAGCTCTTGTCTGCCTTTCCTAGAGAGAGATTAAGTTGAGCAGCCATGTGGGTCTGAAGCAACAGAACAAAGTTAAGAGTCCAGCAGCATCTTTAAAACCAGCAAAGTCTGATTCCGGGTCTTCGTTTTCGTGTGCACGCAGAACAAAGTTTGAGGCCAGTGGCACCTTTAAGACCGCCAAAGTTTTATTCCGGGTCTAAGAGTAGGAGAGGGAGGGACAGATGCACGGGCGCCCCCTGCTCTCCCGTCTCGTTCTTCAGGGCTGTGGCGGGGAGGGGGGTGGAAGGGAGGGTTCTGCTGGACTCGGCGGGGCTTCCCAGAGAATGCTTGCCAAGTGGGGGGTGTTTGAGCAGCCGGTGCCTCAACTGCAGAGCCCTCGACGTGCAGGTTGTTGTTGGGTTCGGAGGGACGGAGTGGCCAGGCCGGGGGGGAGGGGGGAAGAGAGGCAGCAGCGGGCGGCCGGGCGGGCCTAGGAAGGGCCCGGGGAGGTGTGGCGCTCTGTTTTGCCAGGGGAGGCTGAGCCCCCCCTGGGAAATTTCGGGGGGGGGACTCAAGCCCTCGAGCCCCCCCGTAGTTGACGCCTATGTCATGTACACATGGCACAAACATATCAGCATGGTGGAGTGATTACAGTGTGAGATGAGGATCTAGGAGACCAGTTTCAAAGTCCCACTGACTCTGACATGGAAGTTTGCTGAGTGACCTCGGGCAAATCTCTCTCAGCCTATTCCATCTCACAGGTCTGATGTGAGGATAAAAAGCAGGATAGAAATATCTGAATAAACACATGATCAATGTATTGGCTTCACACTAATCCCTATTTGGAATTGCCTTTCATGCTGAAATTTTGCAACATGTGAAATCTAAAGGAATAAGATTCAAGGTCACACAGCAAGTCTATGTCAAAACAGTTCTTGAAGTCAGAAGTCCCTTTCCCTTGAAATAAGTTTCCTCTGTAAACACAACAACCCCATCAGGATCCAGAGACTACGGTTCTTAACCAGTCATACTTCCCAAAGGACAAACAAAATGCTATGAAGATTGCTAAAATTCGGATACATGTACTATTGCTGCCCAAGGCCTTGGATTCTTTTAAACAGCCGCTTCTATGACAAGATAATCTTTTAACCCTTTGTTATTATAGAATAGGTTCTGGATGATTTCACTCTGGTAAAAGCACAAGAATCACTGAAATAGTAGAGAAAATAAATTAGTGCTGCCTCAGCTAAAATCACTCCCAATTTAAACCTGGATTGGAGTGTACTTGTCCATGCAGAGATAGCATCTCAAAAATGACATGCATTAGTCATTTGCTGCTGTTAGCAGTCTGAATGCACACCACATTTGTTCTCTTGAAAGCAGTGCGATTGGCTTCCAGTCTGAAGAGGGGAAAGCTTTCCTCACTCTGTGTTTAAGGCAGCAGCTGCCTGCTGCATGTGGGAGCAGACCGAAATAATGCAAAGAGGCTGGTATTCCACAACTTCCAATAATACTTGCAACATTACAGGTAATATCAATGCATTTCAAATTAACTTTGGCATAGACCCTGTTATTTTTGCACTAGTCCGTCCAACCGCTTTTGCAGCACAAATTGCACCATGCAGCTGAGCAAATTCATTGTCTGAACCCTCCATTACAAACACAGATCATGGACTGGCATGCAGCTGCTCAGCCCCTATTAGGAAGCTTTGCTGTGCCATGAAAAGTTGTGGTTTGTGTTCATGACATTTGGAAATGGGCACATTGCATGCTGGATGGGTGATTCAGCACTTGGAAAAGTATTGTTCTCTAACTAAACAGTCAAGGAACTGTGTCAGAGAAATGATGTAACTATTGGCTTTGGTGTAGCTGACCTAATATGTTGGGGTCTCATGTTAATAACCTAGCTACTGCAGTACAGCAGAGTACAGAGTAAACCAAATATTGACTGAGAATTGTTGTGCAGATTCCAGGAAATATTAAGGAAGAAGAGGTATCATTTGAAGCCATGTGATGCTTACTGAAGCTAATCAGAATCTAACCTGCTCAGTGCCTGGATGGGAGAGTTCCCGGGAATCCTACTTATGTTTCCTTGAGATCCTTGAAAGAAGAAAGGCTGGTGGGTCAGGGTTGGCTATTAAGGCCATTAGGAAGGGTTCTGGTGGAACATTCCCTGGGGGGTGCCCCCCACCAAGCCCACTTCAACTCCAAGGTAGCCCCTCATGAGGCAGGCAGGAGCCACCTCTACCATGAACTAGCAGCCGCCATGTCACTTGAGGGGGGATGGGAACTACCACTGTCACAAACCAGTGGTCCCTGTCCTGCTCGAGGCAGACATGAGCTGGTGTTGCCATGAGCTGGTGGTCCCTGCCTCATACAAAGTGGATGCAGGCTGCCTCTGCAAGCCGGCAGCCCCCTACCCCATGGGAGCCAGCGGTCCCCACCCCATACAAAGCAGGCAGGGGCCACTACTGCCACAAGGCAGGCGTGAGATGCACAGGAGCCAGGACGAGCCAGCTTTTTCTCCCCCCCCCCCTCCATTGGGAGGATGCCTGGGGCAAGCTGTGGAGTGGGGCCCATTTCTACAGCTATGTTGCCCTTCCAGTCTGACCCTAGAGTCAGAATATAAATGTAATAATAAAAGAAATTTAGGAATGCCTGCAAGTAGCCTTATGAACAATTTCTGTTCTAGATTTGCTAACAAACAAGGTGTGAAACAGGAATAAGTATAGATTACCAAGCAGCAGAACAAAGCAACTCATACTCTGCGAAGAAACAGAACATTGGAACCAAATTTCCTTCCTGACAAAGGCAGCCATTTAAACAGAGTTGCCAACTCCTGCTTGGGAAACTGCTTGGGGGTGAAGCCTGAAGAGGGTAGAGTTTGAAGAGGGGAGGGACCTCTGCAGGGCTTAATGCCATAGAGTCCACCCTCTAAAGCGGCCATTTTCTCCACAGGAACTGACCTCTGTCATCTTGAGATCAGTTGTAATCCTGGAGGGTCTCCAGCCACCACCTGGTGGTTGGCAGCTCTAGCCACCAACAAACTGGAACCAACCGGAAATTAACACTCTCCTTTCAGAGTGATTATGGAAGGTCTGATTCTGTGGAGAAAGGATGCAGATTTAAGTCTCCAATCCTTGCACTATAATCCAAATCTTTTTTGAATCCTTGCTAATATTGTAATATATATTGATGAAGTCACTGGAAGTTCACTGGAGTTCACTTTGCTGTGTGAAGTTTGCTAACCCACAGCTGTGTTTGACACAAGGTCACCATTATAGCAATGACACAATCAATGGACTTCTGGCTGTGGAAAGCAGAGCCTCTGGCAACTGCAGCCAGTGTTCATTTGCTGGTCCTCAGTGCTATTCCACACAGTTGGAATTCTCTCTGGTTTTCAGCATCTGCTGCTGATGGCAGGGGAGTGATATACTGGAGCAATGCAAAAGACTGCAAATATTGGATTGGTTACACCAGATTAAAAACAAAAAAAACCCTCCCATCCAGTCTAGAGCTTTCATATAGAAATGCCAAAATAAGGGAGGATGCTGTAAGACTTTTCTGCACAAACAGATCCCCAATCACATTTTGTTTTTTTGGCCACCAATACTGCTACAACCTCTGGAGAAAGGAACCTGATATCCTATCCCCATCTAATGAGGCAGGAGAAGTTGAAGAGAGAGTCTTGCTGCAGAAAGGTAGCTGTAGCACAGGAAGGGAGGCAAAACACAATCTCCAAAGAGGGAAACAAAATGCCGAAACATAAAACCTCCAACATTCACAGTATAACCCTGGATGAGGGGCTGACATGACTTGCATATATGACTTGGCTAGATGAGTTTGAGAGTCCTTCACAGGCATCAGCACAGACATGAGAAGTGAGAAGGAAAAAGTTCCTATAATCAACATGCATTCCATATCTAGTGCAAAGTTCTGAAGAAGATGAAGTCTACTGTTACTTTCACAGCTAACAACAGACTTTATTTGTAAACCCATTGCTTGTTTAGTAGCCAGAGATGACCAGTTAAAATCCCTTCAACAGAGGATTGGACAGTTCATTTACAAAAGTGCAGCCTAGAGATTTTACCAAATTTCTCAAACCCATTGTTTTGACTTGAATATCCTCATTTTGTTTATGGACTAGCCATGTTACTCCCAGGCTGATTCCGCACAAGTGCTTTGCTTCCCTTTCCTCCCGGATTTAATTGATCCGAATCAGTGTGCGCGTTTCCGCATTACATGAATCTGACCCAGGTTGATGCCGGTTCTTCATTTCTGCATTTGTCCTTGCCCCGAATCTTGAGCCCCCGCCCATCTCCCCCCTTTTTTAAATGTAGGCGGAGTTGCGTTATGACGTCGTGATGCAACAAAGCCGTGATTGGCCATCTGAGCTTCCAAGCCCGCGAAAATCATCCGTGTAAGGGGAAAAAAGCTTGCGCTAGAGTTGGAGGGGAAATGGAGGGTGGGAAAGGGATGGGAAATGGAGGGGGAACATGCAACACTAACACATGTAACCCCTGAAAAATTGTGTCCACACCACCACGCCACCTGCAATACATTGGCCCCACAAAAAATGTTAACCACACAACGATGGATCAATGTCGTGTCGTGTTGTTGTAATGCAATGGGGGGGAGGGAACAGCTCGCGCTGCGCCTCAAAGCCATCAATACATATTTTTATAGTGGCATGACTCAGGGATGACTTTTGTGCAAAAGATGCAACACAGAAATGTGCAGACATCAACAACAAAAGTACATTTTTAAAAAGACATTTAAATGCCAGTCAACGGTGGATCAATGTTGTGTTGTGTTGTTGTAACGCAACAAAGCGTGAAACAAAAAAAACCCTGCTTGTGCCAGGGCGGGAAAGGGGAAGGAAAGGGGAGAGAAAGAAGCAGAGGGGTGTTAAAGGGGTGGAGCAAGAAACCCCGATTTCGGAGTTCCCCACTTGAATGCCCTGACTTCACTCCCATGGCAACCCCCCCCCCCCCGAAAATCCTGAAAACGGAAGATCCAGGGGAAACAATGATTACATTCGGGCCAGCTGCAGACCCGGAGCGACATGTGGGGAACTGTTGCTCTGCCCCGGGGTAACAACTAGTGCGGAATTGGCCTCAGTCTACAATCATTGCACAGGTTGCCCAAATGTTTCCAGATCCATTTCAAGGTGCTAATGCTTACCTTTAAAACCCTACATGACCTAGCTTGGACCCACCTACTGGAAGGACTGTCTCTCCCAGTATGAGCCTATGTGGCAGCCGTGCTGGACCTAACAGCATTTCTTGGCTCTACAACCCCTGAGAAAGTCCATTCCACTGCCTCTCTCTCTCTCATGACATCCTTATCCATTCTTGGTGCACTGAAATCACTACTGGAGGTGATAGAAGAGAGGGTTGGAGCAGGGATGTCAGCCTCCAGGTGGGGCCTGGAGATCCCCAGAATTACAGCTCATCTCCAGACAACAGATATCAGTTCCCCTGGAGAAAATGAATGTTTTGGAGGGTGGACTCTGTGGCATTGTAGCCCACTGAGATCCCTGTCCTCCCCAGGCTCCATCCCCAGATCTCCAGGAGTTTCCCAACCTGGATCTGGCAACCCTACCACCCCCATCCCCCTGCCAGTGGCCAAGAGGACCTGGTAACCCTAGGTCACAGAAAAATTACCCATTGTGTGTTCAAATTATCAGAAATAAAAACTCTTTCATGCAACACATTTATGTTCATGGAACACATGGAGGGCGATATTACCCCATCCCCTCCCATCTCCAAGTCTTCTGGAAAAGTAGCAAGTATATAGATACAAGGTAAATGTATGCTGGCTCTTTAGATGCAGTGAGGAAACCCTGAAGAAGACAGGGTGTCCAGCCTCATGTACCAAGCTGAGTTCACATCTTTGCCTGAAAGTCTGAAGACTGTGAGGTGATGGTGGTATAGTCGCTGTGATCCTCTCTTCTTTTGATAAATGCTAACAGGCTGTGTGAGAAGTCTATAGAAAGAGGCTGTCAAGCCCCCAGGGCCAGGGCCATTCTATAATTCTCCAGCCTGTCTAATAAAATGTTGACACTTGGAAGAGAGATTTATTGCTTGGCCTGCTGCAATAACAGAGTCCCAGATTCAAATGCCAGATTACTGCCTGTCCCTCATTACCTTCATCAAGCCTCTGGTTCTGCTACTCAGTTCCTGCCCAGAGTTCCTTAATTGCTGTCTCTAACCACAGCATCCTTACCACAGACTTAGGGAGCATCATCATGGAGGGGCACTATCGATGTAGTGACTTTTGGCTCATTTTCTCCTCAGACATGCCACTGCATGGTGTCAAAAGTCAGGAACTACTGACTCCCCAGGAACTACTGCATGGCAGTCCTAGCTCAGTTAGGCTTTCCAAGTAGGTAAACCCCAAGAGAGTGACTTGATGCTTTCCTAGCCAGGAAAGTCTCATTCCAGGCTAGGATTGGTGGGAATCCAGTGGGGACATGAGGGGCCATCATCAAGTGATGTCATGACATTACTTCTGGAGAAAACCCAGAAGTGACATCATGCTTCTCTAGGAATCACCAGAAACTTCATCATAAAACCATAGATCTTACAGTGATTCCTGTTTTTTACCATAGAGATTTGGGGAGTTCCTAGAGTATCGCCCAACATTGTGATGTCACTTCTAGGTACATACTCAGAAGTTAGGTTGGGACATTGCCCCGTACCTGATTTTCCCCTTCCTTTTTCTCCCACTGCTCCACCAAACAGCAGCTGGATCCTGGAAGCCAGGAGCAAGAGGTTGACCATCATAGCAGGCAACCTGATCTCGCTGCAGCTGTTTCTTCTCCTCCTGCTCTGGCCTCTTATTCCCTTTCCTCCTGCCCACTTCCTGGCTCTCTTGGCCAACACTCCTGAGGCAGCTTTCCCTCCCTAGGTAGACAGACTTTACCCCTGATATTAGCAGTTTTTGCCTCTGCCTGTTCTTCATCTGCCCTCAGGGCCCAGTCCTACCTAACCCTCCTCTGGGTAGCAAAAGAGAAGCCTCTATTGGGGCTATTACTGGGCTCCCTTTCTTTACACCTTGACATGGAATCCTAAAGAGAGGGACACTCTTCTAAGTCCATTGACATCAATGGGCTCAGAAGACCGTAACTACACAGAGTGTAGTGTAATTGTACCACAAAATATATTCATTCAGTGCCTGCAACAATTGTGTTCCCTCCTTCTACAGGGCAAGTACCACACCAATGAATTGTCTCTTAGAGAAGAATAATTTTTCCCCCTGGTGTAGAATACTGTGCTTTGACAGCTCAGGAAACACAATGGCCCCACAGCAGAAGTGATAGCTTGAGGGAAGACATGTGGACTATGTGCTCTGAATGTGAAACATATGTTCATTTATTTTACAAAACATAACTGTGTGAGATAGATCAAATGGAGACACGGATTTTTGTTCTTTGGTTCCCTGTGATGATAGAGTATTCTATGATGATATGTGTAACTATTGAGTTCTATAAGGAACTAAAAGACTCATGAAACTACTAACAGAATGATAAGCATTTGTGTGTGTGTGTGTGTGTGTGTGTGCGCACGTGCACGTGCACATGCATGTGTTCTATGGACCATTGTGGACCTGAGCATATTTGCTCTATCAGACTTTATGCAATTAGAGGTATCTTTTCTAGCAGGGTTTCTTTTCTACTAGTTTTATGGCCTTCTCCAGGGCTTTGTGTGAATATTTAGCAAGACTCTGGCATTTTGAAATACAGAAAATCCCTCAAAACAGGGACTCTCCTATAAATGTAACACAGCATGAGAAATGGCTGCTTGTGTTAACTGTATTATCCAGCCACTGAGTGCCCAGCCATATTATGTGACATATTATAAAGCCTCCCCTTTGACAACTGAATGCCCTTTGGAACATTCTTCTGGATAAATGGGAGGAATCTGATGTTGCTTTCCAGCACTATCTGTTTACTAAAACCGTGAGAGTTCATCACATTGTTTGTGACTTGGTTCTTCTGTCTGTAAAATGGAGAGTCACTTTTCACACAAGCACATGCTAAATTTGTGGAAATGAAGAAGAAGAAGAGGAGGAGGAGGAGATTGGATTTATACCCCATCCTTCACTACCTGAAGGAGTCTCAGAGTGGCTTACAAACTCCTTTTCCTTCTCCTCCCCACAACAGTCACAACAGAGGTAGGTGGGGCTGAGAGAGCTCTGACAGAAACTGCTCTTTTTCAAGAACAGCTGTGCCAGAGCTATGGCTTGCCCAAGGTCATCCAGCAGATGCAAGTGGAGGAGAAGGGAATCAAACCCGGTTCTCCCAGATTAGAGTCCATGCACTTAACCACTACACCAAATGAGAGACAATTATTTTGAAATTTTACCCTACAGCCATGATTTATGTACCACCTTTCCACCCCCAAATGTTCAAGGTGATACATAGCAACAAAACAACATTTTAAAATAAAAAACCAGCCCCAATGTGATCATAATTAGTATTTAATATATTTCTTGTTAGTCTGTTGCAGCAAAAGCAAACACCATCTTTGATCAATTATGTTAGAAACTAGGGTGCTGCACCTCCTTCCTGGAGAGCCTAAGGACAGCCATACAAGTTTTTGTAATCTCTAGGGTGGTTTATTTACTGCACTGCACTCTGTGTATTGGTGGCCTTGGAAATTATTCCGCAGCTCCAGTTGGTGCAGAAAGCAGCAGCTCTGTCCCTTGCCATGAAACAGTTGGAGTTTATCAATCAGCTGCTCTGATTGTGGCCTAATCATGGAGTCTATATCAGATCAAGACATCCTATCCTGAAATCTTCTCCAGTTTTGTCATCCTCCTGACATTTGGAACATCATCTGTCTGAATAACACTTTCAGTGTAATCCAATAAAGAGTTACTCCAGTCCAAGCCCACTGAAACCCATGGATTTAGACTGGATTAAACCTGCATCAGATTGCATTGTTAGCCTTGTTCCCTCTTGTGCTTGTAAAGAGTTAAGCCTTTTTATATATTTTGGGAGGTTTATTGCTTATGCAAGCATGAGCCTGATAAGTACTAATTCAACTGGACATAACATGTGCGGCTGCTTTGGAAGCATCTTGTCTCCCCTCCCCAGTCAGAGATCTAGGCAGAGTACATGTGGCCAGCTATTACAGCTGGTTGAACTGTTTTCTAAAGAAATCTCAATATATTCCCTCTGAAATGCTCCTGTCTGTGCATTCTGTACAGTTTAATGCTTCTTTTTGATGGCATATGTGCTGCATTAGGACCAAGAAGCTAAAGTCTAGTCCTGTGACATGAAGTGATATGAAGTCACATGTTGGTGTCAAAATGAAGAAAACTGGGGACTTCAAGGAGGAAAAATACAAAGTGTTTATATGTATATATACAAGAATATGTTGCATCCTGCCTCTCATCTTGATTTTAGCTCTATCAGATGTACAGGATACAACTCCCACTTTTCTTGTGTCTGAACAAAAACTGCGACTCTCAAATATCTCTCTGAGAATCACAGACTCTCCAATAATAATAAATTCAGCAAAAATGTAACAACATCAACATCATTTGTTGTGCCACAATGAAGCTCAAAATCTTGGGAACCTTTAAACTAGGATCCTTTCCAGGACTGTTCTAGTTTGGGTCCCTGGACACAGACAGAGACGATAAACAAACATTGATTTGTGCTATGGTTTGGTAATGGGCCATGTTTTCACATCGGAACTGAGCAGAAGGTTTGACAAAGCAGCCTCCAGAATACTAGGTACAACATGTATTTCACACTAGTAGCCTGTTCACAAATTACAGTGAACACACATACAATTCATGTACGGTGTACAGTTTTCTTTATACATGCATTGAGCAATTCTCATGTTACATTCAATGCATGTACAGCTGAATGTATGATTTAACTCTACATTTATCCACGTACTGGTCCCCAATTTCATTCATAAAATGAATCCTTGCTGGCTCTTCTTACAAATGGATGTAAGCACATACAGGCAGCATGTACAAATGTTCACTGTAACATGAACAGGGCTACTGAACAGCATAGCATTCAAGCATATATATTTGCCTGGGTGAATGCTGATGTTCAAGTCTTGGATGTTGTCTTAAACTGGCAGGAAAATACATCATTTGATGTGAAAGTTTTTTTAAAGTCCTAATTTTCTCTGACAAACAGTTTGCACTGTTTGAGAATAGATATTTGTGGGCACACAGAGACAGCTCTAACTTTGTGGGTTGGCTACAGTATTTCAACACTGTGGCCAAAAACACAAAGGGCTTCAGTGGGTACTGGTCTGTCCCCTCATCTCAGACTGGTTCACTAAGTTCCCAAGGTTCATTAGATCAGTGTGGAAACATCCTGGGACAGTCTTTTCTTAGCATCCTTTCTGTAGTCCTACTTGTATAATACAGAGTCTAGTGAGCAGAGAGGTGTTAGCCTCACTGCTCTTTTATGTTATTAATATTTGGGGAATATTAGCTCTTATCAATATGTAGCAGGCTTGCGGAACCTTTAACCAATGTATACAGAGGATGCGCTAACCGATGCTTCTGAGAAACGGACTCAGTTTAAAAGATGAAAAATAGTTTGTTTACTAAAGTATAATAAAAAATTATACAAGACAATGCTGTTCTGTCATTCATACATACATACAATACTAGGAACTTAGATAGAAGTTACAGGGACTGGTGCATGAGCAGGTAGTTGATGGTTTCAGTTGAGGGTGATATTTACCTATATAGATGCGGTAGAATCCGGCTGGAAAAACGGGGATGAGGAGATCTCAGGAAGACGATAAGGATCGTGGCTCTGAACCGGCAGAAGACCACGAGGTGGATCCCAGTGGTGCACCCAGGAATCCGTGGGGGGGGGGGGGAGAGATTGGGGATTGGAGATGGAACTGTAGTTGGAACTCGAACTAACTTTTTTGGGGAGCATCTTTTATTGGGAGGTGGTACCTGGGAGGACCTGGGAGGATGGCATGATATGATGTCATCCCTAGAAAACCTATAGAGGGTCTGTATGTTATCTCTAGCCACTAAGGGGGCAATAGGGGATGGGTCAATATTCAGATCTATCTGATGGTCAGGGCAGGATGTTGCTGTCAGCGGGATCTGGTGCCGTTCTTCTGGATCACAGGAATGCCGACCATGGGAACCGGTCCTCAGGAAGCATCCCAGTATCTTCACGCCCAGGTGTGATGCTCTTTGATGTATCATATGGAGATGAAGGCTGGCAGGAAGGGGGGCACCAGGAGGTATACATGAAAGGGGTATGCGTGTATAGAGTTGCAGATGTAAGTTTACAACCTCCTGTCTTTGTGTGAGAGGGTATCTTTGATCTCTGACATCAATCCTCCCGCCTGGAGGTGGTAACCTCAGAAAATGGTGCTTTGTTCCTATAGTGTAGGCATCTCTTCCCATCTTCCCACTGGTCACCTAGTGTACTCTCATGTCTCACATAATTAATGGCATAGTTCATGTGTAGCTCTCATATCTTAGCAAAAATCCACAACATGTTGCGCAGCCTTACAGAGGAACACTACCAACTGATCTTACCCCTAGCAGAAGTGGATTAAATTTCTATTCAACACTCTCTAATATCATGGTGGGACTAAATGGTTGAGATTGAACTTCACTACAAAAAGGTCAGTAGCAGACAATCAAATATGGAGAGTAACTAATCATAGGGTTTCGAGGGCAGCCAGTAAGGGCTAAATATTTTCTCACAAGAGAAATCAGCTCCTGTTGCCTGATTGTGAGTGTAGGCGTTTATGAACAAAGCAGCCTTTGATTGTGAGGTAGAGGTGTGCTCTGCTTAAAGCTCATTCAGACACAATGCAATATTTCTACATTAAAAAATAATCTCCATGTAGGGGGGGAATCATGCTAACCTTCGCTTATGAAGGATAGTTCAAGGTATTATTATGTATACTGTTTGGGAAGTTGTTGCTCTCCTCACTGGGTTTGTGGTTTGCCATGTTTTAGTGGGCTTTTGGTATACTGAAAATATCTACCTCGGCTAGCATCCAAGAAGGAACAAAGTAAATGGGCTGGGGTTGTGTCCTAATATGCAACGGGGTACTCTAGTTCTTCAGTGCTGCTGGCTCACCATGGTGCAAAGCATAATAGCTTGTTATATTAAAGGAATATATTTGCCACAATTTATTTCTATAGTATCCATCTTTATCCAGCCAGTAATCACAATTGTCATGCTGTGCCATCCAATTTGACAAGGATGGGTTCTGCTCATACAACTGAAACAGTAAATTTGCAGTGCAGTCTGAGCATACATACTCAGAACCAGTCCCATTGAGTTCAGTAGGACTTACTTCCTAGTAAATGTGTTTTGGATTGCAGGGACATCCTTCTAAGGGACACCCTTCTAAATCTAGGGGACACCCTTCTAAATCTAGAGTTCAGAAGGATATAACTCTGTTTAGGCTGATACTGTTAATCTAGGAACTAACCACATGTACAGAGCCTATGCTCACCAAATTGGTGCATGGATGCCCACAGGTGCCAGAGGCACTAAATGAGTAGGAAAATGTTGTTCAGCATGTCATCCATATCTGCTTTATCTTGTAGGTGTTAGGGTTGATTCACATGACTATTTCACCCTGTGACAGCTATTTTTCAATCAACTCATGCCGACTTAAGCCACCATGTCATAGGCTGAACCAGTCACGTATATTCATTTGCCATGTACTGAACTCAGTACGGAAGAATGCTTGGCCCCAGGTCATAACTGCAGGTTTTTCAGAGGTGCTTGTGGGTCAACAGTGTATCTGTTTAGCATTCAGTGCATAGTGTCTTGCATGTCATCAACCAAGCCCAGGGCAGTGCAGTTTGAGGTCAGCAAAGATTGACTAGGAGCTGTTATAGGTTCAAGGGGCTGTGTGAATGCAAGTCCTTCGTTCATTTACATTTCAGCAAATATAAAACTGGAGAGAGGAAGCCTCAAAAGAAAAAAATGTGCAGTTTATCATGGTTTAGTGTGTTTTCAGTACTGAATATATTTTTGCATGAAACAGTCATACATTCTGTATAATAAAAGAATTAAGTCTTACAAAGTATTTTAGACTGCAGTCCTAAGCTGGTCTACTCAGAATCCTCCTCACATTTATTCATTGAGACTTACTCCTAAGAATGTGTTTTTAGGATTACACTGATTTTCCAAAGGGTAGCTGTTCACACAAAGCAAAACAAAAATCAAGAGGCACCTTTGAAACTAACCAAGTCTATTCCCACATAAGCTTTCATGAGTCAGACCTCCCAAAAATATATGCTGGTTAAAAAACTTGATTAGTCTTAAAAGTGCCACATGATTTCTGAAGTAGTTTAGCAAAAAATGTGTTGTGTTCTGAAAACCGCTCAACAAAATTAAGATATTTCTGAACTTGATTAGGAGTTGTTTTTTTAAACTATTTGTAAGTTTCAAGAGAAAATTGAGAGTGTGCAAACAAATTGCAAACACATGTAGCTATGCCCGACTTGTCATTTTGTATTCTAGCTCTTCCTGTGTCCTTTAAAGGAAACCTTCATTAGCTATCAACTGTAAAGGAGAAGGTCTCATGCTTAGTCACAGTGTTGCTGACATTATGCAAAATCATCATAAGTTGCTTGAAAACTTAGTAAGTCACAACAGAAAGGCTGACAGTTTCATTCAGAAACATGTCCAGCAGCTCTTGAGTCTCAAAACACTTTGAATTTCAGAACTGCATACTTTCTTCTTGTGCACATTTGAGGCTTGCCCCTCCTTTGCTTCCTGGACTGGTGCCTCCCCCCCATA
This sequence comes from Lepidodactylus listeri, assembly GCA_029233225.1. Classification (NCBI taxonomy): domain Eukaryota; kingdom Metazoa; phylum Chordata; class Lepidosauria; order Squamata; family Gekkonidae; genus Lepidodactylus; species Lepidodactylus listeri. The sequence continues at coordinate 68,007,880 of JARCFY010000002.1, forward strand.
TTGTAAATGTTCTGACATTTCACAGACAAAAATAAATGCATGTTTGTAACGCCTGAGCCTACCCCCATTATACATTGCTGAAGGCCCTACTCCGCCTTCTGGTTGCTGTATTAATTTACTTTGCCATCCGTCACCTGTCCTCGGTAGATTTAAGTGCTAGGGGGCTGTTTGTTCTTTGGGTTAAAGATATACTAGAAAAAGATCATTGTCCTGAGATATGTTATCAACAGATCAAAATAGACTTCAGCAGCTGCAATGCATGAGTTAGCAAGCTGTGCACTGCATGGTGCCTTAGTATTCATGCTCTTGCCTTGACACTGGAGAAGAGACATCAGCTTCCCACTTCAGTATTTAAGTTCTAAAAGATCTTGTGGATGGAGCTCAGCTTTGACAAATGACAAGTCTAACAACTCATGTTAAACTTTCTGACAAGGCAAAAGTTGCTGGCATTAAAACTGATTTCCAGACTATCAAGATCAGTTTCCCATGGAGAAAATGGCAGCTTTGAAGGGTGGACTCCATGGCACTACATTCTTGCTGAGCTCCTTCCCCTCCACTCTGCCCTCTCCAGGCTCTGCCCCCAAATCTCCAAGAATTTCCCAACCTAGAGTTAACAACCCCAGGTTTGCTCCTGCCGGTGTCCAGGAACCCAAGCTTAAACTGGGGTGACAGTGATATAGCCAAAATATAGATAAGTGAATCTTAATTCCAGAAGTGTTATGGTTAAGCTGTCCACTAATTGTTTCGAGAACAAGGAAGTTTATATCTATTCCTTGAGAGCCAGTTTGGTGTTGTGGTTAAGAGCGGTGGCCTCTACTCTGGAGAACCAGGTTTAATTCTGCACTTCTCCACATGCAGCCAGCTGGGTGACCTTGGGTAATGGGTCAGTCACAGTTCTCTCAGAGCTGTTCTCTCAAGAGTAGTTCTCAAAAGAACTTTCTCAGCCCCATCTGCCTCACAGGGTTTCTGTTGTGGGGAAAGGAAGGGAAGGAGATCGTAAGCCACTCCGAGACTCCAAGTGAAGGGTGGGGTATAAACCCAACTCTTCTTCTTCTCCTTCTCCTCCTCCTCCTTCTCCTCCTCCTCCTCCTTTTCATTAAGAAGACTGGTGTAAGAGATGGAAGCTGCAGAAAGGAGCTTATCCTGGTGCTTGAGGATGGAGTTGAGCACAGAGAGCTGGCTAAATTCATAGCATGGGCAGGCGGGGGGGGGGGGGGGAAGAGACAGAGAGAGCTACAGTGCCAGATGCTATGTATTTATGCATCACAGCCTTAAGCCTAGTTGATCCAATTTAATTGAAAGAGGCAGTGGTCTGTGCGTCTGTGTGTGCACACATGTTGAGGAGATATCTGCACAAGACAGCTTTAGCCACTGAAGTTCAGAAAACTTTTAAAGATGGTTGGAAGAACAGAAGAAGCAACAGATAAAGTGGGGAGGGGAGTAGAAGGTGCCTGCAGGCAGTGCCAAGACAGGAAAAGCATCTGAATTAACAGCTTTGGCAACTTACGTAACAGACCTTGCAACAGGATTAAGAAAAGGCTCTGCATTCCACTTCTGTTCAGGGGGTTTTAAAGTGTATTTTAATTGAATTTTGTCCAGGGAAAGATAGTGCACTGACTGTGCTCATAGCATTTAAAAAAAACCCAAAAAAAACCCCTTGTTTTCCACCCATATAGTGCAAAGCAATAGAAGGCAAGCATTTAAATAGAAGCAAAGAATCACAGAGCCTAAAGGAGCCCAGTGGATCAGCTAGACCAAGACAGGACTAGAATTGTGGAACTAGGCATAAAGTATGGATTTGTGTAAGTGGTTATTAGGCTGGTGTATAAGTTATTACCAGTCTTTTGTAACATGGTAAGGGCTTATTTCCACATGTGGATGGGCATTCTGGACACTTCTCAACTCTGCCTGCACTACAGATTTGATCCTGTGTCAAAGTTTAGAGGAGAGCCCAGGAACGCTGTCCAGTTAAACAGGGACATCCTGTGAGGCTGTTGTTTCCCCAGGACAGCACCAGCGCAGCCTGAATGTTGCCTTTGAGAAATGATATCTGGATGTTTGGATTCTTAGCTCAGCAACAGAACTACTAAACTCCTGGGAGGCTTGAGAAGAACATACTCTGTTCTTTCTTCTTGTAGATTTGCATTCTTTCATTTATCTCCTTCTGAGTTCATCTTCTGCTGAGACATTCATGAAGTAGCTTCTCCTCTTTCCATGACTGACCTTCAGAACTTGCAGTCTACGATGTCATAATCACCACCTGAAAGAGATATCATGTGGCAACAATTTCACTAGATGGCCATAGTGGGTAGTAGCTTGGCTTGCTAAATTTAGAGAGAGATTTGAACCTAGATCCCACCCCCCAAAGACCAATATTATCTTTTGGACAGTGCAGGCTAGCTGGCCCTTGCATTGAAAGCATTTCAAATATATGAACAAATACAGATATCATCCCAGAGTGTACCTGTTCCATCCAGATAAATTTAGAGATGGACTGATGTGGACTTGAAAGGAAGGAAAATATGATTTCCCCCAGTATTCCCTCCTTCTGCTTGCTGTGGTTTCCCCCTCACCTACTCACAAGTACCACTCCCTCCTCATGATCAACATTGTTTCATCTATTCCACTAATTAGTGCTGTGTCCTCCTTCTCCTCATAGGGTTACCAGAATCGGGGGGGGGGGGGGAGTTTGGAATTATAACTGATCTCCAGACTACAGAGATCAGATTCCCTGAAGGAAACATCAGCTTCAGGGGCAGGTTCTATGATATACCACAGACTCTAAGAGAAACAGAAGTCCTAGAGTGACATCACATCCCCATTGAGGTCCTTCCCCAAGCACTACTCCCCAATCTCCATTTCCCAGGCACAGAGCTGGCAATCCTCCCTCCTTGTCCTACCAACCTCCACCTTTGAGACCCCATGGCAAATCTCCAGGTGGGTATCTCAGTACGTATTTGTGGTAAAAAAAAACCCCACCCAGTTTTTAAAATTGCAAATGCACAGATGTTGTGACTAAGTTTTTTCGTGGGTGGTTTTACCCTCTATTTTTGTTGTTGTTGCCATTTAAGATTTTCCCATAAACATGAAGGTTACCCTAGGCTTTCAGAACTTTAAAGGGTAGCCGTGGTTCTATTGCTCAGATTTCAGTATCTGTATGGGGCCAGACCTTGGCTACTAGATACAGTAACGAAAATGTAGTGAAGAATGGGCACTGGACAGGAAGCTGATGTATCTAAACCATATATTTTTGCATATGTATAAAATACACAAGATATCAGTCTTGGAACAGTCCCATACTGAAAGTACAACTTGTGTCACAAGATTGAAGGAATAGGGAAAGTCCTTGTTTCCCTCCCTATTTTCTATGGCTTTAGGCCATACTAAGTTAACAAATCATTTTAATCTCTTTTAGCTCCATCTCTAAATCTGCACTGGTTTTGACATGATCTGTTCCCGCAAACAGGACACTATACTTGGAAACTGAAGAGAGGAGTCCATCAAAACAAAAGATTGATGGCATTGTACCAGGAATTTTTCATCTCAAGCAATGACTGCTTTGATATTTCCTCACTCATATGAAACTTCGTCAAGGGCATTTTTGTTAGATCCAAATCCAAACTTATAGTAATTATAGACTCTTCTGACAAGTCACATCTTTAGACCTGGGAAATAGATCACTTCATTGGTGAAGGAATCAGATGATAAAGAATGCAATTTGCAATGAATCTCACAATGAACAAAATGGAGACTTTCACAATCTGTGCAGAATCATCTTGTAGACAGATCTTGACTCTACACTACTGGGATGGATGAAAGCAGCTAGATTAGCCAATTTTTATGTGTAGCTCATTTTACAAAATCTTACACACACCTGTCCTATGAATTACAATGAGTGGGACATGCTTCTGAGCAAATGCACATTGGATTGGGCTGCATGAAAGCTTACAAAATTAAAGCTGCTGTTCCCCCATGCTTCTCCTTGTCCTCAGTGTGGTGCAGTGTGAATGCCCTTGTGCTATGACAACAGGCAATGCCACTACCTCCTTCTCTCGAAGAAGGATTCCTGGAAGATTCAGGCCCATCTGAATTATGAAGGCTGGCATGCTATCCATCAACTTTCACTGATGTCAGCAAGTTGAAGAAAGACTTCGTTTGGCAGACAGAGAATTTGGTTGGCAGGGCCACCGTATGGGCAACTGCACAAACTATAGCAGTGGCTCTGGAGGAATGGTCTTCCCATCATACTGACACCATTAGGTAACATTTAGTTAATGAAGCCTTAATTTCAGTGCATATCTGGGGAAGCCCTCTTCCCACCCTAGCATCAAAAATAGGCACAGTTTTAAAAGGTTTATTTACCTATCTGGGACTGCAAAAACAGTGGCTTGCAGCTTGCTAAACACCTGGCAGCCCACAGTATATGGCTGGTGAGCTACAATTGGTTCAGTAGATCACAACTTGTACAGGTCTGTATAAGGGTTGTATGCACATTCTTTCATATGAGTAGGGGACTGGACCAGACAGACAGAATGTCTTTTGCCAGGTGTTTTGCCAGGATATAATTTTGTGCCTTCTGATGATTATGATGGCACATCATATATTCTTATTCATATGGAAATATTCTTGTGGCGCTCCTGTACAGAGAGCACTGCACATGTCAATAGAATGTTGATGGGTTCAGAATCTCTGCAGCCACACAGCACTAAAGACTTGGGTAGGTACCTATTTGCAACCCATGCTTCTCTTTTAAATAACTAAAGAGGTATTATTGTGGAATGTTGACAATTTAAGACCCAGAGTCAGGTGCAGGGAAAACCAAAAGTGTGGGCTTCCAAATATCCCTTTCGCCAGTAATAGATGGTTTTCTTCCACAGTAAACTTCAGAAAATGGTAAGTGTGTGTTTCTGTTTTCTTTTTTCACTTTTAGCAAGTGTTCTCAGTTTCGTTTCCCGCTGTGCAGGGGGGGAAATCCTGGTGTTTTTAGGACAGAGATTGTTCTGCTAGAATGGTCACAGACGATTTCCACTAGAGGGAGCTTTTTGATACTGTAAGTGGCCCTTTCTTCTGCTGCACAAACTATTCTCTTCTCCAAATCAAACTCATGTTTTTACTAGTCCAACATCTAACTGATATTATTGCAGATAAAAGACACTTGTGGTGATTTGGAAATTATGGTTTAGATTAGAAAGTAACTGCTGATGTCTTAGAAGTTGCTCCTCCTGAGATCCATAAGCAGGATCACAGCCTTCCCTGGTGGAATTAATGGGCACTCAATGTCTGTTGCCCTCCTACCTGCCTTGCTTCTGTATTCAAGGCTGATTCAAATGAACTGCTTTATTTGTTTTTCTTCCCCCCCCACTTCCCAGACAGGCATATGGCAAATGGATTGTGTTGAAGCCCAGATATGAACTCAGATCACGATCAGGCACACCACTGAAGAGGCCTGGCCCACTGGGTGAGAGAGCCAGAACCCTCAAAGGGTTGCCAGCTCTGGGTTGGGAAATACCTGGAGATCTGGGGGATGGAGCCTGAGGAGGGTGGGGTTTGGGGAGGGGAGGGACTTCAGTGGGGTATAATACCATAAAGTCCATCTTCCAAAGCAGCCATTTCCTCCAGGTGATCAGTGGTAATAGTAGGAGATCTCTAGCCACCACCTGGAGGTTGGCAACACTAGGTAAGCATCATGAACAAACTACACTATTGGTTGGAGGGATTAGGGGAACTGTATAAAAATATACCAAATAAATAAAGCAGTCAGCTTTGCTTTTAGGGCCACCTTCTCACCATGTGAATGAAACAAAAGTGGCATGTTGGAAGTTACAAAAAAGAAAAGAAACAGGAAGTTGTTCTTTAAATAGTGCTTGATGCTGCTTTTACAGTCATGCACAAACAAATGTGAAGCAAAGGAGCAAGGATAATCCATCCTCTAACTAGGGTTGCCACCACCACCCCTGATGGGAGGGGGGTTTACCCATGTTTTGGAGGAGCCCAATCTGCTGCCACCCAGCCAGCCAGTGGGGGAGCCCCACCTCGCAACAATGTGCCCAGCGTGATGACGTCATGCAGAGGTGGCATGTTGCAGAAGGGATGCTCTAGCGTTTGAGAAAAACTCTGTGTTTACCATAGAGGTCTTTCCCCCCAAAAGCTAGAGTGTCCCCCCCGCAATGTGCCCTGTGTGATGACGTCATTTCCAGGTGACATCATTGGGGCCCACGTATGCATGTCAAAAAGTCCTGGAGAAGAAGAGCCCCCCCCCCGGGCAGCCAGGTAAGACCTCGCAACCTTACCTCTAACTGTTTAGGAGTTATGCTGGCTAAAGAGTGTTTCATATCCTCCAGTACTTTGTAGATGAAAATATGACCACTTGCATATCTGCAATACCTGTTCTTGCACCAAGAACTACTACCTGCACCCCCATTACTTATTTGCTGATGCAATAGAGACTGACTAACTGACATATTATGGAAAGCGCTTCCCAACTGTGATTGCCAATATCCAGCTGGGGCCTGGAGATTTTCTGGAATTTAAATTGATTTTCAGGTCCAGTGGCACCTTTAAGACCAACGAAGTTTTATTCAAGGTATGAGCGTTGGTGTAGTTTGGTTTAGTGGTTAGAAGTGTGGACTCTAATCTGGGAGAGCCGAGTTTGATTCACAACTCCTTCAAATGCAGCTGCTGGTGTGACCTTGGGTCAGTCATGGCTCTTTCAGAGCTGTTCTCTCAAGAGCAGTTCTTGAAAGAGCTCTCTCAGCCCCACCTACCTCACTGGGTGTCTGTTATGGAGAGGGGAAGGGAGTTTGTAAGCCATTTCATGTAGAGAAGGGTAGAGTATAAATCCAATCTCCTCCTCCTCCTCTTATACCTCCTCTTCTTCTGCAAGCACACTTCTTCAGATACAGTGAAATGGTAGATTTTATGGCAATATACTCCACTGAGGCCCCTCCCTTCCTCTAACCCTATCCTCCACAGGCTCCATCTCCAAATCTCCAAGACATGGCATCCCAGACTTGACAACCCTATTTCTACATGCATCTCAACATGTTCTGAACTTCTTGAGAAGTGGGATCTGAGAGCCAAACTTGACGTCACTGCAGTAGATGTACATACTTGAACCACTGTCTGTTTTAATTATAAGACTATGGGGAGGGAGGTCCAATTTTAAGAGTAAAAGGGGCTCTTAACCATGTGACTTACACCCCTATCTGTCCCCTAACATCATTTCAGCCAAGCTCTGCCGCTACAGGTAAGCTCAGCCAGAAGTAAAGTGCATGGAAATACATGCCCCAGGGAGGTCAGTGGCAAGGTATGCTCCTGTCCTCCATTTTCTTTGTGATTCCAGGAGATCCAGATTTAAGCACAGAGATCTGCCACTGTCAGATGTAGTTTAGCCATGATCACACCAGTTATCTTTACAAAAAATCAGACGACTTCAGAAAGCTTAACAGAACACTGAATCCTACACTAGATCCAACACTCACAGCATCCAACCTCAACAATTATAAGGAAAGATAACAAATGCATGGGTGAAAGCTAATAATTTCAATTCCTTAACTCTAAATAATTCTGATTGCTTAATGATAATCCATAGAAAGGGGTAAAAGTACCAGTACATCCAGTAAGGTAACTACAGGCACCTAGCAAAACTCCTTCACTAAAACTAGGACTTATCGTAGATGCTGTCAATCTCTACATGAGATAACTTATCAATTCACCAACTTTTCATATCTGAATTCCCTTCAGTTATACAGGTCCCACAACTTATCCTTTGTCCTCTTTGTCCCTCCCCACAGTTCTCTTCCCATCTACTGGTCTTTTGTCTCTCATTCATTCTTCTCTTAGGACTCCATACCCTTCTTATCAAGAACCTTAAACTGCCCAGTGTTCTGTTGTGGCAAGCATAATTGTGTAGGCATGATGTATACATGCATTAGCCTCCCCAGTCAGATATTTAAAATTCCAGACAGCCATGTGTGAACTTTACTAGGAAGCGTACCCCAAGTATAAGTAAAAACGAGAAACCCAAAGGCAAACAAGAGGATCCCCGACTGACCCCAACAACTATTTTTCTAGCTTTTCTTTAAATCTCCTTATTTTAAATTCATAATTAATCTGAGGCTTGAAACATGACATTTGAATAGCTGGGAGATGACCATGCTTGAGCTGCACTTATCATGAAAAACATGAAATCTACATTTCAGGGAACATTTGAAGGGTTTGCTGATGGATGCACAAGTGCCTCCATTTATTCTTCCCTCTTTCTCTGGGTGCTTGAGAGGCTGCTGAACTGGCTGTACTTGAAACAGACATCTGTCTGAAATTCAGCAAGCAGCCCAGTCCTTTTGTGATGGCCGCAGAGGAGCAACTGGCCACTACAGCACACTTCAGCTCAGTGTTACAAGCAATAAGGGCACAAAAGGATTAAAGTGAAGGCACCACTCAATTGCAGAACTGGGCTGTAGCCACTGCCAGACAGATTTTTCTGTGGAGGAATGGCTTAAAACAAGTTGAATATGAAGTGCAACTAAAACAGATTATACACCCTGTTTCAGTGGGTACCCATTTGGTCTTCAGTAGAACCCAATAGAGACTATCAGGATTTTGGGGGGTACTAGCTTTTGAGAGTCAAAGCTGATGAAAGGAGTTTATACCCAGAAAATCTTGTTGGTCTCTAAGGTACAACTGGACTCAAATCTAGATATTGTACAGCTGTCTCTAAACCTTGTTCTGGAACTAGATATGTTTATGTGGGCATAGGGCAAGTCCTCAAAGTACCAGTTTCCTGATAATAGGGTTGCCAGCCCAGAGCTGGCACCTGGCAGGAGATTGCAGGGGACAAGGACATAGCCATGCCAATGCTACAACATCACTTCTGGCAGGAAGAAGTGACATCATCAAACTGGCATGGTTAAACCCTAGAGATTTTGGTGAATTCTAGAGCATCATGATGATACCAATTTCTGTTCGCACTGGAAGTAACAGGATGGAGTTGGCATGACTCCAAATAATGCCCCCATTCCCCCCGCCCCTTAGAACAGGGGGTACATACAGCAGGGGACTTGGCTGGCCAGCTTTCTAAACATGAGGGAATATCCTTAAATGATCAGTTCTATCATTACAAGTATAGCTATTGGCTATTTTGTGACTCATTCTGCCCCCCATTTTAACAAACTTTCGGGAGCCAATGAGGGATGGCAATATACACAAGTGATGATTTCACTTGCATGGCACTGTGTCCTCTGAAGTAGCTTCTTTGGTCAGTTTATGGGAGGCAGTCATCATCAATATATGAAGGCCATGCCTCCCTTCTGTTACCAAAGGGCAAATCGCAGAGGACTGCTTACCTCCCCTTAAGGGGCTGCTGCTATTTTACAAGAAACAATCCAAAGCGATATGCAGAGTCTGATTCTTTCGTTCCCATGCCTGTTTACTGCTGCCTTTTTTAAAAAAATGTATTTATATGCCACACTCTCAGTCAGATCGACTCTCAAAGCAGCTTTGCTAAGAAAGGCAGTGGACTGTGCCTGTATGTCATGCTGTGAGCTGCTTCTTTTAAAGTGACTTTTGCAGCCACTTTAAAGGAGGCAATCTGCAATGTGCTGTTCATCATGATCTATCCACATCTCTTGGCAAATGAGATGAGGGGGATCTACAATTTTTCAGCAAAAGGTGATTCCCCCCCCCCCCTCCAGGGGAGAACTGCTCTTTTGGAAAAAACTTCACACTCCCAAAATGTCACCTTTGAGTGTGAAAAACAACGCCTACAAAAATTCGGCTCTGCCCTAATTACAGCCTGTCATCAGTGCTTTCTGCTCAATGGCATAGCCAGCTATAAGTTTCTCTGTTTGCTGTGCTGGGTGCAAGAACCTACAGGTAAGACTTGAGGTGTTTTTGAGGGTACCACTTTGATGAGTTGCTAGAGTCACAGTTGACCTTAGTGCTGAAAAGATGCCAAAGTTGTCAAAGCACATGAGAGAAAGCTACAGCCAGGGCATAAACATTCTGAAAGAGTGAGTGGGGTGCCACAGCCACACTGGAGAATTAGTGTTGCAACTTTCAAGGAGAAAATTAGCCCAACTGGGAGTTAAAGGCATGAAGGAGAGGCTGTCACTGTTCAATTAATGACTGACAGTACAACCCTTAGCAGAGTTATACATTTCTAAGTCCTTTGAAGTCAATGAGCTTAGAAGGGTTTTCACTGCTTAGGGTTGTACTACAAATACACAAAAAGCAGAATCGGAATCAAAAATCATCATTTCTGTTACAGTAGAACAGAATCCTAAAATTCCACAGCAGACTTAGCAACGTTCAGAATTGAACTGTGCTAAATGTTCATCCAAAATGTGCTCTAATATTTTTCTGCACCATGGCAACAATAATTCTGAATTCTTGCAATATCTTCATTTTGCAGCATTTATTCTTATGTACCAAACAACCTCCAGTCAAATCTCCTGACAACCGTTTCATACCAAGACCATTTAGAACATTGAACATGTATTCCCAAATTCACTAGAACTCTTAAGTGCTGACACATTTTTAATATAGTCTCCATGATGCAGTGTGACATTGGGCACAACATTATTGTATGACCATGAGTAAGGCTGCAGTTCTAAGCACTACGGAGTAGGTCCCAATTGAGCTGGGCAACTGACTCAAGGTGCATAAAACATGGATTCCGATGTTTCTACACTAATGTGCAGAGTATGGGAAACAAGCAGGAAGAACTTGAAGTTGTAATACAGAAAGGGGGCTATGACCTAATAGGCATTACTGAAACTTGGTGGGATGACACTCACAATTGGAATATTAGGTGGCTCCATAAACAGCTTTCTAAAGACCTGAGAAATAAAAAAGACTCATTTAGAAAGTGGAAGGAGGTCTTATAATCAAGGATGAATATAAACAAATAACCATTGCTTGTAGGAAGAGAGTTAGGAAAGCTAAAGCTCAGTGTGAGCTTAGGCTAGTGAGAGATACTAAAAACAACAAAAAAGGGTTTTTTCCTTATGTTCAAAGTAAGAAAAAGAGCAAGGACATGGTAGGCCCATTGCAAGGATAGGAAAGTGAAATTGTAACAAGTAATGAAGAGAGGGCAGAACTGCTCAATTCCTACTTTTCCTCAGTCTTCTCTTATGAGAGAAACCATGTTCCACTTGGCAAAAACAGAATACATGATGAGGAAAGAGAGTTGCAGCCTAGGATCAGCATAAGAGTAGTACATAAACACCTAGTTTCTTTAAATGAAACTAATTCCTCAGGGCCAGATGAACTGCGTCCATATCTCTTTTTTTGAGAAAGTTACTACCTTGCTGGATCAGGGGAATGCTGTAGACATAGTTTATCTTTCAGTACGGCTTTTGATAAGGTTCCACATAATATTCTTGTTGACAAGTAGGTACAATGTGTTTTGGATCCCATTACTGTTAGGAGGATCTGTAACTGGTTGACAGATCACACCCAAAGAGAGCTCGATAATGGTTCCTCACCCCCTTGGAGAGGAATGACAAGTGGAGTGCCTCAGGGGTCTATCCTGGGATCTGTTTTGTCCAACATCTTTATAAATGATTTGGATGAAGGAATACAGGGAATGCTTTTTAAATTTGCAGATTATACTAAATTGGGAGGGGTAGTAAATATGGTAGAGGACAGAGTCAGGATACAGGATGATCTTGACAGGCTGGAAAACTGGGCTAAAACAAATAAAATTAATTTCAACAAAGATAAATGTAAAGTTCTGTATTTAGGTAGGAAAAATCAAATGCATCGTTATAGGATGGGGGAGACTTGTCTTGGCAGTAGTATGTGCAAAAAGGATCTAGGGGTCTTAGTAGACCACGCACTACACTGAGTCAGCAGTGTGATGCAGTAGCTAAAAAGGCAAATGCAATTTTGGACTATATCAACAGAAGTATACTGTCCAGATCACTCGAAGTGATGGTATTGCTTTACTCTGTTCTGATTAGACCTCACCTAGAGTATTTTGAATGTGTCCAGAGGAGGGCAACGAAGATGGTGAGGGGTCTGGAGTAGGGCTGCCAAGTCAAACTTACGATTTGGCGGGGGGAGTCCTTCGCCGCCCGGGAGCCTCCCTGGCGCGCTTCGCGCGCACGCCTGGTGACGTCACCCGGAAGTGATGTCACCACGTTGGGGGCGTTGCCAGGGCGACGCTCTGGCAACGTCTCCAACGTGGTGACATCACTTCCGGGTGACGTCACTATGCTGGGGAAGTCGTCCAGGCTGGACGACTTCGGGGGTGGGGTTCCCCCCGCCGGCCGACGGATCGGGAACCCCTATAGCGGGGGATCCCCCGCCCCCCGGGCTGACTTGGCAGCCCTAGTCTGGAGACCAAGTTATTTGAGGAAAGGTTGAAGGAGCTGGGTATGTTTAGCCTGGAGAGGAGATACCTGTGAGGTGATATGATAACCATCTTCAAGTACTTGAAGGGCTGTCATATAGAGGATGGTGCAGAGTTGTTTTCTGTTGCCCCAGAAGGTTGGACCAGAACCAACAAGTTGAAATTAAATCAGAAGAGTTTTTGGTGAAACATTAGGAAGAACTTCCTTACAGAGCGGTTCTTCAGTGGAACAGGCTTCCTTGGGAGGTGGTGGGCTTCTTTGGAGGTTTTCAGAGGCTAGATGGCCATCTGACAGCAATGATGATTCTGTGAACTTAGGTAGATCATGAGAGGGAGGGCAGGAAGGGTTTATCAGTGCTTTAGTTCTTGTGACCCTTTCTTACATGCCCAGGGAAATGCTGATCGTCACTTTGGGGTGAGAAAGCAATTTTTCTCCTGGCCAGTTTGGCTGGAGATCCTGGGGTGGGGGTTGTCATCTTCTGGGTGTGGAATAGCAGTCACTGGGGGTGTGGAAGGGGAGGTATTTGTGAATTTCTTGCATTATGCAGGGGGTTGGACTAGATGACCCTTGAGGTCCTTTCTAACTCTATGATTCTGTGATTCTATGAATTTCCATGAAATTAAATATTAATTTGCACAACTGTTGTAAATATAAAGAAGATAATATGTTGATTTTTTCCAGTGGTTTCTTACTGTTGAACTGGAGTTGTGAGTGGCATGTCTAAAACAATGATTTAACACATCCTAAAAAATCATTGAACACCACTTTGTATTGGAATATTGAGGAATGCATTTTGGATATGGGCTGGAGTATTCATAGGATTCATTCAGTGGGCTAAAATAACCTGATAGAAAAGGTCAGTGAGTTAACTTCACCATGTAAAATTGTGCAATTTGTCCCTAGTCCTTTATAGTTACAATAGTATTAGTTACCTTCAGATATAGATTCTGTTGAGGTCTGTTTTCAATCAGAAGAGTAATCCACAGATTCAGTCCATTAAAACCAAATTACTTGCAATGGTAGAAGTCTGTGATTTGTCAACAACCAACATGTAAGGCAGAGTTACATCAACAGCTTCTTCAGCGTTCTTCATTCAGCCAAACTGTTCCACAGGTAAGTTAAAAATCCATTTTAGTGTCCATCTAACCATATTAGCCACTTCAGCTAGTTTTCATATAAGTTTTCATATACAAATGGGAATTCATGTCAATTGGCAGCCAATAAAATCACAGGCAAGCTGGGGCGGATGGAGGGAGGAGGAATTCTTTGCCTTCTCTTTCACTCCTAACCAGTCTCCCCTGATGGTCAACCAGCCGAAGTGTTCTGATGAGGTAATGGACAGAAGGACCGTACTAGTACTGGTGCATGGTTGTACCAAGCCTGTGACACCCCAGAACTCATGAGTCAGTGAAGAACCAACAGACCACCAGCAGTGCTATTGCAGGGTTACCCAGTTCTGAAGGAGCCTCAGACATGATAATTCTATAACAGCAGAGTCCTTCTGCCCCAGGTTCCTAGCTAGATCATGTTTGATGCTTGCACATTTGAAAACTCAAGCAGCTTGTATCTAGCACACACAAGACAGTTACAGCTGTTTGTGGAATATTCAGTAGGGAATATTTTGTGCTGTCTAATAATTGCTGACAAAGTTAAAGGTGGAAACCCCCACCTTGGTTATGCAAGACTCTTCTCTTGCCTAGGGTAGGGGTCTTTCCAAATAGGAAAGACCAGTTGGCGCACTGTAATTGATAGGCAAAGGTCCTGCCCCTTGCTGGAAAACACCAATCCTGTTTAGTCCTGTTTGGCATGTGATCAGATCAGCTAGCAGCCAATCGGGATCCATGAAAGGGCTGAAGGAGCCAGTTTTGAGGGGGAATTGAGAGAGAAAAAGCTGTTACACTGTCAGCTCAGGCAGATAGGATCTGTACCTTCAATGAAACTGGCAGGATCCTAGGGGGATCCTGCCTCAGAGTTTACAAGCTAAACTAGTGAATGTGTGCGGTAGTGTTTGTGTCTTCAGACTCAGAATTGCCAGCCTCCAGGTGGGGCCTGGAGATCTCCCAGTATTACAACTGATTTATAGATTACAGGGATCAGTTTCCCTGGAGAAAATGGTTGCTCTGTCAGGGTGGATTCCATTGTACAATACTGAAGTCCTTCCCCTTGCCAAAACTTGCCTTCCCCAGACATCACCCTCTACATATCCAGGCATTTACTAACCCAGAGCTGGCAACCCTAGAGCTGGGAGAGAACCTGTCTCAAGAGACTTTGGAAAGGTCAGGACCTGATTTTTGTAATAAAGCAGGCTAGCTTGAGGGAAGAAACTGTAGCTATCTTGAAGTTCCAGTTTCTGAGGAAACATAAGAACACAGGAAGAGTCCTTCTGGATCAGATCAATAGTCCATCTAGACCAGCATCCTGTCTCACACAGTGGCCATCCAGTTCCTCTGGATGGTCGACAATGTGGCATAGAGGCTGAGGCCTTCCCCTGATGTTGCCTCCTGCCTCTGGGATTCAGAGGATCAGTGCCTCTGAATGCGAGAAAGCTAGTGAAAGATTTGTGGTCCCTGAGAGCAGCTCACACTTGCACTGTGAGAAACCAGAGACAGAGGGAAGGCCAATATTCACCGCAAGTATACAAATAGCTGCTACCTGCTCTCTACTCTCCTAAAATATTAACTGTAGCATCATATATGGGTGGGCCCAACAAGACTGTGTTACACCTGTAAATAGTGTCTGTCCTCTTTTCTGAACCACTTTATTCCCCTATCCCTGAAAGTAAATGAAAGTTACTGTTCTCTTTCTGTTTCCCTCATGGGAGCTGAGATTATTTTCTTCGGAAGCCACTTGGGCTAAACCTGTAAGGTAGAAGGTAGAAACCACAATGGTCAAGCTTTATATCATGCTACTTCAGTTTAAACATTATTTTAAAGATCCTAACCATCTGAGGGAACACAAAAAATTAAGACGAGAGTAACCAATTGGAAAATTCTCTGTGCTCGTAGTGCAAGACTGCTGGGTGAGTAGCTTGTACTTACCTGATGCTGAGCTCAAGTAGCTGAGCTTAATGGCCTGGTGGTGCTGACTGTTGAAATTCAGGGCTGGGCAAGCAGGAAGGTGTTCTTCTATCCCTGAAACTAGTGGAAGATTTCTGTTCCAGTTAATATGCAGTTGGTGGTGGTGCTGTTTCCAAAGTAGTCAGAGTTTCTAGAACTAGTGTGTGGGAATGCCTTTCAAGTGGCACTCAACTGCAATGTTCTGTGCCTCCTGGAAGCAAAGCGCACACTTAGTTATCATCAGAACTATCTTACTGCCCTATCGATAGGCACTCCACCATCAATTTTGCTTATTAGAAGGCATTATGATGATAGTGTTCCTTCTGCTGCTTGGAAAGCCAAGAAACCCAGAGTGTAGAATAGTAATCAGAGGTCACTCCAGCTGTCTTGAGCATGTAAAAAGAAAACACTGTTTTTGCTAGGGCCAGAACTGTGCCCCCAGAAGCATTTGTGAGCCTTTCCAGGCCAAACTTGAAAGCTGAAATGGATGAGTTTTTTAATAAGATTTCCATTCTGAAAGCCTGTCTTTAATTAACAAAGGATTTAAGAATCCTAGCTTACATCTCTCGCTCAAGGGCAACAGCATCAGCCATTTAAGCTGTGGGCATGTGGACCTCATTGGGCAGGAACAGTGTGTCGCTGCAGTGTTGCCAACAAAATCAGGTCACTACATTCACTCCCCCTCATTCTCTGACATGTGAGTCTGTTTCCTCTTCCTCCTCCCCAGTCCACTGCCTCAGGCATCTTGTCAAGAAAGAAACCAAGTTGCCATCTACAATCTGATGTATGACAACAAAAACACAAAGCAAAATTAGTGTCTGCTGTTACTGTTGGGACTCCCAGAATTGCAAAGATTCATGCTACCAGCAAAACAGGCTGAGAAAACAGGGACTATGGCCAAACCTCTCTTTACCTCAGTCACTCAGCTTCTGAAAGCTATCACCGTTAGCTAAAGAGAACAGGAGTACAGCCCCAAGCAGAGCACAGCCTTGCAGTTATTCTAAACTTGGATTTGGTTCTGAATTCCGTAAAGGTCCTCCTGCTCCTGTCCCACCCTGTGTTCTGATTTCAGTGGCTGATCTCTTAAGTGGGGCAGACTTGGGGAAACAATGTATAAGCATGAGAGTGTACGTACAATGGAACTGTAAACAAGAATGCTTCTTATCATGATTGCTATATCTGATGTCAACCATGAAAGCAGCCAAACCAGGTCACTCACAAAGTAAGGAACTCCTCAGATATAAATAATATGACTTTATAAATTAACCTTGTGAAACAAAATGATGAAGACTGAGTATGCTCCAAGGGGCACAGAATATTTGAGAATAGCCAAGAGTCAGTTAAAGGGGAAAGTGCTTGGAGACAAAGATTTGACTGTGTGAGGGTGGGAGGAGAATTTCAAAATGTTATATTCCTCCCTGCAGTTCCACATTCCCTGCAGTATGTTCCTTCAAACACCAGATATGACAAACAGGCACCTATCAGTAGGACAGCAAAATAAAATCACTCAGTGACAAAAGAGGAATTTCTGGATGCCTGGAGGACTTTCAAAAATATGTAGAAAAATATTACTTTGTAAATTTATGAAGCTTGAGTCCCTAATAATTTGTTGGTGATTATGGTTGGGGAGATTCAGATCTGTGAGAGGTGTACCTCCTAAACTGCACCACTACCAAAAACCATGATGCTATAAACTTTTAAGGACTCTGGCTGCTTTGATGCCAGGGAATGTGAGTGAAATTGGGGTTGGAGGATATGAGCTATAAAACTTCACTCCTAAACTCAGTTCCACCTCTCCCAGCTCTTCCTCAGGTAGAGAGCTCAGTACCCACCCACCCCCCACACACTTGTTTTACTGTTCAGCCTCAGAGTGGGATGAGCAGCTTCTGGTTCACTTATCCTTGAACCTGGTCAGAGCAATTGTACTATAATGCCAGAGTTCTGAGGTTGAAGAATGAGATAAGCTGCGTGGAAATTTCTCTTTGAGCCACAGTGTTATGCTTATTATACTACAAGGAGGGGGAATTTCCTAATCATTTCTTCCAGACCCCAACATGTGACTGTATAAAGCTTGCTGGAGAGAAGGCTTAGAAGAGCAGCAAAAGACAGAATCCAAGTTGATTCTGTCAAAATCATGTCAGCTTTTGTGGTATTATTTGGAGCTAGCTCTCAGATGTAGATGGCAGCCCAGCATTTTTCTGCTGGGAGTTTCTTCCTCCATCCTCACAATTTCTAATCCACAATTTGCAAAATGGCTGCTATGAATCAAATCACACTCTCTTTTGTGAATATTGGATCTCAGGATAGCATTCAAGGTCTATATGGAACAAAAGCTGTGGTACCATTTTCAAATAAAGTTTGTTATAGGGAAAGATAATTTGCCCTTTTCTCCATCTGTCATCACTGGGTTCCCACAGGAATACAATTCTATATTGTGGGCTGAGTACTCCAGGACTTGAATTCTAAAGCCACCTGGCTCTTACACTTCTGGCATTCCAGAAACTATGTAAAACAGAATTCTTCAGGAGGGCATTTTTATAAAGGAACAGGACTGTGGACTCTACCATTGTTTGTAGCATGTGTTATCCTGCTCTCACTGCATTGTTGTCTACTTACGTACCATATTTTTCGCTCCATAACACGCACCTGATCATAAGATGCACCTTTTTTTAAAGGAGGAAAACAGGAAAAAATGAAACAGAAAGAAAGAGAGAGAGAGAGAGAGAGATAAAGGAAGGAAGGAGGAGGAGAGAGAGAGAGAAAGAGAAAGGAAGAAAGAAAGGTGGGGACAAAGAGAGACAGAAAGACAGACAGAAAAAAGGAAAGGAAGGAAGGAAGGAAGAAAGATAGAGAAAGGAAAGAAGAGAGACATCGGCATGCCATGCAAAGCCAGGCCTTTCTGTGCAAAGTAGCCACGGAGCTTAATCTGTGGGCGGGGCTTTCTGCTGCTGGCTGTCTTAAAGGGGAAAAGCACTTAAAGGGAAAGAGTACTTAGCCTGGTGGGGTTTTTCCTGCCGTTTCCCTTTGAAGTCTTAACAGCTCAGGCCCAGCAGGGAGGGGCGGGGAAGGCTGGGATGCCAGCCTGAATGCCGTTCCCCTGCGTTCCTGCTGAAGAAAGAGCCCTGTTACAGGTAAGAAAAGCTCTATATTCGCTCCATAAGACGCACACACTTTCCCCCCCACTTTTTTGGGGAGGAAAAGTGCGTCTTATAGAGCGAAAAATACGGTAATACCATTTTCTGCACTAATATTCTATGCTTTGTTTCAGATTTCTGTAATCCTAGTCCTGTTACATTGCTTATAAGATTCTGATTCTATTGATTGCATCAATTAAACTGCATAATCTACTTTTAGGTTGTGATCAGATGGCTCTTTAGATCTGACCCAGGCACGAGTGCCTGGTGGATTTAAAGGGAACGTCCAGACAGCGACACCTGGGAAAGGTGCCACTTCTGTGATCAGCCTGTCGATCCCCACCAGGGAGCCGTACTTTAAAGATACCAGTGAAAGTCCAGTCTAAAGCTTGCTGACGGGCCAGTGGTGGACTTTCCCCCGTCTGGTTGTTTCATCGCACAATCAGCCCGTCAGGATGGTCTGACTCCAGACCATCCTGAATGGCTGCCATTTAAAAAACTTCTTAGTAATATGTGCATAAATGTGTAAACGTGCAATGGCTGCAGAGCTCCACTCAAACGTTCTGAACAGTTTCATGTTTCTGAATGGCCTGTGAAATTTATGAACTTTGTTAATTGAAATGGTGCCTAGAGGAAGATACCACTGGTGGTGCTTTTACCATTCAAGTCCACACATGTGTGGAAAAAACAAGTACATGGTGAGGCACATATGTACATGTGCAAACAGATTTTTTTTTTAAAAAAAAAAGCCCAACCACGCAGCTCTTTCTGGTGGATGACATCTAGACAATCCACCGCGGAGTCCGCATGCAATAAGGGATTCATGGGGGATCTGTCTGGTTGTGCAACACTGGATAAAAAAGAATGGGATCAAATTAGAGCCGGGCCAATGGCGGGATTAGCTGCCCATCTGAACACACCCTGAGTCTCAGTGGAAAAGGTGGACTATAAATATAGTAAATAAATATATAAATGCTTCCACTGCTTGGTGCAAATCTTCCTGGTACCCCTCTAAATCTGATTCCTGGTTGTAGTGCTACTGGTTAAAGTCCACATTCTACAGGTCTGGCATTTCAGTACTGAGGATCTTCCAGGTTTTGGTGTCCTACAACAAGACCCTTTAATTCCATTTCCATCAAAATGTTGTACTCAAAATCCATGAGAATACTATGGTCCTGAGACAATATAATGTTCTGCACAGGCAGAACACAGGCAGGTAGTTGATCTGAAGCAGGAGTAGAAGTAGAGACTGATTAAGGAGTCTGTTAAATGGGGCCATGATAAGGAAGCATAGCTCAGTAGTAGAGCATCTATATTATATACAGAAGGTCCCAGGTTCAATCTGTGGCATCTCCAGTTTTAAAAAGGAACAGATATGGTGTAAAAGATTTCAAGATGAGACACTGGACAGCCACTGCCAGTCAGAGTAGATTATACTGACCTTGATAGACCAATGGTCTGACTCAGTGCAAGACATCATCATGGGTGCATTTGTGTTCAGGTATGATTTCAGGCCTATAACCACAGGGAAGGCTGTGCAGGCCTAATCTCCCGACCACCTACGCCAACATTCCTGATCCTTCCATGGAATTTTCCACTTTCATTAAAACAAACAACATCAGCAACAAAACACGATGTCTTTTAGTTTTAGAAAGCCAGGCAGGGATAAACAAAAGAACTAGGATAAAATTGTATTCCACCTCATAGGCAACGAAATGACAGAGGAAATTCAGTGTAAACATGTTCAAAGTAATGCACATCAGGGCAAAATAACAGTAATAATTTCAGTAATATACGCTGATAGGGTCTGAGCAGATGATAACAGACCGAGAAAAAGACCCTGGGCTTGTAGTGGATCTCACTTAAAACATTGACTCAGTGTGGTGCAGCAATAAAGAAGGCAATTCCATGCTAGGATCATCAGGAAAAAGGATTGAGAGTAAAACTGCCAGTAGTAATGCCTTTAGACAAGTCCCTGCTGTTGCCACATTTGGAATAGTGTGTAAAGTTCTGGTTGCTGCATCTCAAAAAGGATACTGAAGAGCTGAAAAAGGACAGAAAAGGACAGTCAAAATTTTAATGAGGCTGAAATGCCTACCCTGTGATGCAAGGCTAAAGCACCCAGGTCTTTTAGTTGGGGTGTGGGGGGGAAGCAACTGAGAGTTGATGTGATTGAGGTCCACAAAATTATGCATTGTATAAAAAGATCCCTGACCCATAACACTAGAATGCGGGGTAACCCTATGACACTGGCTGGTAGTAGATTCAAAACTAATATAGATTCAAGCCAAAAAAATATGAATTATTTCTTCACACAATAGGTAGTTGACTTTTGGAACTCACTGCCACAAGGTGTGGTGATGGCCACTGGTTTAAATGGATTATAAAGGGGGGTTGGACAACAGTGGTCCCCAGCGTAGTGCCTGCAGGTGCCATGGTGCCCATCGACAACTTACCTAATTTTTAGAAAGTAGGCAGAGTCAGGTAGCTCTCTTGTCCAGTAAGGCTTCTGATTTGGCCATTGGATATCTGATTGGCTGTGCAGATTTAAACAATGTCATTTCAGCTGCTGCTGCTGCCACCAGTGTTGGTCTGATTCTTCCACTCATTCCCCTTTTCCAGTAGGTTTTTTTTTTTCTAATTACCCCTCTTCTCCCCTGCACATGGGCTTTCTTTGTGTGTATGTGTGTGCGCTACTGTCTCCTATGGCAGCAATTTTGTGGTTGTGGATTGTGAATTCCAAAGGTGCCCATAGCCTCAGAGGGGTTGGGGGGGCCTGGTATAGTGGACAGGGCTATCGTCCATCGTCCGTTAGCCATGATACCTGAATGGGGCCTCAGGTTCAGAGGCATTGACTGACAGAGGCTGGGGAGCAGCCAGCAGGTAATGGCTATTGTCTGTGCCCCCTGTTTGTGTGCTTTCCTTGTGACATCTAACTGGCCATTGTTGAAAACAGGATGCTAGACCAGATGGGGTACCAGTCTGATCCAGCCAGGTTCTCCCTAGATTCTCACAAGAATTTACCATTTAACACAACTGCACCAGTGTATGATGATGACAAACTACTTTTCTCTGCAATGTGGACCCAAAGTGGCATACAACCCAAGTTTCCCAGACCCCAACCACTACACCACGCTTGCTCTCAAACTATGCATCCATCTGTGTTTATGCTTTGGCTGTTCTGCTTTGATTCCCTCTATATCTTTAGCCCCCCTTTCACACACACACACACACACACACACAAAATTCTGGCTACTGGCATGTCTAGTTTGAGGGAGTCTGTCTGGTCTGCCCAGAGGTGGCAGCTTCTTCATGGAGACAGCTGCTCTTCTGAATCCTGGCCTACTGCCCTTGGGCTCTGCCAGCGTTCCCACTGCTCACCTCTGCCTCTGCTCTTGCCAAGCCTCTCTCCAGTCCACCGCCGCTCCCCAGGCCACTGGCCCTCCCTGGTGTTTGGTGCCTCAGGAGTTAAGTGGCAAAGCAGGCAGAAGCGGATTCAGGTGGGTGGCCCCTTGTAGGGACAAGGCTCCGGCGAGAGGGAGGAGGGAGGGAGGCTCGAAGGGGAGGAGGTGAGCTGGGGGCGGGGGGGGGGAGCCTCTGGAAAGAAAGGAGAGGCAAGGGTCTGCGCGCCCGCGCGCGCCCGCGTGTGTGATCAGAAACGAGATGGGAGAGGGGAAGGAATGACAGCCCCTCTCTCTCTCCCTCTCTCTCCTTCTCTCTCTGACGCCTGCAAACAAGTCGCGGGAAAGGAGCGAGCCGCGGAGGGAGGCCGGCAGTTCTTCCGTCGCCTCGTCAGCGTTGGGGGCGCCTGAAACCTCCGCGGAGCTGTCACCCCTCCGCCTCCTCCTGCCCGCCAACTCCGGGGATCCGTCTGAGACCGAGCTGCGTGCCTCGATGGCAGCAGGGAGCAGATAGGAAGACCCGACCGAGGCGCCGGCAGCCGAGAGGAGAGTCCAAGGGTAAGTTCCGTGGCGGCCACGGCCGGGGGGCGAGGGGACGCCTCTGGCCGGCAGGTAAAGGGGGCTTCGTCGGACGCCCTTCCTTCCTTCCTTCTTCCTTCCTTCCTTCCTGGGCGCTCCGCTCTCGGGTTCGCGTGCTGCTTGCCTGAGCAAGGCTGGGGGGGCCGAGGGAGGGAAGGGCTGCGTGTGGCAGCAGACAGCGGTCGTCTCCGGGCGTTTCGGGGGGCGAGCATGTGAGAGTGAACGGTGGGGGGGGGGGGTGCCGTGTGCCAGGCGAGACGGGCGCGATTGCGGGCGGCCGGCTGCAAAGTTCAGGTGCCGCTGCTCTCTCGAGCCGAGCAGGGCAGTGCTGAAGGCAAGCCCGGGGACTGAGGCGGCTGGAGAAGCTGGCGCCAGGTGTGCCGTCGGCGGCAGCTCAGTAGCAGGGGTTCAACTCCCACCTCGCTGACGGCTGCCAAAGGGGCTGGGGCGGCAGAAGCTCCGCGTCCGGCCGCCCTCTGGTGTGTTGGGGTGTCATTCTGGAGGGACTCGTCTGGGGAGAGTGGGTCCTTGTCCCCCCCGCCGGGGGGGGGGGGGGTTGCGGGTCTGGCTGGCAGTCACAAGAGCCAGCCTGGCTAGACTTCCCTTCCCGAGGGGCTGCTGCGCAGGAGGGCTCTCGGTGCATTTATCCCTTCCGAAGTCGCAACCTTCCTGACGCGGATCCGAGGCATCGTTGGGGAGGCGGAGGAGGCTGCCTGTTGACGGGCGTCGTCTAGCCCTGCAGGGCGCAACTGGCGAAGAGCTTGGACTACTCCAGAAGCTCGAGGAGGGGCCGAGAGGTTAAACAAACAGAACCCGACAACAAGGAGCCGGCTGGGAGGGGAAACGGCTGGGAATGAACTTGGCGCATTAGGCAAGGGGGAGGGGGTCTGTGCCCTGCAGGGCTCAGCAGCTGAGGCAGACGAGCCCTGTGCCCACTATTGCCTGCCGGCAGCCCGCCAAAGCCTACAGCACAGGGCGATGGCTGTCTGTCAGCCCCAGCTCAGCAGGAGCCAGGCTAGCCTGGGAACAGGGACCGGTCTGTGGGAAACCGGCTGTGAGCCAAGGAGACGGTGGGTCAGCTCTGCTGAAGAGTTGATGGAACCGTGCGGCCCGGGGGGGGGGGGGGGGGAAGGGGGTGGAGGAGAATGCCGTCGCTCTCCTCCTTCCTCTTCTGTACTTAGGGGAAATACAGGGGTACTTCATGCTGTCTGAATAACCCCCTGGCAGTGGTCCTTGGGCCACATAATAGGATCCACCTTCATAAGAACCCCAGGGTTGTATGTCCCCCCTCCCTCCGCCGCCGCCCCGTGTTCCTACCCCTTCGCTTCTCCTTTTTCGATCAATCATGCTTTCTAGCTGCAGCCCACCTTGCTAAAGCTGCACGGTCTGTATACTTGGCGAGTTTCGCCACATGAGGGTTCACAGCTCACAGATCAGAAAGAATTTGTATTTCTTTCACTTTTATGCACAATCATGCAGCCTTCTCCCAATGGCAGTGAAACAAATCCTCCCTAGTAACTGAGCAGGAGCTCCCACTGAAGGGAAGGTGGGGGGTTGTCCGCAAAGACGTGCATGCACTCCACATCATGGAAAGAGAGGGGACCTGTCAGTTACCTTCTTTTTTCCTAAATATATGTCTGTCACCCTATAACCCTTTATCTAAGGGCCAAAATGAATATTACATTGGGGATTAGTGATCTGATTCCCCCCTTTCAAAGCAGCTATGGGGTGTGTGATAGGAATCCGGGCAGTGGCAGTGGGCAAGGGCACTGTCACAGCCCCAGTTCTTATCGCACACCCCATAGGCACTGTTTCCCCCCCTCCCCTCCTTTTAGAGAAGACAGGGGCACCCCCCTTCTTTATATTTTAATCTCTCTAGAAAAAAAATAATCCTCAGTGAAAAAGGCTTGCACTGTAGGACTATAGAAAATCTCCTTTTTTTCTTCCTTTGATGAGGCTTTTCTGTCTAAAGGGAGCACAATCACCCACCAGGAGGAGAATCTGATAAAGACCTGCAGTAGTTTTCTTGTTGGCATCTCCAAGTTGAGTGTATGAGTGGCTTTGAATATTACACAGAAGTCGGGGTGGGAGTAGGAAGACCACCTGATTCTCATATCATGTTGTGTTTTGTTAACTGGAACTCATGCATCTCCACTGAGGGTATGATGCATGGGCCACGCCTGGTACTTGGACATCACTTTTGTGGAGATCAGTGCATAAAAAGAGCATAAGTCACTCATGCTTCTCCTTCTCCTGGTCCTGTGAAATGTCCAAAGCTGCCTTTGGAAACACACCATTTACGCACCCTTGATTATTATAGGTGCTCAGCCCCCTCCACAAAGGACTTTTAGTGGCCAGTAGCAAGCTCTTTGGGAAAAAAACACTCTTCAGAACTTCACTTAGAAGACTCAGTCTTCCCACATGATGCCTCCCACTCTTGTTCTAGCATATCAGGTCTAGTAGATATGTATGGCTCACAGGCAAAATAATGGAATACCTTGAAAAGGAAAGGGCTAGTTTAGCCCCAAGCTTTAAGTAAGCCCACTAGCAGTGGGTACAAGGCTGATGCTTTTGAAAGTTAGCAGCAAAACAGAGGCAAAAGGGGAAACTGTCAAATGCCCTTCATTTTCACCTGATGTGTATAATGACAATGTGGTTCCCTTATTCATGCTAATGGATAGGTGGCATTTGGCCTTGGGAGTCGGGACTTCTGTGTCAGAGCATCCAGAAGGCAGGCAGGCAGTGCTGTGCTAAGGAAGCTGTGCTAATGCTGCCTTTTGCAGGCTCTTGTTACTTCATCGAATGGAGTGAATTCCACCCAAATTGTCACCTGTAGAATGGGACACTTTGGATATAAGAACTGGAGCCCCCCCCCCCCCCCGAAAGGGACACTCTCATGCCACCAGGAGTTTCACTAGCAAAATGACCCAGGGATTGAGCTCACAAGTTCACACTCCTGTCTGGGACTCTCCTCTCTGCAAGGCTTTCCTGTGTGGATAAAAAGGTCTGGTCAGCAAACTGACCCCTTTGCTCCCTTCTCCAGCCTTATGATAAATGACTGCAGTGTTCTTCTTTGACCTGATGTCACCGTTCACCTTGGGGAAGCCTCCCCCTCTCAGCTGACCTACTTCTGCACTGCTCCATATTCTTGTATTTTACACAGTTACACTTACACTAGTACAGCATCAATGTTAAAAGCCAGTCAAAACACTTGTCAGTTTACATTGGTACAAAATGACTGCACACGAAGCTAACATGCTGGTGGGAAAAGATGCTGGCAGTTACTTCTCAGATAGGAAGAGCCAGACAGCAACATACAGGACTGGAAGAGTGAAGTCAGCCACTAGGGCTTTGTACTGTGTACAGTCAGATATTCTCTTCTTGGGTTTATGGACTTGTATGTGGTATAGTGGAGGTCCACTGTTTGGTGAAAGCTGCTATTCACACGTAACAGTCATCTAAATGTGTTTATCAGAACCTGGTATCTTAAAAGTGGAGAAAATCTATGCTGTCTATGTTGATACTCAGGGATCATTTCGTAAAAAAAGAGGTGCAGGAGCTCATTAGCATAACTCATTAGCATAACTTATTTGCATATGCTGAACTACCTGACATCACGAAAGTATGTCAGAAGGCGAGAGAGAGAGAGAGAGAGAGAGAGAGAGAGAGAGAGAGAGAAAGAAAGAAAGAAAGAAAGAAAGAAAGAAAGAAAGAAAGAAAGAAAGAAAGAAAGAGCTGGCAGAGAGGGGACAGCTACTAATCCAAGCCTCAGAAATACCACTATTCTGGGAGGATAGCTTCAGTGGTGGCTGAAGCCTTCAGAAGGCTGGTCGGAGGAACAAGGACCTTTCCAGGGGATGGGGTCATTTTGCTGCAGCCATGACACAAGCAGGCATTCCCCCGCCGGGGGATGAGGCTGGCATCAACTCCTGGAGCTGAGCTCCCCTGAGCTCCTGCTCGAAATGACCCCTGTTGATACTTGCCTAATTCTGGATATCCATTGTAAGGCTTGAATATTCAAAGAAACTTGGCAACTAAATTGGCAACAACATTTTATTTCAAGAGAATATTACAGACAATGTGGGCAGGAAGTATTGATTGCATCATCTCCTGTTGTTTCCATTGTGCAAACTATTGACGCTCAAAGAATTCAGTTTTGGGGGAAAACAGATTGTTGTGTTGTTGGTCTCAAGAACCAAGAAGGCTAAATATTGACATCTTTCATTATACCAATTTTGTAATTTTGTCAGACTGAACAGGCTAGAGAAATATGAATTGGTAAAATTGTTCTACCACCCTTTATATACTGTACCAGATACAAGTCCATACACCCAAGAAGAGAATATCTGACTGTACACAGTATATACTCACACAAACACACACATATACACACATCATTTATAGATCTTTTTGAGTGTCAAAAGCACCCTTCTTTTGATGGACTGAAGCATAACTAAATTTCCCACTAATAGAAGGCACTTCCATCAGCAGCCCAGAACTTGCCTGCCTCCCCACTTCCCCTGTTGCTCACTGATCCCCTCCCAATGGCTGCTATTGTGGGACAGCGGACCCTCATGGTCAACTTGAGGTGTGAAACAGGGGTCTGCACTAGTGAGGCAGGGGAATTAGCAAAAAAAGACCCTCTTTCTGTTAGTGGAAATGATGGAATCAACCCATTATTTTGGTAATTCTTACAACAATTGTGCAAGGCAGAACAACACTATCTCCATAGTTTCATAACTGTTTTGGTAAAACTGTTAGATTTGTCTTCAGCAGCACATTAGAACTCAGCAAGAGTTTCAGGTATAAGTTTATACCCTGAAAGTCCTGTTGAATTCTAACATGCTGCTGAACTCGAATCTATCTCCATAGCATAGATGGGAGCTTAAGGCTGAAGAATACTGGGTAACTCATTGCCACCACCATTGACTAGTGATAATTCAGAAATGGAGGAGGGGAACTGGAAAAGAACTTTCCTATGTTGGAAGCACTAGTCCAGTAACAAGCCCAATCCCTTTTGATGTTTGAAAGAGCTTGAAATGAGTTCAGCACAGTGCCAGCTACTGCAGCTGCCCCTTTTCTATCTCAGCATAGAGATAGCAGCAGCAGGAAGGCCTCATTGTACAGTCTCTCCATTTGACTTTTAGTGGATCCACAGTGAAGTCCTAGGCTCCATGCTCTATTGGATATGTTTTTCCCACATAGGGATCACTGGGGAACATGTCTCCCATAGATGTTGCCTCAGTCACTGAAATTCTAATGGAGGCTCCACAACACAAGGCCTCACTGTCACCAGTGGTAGTACCAGGTAAGTTGTAGTGAAAAGGAAGTGGGCAGCAGAGTAGAGTTGAAGTGAAGAGTTCCCCTCCTCCATTTCTGAATTATCACTAGTCAATGGTGGTGGTAATGAGTTACCCAGTATTCCTCTTGTCACACTCTGAATAATGTTGTCAGGGAAGCCAAGGGACTTTTTCTTATTAGGTCCAAGTATAAAGGAATTTACTTTGGGCTGAGTCAAATCAAGCTCAAATTTTCTAGTTTAAGATGAGCCCTTTCTGAATCAAGCCTAAGAATGTTTGGTTATTGCTACTACTGATGCTCATAGCCACTATGCATAGCCCTATGTTGACTCATAAACATTTCAGGCTAGATTTGTTTTCAAGCCCTTAATTAATGACATCGCCAGGCAACATCTCTGATATGATGATGTCGCCCAAAAGTGATGTCATTGCATCAGGGACATCATGCTGTGATGCTCTGGTTTTTGGGCAAAACTCTATGGTTTGAGGGCAATTTTACTATTAGGTTTTGCCCTCAAACCAGATCTCTGGGCGATCTCTAGGTCTCACCTAGAGGCTGACAACTTTGTGGCTCAGTAAAATATGACACTTTTCCTTCCTCCATAAACTCACACAAAATTCTAATATAAGCCTGGTGAAAAGATCCCACTGAATTCATTTGTATGATAGAAGGATTTTTGTTTTGTTTAAAATGGAATAAATATTTCTTCTCTGTGCTGACTGTTTTTTGTGTTTTTTATCTCATGGCAGTACAGTTGTAATGGAGAAACAAGAGGATTCATGAATCCTAACAGGGGTGTGCTATACTGCAACTTTGTATAAACTGGGATAATGACAACCCTGATGTGAGAAAATGAATCTATTGATATATTTATGTCCATATCTGTGTATTAAGTGTGTTATTAGGTATATAACAGTGTAATGCTAAGCATGTCTACTCATGGTAAGTGTGCCTAGGATTACAGCCTAATTTTCTGAATGACTGTATCACATGGGGCTGGCTCCAGCCATTTGGCCATCCCAACTGGGCTGCCTTCCATATGGCCCCAGTGAGATGCAAGGCGGCAAAGGTGCCCACTCCTGCCCTTGCAGCTTCCACTTGGGTCCAGGATAGGCCCCTGAAGCAGCTCCTTTGAAGCCCATCCTGGTGTTCCTCCCACTTCTGCCACTGCCACTTGAGTCCTATTTGTTAGGGATGGGGTGGTGCTTCTAAAAAAAAGTCAAGGTCCTCTCTAATTCCAGGAGGAGGAAGGGAGCAAGGATAGCTCATGGACCTCCAAAGGACCAGGGCTCATTTTATAGCAGGAGCTCCTTTGCATATTAGGCCACACCCCCGTAATGTAGCCAATCCTCCAAGAGCTTATACAGCTCTTCTTACAGGGGTTACTGTAAGCTCTTGGAGGATTGGCTACATCAGGGGTGTGTGGCCTAATATGCAGAGAAGCTCCTGCTACGAAATGAGCCCTGCAAAGGAGAGATAGCATGGCCAAGAAGTCATGGGGGTGAAAGTACCACCTTCATAAGCATACCACCTCAACTGGCCACTTGTCCTGCTTTTTCTGTAATGCTGACACAAAGTTGTTTAAGGTGGTGAGAACCAGGGAGGATTGTGAGGCACTCCAAAGGGATCTGTTGAGGATGGGCGAGTGGGCATCAGTGTGGCAAATGGGGTTCAGTGTGGCCAAGTGCAAAGTGATGCACATTGGAGCCAAAAATCCTAACTATAAATACACGTTGATGGGGTCCGAACTGGCAGAGACTGACCAAGAGAGAGATCTTGGAGTCATAGTAGATAACTCAATGAAAATGTTGAGACAGCGTGTAACTGCAATGAAAAAGGCCAACGCTGTGCTGGGGATTATTAGGAAGGGAATTGAAAACAAATCAGCCAGTATCATAATGTCCCTGTATAAATCGATGGTGTGACCTCATTTGGATTACTGTGTACAGTTCTGGTCACCACACCTCAAAAAAGATATTATAGCATTGGAAAAAGTGCAGAAAAGGGCAACTAGAATGATAAAAGGGTTGGAACACTTTTCCTATGAAGAAAGGTTGAAGTGCTTGGGGTGCTTTAGCTTGGAGAAATGACGACTGAGGGGTGACATGATCGAGGTTTATAAGATTATGCGTGGGATAGAGCAGGTAGAGAAGGAGGTACTTTTCACCTTTTCTCACAATACAAGAACTTGTGGGCACTCAATGAAATTGCTGAGCAGTCAGGTTAGAACAGATAAAAGGAAGTTTTTTTTCACCCAAAGAGTGATTAACACATGGAATTCACTGCCACAGGAGGTGGTGGTGGCTACAAGCATGGATGGCTTCAAGAGGGAATTAGATAAACACAAGAGGCGGGACCCGTGATACTCGCAGGGGGGAGGATTCCTAAAGGCTGCAGCTCCACATCGAGGGGGAAGGAGCTCCAGGTAAGTCTTCTTCCCTTCACCCCCCCTGGCACCGGCGACAAGGCCTCAGTGGCTCTCAGCTGCTGGGCCATCAGTCTCCACCCCCCACCCCCCGGCACTGGTGGCAAGGCCTCAGCAGCTCTTGGCTGCCAGCCAGCTGCAGAGTTCCCAGAGCATTCTGTGCGCATGCAGAGGAAACGTTTTTTAACTTTTGGGGGGATTTAAATATCTCCTGTTTAGTTTTTTTTTAACTTTTAGGATTTTTCTGCATACCTAGGGAGTCCCCCAAGCGTGCAGGAAAATCTCTCTGCACCCCAAGTTACCCCCCCCCCCAATGTGCAGATTTAGATATACGCATGCACAGGGGCACATGGGAATTAGATATATAGATATGGAACAGAGGTCCATCAGTGGCTATTAGCCAAAAGATATAGATAGGAACTCTCAGTCTGGGGTGAGTGATGCACTGTAATTTTGGTGCTGGGGCAACAGTGGGAGGGCTTCTAGTGTCCTGGCCCCACTGCTAAACCTCCTGATGGCACCTTTTGGCCACTGTGTGACAGAGTGTTGGACTAGATGGGCCATTGGCCTGATCCAATATTGCTTCTCTTAGGTTCTTATGTGTATGAACCAGCCATGGTGCCTGCTCCTAGTAGTTGTTTCTGTGATAATCTTTTACTGGTAATCAAGCCCATGTTCAGCCAACCAAAATATGTTCCTCGGGGAAGGATTTTCTCCAACATTCCCTTTGTTCTATGGTCCATCCTTAGAGAGATCTTTGTGTATGAAGTGCTGTTAGGTCTATGGTTGCCAGCCTCCAGGTGGGGCCTGGGGATCTCCTGCTTTTACAACTGATCTCCAGCTGAAAGAGATCAGCTCCCCTGGCGAAAATGGCTGCTTTGAAGGGTGGACTCTATGACATTGTACCATGCTGAGGCTCCTCCCCTCCCTAAAACCCACCCTCTCCTGGATCCACCTCTAAAGTCTCCAGGTATTTTCCAACACAGACTTGGCAACCCTAGTTAGGTCACAGCCAATTTATGGAAACCCTGTATCGTTTTCAAGGCAAGAGAGAAATAGAGGTGGTTTTCCAGAGCCTTCCTCAGCATAGTGTCCCTGGAATTCCTTGTAGTCTCCCATCCAAATACTAACCAGGGCCAACCCTTTATTTGATTTGATTTGATTTGATTTGATTGGTATCCCTCCCTCCCTGCCAAGGCAGGCTCAGGGCGGCTTACACACAATATGTTAAAACAACTAAAACACAGAATTAAATAAAACCACAACAGTATAGTAATAAAACATATCATAAAGTGTGAGCACACTTCATAGATGATGGCAGCATTCACGGCATCCGAAGTAGTCAAGTATCATCGTAGTTTGGTTTTTTGTCAGGCTGTTGATCACAATATTTAAACTGGCGTTGGTATTGGGGCCAGGGCCTCAGTGTTGGAAGGGTGGCTCCCTAATCAAAGGCCTCGTGGAAGAGCTCCATTTTACAGGCCCTGTAGAACTGTAAGAGGTCCCGCAGGGCCCTGATGTCATCTGGGAGCTTATTCCACCAGTACGGGTCCGCCACTGAGAAGGCCCTGACCCTTGTCACAACTAGCCTGGCTCCTTTAGGGCATGGAAGGGCCAGATGGTTTTGGGACCCTGATCGTAGTGCTCTCTGGGGAACATGTGGGGAAAGGCAGTCCCTTAGGTATGTAGGTCCCTGACCATATAGGGCTTTAAAGGTAAAAACCAACACCTTGAACTGAATTCAGTATGCTATAAGCAGCCAGTGCAGTGCTTTTAGCACAGGCTGGATGTGATCTCACATAGGAAGGCCTAGGGTTGCCAAGTAGGGTTGACTTACTGGCGGGGGGGGGAGTCGTTCTTCCCCCGGGAGCTCTTCTGGCGCGTGTGCTTTGTGCGCGCACCACGGCGACGTGATGATGTCACCCGGAGGTGATGTCATCACGTTGGGGGCGTTGCCAGGGCAATGCTCTGGCAATCGGCCCAAAAACTCTATTGTATCATAGAGTTTGGGGGCGAATGCCAGAGCGTTGCCCTGGCAATGCCCCCAACGTAATGACGTCACCTCCGGGGGAAGTCATGGATTACACAGGGGAAGTCATCCTCACCGGATTACACGGGATTACACGGGGGAAGTCATCCTCACCGGATGACTTCTGGGGCGGGGTTCCCCCCGCCGGCCAAATGCCAGCCGGCGGATCGGGAACCCCTATAGTGGGGGATCCCCCGCCCCCCGGGCTGATTTGGCAGCCCTAGGAAGGCCCAACAACAGCCTGGCCATTGCATTCTGCACAAGTTGCAGCTTCCAGATTTGGGACAAGGGCAGCCCCATGTAGAGAGCATTACAGTAATCCAGTCTCAAGGTGACCACTGTATTCATCACTGTTGCCAGGTCATTGTGTTCAAGGAAGGGAACCAACTGCCTAATCAGCCACAGAGGATAGAAGGCTGACTTTGCAGTGGCTGCTACCTGGACCTCCATCATTGAGGCGTCCAGGAGCAACAGTGCCCCATCGAAGGTTGGGAGTGGGATCCCTAACCTTGGGCTGCTCTGACTCAAACACAGGATCTCCATCTTCATCAGATTCAATTTCAGTCAGCTCAGTCTAAGCCTACCAGCCACAGCATTCAATGCCAGGTCCAGGTCTTCTAGACTAGAGTCTGATTGGCCATCCAACAACAGATAAAGCTGGGTGTCATCCACATATTGGTGACAGCCCAGTCTATGACTCCAGGCAATCTGGGCAATGGGGCGCATATAGATGTTAAATAACACCGGGGAGAGCACCGCTCCTTGGGGCACTCTGCAGATCAGCGGGTGCCTTCTACACAGCTGTTCCCCAATAGCCACCCTTTGTCCCTGACCCTGAAGGAATGAGGAGAGCCACAGCAAGGCAATCCCCTGAATTCTGGTGTTGGCGAGGCAGTGGATCAGTACTTGGTGGTCAACTGTGCCAAACACTGCCAACAGGTCTAACAATAACTACACTGCTAAACCGCCCCAATCCAGATACCTCCGGAGATCATCTGTGAGGGTGACCAGTACCGTCTCTGTCCCGTGACCTGGTCGGAAACCGGACTGGAGGGGGTCTAATGCAGAGGTGTTGTCCAAAAAACCCTGCAGCTGGATCGCCACTGCCCTTTCAATTAGTTTGCCCAGGTAGTTTGCTTAGCTTCCAAGATCTGATGAGATCAGGTGGGCCATCCAGGTCAGGGTCATCCATACAATAAGGTTTCTCACAGGTTCTCTTTTCATTTCTACCCTTACATCAAAACTTCCTGGTTACTTTTCTGCCACTTACTCTGTTCCTTTTAGAAATTGAGAGCAATTGGCTTCTATATGAAATCTATTTATATAGACATCTGCATGTTGTAATGTAGCCATCTTGAATAAGACAGACAAGATTCTTCATAACAGATTAGTTTAAAGATACTAGAGGAATATTTTCAATGAGTCATCTCTGAGACTACTGAATATCTGTAGGGAGTTTCAGTTCTTGTTTCCCGAGTGACCACCTTATAGGTACTGTAACATGATACTGTGAAGTTAAAAGGAATCACAGCTATTTTTTTGCTTTCTGATGGCCCAAAGAGCGCTTCTTCTAAAATTGGTCTTGAAACTACTGTACCTATGTAAGCATCAATCCTATTACTAACAGTTTAGGATAAATATCTAAGTTAGAATTGCAGCATTATGTTCTCTGCTTGTTCCTTCTATGGTTCTGTAAGAGCTTCATTTCTCTGCATTTGTGGCTCAGCTTTTTTGGTCTAAATTACTGGAGCAAATGGTATAGTCTGTCTGAGAGAATTTGGCAAACCATGATTTAATTTCTAGTAATCCAGGTACTGAATTCTCATATTTGGTTTTCTCAGGTTCTCAATAATCTGAGATGAATGAGTGCTCCATTTTGGCTGCTAGTGACCATAGTGCATGTAGCACTGCTGTACATTTAGAGTAGCTAATCTCTTTCTTAACCCTTATTATCAGTTCTAAGTATGGGTTCCAGGGTAAAATGTGAAATAGTTACTACTCAGGGACTTCAGTTCAAGATCCCATAAATGCAAAGACAGCATCTGTCACTTGGGAAGTCAGACTAAACTAGAATGATTTATATGGGGTACAGAACCTAGGGTTGCCAGCTCTGAGTTGGAAAACACCTGGAGATTTTGGGAGTGGGAGAGAAGAAGAAGAGATTGGATTTATACCCCGCCTTTCACTTGAAGTTTCAGTGCGGCTTACAAACACCTTTCCCTTCCCCTCCCCACAACAGACACCTTGTGAGGTAGGTGGGGCTGAGAGAGCTCTGACAGAAACTGCTCTTTTTTTTTCAAGAACAGCTGTGCCAGAACTATGGCTTGCCCACCAAGGTCATCCAGCAGGTGCAAGTGGAGAAGTGAGGAATCAAACCTGGTTCTCCTGGATTAGAGTCCGCACACTTAACCACTACACCACTCCTGAAGAGGGTTGGGTATAGGGAGAGGAGAGACTTCAGTGGGGTATAATGCCATAGAATCCACCTTCCACAGTAGCCATTTTCTCCAGGTGAACTGATATCGGACATCTGGAAATCAGTTGTAATAGTGGGAGATCTCCAACCACCATCTCGAGGTTGGCAACCACACAATCATATTATTGTTGAAGTGCCAGTTTAAGGCTGTGGTCACAGAGTCATTTTGATCAGGTTTCACTGCTGTTCCCTCTCACATTTAAAATTGCTGATCAGACGCCCGTATCCGCCTCCCACACTGAAGCGGGCTCACTCGCGCAATCCTCCTGGTTCCCTAGTAAGTTTTCCTACACCTGGAAAATCAAGTACTTTCCCTGTATTTGCACTTTGAATCTGCAATTTCGCTAATCTGGACAGCCATCTCTCGCAATGATTGCAATTAGGTCATCTGTACGTCCTTCTTGTGGTAGTCCCCCACCCCCAGCTTTCACTGTTGTGTGCATGACCATTCCTGCGCTGAATATATTAAATGAATGAATGCTCAAGTGCACATAAAACAGTGCTTGGCTACACGCCGGTAGTTCATTTTGTTCAGGGTGGCGTGGCTGTCTGGACAGTGCCTGGAGCCTCGTTGTGCAATGCAAGCAGTTGGGCAAGGGATGTGTGATCATCCCAACCCACAAAAAAATATCCCCAACCAAATCTACAGTGGGAAAAAATCATGGTAAACTTGCCGTGTGACCACAGCCTAAGACTATAGAGTCCTGGGTTCAAATCCCAAATCAGCTATGAAGTTCTCTCAGTCTTTAACCTATGTTGTTAGGAGATAATGAATAAGGGGAGATCCCTGCATGCATCCTTGAGCTTCTTAGAGGCAGGTGAAATAAAAATGTATGGATAGATACCATCAGATAGTTTCACAAGAAACCAGAGATATGTCTCAATCCATGCAGGCTATAACCATGATGTAGGCGGAACAGATATGACTACTCAAAACATGCTGAGAGATCCCTGGCAGTGGACCCTTGTTGAGTTTCTGGTGGTCCCAACAGGCTCTTTCTGGTCTGTAGAGATAAGGAGTCTGCAGATCCCACACCTGAATTATCTGCATAAGAAGCGGGAGAGGAATTATGAGAGTGTGGGGATGTGGCTGGGAGTCATGAAATGAGCATCAGAAAGGGGATAAATTTTAGTAAGCATCTAGGAAATAACGGTCTGACAGTAAGATCTGTTAGCCTATAATAATCTCATGCTGTGTGCTGCATTTAAAACTAGGCTGGAAGTTGCTAATTCCCAGCATGTGGGCCACAGCCTCAGTCAAGGAGCTAACACATTTCTGATGCACTGAATTTTGTGGAACCATCACCAAACGACAGTACCAAAATTCAATAAGAAAAGTTTATGCATACAGGGATATTGGCCCATATTAAGTTTTCTTTGACCTGATCAATGTTTTGCCTTTGTCTGTCTGTCTATCTGTCTCTCTTTCTCCCTCCCTGACACATACACTTTAAACTAAGATTTTCATTTTGTGTCTTTGAGTTTTACATATTACTTTAGTTCTGAAATGTTCTGCTGTTTCTGGAAGTGCATTTTTTTATATTAGAGAACACAATTTGTATGTTATAAATAAACAAAAAAGAAGACAATTCCGGTTGCCAAAAACATTCAGACAATGATTCCAGAGAAAATCTGAAAGTATTTTAAGAATAATCATAAAATGTTGCTTTCTAATGGAAATTGTTTTTAGTACAAAACTCTGAATCAGCATTAACAGCTGTCTGAATTTGAAGGTATTCTATACAGTAATACTGGCATTTCCAAACTAACATGAAAGCTAAAAAAAATCACATAATTTGAAGAAATATATGTGATGGACTCTCAAGGGTTAATGCCTAATTGAGTCTGAAAACCTTTGAGTGACAGGCTGTTTGAATGGAATTCTGTTGAATCAGTTAAGGAATGACAGTTGGGAACTGACAGTTGAAGAAAAGACAGTTAAGCACTGACTGTGGACTGTAAGTGGATTGAGGAGGATCCTCATTCAAGCTGAGGGATGCCAGTCCCTAGGTGGGGGCAGGAGATCCCCCTATTTGGTGGGCTGCTGCCTGCTGCTGGCCAGCTGACCAGTAGGGGAAGCCCCTAAACCCCACCCCCAACAGCGGCCACTGGCAGCCATCCCTCTCCCTCCCTTCCTGTGAGATTTAAAGGACCCTCCACCTGATTGACAAGAGCACATGGCCCCCAACCAGCTGGAGGGCCCTTTAAATCTTGTAGGAGGGGAGGGAGGGGTGGCTGCTGGCCACACACCTAAACTTCAAGTGGCAATTTCACCGCTTGGAGTTCAGGCATGCCCCCCTACTTTAAATGGTCCCTTTAAATGCATTGGGCAAGAAGCGGGGGGGGGGGGCTGAACTCCAGGTGGCAAATTTGCTGCTTGGAGTTCAGGCGTAAATGCCCCCTGCCTCTTGCCCAAACCATGTAAAAGGTCATTTTTGTGTGAAGTCATTGCATTGAGGACATCCCCACCTCCTCCAGAAATGCCCCCCTAAAGTCTCCCCCCCCCCCAAAGGACTTAGAAGGACCTGGCAACTGTATTCAAGCCAAAAAAGGAAAGGGAAATAGCTTCTGGAAAGAGAAGTGATCCCTGCCCAGATAAGAAGGGAAACAGCTTCTAGAAAAGAGGAGTGATCCCTGATTTGTGAATAAAGAAAGATTCTGGGAACTTGGTTGTATGTTTTTATATGTTTTAATGTTCTTATAATATGATATTTATATTGTTTGTCTTTGTTGTTAGCTGCCCTGAGCCCGCCATGTGGTGGGGAGGGCGGGATATAAATTTCAAGAAATAAATAAATAAACGTTCCTGCCTTCTAAATTTTATGTGTCAGTGAAACTCAGAAACCTATGCTTGAAGGTTTAAGCAGAAACTGGAAAAAAAAAGTCTCTCTCCTCAAAGTTTTAAAGACCTTGTTGATTAGTAGAAAAACCTACTTGTTGGCAAAAAATTGTCTGTTGTTTGTGTGAAAACAGAGTTACCTCAGTTTTATTATCTGTTCACCTCATACATCTTTCACCTCATTCCATCTGACCTTTTCTCCTCCAAGTGAAATAAAACATTTTGTTTATTTTGAACTTTCAAAAGCCTCATATGCCATTTCAACAGCAGCGTATAAGAAGGTGATTTTGTTTCTTTCCTCAGTTCCTTGGGCTGGGCCAGCATCCATCGTCTGTCTGTCCGTCCGTCCGTCTGTCCATCCGTCTATCTATCTATCTACCTATCTATCTATCTATCTATCTATCCTGCTGCCCCAGCCCAGGGAACTGGGTGGGATAGCCATAGACAATCAAATAAGAAGAAAATAGATAAAGGGGCTGCTCAGCAAGAAAGAAGGCAGAAAGGGAAGAGGGCAAGATCATTATAATATCATTTTTACACAGCCACCTTTTACCACCTTAGAAGATATAGGCCTGCTTAAATAAAAGTCACCAGTGGAATGTGTGTATATAAATATTTCCATGAATGGTAATGCTAGTATTGGAATATATAGAAATTATGCCTCTCTTAGTGGTTCCATATATTACTGAATTCTCCTGGCAGTAGAGTTGTTTTGCAGCCAGTCTAGACATCTTGATAGAAATGGAACTAATGTACAGGAAGGGATAAAATTTCACTAAGACAAAAATATAGTTGCTGTCATTTGGTTATGATGTTCATTGAAGAGTTGGCATATAGATATGAATGATTTCTGCTATTTTGTCAATGCCTCCATCATGATTTTTTTATAATAACATATATGTTGCTGGCAAGGAACACCTAATGACGTTAATAGGCATCAGACTTGATAAGTCACATAATAAATTGTTAATCTGGGGAATGTTTTTCCAGAAGACACTGTGAAGCCCAGGAGTCTGAGGTCGGGGGGGGGGGTGTGTATGGGAAAACTCCTGAAAGACATGGCTACTAGCCAAGAATGTAAGTGGATTTCATTTTACGCAAGATGATATATCTAACATTCTGTCTTCTGGAAGTTTGAAATCACCAAGAGATGATAGATAGCTTCATAATTTCCTTGTGGCACAAAACTAGCAAAAGTCAGCCACTTGTTTGGTAAACACAGAGATTGTCTGAGTGGCTTTCCTGTTGTCTGAGAGCATTTTCTCTTGAAGCTGCACAGCACTGCTTCTTCATCTGTTCTCGATAGTAATTGTATAATTGTTCTAGACTTACTGCTGAAAGCTAATCAAGAAATAACTATATGTTTAGGCAGAGAACACAAATATAAACTCTTAAGCAGCACAGAATTTGCCCCAGTATGCCTTGTAAGGCATATTAACAGCCAACTTTGGGGGGGGGGGGGATCACAGCCTCTTAAATTCAATGATTCTGTTGATAGAATATTGAAAAGTTTTGTAGATTGAGAGAATATGAACAATTTTATCCTTTGTTCACTAGTGGAAAGATAACCTTAACGGCAGCCAATTACTGAATATTTTTTATTTACTGTAAACAGTTTCATTGGTAGTTGTGTTACTGCATTATGCTTATTATTGCACTGTATTTTAAAAAAAATAAAAATATAGTTTATTTGTTCAAATGCTGTGATGTTTCAAAGAATTTACACCACATCACAATGGGAAACTATATTCTCCAGTGTCAAGGACCTTACATACCTGATAGATTGTTCTAACTCTAAATGTCACAGTGATATCCAGATGTTCAGGAAGCACTGACTTTTTTTTTTTTTGCTATACTGCATTGTCTTCCTGTTCTGTCCTTGCTAAAATTAATCTTTGTCACAAGAAGGTTATTCCTTTGGAACAGGTACCATTGTACCCTAGTAACACTGAGCAGATAATAAGTGTCAGATTCTCAGCTGGTGTAAATCAGTCTTTCTTCACCCCATCTATTTGTTGTTGTTGTTGCTTTAGATCACATAGGATTTGGCCCTTAGGTGCCTAAGGTCCTCTTGCAAGGGCTTGCTAATTAATTCCTTACATGTAGAAAGTTGCTGCTGCAGCCAATTGCTTTTGCAATCTAGTCCCTGCGCCTGGAAGCACAATGGAGATCTGTGTCTCGCTTGAACTCACTTTGCAATGAGGTGTGAGCCACTGGCACACTGATTGATGACATCTCTCTCTCTCTCTCTCTCTCTCTCTCTCTCTCTCTCTGGGAAGGATAGCCACTTTCTCTTATTCTGCTGGGCAGCTTTCTAAAAATGAAATTATCATTCCGTGGCCAGTATCTTCACTCACTCTCTCTTTTGGAAAGTACAACCTAACCCCTTTCCCTTGGAAATCTCAAGGAGATCAATCCTGCACCTGTCACAACAATGTAGGCATTACTTTTATTAACGTACCAAGGTAAAAATCAACTACTTTTGGAGATCATGGATTATAATGTTATTTAAAAGAATAACTCAGCACCTCAAGTCTTACTTGGAGAGCCAGTTTGGTGTAGTGGTTAAGAGCGTGGACACTAATCTAGGAGAACCAGGCTTGATTCCCCACTCCTCGACATGCAGCTGCTGGTGTGACCTTGGGTCAGTCATAAGTCCTTTCAGGACTGTTCTCTCATTCTTGAGAATGCTCTCTCAGCCCCACCTACCTCACAGGGTGTCTGTTGTGAGGAGGGGAAGGGAAAGGAGATTGTAAGCCACTCTGAGACTCCTTCGGGTAGTGAAGGGTGGGGTATAAATCCAATCTCCTCCTCTTCTTCTCTCCTACTTGTGAGCAAACTTCAGTGAAATGAATAGGGTTACATAGGAATTGTACTTGGTGGGTTGGACCAACATGTTTCTGCATGGTATTATTGTTTAAACAGCTATACCCTTTAGAGAAAAAGGCCTGCTTATCTCCATAGGCAACCAGTCCTGACTGGCATCCATATTCAGTTGCAAAAAAGCAAATGACAGTAATAGAAATCGTATAATAAGGGCAAGACAGGAAAGAATCAGTCTTTGCAGTACAGAATTGGTTCATCCTTTATATGGGCCCTGCGGTAAACAAGGGGATGCTGTGCAAAGGGCCCTGTCCCTGCTTTTCCTAGCTCTGCCCTTTCTCACCCCCTCCTGACTACAATAGACAATTTTTGATATAATGACCACATCTCTTTTCTTAATAGCTCTGGGGCAGTGAGACCTCATGCAAGAATGTGGCCAGTGCTTGTGTGATTACTCTGCTTACTTTCCCATCTGCTGTGAAGTGAAAATTAGGCCAGTTGTTACACAGGAGCAAGAGATACAATTCTTAGTCAAAATATAGCTGCCTTTACTCCAAAGGTGTTAAGGAAGGATTTGGAATCTGAAAAAATGTTGTGGGTTCTGGCTCTGCTGAGGCTGACTGTTTCTCAGATGAGGAAGAAGCATGGAGCAACCCAGCCTCCTCTGGAGTCAGCCCAGAAGAGGAACCTTTACCAGCACCTGAGGGAGAAGAGGCTCCAGCATCTGCACAGGCAGGGCAGCAAGGCAGAGAGACTGAGGTGCAGTCGGAGGGAGAGTCTGGTCCAGAGCCTGGCCCAGCACCCCCAGTTGGAGACCCCTCGAGGCCAGAGTCCCCACCTAGCTCACCTGAATGTCCCAGATGCAGGGCACGCCAGCGTCTGAATGTGCAAGAGAGAAGGAGAAGTGCCAGACTTCAGCTGTTGCAAAGGCAATGTGAGGGGCTGTGAGTCTTTGCAGATTGCCTCCCAGGGAAGGGAGGATCCGGTCATAAGCAACCATGCTCACCTGCGTCGGTGTGGAAACGATCTCAGACCTTGTCCCGGCTGCCAGCCTCCACTCCTGAAAACTCTGACTGATTTCTCAGCATTCTGACCCTTGGCACTGTTTCTTGGCTTGCTTTTGGACTGTGTATCTAGCTTTCAGTGAAGTGTATCTGTGGCAACCAGCCAGACCCAGCACAAAAAAATCCTATTCCAGACCCAATCCTTTTCTTTCTTCCTACTGTGAAGACTGTCTTCTTAGTACCTGGATCCAGCATAGTGACCACTAGACAGAATCACTGCAAGAGGATGAGTTGTTTGCCACCAAGTGATCATTTTATGAGGCAGCCTTGCTTGAAAGTCAAGCATCAGTCAAAGTGGTTCACCTGAACTCAGTTGTGGACACACAGCCAGAATCTTTGATGTTTGTGACTCCCCCTGTTCTGATTATTTACTGTCCCAGAGATTCAGATTCACAACATATATATTATTTAATTCTCTGTTATCATCTGATTTGCACCAAAGTTATCAGTATATACTTCTCACTGCCTGAGGGACCAGCCGTTGAGGTTCACAGACAAGTATGCTGTGACTATCAGTGCTCCCCCAGTCCCCACTGACAAGATTCCCCCCTCCTTTGGGTACCTTCCCTTTCCTGCACTATAATCCATTTTGAAATTAGCTTGTGCCCATCAATTGCCTCCTTTCCCCCCTAGGTCACAGAAAATAAGAAGCAGGATAGGGAGAACTGTTTGA
Organism: Lepidodactylus listeri; assembly: GCA_029233225.1. Taxonomy (NCBI): domain Eukaryota; kingdom Metazoa; phylum Chordata; class Lepidosauria; order Squamata; family Gekkonidae; genus Lepidodactylus; species Lepidodactylus listeri. The sequence continues at coordinate 68,050,036 of JARCFY010000002.1, forward strand.
AAGCTTGAAGCAGTTCCAGGGCATCAATCAGTTTATAGGCAGTGAAATATACGTGCAGGTCTTGAGGTTGTTGATGGGATAGAGTATTTTGCGATAAATATATTTATTGCAAGTTGTGTAAAAGGCTGTTCCAGTGAGTGGATTTTAGTAAGGCAATAAATGGTCAAGAAAATTGCTCCAATTGTATCTCAGTGCATCTCAGGCACAGAAGTTAATGGGGGTCTGTTCAAGCCCCTTGCTTTGCCAGAGGGGAAAGGCAGTGGGCAATAGTGACCCAAGGCATGTTGCTTCTGCTCATGGAAGACTGATGCTGTTGTTAGCATTGTAATAGATATAAGAGTCGCACCCTTCAGATTCAGACAGCAGTGGGGCCTGATTGTGCTAGTGTCTGCTCATGTACAAAAATAGTGCCCCTTAACAGGATGACATACAATCTGTGTACCGTGAATACTTTTGTCTTTATATGCCAGTTGAGTAATTCTTTTGTTGCATTCAGTGCATGACTGAAACTCCATATTTGTCCAGGTCCACAGTTTAAGTTTTAAAGTGAATGAAAATTGGCTGTTTCTTTAGAGCAGACATACATGAGTTCATGCAGGATATACTCACTTCCACTGTAATGTGTGTGCAGGGTTCAAACAGATAATAAGTAAGAGAAGTACTTTTAGATTTAGTTATTTTAATATTATTTAAGATTTATGTTTTATCTTCATGAATGATTATAATGGCCTTTGACTATGTACAATAAATGCTATTATATCATAATAAAAGAGGAAGCAAACAGCTTGAGATCATGCACGGAATGAACCTATAAGGAGAGTAGCTGTGGCCGTGTGTTAAGCACCTGTTTTTGTAGGCAGAAGGTGCCAGTTTCAGTCCCTGGCAGCTCCCATTAAAAGATCTCCACCAGCCAGCACTGAGAAAGACCTTTCTCTGCATGAAACCCTAGAGAACTGCTGTCAGTTAGGCTCTACCAGGGCTCTACTGAACTAGGTGGACCAATGATCTGTCACTTTAATGCACCTTGAATCTTTTCACTTCTCACATAGGATGATCCATGTGAAGAAGCATAGTGAGGGCAGAAAGCTAATTAATGAAAATACCCAAAAGAAAAGGTTGGTGTTGGGCAACTTCATTCTGTGCATTCATCTAGGTTCCTTTAATGTTAGGCCATGTAAAATCTGTGCCATTGTGACTGTACGAGAACTTGATATCTATTCCAAAATTAATTGGATGGTTTTCATAAAATTTCCCTGCAAAACTGTGCTAGTACTGAATAAAGACCAAGTACTCGGTATGCCTGGGCTTCTCCAGCCTGCTTTCTCACAAACCCATTTCTTTTTCTGTGTTATCTGCCAACACCACTGTGCTCTCAAAGACATCTGAAATTCAACTGCAAGGCAGGGCCAAGTTCTGCACCCAGTACTCTGTACTTGAACCACATTTGCACATGCATTTATATTTAATGTATATGAAATTTTCTTTCTGGTCACTGAAGTTGACCTTTCTGCTTAAAAAATTCACTTTGTTGCAGTCTGTGCGGTTTTTGAAGAAGTATGCTCCTGATGCTGAGTCTGGGTTAGCTAATGATAAGAGCCAGGAATGGAACAGAATGTTCTTACAAATGAAATATCCTTCCTTCAGGCAAAGGCTTGAATCTTTTTTTTTAAAAAATGCCTTCCATCCCACTCTTTGTAATTTTTAAGGCTTGTTTCATGATTTTACACACGGATACCATTTCCATGTTATAAAAGTGTGCACTGTGTATGTATATACCATCATGAATGAAGAATACACAAGAACACATACATGAGACCCAGTGTGGTGTAGTATCTAGAAGGCTGGACTAGGAACTGGGAGACCCAGGGTTGAATCCCCAGTCTGCCACGGAAGCTCACTGGGTGACCCTGGGCCAGTCACACACTCTCAGCCAAATATATCTCACATGGTGATTGTGAAGATAAAATGAAGGAGAGAAGAACAACATAAGCTGCTTAGGGTTCCCATTGGGGTATAAAAGAAATAAATATAAATAAATGTCTGTTTCATCATGCTCATGTATGTTTGGAGACCACAGCCAATCAAAACTTAAAAGGGGAAATCCATTAGTGTATTTTCTTGGGGGACAAATAACCTCCTAAATTCCAAAATGAATACAGTTTAGCTTAATTGGACTATTTTGAATTTTATGCCCAAGAAGGCTCTAATATAGTTTCAGTGGGAGGAATCTGTGAATCTGCAAAATCTATTCTTTTTCAGAAAGAATTAAGAATTCCCCATGATGGGTATCCAGAGGACAGACCGGAATTTCTTTCCAGCTAGTGATGTACTGACTTTAAAAAAGGGATTACAGGTACCCGAAACATGACAGATACCCCTAATAATTTTACTTATAATGAATTTTCCAGTAGTTCGACTTGGCCTTTATGCCAGTTTCCCCCTCCAGCACCCCTCCAGTCTAAAATACTTAGAATATCAACTGACCATACAGAGACTACTGCAATTCCTATTACAATTAATAAGCCTCTTGTTGTATTATAAAATCATGTTCTTCAGAGTTTACCACTAGGCGTACTGTTTCCTTTCGAAAATTTCACTTGATCAAGGACACCTAGCAATAGCAGGCTGACTTTGTTCTCTTGTCTTCTTTTTCATCAATTTTGAGTTGAATTGATGCTAAAACTTCAAACAGAAGACATGATATTGTTCTGCTCTCCAGAGAAACGTATCTGTAAAACTCTGTCACATTGGTTCTATTTTAACAATCTTAATTGCTGAGAAATGATTTTTACAGGAACAGTTCTGATTTGCAGTCAAATGGACCTCTGGACTTTCTCTGCCTTGCCCTAATCAGGAACATCCAAACTCTTTTGCATAAGATGCCCATCCTTCCTCTACCTCATTCTACTCAGCTGACAAAGTTCCTTCAAAGGAAAACAAATTAGGTATTTCCAGCTGTTGATCCAGTGTTCATATGATTTTGTTGAAGCAAAACTGAATATTCATGTAAAATCAAAATCAACTAAAGAAAAATGTGGACTTGATTTCTGTGATTAATATGATTTGTTAAATCTAGAAATAATCATTGGCTAGTCTTCATCACGGCTATCCAGTTCCTTCCAGAAGCAACATCTCATCTAATTCCCCCAATGAGGTAGGATCATCAGCAACCTAATTCACCCAGCAGATTAGAACACAAGACTCCTTTTCTAGTATATCATAAACAAAGATACAAAATGCAGCTTTTTGTCTTAAAGTGGCACAACAGTCAAGTTTCAGTCAGTTTATGAAAGCTAACACATGCTGTCTCCAAGGAAGACTCTGCAGAAGAAGGGATTGGCAAACCACTGCTGCTTCTCATTTGCCTTGAAAGCCCCTTGCTGGGGTTGCCATAAGTCAGCTGTGACTTGATGGCACTTTACACACACACACACAAACAACCCATGCTGTAGAATTAGCCTACAATTTCATAAACAAATATAAGATAATCTTTCTGGGATGCTGTTCTGAATGTTCCAAGTAACCTGCCAAGAAAATACATCATTGGGTCTTTAATGTTAAGTCCATGTTATCCCACTTCCAGTGTTCCCTCTAAGCTGAGTTAGTGTGAGCTAGCTCACGGTTTTTTTAGCCTCTGACTCACACATTTTTGTCTTAGCTCAGGAAGGATGACTTCAGAGCAAACTAATTTATGCAGCAGCCAAATTGCTCACTCACAACTTTAATGCCGGTAGCTCACAAAGTAGAATTCTTGCTCACAAGACTCCACAGCTTAGAGAAAGCATTCCACCTCTAATACTTTAAAAGAAAGAGATGGGTATCCTTCTGGGCTTCAGCAGGCCACTCTGCCCTTTCTCACTTGACATGCCACCCAAAGGGAGGTAGAAATCATATCCTATCTATTACTTAGCTGCTGCAACTATCGTCACCCTGAGACAGAAGCTTCAATAATAGGACATGGGTTTGGCAGCAGGAGAGAAGGCAGATGGGCCAACGCTCTACTCTGCCATCACTAAGACAGCAAATGAGAACATAAAAGGCAACTACCCATCATAAATGTTTCCTCTTTTTTTGCTCTCCCGTCTTGAGTACACTTGGGAGACTCTCCAGAGTTTCAGATTGGTGAATTATTTTATTAGCAAATATTCAGTTTTGAATATATTAAACCAATAGAAATAACATTATTAAATTAACAAATATTGAATGAAAAAGCACTGACCATACATTTTTAAGGTAAATGAGAAATTAGTGGAGAAAAATGTAATGAATATTCTCATGGCTTCCTTTACTTTCATCTTTAGAAAGGAACTTTCTCCTCTATGACCAAAACTTTCTCATAAAATATAGAGAGAGCAAGAAGGTGCATTGTTAGATGTTAGCTAGGTGTTCGCACAAAAATGTGCTTGATATAATGACTGCAATAGTTTCCACATACTGATCTTTGGAATCAACAAATTATAGTAGCATAATGTCTGCATTGCTAAATTAACTGACTAATGACACTTATTGAAATCAGTGGGATGGAATGTGCTTTGAACTTTGGTACAAACAAGCTTAATGAGCTTCTACTTATCCTGCCAACTTGCCAAAACAAATCTTTTTGAACACTCACATATTTAGCCATACCCCAAAAAGGCCAATCAAAAACACTCTTTCTTACAGGGTATCTAGAGAAGGGCAGTAAAAACACCTGGCTGGTATGGTAGGGGTGTTAAAAACAGATTTAGTGGGACTGCATGACATTTTGAAAACAGATTCTTAACACTGGCAGTAAAACTAGTCATGTTAGAAGATCAATGCCATAGCTGTTCCTGTTGCTCTGGGAAGCTTATTATCAGGAATAATTCTCTCTCCACCATCCAATAGGGATGAAATTCTCACGGACTGGACAGAACCCTTCATCCAAAGGAGCCTCTTTCTAAATTTCAGACAGATAGGAGATCTTAATTCCATAGGCACTTAAAATTCTCAGTTGTAGAGTAGGCACAAACAGATACGAATTGGCATATTAGGAAGCTTTTCCCTTATTTCCTCGGAGCCTTAAGCAGTAAATTGTGGAAAGTTTTTTTTCTTCTTCTTTTGACAGAAATGTAGGACATGGGCAAGAGGAGGAAAACACTGCCCCCCTTTTCATCCTCTCCTGCTGCAGTCCATTTCTTTCGGCATTTCCCCCCCTCCCTAGCCTAGCTGGCCTCCTCTATTGCAGCCTATTTGGAGAAAAATGATTGAAACATCAAAATGTGATATGGGATGGGGAAGGACTTTCCTGAACCACATATTTGGTTTTGTTTAAAAATGCATTCTCCTTCCCTCTCTTTCTTTACACTTGCATGAGAAGGGTTTTCTGTATTTCACGCCTATCATGGTTAATAGGGGCTTTGGGGTGGAGGGGGGGAGATTTGTATTGTAGCAACAGTGTGGCTTCTCAGTGCTGTTTCACTAGATTATATACATTGAGAGATTGTAGGGCCTAAATCAGCAGCTGTCTCTTATACTGAAAAATTATATGATCTTTCCTCAGCGCCAATTTTCTGGATCTCATCTGGTTTGGTCTGCTTGTGTTTATTGTTGGGGAGAGCCGTGACTTCTCCCTCTATCATTGCAAGTTTGTCTACAGGACTGGTGGATGGCCTATCAACAGTAAGACAAAGTTTGGGCATCTGTTTCCATTTTCCCATCTCTGAATCTTGTCTGCCTGCCAGATAATAAAAACAGTGTTTTTTCTTTGCCTCTTATAGCCCATAGAGGCTGACTGGTGCTTCCTGTCTACTATAGCCCTTCTCATCTGCCAGTGGATACAAGTCAACCCTTTCCATCTGTCCCATGCAGGTTGACTGTTGGGGTGCAGGGTGGGAAAAATCCATAGTCCCTGTGTCTCGGTACCTATCACATCTGCCCTGCCAGTTTGCCAGCAGTTACAAGAAAGCTTTCCCCCTTGCTTTCCTAGCATGTACACAATCCCAGATAATGGAACATCTCAGTTAACAAGTGTTGTGAATGAGTGTCAGCTGCCTTCAAGGAAAAAAACAGAGCTATGTGAAAACAGCCGTAGAACTCATTATGTTTCATTCAGAATGGAAAAATACACTTTTATTGTGAAAACTAGCAAGGAGGGCAGGGCACATTCTGGCTCCACAGTCAGGAAGGGAAGATGGATAAGTGAATATCTGCATCTGCACGCCCAAAAATCAGTGTCACAAAATGTTGTTGGATCAGGTAACAGCACTTTGGTAGGCTTTTAGAGACTCAGCCCACATTGGTTCCTGAGATATCCAAGTAACCAGGAGAGAAAGAAACAGCCTGGCTGATTGGGAAAGGTGCATGGAATGACAGGAAAGAAGCAGAGAGCATCTTCAGCCAGTGTACTGTCAGCTTAAGTTCATCCTTCCCAAAGTGGGTGGGAGAATGCTAATAATTCAAGGTGACATTTCATCCAGTCTAGGTAGCTAATTATTCCCTTTTTGTTTTGCTAGCTAGGTCATCTGTGTTGGTATTCTGAATAGCACGTATAGTAGTTAAGAAATTCCTTTTCTGAAAATGTGTGTGGTTCATGGTTCACGAACCAGGCATGCCATAAATCGAACTGCATTTTCCTGGTTCATGTCCATTCCTATTTGTTACATATTTTATATTTATCCAAAAGGTAGGTTGGTGCCACCACATGGTGACAAGACCTAAGTTGAGTGGGTTGATAAAGAACTGGGAATCTGTTCTCCCCTCTTTTCCATTCTAGCTTGTCTGCTGGTCTCTAGTGTCGGGGACAAACTGGCTGTGGAGGTTAAGATTGTTCCTCCTTACTTGGATTTATGAGCATCCATAGGATTGTATTATTCCAGAGGGCTTTTGTTGTTGTTGTTGATTTTATTTGCACACAGTTTAAATTTGGACTCAGGCTGTTTTTACTGATGAGTGTTTAATGATATCAGTTTATTGATAGCAACAATTTATGTGGTTTTATTCTTTTAATGCTATGTATGCGTGTAAATCCCCTTCAGCAAAAGTCAACCTATCAGTAATTGAAATAAATAAATTGAAATGCTATGGTAAAAAATGATGGTAAGAATAAAACATAACAAGGATGGGCTGATTTCAGGATTGTGCAATCTCTGTTTTTTAACAACTAGAAACCCTATTGTCCACTGATACATTTATTTAAATTGTTTATACCCCATGTTCTTGGGTAGGGTAGCTAAGGAATGCATACTCAGGATTTGCAGCCATTAAGGTACAACCAGTCTGTGCAAAGTGATCCTGACTCTGTATAAACCCACTGAGAGCTATCATAAGCCTCCCAGACAAAGATTCCCTTTGCTCTGCCTGTACAAACCTGACCAAATCCAAACATCATATGAAAATAAATGGCATGACTTCTCCATTTCTATCCCCTGCCAGATTGACCCTGGACTCCTGGAACTTCATCCCTCTATTCCCCCCCTCCTCAATGGGCCTGACTTATCCTTTGGAGAGGCCATGGATTAGTGGCAGGGCACATGTGTTGCATGCAGAAGACCACAGGTTGAACCTCTTGCATATTCAGGCAACAGAATCTCAGGAAGCAGGTGTTGGGGAAAGACCTTTCTTTGCCTGAGATCCAGGAGAGTGACTGCCAGCCAGAGTATAGATAATGACCTAGCCATACCAGTGGTCTAATTCAGTATTTTTGAGCCTTACATATATTCAGTATAAGAAATCTCCAGCTGGATCAGACCAAGGTCCACCTACCATGGCATTCTTTACAAAAACTTTCAACAATTAACAGATGCTAGGTAGTCTACCAGAAATTGAATGGTGGACCACAACCTATTTTTGGCTTACTCCTGTAATAAAAGGCAAGTCTTTTTATGAAGACTGTAGTATATAATTTCCTTTTCTTCCCTTCCTCTTCCTCTCCTCCTCACCCTTAAATATCTAGTGCTTAATTTCTGACTACTTACCTGAACATCAAAGGTCCTCATTTATTTCTTATCCCCCCCCCCCCCACATAGACTGAAACCCAAACTGGGATGGGATGATGCTCAAGCTGAACCCTTTGTGGAAATTCACTTTTCTCCCCCAAATTACTCCTCCCCATCCATTTTTCTCTTAGGGGAGTTACTTGTGGTCATGGAACCACACAAGGGAAAATGGCCAGCAACAAGTGATTTGAGGTGAGGTATGAGAAGGGAATGGGTTCAGCTTTCTCTCCTATTCACTCATGAAGAACTTTTGATCCCCTCCCTCCTATCTTATTACTTGATAGGAATGTATTAGCGTCCCAGTGCTGACATCGAGGTTTTTGACTATCATATCTATCCTGGCCCAGAGGCAGAAACAGTCTGTGAGCATTACAGAGCCCAAGCAGCAAAACCCTGAATCTGGGATAGACAGTGAATTACACTGTTGTGGTATTCTGCTTTCTTGGTAGAGAATTACCGGCTGATTCTGGGACTTTAAAGGAATGATGAGTCAGTCTGGTCCAAGTCAGATCTACCATGATACTATCTGGTTGAATAGAATCTCCCTCTGACATCAAGCTAAGGCTGAGCAGCTCCAAACGCCTGTTGTACATACTGTGCCTGGATTACCCTGAAGTGTCATATTAAGCTCTTCCACTATGCCTTCCTTTTCATTAAGCTACCGTTTAAATAAGACAAACAGGATTTCAGTGATGCTCTGCAGACATCTTTATGGCATTTTAATTTTTTGTTGACTCCCTATTTGTTTGTAAAACTCCCCCTGGGATACTCCACAGATAAATTTACTTTCCCCAGCTTGACTGAATTTGTCCTTTTCTATTTGGCAAATGTTGAATTTCCTCCTGTACCATTTTCTGCTTTAAATGGAAGTTAAATTAACAGGAACTATTTATGTTTAAGAGCGATAACTTATCATACCCAAAGTCTCTTTCTCTCTTGCTCTTCACTTATGCACCAGCACCAGCTCTGCACACCACCTCCACTGTGTGAAAAATGGTGCCCATTTCTTTGCTGCTGATACAAAACAGCAGGAGGGCTGAGGATTGGGCTGGCAGGGAGGTCTCTGGAAATCAATTTTTCTTTTTTTAAAACAACAAGAACAACAAAGTACAATGTGGTAGGTGTGAAAGCTGCTGAATGAGGTACAAGTGACACTGAATAATGATAATAGACTTTAATTCTTTCTTCCTTTGTAAATGTTTTCCCTCCTGCTGAGCTGCATTGTGGTATTCTTTTGCAGAGTCCATCATTCAGATGGCACCACCTTTTCCCACTATCCCAGCCCATCATAATCAAAACACATTTATTTCTAAGCTAGGTTCACAAATTGTGGGATGGATCCCCATGCAGAGGGCATGAGAGAAAGGGTAATTCTGGCTGTGATCTCACACACAATTAGCTCTGACATAGGTATGAATGCCGGGTGGATTAAAGGAGCACGATCACACAACAACATCTAAGAAGCACCCCACAGCCATCAACAACCCATTTTGCTCTGCCACACAAGCAGATTTAAAAGACACCTCAGAAAGTCCAGTAGCAAACGGGTTGCTACGGGCCACAGACAGACTTTCCTGCGTCTGATTGCTCCAGCACGCTCTCATGGCATCGGCACAGTCTGATCAGGCCATCCCGACTCCATGCCATTGTTTTTTTCTCAGTTTGCACATCATCGCACTCTCCATAGGGAGCCTTCAGGGCTGAGGTGCAAATCATCAATCCCTTGTTTAAGCGCATTGGAGACAAATGGCAAAAAAACCCCAACCAACTCACCCACGGTTGCATCTGATCACAGAGTGGTGGGCTGTGCCCGCAGCTTCAAAAGACCATGTGATAGTGCCACTGCGGGTCAACTTTCACCAGACAAAATAGCCTCTCTCTCCCCCCCCCCCCCCCCCCGCTTTATCTCGCGCATGTGACTGCAACCTCTAGGAGAAAAACTGAGCTTCAGCTTCTGGACTTTAAATAGCACTTAGGATTGTTCCATCCTAGAGGGTTACTCAGTTTTCCTCCTTCCATACTGCACTCTCCCATCACATGGCCTGTTAGGAATAGGCAGGGCATCAGCAAGTACTGGAGGACAGGAGCAGGAGCCCAGCACATAGCAGCTCTGGTGGTGGTGGGAAGCAGCTTGAGGTCAGAATTGGCTGGTCCCAGTTATTTTCTTCTAATTTTTTTTCTCCTAGTCCCATAGAGACCATCCACTTCTCTGGATGGTAATGTCCAATTGAACTTTGTGAGGGTTCCACTAGGAAGGAACTCTGTAAGGATCTGAGAAGGAACTCTGGATAGGAAGTGGAAGTGATGGAGGTAAGTGGAGCAGAGTCAGCAACCAATATGCCCCAGTTCTACGTACAGCTGAAGCTGTATGCGAGGATTTCCATGAACTCGCTCTAGGTGAGCATGGATATAGAATAAGTTTAGAATGGATTAAGGGCTTCATAAAGTTGGAAAAGCACTGAAATCCCCAAAACCATAATGAATCTTCTTGCATGTCAAAATACTAATAACTTTACTATGGAACAAGCTTTCTTAAACCAAAGCCCGCTTTGTCAGATGCTAAGTTCCAACTATTTTAGCACAGGCCGATTCCGCACCAATGGTTTGCTCTCCGTTTCCCCCAGGTCTAATTGGCCCGATTCTGTTGAGGGAATTCCGCATTTGTCACCTTGCCCCGAATCTAGCGTCCCCTTCCCTCTCTCCCCCCTCCTTTTTTTTGATGGGGGTGTGGTTGCATTACAGCGAAACCACCCATTTCAGGAAACAGGCATGCTTTGCATTGTAATGCAATGGTTTGGGGAGGAGGCAGAGTGGAGACCATCGCAGCTGGAGGTATTCAGCCCGCAACCCATGGCTGAGAGACTGGGAGAAAAGACGCATCACCCGATGTATTTTGTTTGTTTTCTGAATTCAGAGATCCTGAGCTTGAAAAAAAATCCTCTCCTGGCAGGCAGGCAGGCAGGTAGGTGAGGAAAGGCAGCAAAGCAATGCCAAATTGTGTCCTCCCCCACTCCCTCCCAAGCGTCTGCCACCAACACCCAGCACCAATTCTACTCCCCCCCCCCAATCTCCGGGTTAGCACAGAGACTGCTTTCCATCTTTGTGGCTCCTTTACATCCCTGGAAGGGCAGGGGGAGAGAAATACAAAATTAGACTCCCTCCCTTTAAACACTGTGTACATGTGTGTGTTTAGCTCGAAATTGGATGCTTCAGCTGCCTATACTTCTCCCCTAACATGTCACCTTAATCATCCAATCATCCCCAGCAGGGTCCACAACATTCAAAGTACATTTAAAAAGACATTTAAATGCTGGTCAATGATGGATCAGTGTTGTGTCATGGTGTTGTAATGCAACGATGGGGGCGACAAAAATTCCACTCACGCCAGGGCAGGAAAGGGAGGGGAAAGGGAGAGAAGAGGCAGGAAAGGGGAGGGAAAGAAGCAGAGGGGTGTTAAAGGGGTGGAGCAAGAAACCCCAATTTGCGAGTTCCCCACTAGAATGCCCCGACTTCAACCCTGTGGCAAATAAAGAAACCTGAAAATCCCTGAAACTGAAGATCTGGGGGGAGAACGAGGATTAGATTCGGGCCAACTGCTGACCCGGGACAACAAGTGGGAAACTGTTGCTCTGCCGCGGATTTTATCAGGGGACGACGCCGGGGCAACCGCTGGTGCAGAATCGGCCACAAACTACTTCTCAGTAAATAAAATTTGCTCTTTCCCCTGCCCCCTGCCCCCTTCCCCTTCCCCATCCTTGTATATTCTAAAAACTTAATAAAAATCTATTATGCTCAGTACTCTGGCAAAAATAAATATGCTCAGTACTCTTGGCAATTCAGTTGTACATTAATGTACATGATACCTGATATGCATGACACATATGACTAGGTAGCTACAAAATGATTGACCAATAAATAAATAAATAAATAAAGGTGGTGCTGTTGCAGAGAGAGAGAGATTCAGCCCCTTAAAAGTGTTTGTGCTTTCAAAATGGTTGATGAGGAACATATTGGGCTTTGTGTAATTTGCACAGTTACAGTGGGGTTGTCAGGGAATTAAAAACAGGCTCGGTTTTCATATAAAACTTTGTTGAGAGTTCCTTTTAATAAAAGATTAACAGGCCATCACTTAGGCTGGCTTACAAATCATGAGAGTTAAAGATGAACAAAGTTAGGCTATTTCTAATGTGGTTTTGGCTTGCTGGCCCTCAGGCTCAGTAGACAGCAATTACATTTTGAAGCATTTCTCTAGAAGAATCAGGGTGAGAATCTTACCCATATAAATGATAAATCTCAACACAGAAATTCTCTTAAGTGGATTATGACCTCCATGACTCTAAGCTTTAAGAAACAATCACTTGCAAGAGAATTGAATTGTGAGCAAATGATACCAACAGTTTAGCTTGCTGTTGGAAGAATAACATTTGGCAATGTATGGGGCAGACCATAAGAACATAAGAGAAGCCAATGTTGGATCAGGCCAGTGCCCATCCAGTCCAACACTCTGTCACACAGTGGCCAAAAACACCAGGTGCCCTCAGAAGGTCCAGCAGTGGGGGCAGGACACCAGAAGCCCTCCCATTATTGTCCCCCTCCCCGTCAAGCACCAAGAACACAGAGCATCACTTGCCCCAGACTGAGAGTTCCTATCTATACTTTGTGGCTAATGGCCGCTGATGGACCTCTGCTCCAGGCAGCCAGTAGTGTGTTTACTGTAGATCTAAGCCACTGTTGCTTTGATCAGAATCAATATTTGTTTATATGTACAATCCAGGACAATACCTTTTGTGTATCATCCAAGGAGCTCTTCAAGAGAATCACCTAATGGACAGAAGCAAAACATAAAGTTAGATATAACTACTGCAGTCAGTGACCCATTCAGTATAGAGAATGCACTCAGCTACTCCTTAAAATCTATGAGAACATTGTTTCCTCCTTCAACATGTATTTCTTGAATATGAAACAGTAGAAAGCTGAGGCATATTGGGCTTACTATGCAATCATGGTTTCAGAGTTAGAACGTATGGCCAGATTACTGTTTTTAAACAGAAGGGTTTGGAAAGGTCAGGTATACTGAAGAAGAGAAGAAGAGAAGAGATTGGATTTATACCCCGCCCTCCACTCCCCAAAGGAGTCTCAGAGCGGCTTACAAACTCCTTTCCGTTCCCCTCCCCACAACAGACACCCTGTGAGGTAGGTGGGGCTGAGAGAACTCTTTTCAAGCTGTCCTTGAGGGAACAGCTGGCACAGAGCTATGGCTTGCCCAAGGTCATCCAGCCAGGTGCAAGTTGAGTGGGGAATCAAACCCGGTTCTCCCAGATTAGAGTCCGCGCACTTAACCACTACACCAAACTGGCAAACTGAATCTGCACTTTTGAAGGACATAAAGCTGTCTTATACTGAGTCAGGACATTGGTCCATCATTAATGGCTACTCAGACTGGCGGCAGCTCTCCAGGGCTGCAAGTTGGTCTTTCATCTCACATCACTTACGATCTAATCTTTTTAACCAGAGATGTCAGACATTGTACCTGGAACTTTTGACATGTAAAGCAGATGCTCTGCCACTGAGCCATAGCCTCTCTCCATGTGGATGCCATATTAATGGCCAACTGATTATCCAGAAGGACCAGCTGGACAGGCAAGAGAGGAAGGCCAATGTGGTGCAAGAACAACAATGGTAGTGCCAAGCCCTTGGACTTTGTGAGTACCTCTTTGCAGTACTCTCTTCCAACTCCAGTTTTGGTGCTAATCATTGCTGGAGAAGATGTTGACCAGAAGTGCCCTTCTGCTCTTTCTCTGCACAATAGCAAGATTCCTGATACTTAAATAAGATCTGCAGGACATTTTCTTCAAGATGGGGATACAGCTTTAATTGTGGTAAACCAGCTGAGCTATGGGCCAGGCACCCCAATCCAGATTTTGACTCAACCATGAACTCATTGGATGGCCTTAGCTAAACCACCACCTCTCCCTCTCAGTTCATGCACACTCCATTGGTAAAATACAGAAAATAATGGTGACTTCTTATACAGACTATTCCAAGAGTAACTGAAATAAAATCTATGTGAGGTAGATGGAGCACTTAGGGAAAATTCTATATAGATTAAAAGTATTATTTTTGTTCTGCTTGGGCCATCTGCTGTCATGGTTATAATGTTTTTCAGAATATTTAAACCTGGTTTTTGCTATTTTTCAACCATTCATATTTGTTTTTCATGTTATTTTCAGGGAAGATGAAAACAACATACTAGGGACCCTGAAAGAATCACAGGGGAGGGGGACGAATTAAACAGCCCACCTCATCCCCCTGATATCAACTTCTTCTAGGATCCTCCCAAGCCCTCTGCAGCTTGGGGAGACCAATTTCCCCTGCCCCTTTTTATCCTTCAAATGATTCTCAACTACTCTTAACATTTTCTTCCCTCTAGAACCTATATAGTCATCATCAGGCTAGTTTTCAATGTTTTTCTTATTTCTTCATAGACTCATAGAATTGGAAGGGGCCACCAATGGTCATCTAGTCCAACCCCCTGCACAATGCAGGAAATTCACAAATACCTCCCCCTCCACATCCTCAGGGACCCCTCCTCTATGCCCAGAAGATGGCAAATCTCCACACACACACACAGTCCTCCAGGATCCCTGGCCAAACTGGCCTGGAGAAAATTTGCTTCCTGATCCCCAAAGTGGCGATCAGCATTTCCCTGGGCGTGTAAGAAAAGACCACAAGAACTAAGCACTGAGGCAACCCTTCCTGCCCTCCCTCTCATGATTTGCCTAAATTCACAGAATCAGCATTGCTGTCAGATGGCTATCTAGCCTCTGTTTAAAAACCTCCAAAGAAGGAGAGCCCACCACCTCCCAAGGAAGCCTGTGCCACTGAGGAATCACTCTGTCAGGAAGTTTTTCCTAAAGTTTAGCCAAAAGCTCTTGATTTAATTTCAACCTGTTGGTTCTGCTCTGACCTTCTGTGGCAACAGAAAACAACTCCATACCATCATTCTCTATATGACAACCCTTCAAGTACTTTTTGTTAATTTACAGAGTAATTTTTTTTGCATATACGGGGAGTCCCCTGCAATATATGGGTGAACCCATTTTTCAGCTTTCACCATCTGCACAGGAGCCAATTGGTTTACTATTAAATATAGTGATAGAATATATAACCAGTACTTGTGTGTGTATACACACATATGCACATATATTCATACATTTTTTGCATGAACATATAATTGCATATACATATATGTAAAAAAAATGTGGAAAAGTTTTTTCAAACACCTGTGTATCCCCATTCTTAAGAAACTACCAGCACCTTGGCTAGTACCAAAGACTTGGAATGTGGGGGTCACTAGTCTTTTTCAGAAGTTCGTGTGTGAGAGTGTGCATGTGCATGCATAAAGTGCCATCAAGAAGAAGCCAACTTACGGCAACCCCATATGGTTTACAAGGCAAGTGAGGAAGCAGAGGTGGTTTGCCATCACCTTCCTCTGCAGAGTCTTCCTTGGTGGCCTTCCAACCAAGTACCACCCCTGCTTACCTTCCAAGACCTTCCATTCCACATTCCACAATTATAGGTACCAGAAACCTAATAACCATGCTTAAGAGAAACGTGTGATTCTTCTGATATGCATGGTAGCTATGTCATGTGAGCCACTTGTCCGCTCCATTTAAGGCCTCAGCTATAAAAAGGAGAGGGTATTCAAGATTCACCCTACCTCCCTTTCCCTGGCTCACTCCTCCGCTGCCTGGAGCCAAGATCTGCCTGTCCTCATTGTCTCCTCTCTGACTGTTAAAGACAAGCCTAAAAAAAAGGCGGGTCCATCCCAGAGCTTCCTGACTCACAGGAGGGCAGGCCATCCCCCGAAAGCTGGAAAGCTGGTTGGGTGGTATATTCAGCCTCACACTTCCCTATTTTAATTCTATAAAAGTCCTCAAATCTCTGTTACTCTGCTGGGCCATGTCTGTGTTGCAGGCCCCTAGTTGAGTGGCCAGCAGGGTTCCCCCCATGGCCAGACCACTGCCACCTAGCAGGGCAACTTTACCAGCTACAGCCCTCAGCAGTTCAGTTTTGCACCAAGTGAGAATCAAGGGTACCCTGAAAAGACAACACATATATTTGCAATGTGAATACAGCTTTGGAACACATGACCTGACTGCTAGATTTTTCAGAGTTTACATTCACATGTACCAAAGCTGTATGTGCATTGACTTCATTCATGCACAATGATGACAACAGGTATTAGGAGGACTATGGGTAGCACACACTCCGATCATGTGCAGTTGGTTGGCTCCTGGTACATGTGATTGTAATGTCTGAAAAGGACTTCTGAAACCCTGTGTTTGAAGTTAGGTGGGTGGAAAATCTTAACACCTGAGACCTTTGACATCATAATTTTGGAGTTAGGATGGAAAACTGGGAAAGCTACTGATGTAACATGACTTACCATGAAACCCATATCCAGGACAGTCAAATTATATTTTCTCCATATTTCTTCACTTTACATCATATGGTTGCATGAACAGATTCTCCTTCAAAGTGAAAAACACTAAACTGGCACAAAAAGTGGCTCACCAAATAGTCCATCATCAGAAATGTCTACCTCTGAAAGGCTAGCAATTTGTTAAAAACAACAGCTACCATATTCAGTGCACACTGGAAATCCAACAATGACACACTGTTGATACTTCCCTGACTTCCCTGAAACAGAAAAATGAAAACATGAACTCTCTGTGGACACAAAATGGAGATAGAATATCAAAATTCAGCCAAGAAATAACTTAGGGCACATCTGCATGTTAATTTGGAGAGGGGTATGATCCTCAGCTGCTAAAAATTGCTTCTAGTCCCACATATATATTTTTTAAAAAACCTCAGTGCTTCGAGGAAGTACTTAGAAAAGAACTAATTATATAAAAATATAAACACAAGCAGCCTTCTAGGAACAGCGATGCTCGATAGGAATTAATGACAAGCTGGGGGTGATATTTTTGAATGCCACGTGCAACATCAGAGAAACCAGCTGCACTTAGCCTACCCATCAGTGGGCGGAGGCTGAAATTGACGGGCATGGCTGCAGACAGCATACACAGAGCGTAATGCCTGTAATTTCTCACAGGAGATGGATGAAAGGGCACTGTCACCTCCTGTTAAGTGAGAGAAGGGGAGGGGAAACTAAAGTCCACTTGACGGCACAGTGAGACAGATCCTCAGCTGGGGTAGATCAGTGTAAGACTATTGATTTCAAGCCAGAGAGTCTTTTTATTTGTCCTTCACAAATAAGGACCTGGGGAAGAGAAGTTCAGACAGATCTGCCAATACAGAGAAAAGGATATAAACAATAAGCACTGAATATGAAAAAAGAGATCAAGGCAATTTCAATTTATATACATCATAACGATAAGTAATTGAAAATACGACAAGAGAATTAGAATATATTCCATTGTCTTTGTGCATGGCTTTTTTAAAAAGAGAGAGAGAGAGAGATCACAACAAATCCACACCAGTGCTTCTGGCTGAAATAAAATTTGAGTCCCAAAAATATACAGCATTATTATTAGGACACTTAGTGCAGTTTTCAGTTTTGTGTGCTTACATAGCAATCAGTTGTGTAGTTGGGTCCACTAGATCTTTTTATTGCAGATTTCAAGGTTTAAAGCCTTAGGAAATTACAAATGTGAAATAGAACTGAATTGTGATTATTGTCAATAATTTAATCGAAGTGCATAGGTCGAGGACAGCTAGTCAGTGGACTTGGGCAAAGAGGTGAGAATACTCTGGAAATAAAGCATGCATGTTGCAGACCTCAGAGCAGATCTCTATTTCCATACCTTAAGTACAACTATCTTTTAAAATGCCATTTGATTCAATAGCAATCATAGGTCATATGATATCAATAGTGCTGTGCTAGTTTTCACTGCTGAGAATAAGCCTGTTTGTGGGAAACTTTACTTTATCTTGACAATAATAACTGGACTCTAAAATTTCTGTTTTTGATGATAACTGTAAAGGGTTTTTCACATTTGCAAGTTTTCTGGGTACTATGTCTTTTGGAACAGCATATCACAGAGGGGAAACTTGAAAAGAAAAGGCATTCACTTTTCAAAATCCTATTCCCCACCTGAAAAGAGAAGTTTCTCTAATTTGGTACTTATGATAGAAAAAGAAAACTGATCTAGAAAGATAAATTCAAGAGAGAAAATATTACAGGGGTTTTAAAAAGTTTTTCTTGGGAGGTGAATTGTCCATTAGAGACCAAAACAGACACACACACAAAAAGCTGGTAATTAGGGAAGGCTGTTGGTTTTTGGATAATGATATAGTTCTTTATGGTTCATAAGTGGTAGGGGTGCCCTCTTGAATTCTGGTAATAGGTTTTCCCTTGATAGTCAGATTATTTCCTCATGACTTACTGAACCAAGAATGCCCTACATGTAAACAAGACACCTATCTCTGGCTACATTTCTGATGCCATGACAGCCAGTGTGGGTATGAGTGCCAGGTCTTCTGCTATGTCTTGGTGGAGCAGTGGGAGCAAAATGATGGGGGAAAGTGGTATCATGCAATGCTGCAACTGCACTTCTGGTAACATATCTGGAAGTGACATCACAGCATTGTAGTGACACTCGAAGATCTCCCCAAATCTCTGTGGTTTGGGGGAAATGCCAAGAGTGTTGACACTGTGGCATCACTTCCAGGCTCCTCCCCTCAGTGAAGTCACCCTCCTTGTACTGCTTACTCTGTGGCCAAGCAGCCTTAAGAAGTGGTACTACTCAACAAACTCTGGGTTTCAAATTCAAACATGTTCCAGCTCATGAACTTTGTGATGACTTTTGGCTGGTTTGTGGTTCTCAAAGTGAGATTCGTGGCAGGTCAACTGGCATGAACTCTTCATGAACTTTTCAGCTGTTTGTGGAGGTTTATGCCAGGGTGAATGAATACATCTCCAGACAGACTGTCTGCATTCAATTAAAATGTTTACACAACTTCAATGCAACTGGGGGGCAAAACTTGGAGGGCATGTAGAGGAGCATCTGGGAGGGGGGTCCCCTGTGACTTTGATGTCTATGGCTTGCACAGGATCTGTTCTATAAACTCCTGAACCTGCACCTGTCAAAATGTCTGTCAGTAAATGACCTGTGGTCCTGTGACCCATTGAGGAGAAAAGTGGGTTATAAATATCTAAATAAATATTTTTAAAGGTAGATAGTACTAGATCTTTTGTGTGCCAGATAATGTACCTCTGTAAACTATCTATGGCTGTGGTCACACACACTTTCAATCCACTTTCAGTGCACTTTCCAACTGGATTTTTACTGTGTGAACTGGCAAAATCCAGTTGGAAAGTGGATTGAAAGTGGATTATTTAGTGTATCTGACCACAGCCATAGATTAGTTCAAATCACAATGTCAAGGAATGCTAAAAAAATTGAAAGGATTTAAGCAAATAAAAGAAAGGCCTGAGATGTTTTATGGTAATTGAAAACTATCAGCATTGCACTGGGAATTGTGGACTAGTATGGTTGTTGGTAACTGTGGAAAGCCCCAATTTGAGCATGATAAACAGAGCTGGGGAGAAGGAAGCAAACATTTGACTCACCTATTGCCTCTCCTCTTTGGGAGGACCATCTTTAAGTAGGGCTGAACCATACAGGTATACTGTCAAGACCTGATGTGCAATCAGTAGGGTTCTGTCTAAAAATGTGAAGTCAGAAACTTTGGAAGAAATGAGAATCTGGCCCTCTACACATGACCCCTCTATGCCTTGACTGAATGCATAGGGAGGGAAAGTAGGCATGAACACAACTGGCTGCTCCCCCCTGTGTCTCCATGATTGCCAGGTCATCTGCATGGTGCAAACATGCAAAGGAAGTGTCCACGTGTCCACTTTTTCCCTATAATCTGCATGCACAGACAATTCTTCCACACATTTGTCTTGTGCAGATGACCCAGCATTCACATGGAGGTGGGGATGGGATGGTGGTGGCCAGCACGCATGTGCCTGTTCCTCCTTTCCTTGTATTCAGTCAACACATGGAGGTGCTGTGTGTAGAGGGCTTCTGTCACCAAACCATGACTGTGTAGTTGGTTTTGAATAGGTTTAAAAAATCACCTTCAGCTGTCTTGAAAATCAGTTATACTATGTAAAATGCTTTGGCGGGGAAGGTGGGGTATAAATCTAAATAAATAAATAAATAAAATAACCTTTCATCTGGTGTGTTGGATGAAACATACAACTCTATGACTTAAACTCAGTTGTCTCAACCCTTCTGATTTCAATTCTGAACACTGGAGCACATTCAATTTCACTGTAGTCCAGTGTAGTATTAGTTGAAATCTTCATAGGCTGCATTCAGACATCATAATAAACTGTAGTGTGTTTAAGATGCGATTTAAGCAATCAGCCATGGTTATTATCTACTAGACAAAAGTAACAAACCCAGATCTCCTGCTTCATGCCCCATCTCTTCCTTCTCCGAGGGGGACACTCTCCCTGTACTTACTCACTCTGTGGCCAGACAGCCTTAAGAAGTGGTGCTAGTCAACAAACTCTGGGTTTCACATTCAAACAACATGACAACCACAACTAGCCTGAACTTTGTTGAACCAATCAGCTACAAAATGCTGGTTTGGTGCCAGTCAACCACCCCCAGGTTGCTGGACCCTTTACATTCAGAAGTCTCAATAAACTGGAGTTTAATCAAACCATGGTTTATAAACCACAGTTTATCATGATGCCAGAGTGCAGTTTTAGTTGTCCAGAAAATGCTGTCAGTTACCTAGAAATCCTAGGGGAACTGAGGTATTTGTAAGCCCAAATTTCTGATTTTGCCTTCCTCATCCCAGAATCTCTCATTTGCTGCTCCCCAAACTTCATGCATATTTGAACTGAAGCCTGTGTGGGTCCTAATTTTCGAACTGATCTTTAGGAGAACGAAAAACCCACTCCAGGCCTCAACTCTCATTCCCCTGGCTCCTCCTTCATCATCAGGTTCCAAATGGTGAGAGTCAAGACAGTTTAATTTAAAATAAAGTGGAAACGAATTTGCTGAGAATAAATAGAACTCCTCACCCATGAAGGGCAATTCCATCTCTTTCACTTGAAGAAAGGATCTTCATAATTCACTCTGGCTGCTGGGAGGGGGTGGGGGAAAGAGAATGAGTTATTTGGTGGCTTGTGGTAGACTATTCTTCCCTAGCAGGTAGAAAGAATGGGACATCTCATTCTCCCATGACAGTGTAGATAAAAAAAAAATAGCAACAGCAGCATGAATCAGATACATCTTCAAAGAACACATAGAGTTACCGATCTCCAGGTGGGGCCTGGAGTTCTGTCAGATTAACGTATGATTTCCAGCATATGAAGATCAATTTCCCTGGAGGAAATGGCAGCTTTGGAAGGTATTCTGTGGCATCATCACATCTCTCCTGAGATCCCTCCCATTGCCAAACTCTCCCCCCCCCTTGGTACAGCCCCCAAATCTCCAGGAATTTCCAAAGCCACAGTTGGCAACCTTAAGGACAGGTTCCCTTTTTGTTTCCAAGACGCACATCTAGACTTTTTTGCTGTGCTGTAACTATGTGATATCATTCCCTAGCATCTTCACCTAAGCATCTGTCTGACTGTTATCAGTTTAACATGGGGGATCTTCAGTAGAAACTTTGATTTAACATTGATAGCTATATATTTGATATGTAGTACCACATGTGTTCCCCTTGTTACATAGAATTTTTGGGCAAAGGAGGGATTGCCAATAAGCATATGGACATCATATTCTTGGGTAGTGAAGCTGGTTCTCTGAATCAATTTGCAACAGATAATAGAATACAAAATCACCACTGGCTGTGTTTTCCAGCAGGTGAACACTCTGACTGGGCATGATGACCTCTATGGTGGTATTCTTGTCTCTTGTACCTTGCAATGATGAATACGGGCTCCGTTCTCCCAGTATTTATACCCCTTAGTTACATAACATGGTGATTATAATACCTCTTAAAGTTATTTAGTTCTTCCCTGCAATTGTCCCAACCAAGCATAACTAAACAGAAAGGTTTTCACCATACTCTTGAGATGCTTTAAGTAAAGTAAGTACATATTGGTCTTTTCCTTATTATATTCCTGTTCCAGGTCCAAAATTTGCAAGCTGTAAGACTTGCAAGGAAAAATGTTTGCTGTTTGCTCATTTGCTCTAGTACTTAACTGAAAGCAAGATTCTGAAAAATGTATAAAGCCTGTATGTTAGTAAATAGAAATGTATATAATTGTGTCTAAGGCTTGTATATGTGATGGCAAACTGAAAGAAATACTGTGTAGTACTCAGATAGGCCAGGCTAACCCAAGCTCATCAGATCTTACAAGCTAAGCAGGGTCAGCTCTGGTTTATACTTGGATGGGAGACCACCAAAGAAGTCAAGGGCTGGTCTAGCTCCCAGACACCACCAGCAGCGCAGCCATCTTGGAGGCAGATGTAGAGCCTTGGAGCTGTGCCAGGCAGGGTAAGGGGTGGTAGTGGCAAGGAACCATGCCTGGAATCAACTGGCAAGAGGATGGGGTTCCCCCCTGTGGGTTTCACTTCCCCCCCCATATATTCTAATAGTCAACCCAGCCAAGTATAACTATACTTAAATCCAAAGATCAGAGTGCTGAATTGAAAAGATAGATCATTTAAGAAAACCCCCGGAAAAATGCTCAGGTTTGCAGAATAATCTGAACTAAAAATAAAAATGCAGGGTTTTAAAAGCCCCATAATGATAAACAGAGCTCATGTAGCTATAAGAATTGGATGCCCTCAGTGACAGTTGTTAGGCAACCGCGACAGACTTGGCTTCTATCCATAAAAGGCAGAGGGAGGGTGCAGTGCCCTTCCCAGGGTTGTTTTGGCCTCTGAGGGAGAAATCCTTGTGGCTAGGCCCAGTAGCAACTCCTGAGTGACTTGATACCACAATACTTGTATGATTCACCCAGGCCTGGCTGTTTGCTACTGTTCAACAGTAGCCATCTCAAGAAAGCCAGTGGGTGTCGTTATTAGATTTTCAGACTACTAGTACCTTGAAACCCCATTTGGCCCTGGAAATTCACTAGGTGAATGTGGGCCAGTTACACATTCTCTCCCTAACTTGCCTAAATGGCAGGGGTGGGTTAGCCATTAAGAGCATCAGGACACCTCCAAGTGGGCCAGTGGACTCCCCTCCCCTGACCTGGGCCAGGCCAACCCTATGATGGACAGAGTCCAGCCTGCCCAAGCCCCATGCAAGGCATAGGAATAGGCACCAGCCCACCAAAGCTCTGCACAAGGCAAACTGGGGCAAAGGCATCAGTGCTCAGCTTGGATGAGCCACACACAAGGTGAGGCAGACTGCAGCATCCAGCCCAGCCCTGCGCAAGGTGAGGCAGAGGGGGACAGGGAATGAGATGCACTCCACAAATCCTTACAGGTTCCACTTGATCTGACTAATAGAACTAATTTAAGCAGGGACAGTACTTAGGGTTGTCAGCTGATGGGTGGCACCTGGCAGGAGATGGGATGGGTGGGGACAGGGAGGGAGCGGGTGCTGCACACAACATTACATCGCTGCTGGGGAAAACCAGAAGTGACATTATGTTGCTCTAGGAACATAAGAACATAAGAGAAGCCAATGTTGGATCAGGCCGGTGGCCCATCCAGTCCAACACTCTGTCACACAGTGGCCAAAAACACCAGGTGCCCTCAGAAGGTCCAGCAGTGGGGCCAGGACACTAGAAGCCCTCCCACTGTTGCCCCCTCAAAACACCAAGAATACAGAGCATCACTTGCCCCAGACTGAAAGTTACTATCTATACTTTGTGGCTAATGGCCACTGATGGACTTCTGCTCCATATGTTTATCTAATTCCCTCTTGAAGCCGTCCATGCTTGTAGCCGCCACCACCTACTGTGGCAGTGAATTCCACGTGTTAATCACTCTTTGGGTGAAGAAGTACTTCCATTTTTCTGTTTTAACCCGACTGCTCAGCAATTTCATGGAATGCCCACGAGTTCTTGTATTGTGAGAAAGGGAGAAAAGTACTTCTTTCTGTACCTGCTCTATCCCATGCATAATCTTATAAACCTCGATCATGTCACCCCTCAGCCATGGGCGTCAACTACGGGGGGGCTCGAGGGCTCGAGCCTCCCCCGAAATTTCCCAGGGGGGGCTCAGCCACCCCCGGCAAAATGCTCGCCCAGCCGGCCGTCGCCGCCTCTCCTTCACCCCCGGCCTGCCCTGCCTCCCTGAGGCGGGGGGGGGGAGAGAGGCGGCGGGGACATAGTCGCGCGCGCGCGCTTCGCGCGGGCGGCAGTCCCGGCCAGCTGGCTGCCGCCGCGGTCTGCCTCCCTGGGCCGGGGGGGGAGGGAGCGGCAGAGACATGGTCCCGTGCGCGCGCACGCGCTTCGCGCGCGCGCACGAGAGAGCCCCTGCCCCCCCCGGGGATTTAGAAAGTCAACGCCCCTGCCCTCAGCCGTCGTTTCTCCAAGCTAAAGAGCCCCAAGCACTTCAACCTTTCTTCATATAGAAAGTGTCCTAACCCTTTTATCATTCTAGTTGCCCTTTTCTGCACTTTTTCCAGTGCAACAAAAAACCCTATGAGAAACTCTATGGAATTTCTGGTGATTGCTAGAGTGACATGATACCATGTTCAGGTATTCCCCAGAAGTGATGTTATGTCACACTCAACCCCAGCAATTAAAAAAAAATTCTCCTGCTGCTCAAAAGAGCCATAGTGGGAGACCTGGCAACCCTGATTCTACCCCATGAGAACAAACCAATGCAAACAAATATCAGAGCGTAAGCAGATTGTTCCATTATAATATGTACAATAAATATACCATACCAGTAGCCCCCATCCTGAGATATAGTCTGCAGTGAAAACTGCAGGATTAAAGACCTGGGGAAATAAGATCTCTCAATCTCTCTCTCTCACACACACACATACACACAAACACACACACACAATTGCAGAAATATCCTCAGTAAGGACTAACTTTGAAGTTATATGGGATAAGTATAAAGGGTTTTTTTCTGATTATTACTTCACAACCATTCTTGTAACCCATTGTTACAGTAAGAAAATCTTCAGTTTGTTTGCATCCAAAGAGAGAGTAGTTCTTTTTCCTTGGGAATATAAGCACCTGAGACCTAACCACACTAACTCAGGAATCCAATGTAGACTTATTGACCTAGGCTACCAAGCAGTCATTATACACTGGGTTCATTACAGCCTTTGCTGATTTTGAATTCCAGTTCCCATAACAGAGATATGCCACTCTTGTTGTGGAAATTATCAGTTCAGTTCCCATGAAGATGTGATGCTCACACTGTGTGATGGAAGTTCTGTGAGGTTCAAGATCTTGAGACATGTTCTTTCTGTCTCAGGGGAAGCATGACACTCTTGTCATGCATTGCCTTGTAACATAACATTTCTGTTGTCTTGTATTGATTGGCTATATTACAGAAGGATAAATGTGCCATCACAAAAAGAACATAGAGAAAGAGCAACATAAGTGTGTTTGGAAGGGATGTGCATTTGAAACATCACTACCAAAATCTAACCCTAAGATGCACCTGTTATTAACCTCAGAAGGGTAATTAACCTGGATAGAATTACCGTTGACATTTGGATGCATTCAGTAAAGTCTGAAAATGCTCACTGTTCTGGTGCCTTACTTACTGATGCCAAACAAGCCCTTAAGTCCTTGATGGATACCAGAAAGCTATCTGTCACAGGCTGGGGTGGGGGGGAGAGAAAACAAATAATCTAGCAAAGGGAGCATTAATGTGTACAGGATTTTACACCCATTGCCATTTCTGTTTATGAATAGTATCTCTGGAAAGGATACTTGTGATGACCCAGACCGCCATAGGCAGAGATGTGAGAGGAGATGTGGCCTACACCTGTTGAGGAGATGTGGCCTACACCTCCTACACTGGTGCTGGTTGGGGTTCAAGCTGGACTGCAGGTGCAGAGGTTCTTCTACTGCAGCCTGGCTTGGACTCTGGTCCCTGCTGGGGCAGGAGGAGGCATGCACCTTCTCTTGTGTTGCGCCAGAAGTATCCAAGGAGGGCTGTAGAAGCAACATCTTGGATCCTGCCAGGGCAATATGGGGGGAGGGCACTTGGGGCAGCTCAACAGCTGAAGCCAGCCCATTCAACATCTTCTTGCAATGTCTTCTGTTTCTTTTCCTCCTTCTGAGACCTTGTGTATACCTTCTGAAGTTTTGATGAAGCTAGCATATTTCCGACCTTGTGCAGGAAAACAGACTTCTGTCAGAGTTAATAAGCGGCTGACATTGATTTGGTACATACACCATGCAATAGCCCGTTTGCAAGCAGCAGTGGGCTGACGTGCTTCCCCTCTCCCCAGGCTGTCCAGTGGAACAAGATTGTCAACTCTCCCTTTATGTTCCTTGATCAGCACTGTGAGTTCCTGTTCAGCCTGGTGTATTTTAACATCCCCCGTGTGTCCCATCCTTTTATCCCACTCCCAGTTACCCATAGTAGAATGACTGGGAGCTGTTCTCCTCTTTCTGTCTCTTGCACACACCTGACGAACGAGAGAACACAGTCCCCGGAACATCGCCTGAATGCTGCAAATGTCAGTTGCCATGGCAACCCCACATTTTTCTTGTGCTTCCTAATGACTTATTGGCATTTGTTGTAATTTACAGCTTTTTGGCAGCTGGAGACTGGCTTGTCTCCCCCCCCTCCCCTCCCCAAATCCCTTTAATGTTAGACACACTAATTAAGCAAGGCCATGAAAGGAACACAGCAAAGCCCCTCAGCTCACCCCAGTCCGATGTCTAGGGAATCTGCTCTTCTCAATGAAGCACTAAGCATTCCCCCTTCTGAATGGACACCTCTCCGCTCTCCCCATTTTTCAATTCAAATAAAGAGCCAGGGATTTCTTATGCTGCTCCTGGTGCTAAACCGCTGCTTATTTTCCTCCTGTTGGGCTAGGCAGAGGTGGACAGGATGTCTTTGTGAGGCATGCAGCTTTGAACTGGTGCCAGACTGGCAGGACAGCTGTAGCTTGCCAAACACAACAAAAACAAGCAAGGGCAGAAGGTGGGGTGCTAACCCATAAGGCAGAGCTGCTGCTGAGGTAACGCTGGGAATTCTCAAGTAGGCAAATAGGAGTGTAGTGGCACCATGCAGACTCACAACATTCATTCCAGCACAACTGTTTGTGAGTCAGAGCTTACTTTACTGCATGCATGGAAGTGTACATCCATCAGGGTGGTTTATAGACATACCAGAATAGTGGAGAACAGTTTAAAACAAGAGCCAGTCCCAAGAGCCATCAGTTTACTCAGCAGAGGTATGAGAAACTCCCAAATGTTGTGAGAGGCAATATGTAAAATCTAGTGGAAGATGAAGTGAGACAAGATGCTGCAAAAGAATGTCACAGAGGCATAGCTGAAGAGATGGACGTCTGTAGGGGGTGGGATATGCAAGGGTAGCAATGTTATGTAGTAGTTAGGGGGTTGAACAGGTTCAAATCTTTGCTTGCCATGAAATTTACTGAGTGGTTTTGGGCCTCTCTCTCTCTCTCATTTTCTTTACAGAGTGGCTGTGCAGATAAAACAGAGGAAGAGAGATCCATAATCATTGCTCTGAACTTCTCTGGGGAAGTGTGGGATTAAAACATATCAATTAAAAAAAAAATCCAATCATTAGGATACACATGGAATGGGGTATCCAGAATGAGTTCAACTGCCTGCCTGTAAACCAAATGCCAAAGACAGACCTTTTTTTTTCTGGCAAGGTACTTGGGTTGTGTACAATTTTCTTCCTGAACGGGATTTCTGGGTACATTTCCCCCCCCCCCCCAAAAAAAGTTCAGCTCCTTTCCCTCCAAAGCAAGTTCAACAAGCATGCAAGGCAGTCTTTAGTGTCTCAGTGGTCATAAAGGTCTGCCTCACCTGAGCTTGCTCTCTAGCACCAGCAGGTGGTTGTGCAGTGCTTAGAACCTGACAAACATTCCTGGGTGTTGTGTGCATACACATGTTTAGATTGCCTTCTCTCCTGCAAGGTATTGTGAACATAAAATTGAGAAGATGGAACTCTTGTAAGCCACTTGAGTCCCATTTGTAGAAAAAAGTGGGATATAAATAAATAATATGGGTATTTCACCTAAACCAATATTCCTTGCAAGAATCCGAGCATCAACAGGTACTATCTAAGCAGACACAACCAGAAATTGTTCAGCAGTCCTTTGTGGGCTATGATGCAGCTTCTGCCCATCCCTGGTGCCAGACTTGTCTTGAAAGACCTGGGTTCAAGTCCTGTTCTGTCATAAAGATCATTGGGTTCAGCTCCAGTGCAGTTTGAATATAAACTTAATCTACCTTGTAGGATTATTAGAAGGATAAAGGGAGGGGATGTATGTAAAAATATAATAAATAAATAAATGTATGCCACACCAAACTCCCCATGATGAAAGTGTAATAAATAAGGAATATATTTCATAGATGGAGTAGTACCTACTGTGTGGAACATGGTGGAATGATATTGGGGTTTTGTTAGCCTGCACAGGGGAAAGGGTTAGCTCTACTTGCTTAGGACTGGACAATTTGTCCATTTCATCAATAGACCAGAGATCACTGTCAACTTTTAGCCAACAGACACCCACCAAGACCTAGATCCCAATCATAAACAGAGAATGAGGAAGCAAAGCCATTTCTGGGTTATACCACTTCAGACTACAAGTGTCTTACATGATTGAATGCTCCTCCTTAAGAAAATATTTCTACACGTAGAAAAGAGTCTAGGCTATGAACTATCTCCCTGATATCTTGTTATCTATGTTCAGGACTTTTTAAAATATAATAAAATATTCAACCATGAAATCTACTCCCCCCCCCACACACACACCTGCCATATGAAATGGTACTGCCCAGACACAGGTTTACTTCCTTGTTCTAATTATTGGATGTTCCATGAGAACAGAATAAATGTGCTTGGGGTGAAGGGGGATCATGGCTAGAAGCCTCATTGATTTGAATCTGAATCTACATGCATGCATCAGAATGCATATATAGAGCCTACATTCATATGAATGTATCTATATGAGACTCTAGGAACCCTGGGAAAAACAGGGTTCCTGATCATGTGAAGGTGTATATGTTCATATGGGCTATATAAAGTTGGGTATATATGTTACAGTTTGCTTGAGGACCTTGGGTCAGTCCTCTCTTTCTCTCTCAGCCTAACCACAGCCACAGGGTTATTGTGAAGTTAAAATTAAGATGGAAGAATTGTGCATGCAATTCTGAGCTTCTTGGAAGAAGGGTGGAATAAACTGTACTGGATAGAGAGATATCAATGAGCCACATAGTCTTGGGGATAGATCTGCTGCCATGATCCCTCTATCCATGCCGGTTATTCTAATCAGACTGCACATCTGATCTGCTGTTTGTGAGAACTAGGCTGAAGCTTGTGTGTGCCATTTCAGAGTCTGGACAAATGCAGTCTTCAGAAAGCATTAAATTATCCTCCCTGTTCCAGCAGTTCAGGGTAGGTTAGGGTCCAGTTGCTGGGAACAAGTGAGACTGCCTGGCTGTTTCCAATATCCTTACTCCTTTCTTATGCATGCTGCTGGTTCATGGCCATTTTTGCAAACCACTAACTGGGCCTATGGAATAGCTCCACCATTTTCAGCTTAAACACAAAAAGATAACTAGTTAGGACAGGCTCAGCTTGAGAGCAGAGGGTTGACTGCTTATGCTTCCCTCTCCCCTTCCCTCCGAGTGCCTGTGCCCTCTGTCACTTAGGGCAGCCTCTTTGAAACTCCTGTGGTTCTAATGGCAGAAACAGCTGCCAGAATAATAAGTGCCTCTTGGCTGTGCTAAGCAGCAGGGGAGCGCCTGCAGTTTCTGTGTAGGGAAAGAGGAGGGCACAGTGGAGCAGGGTGGGGGGGCTCTTGCCAACAGATGTTCCTGCTTTCAACTCAGTATGACAAGGCAGCACAGTATGAAAACCTGGAGGAGAAGTCAGGCAGATAGCAGAAAGAGAAGGCACTAGGGGTACCCCCCCCCAAAAAAAATGCCTTGAGCACAGAGTTCTCAAAGGCTTCACTCCCACTTAGCTATTAACAGTAGTCTTCAGGTGCTGCCTCTCACTATAGACTTTGAGCTCCTGCTATGTAAAATCAATCAGAAACATCAAAGCCCTTCACTTCTAGGGAGTGACATAAAATGTCTGTGAGATTGAAGACACAGGTGTTTATAGGGGGGTTGCTGTTTTCCCCCTGCTTTCTTTTTCTTTTTAAATGAAATCTAAAGGGGTGAAATAGAAATATATCCAATTTGTTTATCGAACTGGATGTGCATCCAGATAAGATATACAATTCTATTTTTAATACCTGTATATCTTTATGACTGTGAATAAATGGTGCAACTGCCAACCACCCCAGCTATCTGTGATGCCATCTAACAGTAAATCAAATTGCTAAATAGTACTGGAGCTTAACTTTTTGTATGCATTTTATCATGTATTGCTGTATATTTATTCTATGTATTCTATTTAATGTACTGATGTATATACGTGTTGTACACTGCCTGCTTGTGGGGAATGAAGCAGGATAGAAATTAAATAAATAAATAATCAAATCTCCTGCCCTGAGGTTGCCAGCCCTCCTGGAATGACAACTGATCTCCAGACTAGAGAGATTAGTTCCCCTGGAGGAAATGACAGTTTAGTGGGAGGACTCTGTGGTTTACCATAGAGACTGGGAGAAACTGAAGTCTTGGAGTGATATCAGTTCACCACTGAGCTTCCTCCCCCACCAACTCCATCTACCCCAGGCACAAACCCCAAATCTCCAGGAATTTCCCAAGCCCAAGTTGGCAACCCTAAATCTTATACTCTGCCTCTCAGGACGAACAACTATAGAAAAGAATGTCTACAGAAATGTCTGCCCTTGTTCCCAATCAACAATTAACATCTGAATTGTAGACATCTCTCTTGATGATGTTTATATAACTTGTGAATTTTAATATTCATTACATTTAGATCTCAGCTTGTCTCTAAGTCCCCAAGTGGAATACATAGGGTTCTCAGAACATCTCTATTAAATACTGGGTTCCATGGATGGTCAGACCCCATGCCTAGTGATCAGCTCAGCTTTATTAGTGATTCAGCAAGAACAAGACAAACAAACAGGGCAACGACCCTGTTTAAATAGCATGCAACTCCACCCAATTCCCAAACAACTTCCAACGATAGGCTATTCTCAGACCCATTAATTCCTCATTGGCCACCTCCAGAGTCCTGGTGAGCTATTTTTCTAGAGCTCCAAGCTCAGCCAGACTCTGGTAGAAACAGTCCTGGAATGTTCCAACCTCGATACATAACACCTCTCCCCCCAAAGTTCCAAAACACCTTAACACACATAGTCCTCCAGGTACACTGGCTTGCGCCTTTCCTGGTGAGAGCGTATCGGCTCGGATGGTGGTGGCAAAGTCACAGGTGCCATGCCTGGGGTCTCTATAATGTTGCTGGGGAAAGATGGTGAATCAGGAACAGAGTCCAGGGGCTCTGGAACAGTCTGTATGGGTGTGGGTGACTCTGCATGGTCAGGGTAGTCCCTGGCACACGTTGCGTCCCACTCCAAGCTGTGTTCCAGTGGTGCTGGTAGTGGTTCCGGGTGACTGGCTTCCATGGTGGCTGGTGCTGGCTCGGCTACCTCCGGCAGGAGATAGTAGTGAAGCGTCATCTGTGGAGACCTCGTACGACACTGGTCCAGTGACCCTGATGACCCTCGCGGGAACACACACAAGACCACTGAAGTAGTTTCGAGCTGGATGGGGTCACCTGGGAAGAAGCCTCTGGGTGCTTCTTGGACCTCTGAAAACAGGCAGTTCTCTGGTGCTCGATTCAGGTGCAGCCAGTCTAACTGGGTTGTGAGGCATGGGCCAATAAGGAGCTCCACTGGGCTGCGGCCTGTGGTGGAGCTTGGAGTTGCCTGTTGACCCAAGAGAAAAGTTGCCAACCGGTGTTCCCAGTCACCCTGAGCCATCTGAGGGAGTCCTTGGTGGTCCGCACCATCCTCTCAGCTTGTCTGTTGGTGGCTGGGTGGAACAGTACAGACTGGATGTGGCAGATCAGGTAGCTGCCTAAGAACTCCTGAAACTCTCACGATGTAAATGCAGTCCCATTGTCCATCATAACCATGTCAGGCAGGCCATGCATGCAGAAAATCTGGATGAGGGCCCAGATGGCCACCCAGGAGGAGGTGGAGGTGACAGGAATGACCTCCATGACCTCCAGCCATTTGGTGTAGGAGTCCACCAATACAAAGAATATCTGGCCCTGGAAGGAAAAAAACCAGAAGTGATGTAATGCCTCTCCAGGAAACAGCAAAAACTCCATGGTAAAACCACAGAGCTTCTGGCAATCCTAGAAACCTATGATTTTAGTTTCTGTTTTTCCCCAGAAGTGATGTCATACTATTGCTGACAGCCCCTTCCCCATATCCCCCATGCCAGGCCTGACAACCCTATTTGAAATAGCATCCCATTAAGGCTCTGCTAAGGGGCAGGAGTTTTTTTCCCCTCCAGATTGCTAGCAACCTTACAAGGCAGGGAGGGAGATAGGGTTGCCATTCCCCTGATGGGGTGGGGGGTTACCTGCTTTGGGGGGCCCTGATCCACCATCCCCCAGCCGGTCAGCAGGGGGAACTCCTGCCCCAAAGAGCCCCTTCTGCGACAACATGCCCGGCGTGATGATCACCCAGAGGTGATGTCATCAGGCAGGGCCCATTGTGGGGAGGGGGGACACTCTATCGTTTGAGAAAAAACCAAGGTATGAAGAGGGGCCCCCCCAGCAGCAGCCAGGTAAGACCTGGCAACCCTAGAGGTAGACTTGGAAACATCTGTGCCGGAGGATTAAGATCTGGGCTAAGCTTCTGCTCCTTCCTTTGTTACAGATTCTTAAAACTGGGTGTGGTCAGAGGAACACAAGCCAAATAGTAAGAGTCAAAGGACACTTAGTTGTTGGTTTTCAGCCTTGAGTGAGCTAGGCCAGTGGATCCAGGACCAGTCCAGGATATTGGAGCTGTACGGTATTTTTTTCTGCTTGTCTAAATTGTATTTTGGTATTTCTTTGGAAGCCATTTTGAGATCCCAGTAGAGACCAAAGCAGAATAGAAATGCTTAAATAAATGAATATTTCTGAGTGGGCACTGAAGAAATTAATGAAATATCAGTGATTTACTCATAATCAGCAATAACCTATTATTCTGGAGGCTGTTGTATAAGTATACTGTTCATGTGATTCAGTGTTTTGCAGGCACATAAGCTTGGTCTTGGGATATTCCATGTATTCTTAAAAAAACCTCACATTTATTATCACCAGTACTCAGAACCAAGCTATTGTTTACTGAGTAGCCACAGAGACTCTGAACTGGGGCCATAACATCGGTGTGGAATGGAATTTAACCCTTTCCACATGCCATTTCTCCTACAGAAATCTCCCCTCCCACTACAGCTTGATAGCTGTGGATGGTGAACAGACAAACAAGAATAACGCGGGTATCCATCTTTTCCTCCTACAAGAGCTAATAGCAGTTGTGGGTAGAACTGGTTTTTTATCAGGAAAATTACATAGTTGGAAAGGGTTTATTCTCCCCTACCTTGGATTGCCAGCTCTGGGTTGGAGAATATCAGGAGATTTGGGGAGTGGGACCTGAGAAGGGCAGGGTTTGGGGAGGGCAGGGACTTCAATATGGTATAGAATTCACCTTTCAAAGCATCCATTTTCTCCATGTAAACTGATCTCTGTCACCTGGAGATCAATTGTAATCCCAGGAGATCTCCAGCTACCACCTAGAGGTTCACAACCCTACCCCTGCCCAAGAGCCATGACCTTACTCCAGATTGATTCCACCCCCACCCTGCACAGCAGCTGCTTTTAAATGTTTGCCATACAATGCACTGCAGTTACATTAACTTGAGCCATAGACCCATGATTGTGAAAGCAAGAACTATCTTTGAACAAATAAAAATTTTATTCCCATTTGACTGCTACTTAAAAGCATGCCATGGAAATCCAGCCAGCAATTTCTGTATCAAGGCCCACACCCTCTGATTCATCTAGATAGCCACTTAGATAGACCTTCAACTCTCCAGCTAGCTAAGTGCCTTGCTCACTATCATTATAGTTTATGAAACATACAATGACTTACTACAAAATCTTCCATCTATCTATTGTCCTTTTTAATTTGAATCAAGGTAAAGCAGGGCTTTTGCTTCTATCTTTGGGGAAGCCAATCAGTTTCAGAAGTTACAGATTGTATCCCCCACTTACTCCAGTTTTCAACCTTAATTTTTGCCTTGTTCAGTTTAATCCCTCCTGGATCCCTGAGTGATTTCTCTCTCTCCTTGCTATCAGCCCTATGTCTCAGTTAGTAAAGGTAAGATCTATGACATTCCATCATCCATTATGGGATTTCTCACCATTTGATGGCAAATGGGGATTTTCAATCTGCAAATTATGTTGGTCAAATCCTTGTCCAAACAACTCAGTATTTAGAACTGAGACAGGATTTTGTAAAGAAGCGCTCTCTCTCTTTTTATGCACCAGAGTCTTTTGAAAAATCTACCTACGGGGAAAAGAGTGATCTGGGGAAAATGTCAGTTATTAAAGCTCTAAGAGTTTCTAGATATCTGTGTGAAGGCCACAGCCATCCTGACAGAGAGGTTTAAGCGGTCACTTGCCAACCAATGGGAGCTGCCGGAGGGCCCATTCTCGGTATCAGCTTCTTGCTAGTAAAGGAGAGAGTCTGGAGGAATCAGCTGAAGGTGGGGGAGAGATTGCCTCCTTCCCAGCTCCCCTATATCCCACCCGGCCTCCCTCCAACTTCTGCTCTTCCTAGCTTTTCCCTCACAGTCTGCTGTCTACATGCAGTATCTGCCCCTATGCTAGGGCTGCCAGCTCTGGGTTGGGAAATACCTGGAGAATTTGAAGGTGGAGCCTGGGGAGGGAAAGACCTCAGCAATATATAATGTCACAGTATAATGTCATAGAGTCCACCCTCCAAAGCAGCCATTTGCTCCAGGGGATCTGATCTTGGGCCGATTCCGCACAAGGGCTTTGTTTCCCTTTCCTCCCAGGTTTAATTGATCCGAATCAGTCTGCACATTTCCGTATTACATGAATCTGACCCGGGTTGATGCCGGTTCTTCATTTCTGCATCTGTCCTTGCCCCGAATCTTGAGCCCCCACCCGCCATTTTAAAAAAAAATGTAGGTGGAGTTTTGTTATAACGTCGTGACGCAACAAGGTCATGATTGGCCAAGGGTTTTCATAATTCCCGGGAAAGTACATCATGCACCCGCCCCTTCCCCCCCTTTTTAATGTAGGTGGAGTTTCATTGTGATAAACCATCCCACAGAGCGGCAAGGATCCTCCACGCATGCGCATGAAACAACTCTGGTCACTTTCGCCATTAGGAAATGCCCGCAAAAAAAAAAATTGCACCAAGGTTGGAGGGGAATTAGAGGGTGGGAAAGGGATGGGAAATAGAGGGGGGTCATGCAACACTACACAGGCTCCCCCTGCAAAAAATGTGTCCACACCACCACTCCACCCGCAATACATTGGCCCCGAACAAAATAAACACACAACGATGGATCAATGCCATGTCGTGTTGTTGTAATGCAACGTGGGGGGGGGGGGACAAGTTCACGCTGTGCCTCAAAGCCATCAATACATATTTTTACAGTGGAGTGACTCAGGCACAACTTTTGTGCAAACAATGCTACACAGAAATGTGGATACATCAACAATAAAACTACATTTTAAAAAAGACATTTAAATGCCAGTCAACGGTGGATCAATGTCGTGTCGTGTTGTTGTAACACAACAAAGTGGGGAACAAAAAAAACCCCGTTTGTGCCAAGGCGGAAAAGGGGAGGGAAAGGGGAGAGAAAGAAGCAGAGTATTAAATTCGTTTTCCCCGGATGATGCTCAGATGACTTAATCTGCTCCCCCCCAACACTCCCATGCGCCATCCTCTCTCCCCACTCCCGATCAGCTGTTCCTGAGCCCCCCCCCCCCGCCACTCCTTTTGGCATATAGGGGTGGCAGGGATATTTTTAAACTGGAGGAGGATGAGGAGGGCAGGGGGGGGGAGTGTTGTGATCTGGCTTGGCAGCGCTCGGTCTGGGCACTGGAGGGCAGAGCAGTGGACAGAGGCAGGCGGGCGAAGGACCCACGAGCACAAAGGGCTTGGAAGGATTGCAGCTGCAACAACAATGGATCAATGTCATGTCATGTTGTTGTAATGCAATGAAGCGGCAAACAAAAAAAACCCCACTCGCGCTAGGGCGGGAAAGGGGAGGGTAAGGGGAGAGAGGGCGTTAAAGGGGTGGAGCAAGAAACCCCGATTTCGGAGTTCCCCACCTGAATGCCCCGACTTCACTCCCGTGGCAAAAAAAAGAACCTCAAAATCCCGGAAACGGAAGATCCGGGGAAAATGCTTGTTACATTCGGGCCAAATGCAGACCCGAAGCAATAGGTGGGGAACTGTTGCTTAGCCCTGGATTTTATTGGGGAGTGAAGCCGGGGCAACATCTAGTGCGGAATCGGCCTTGGTCACCTAGAGATCAACTGTAGTAGCAGGAGATCTCTAGGTGCCACC
The DNA here is from genome assembly GCA_029233225.1 of Lepidodactylus listeri. Lineage (NCBI taxonomy): Eukaryota > Metazoa > Chordata > Lepidosauria > Squamata > Gekkonidae > Lepidodactylus > Lepidodactylus listeri. The sequence goes on from JARCFY010000002.1 coordinate 68,086,650, forward strand.
TGGAGGTTGGCAACCCTTTCCTGTATATTTGGGAGGTTGGGTATATTTGTTGCAGGATGAACTAAAATGAAGGACAGGATTGCTCCTTGGAAACAATGAGAGAGGCTTGAAGACCCATTGGATATAATGGGAGCCCAGAATGCAAATAGACTTGCATGGGAACCATTTAAATACATTACAACACACAAAAAAGAGCCAGAGTTGCCTTGAACTGGATAGCTCAGGCAAGCCTGATCTCATCAGGTCCTGGCAGTTGACCCTGGCAAGTACTTGGAAGGGTGACCTTTAATGAATACCGGGGCCAAGATGCAAAGCCACAACTCTGAAACTTCCTAGCCTCGCTAGGGTCTCCAGAAGTCACTATAACTTCCAGACTTGCAAGCATGTGTGCACACACGCATACACATGCAAAATATACTCACCAAAAATAAAAAGAGCAAGAGTCCAGTAGCACCTTAAAGACTAACAACATTTGTGACAGGATATGAGCTACTGTGAGTCACTGCTTGCTTCTTCAGATACAGCTAACTGCTCACTTCATTCCACTTGGGGGGTGTCATTACAGTCCCAGAACACTTCTGCTACTCTTGGGGCTGCTGTTCCACCCTTGGACCTGTCATTCCAGGTCTGAAACACTTCTTCTTCTCCCAGGGACTATCATTCTGGGACCTGCCATTCCAGTTGCTAACTTCGAGTAAATTAATTTTTAAAATAGAATTCAAAATCTAGTTGTTCCTTTTATTCTAAAAATAGGGCAGTTTTCTGTTGCTTCTATTTACAAGATTTACAAGATTACAAAATTATGCCTGGGATAGAGCAGGTAGAAAAAGAAGTACTTTTCTCCCTTTCTCACAGTACAAGAACTCGTGGGCACTCCATGAAATTGCTGAGCAGTTGGGTTAGAACAGATAAAACGAAGTACTTCTTCACCCAAAGAGTGATTATTGCATGGAATTCACTGCCACAGGAGGTGGTGGCGGCTACAAGCATGGACAGCTTAAAGAGGGAATTAGATAAACATATGGAGCAGAGGTCCATCAGTGGCTATTAGCCACAAGGTATAGATAGGAACTCTCAATCTGGGGCAAGTGATGCTCTTTATTCTTGGTGCTTGGGGGGTGGGGGGCAACAGTGGGAGGGCTTCTAGTATCCTGGCCCCACTGGCGGACCTCCTGATGGCACCTGGTATTTTGGGCCTCTATGTGATGAAGTGTTGGACTGGATGGGCCATTAGCCTGATCCAACATTGACTTCTCTTATGTTTATTTATTTATTTATTTATTGGACTTATATCCCACCCTCCCTGCCTCTCGGCAGGCTCTTAGTTCTTTTTAACAAACTATCAGGATCTAATTTTTACATTCTAACTGTGAACAAAATACCATGGAATCGCATTTTTTCCCATGTTGCAACAAAATGCTGTCCAATAATTACCAGGCTTTGTGCTGGTTTACCAACAGCATGTGGTACCTTGGGACTGAAAAGTGATTAGTGAGGACCATTTGCGGATAGTGTGAGACATGTACCTTTGTGAATAGGTTTTAAAAACTTCATCACTTGGCCGTAATCTAGACTCACTAGTTAATCTTAACCAAGTCAGCTTTTTCGAACCATTCATTCATTTCTAACCTACCTCTTGGGGTTCTTCTGAGATATTTGTTTTATTTATTTCATTTGTATCCTCTTTCTTCTATTTCTTCCCAGCAGGGACCCAAAGTGAGAAAGGGAGCTTAGTTATAGTCTCTCATCTGATTATAGTCTCTCAAAAAAACCTGGGACCAGCCCTGGTGAAGGCCAGAAAAATCACAGATGAACCCTGAACCACCAGCATCTCCACTGGTCCAGCTGAGTTTTAAAACAGCTGGGGTGGGGGTTGGGCAGGACTGCAGCAGGTGAGGCAGCTTCCTCTTCCCCAGGCTAGAACCTGACAAAAAGGCAGGCCCATCTGAGAGTGGGAGGGAAGGACTGCAAGGCAAGGAGACTGCCAAGGGAAGGTCAATGGGAGATTGACTTGCAGGGAGTCAGCTCAAGGGAGGAAGAGAGAGAGGTGTCAAGGAGAAGGTAGGCCCAGCAGAGTGAAAGAGACAGTAAAGAGCAAGACCTAGGTAAGATGGGGCCAGCAGACTAGTGCCAAACCTAGGAAGGAACTGCAGATTCAAATTAAAGGGGTAGTGTTCTTTAGCAGTGCACGTGTGTCAGGAAGAGTAAATAAAGGGCTCACAGCAGCTGATGATGAGGGTGGGCAGAAAGGGGAACACAGTGCAGCAGGGTCCCCTCCCACCTGAGGTACTGTTGAGCACAAGCCTGACCATCTGTCTGAAAAGATGAACTACCTGAGAACTGGCTCCACTGCACCTACAACTCTTTGGATAATCATCTTACTATTGAACATTTCCTTTCATTTGACTTATCTCCACAAGCTTATCTCCACAGCTTATCTCCACAGCAACAGGCACATGGTTAAGAAAAAACATTGAACTTTTCCCCCTGTTCATGGTTAATATTGTTTGTTTGGTTCTCTCAACCAGATTCATTCCAGTAGGCTGTTTTCGAAATCAATATCCATTCTAGCAAGATGGGCAATAAGCACCAATTCCCAAATTAAGCTGAAGCTCCTTCTTGCTGAAGTACTGTTGTAGATAGATTTCTGTATATCAGAGTGATAATATCTGTTGTAGATTTCTTTCAACACTAAAAAGCATTTATTGTTATCTCAGTTTACCACCCCAAGTTAGACATTCTGGGGCTGTTAGCTTGAAGCAATATATCTTGAGACAATAAACACTTTTGTTACCAGAAAGGCAATATTTCTGCCTTGTTTACTAACTTCCACATCAGCACATGCAAAGTATTCATTCATTCATTCATTCATTTACATCCGCCTTTCTCACTGGGACCAAGGCACATAACACAGAGTCAATACAATCCACAAGATGGGACATTTAATAAACAATGGAATACGATTTGGGTTGTAGAACCAACCAAAAATCTAAAAATCAGAACTGAAGCAAAGCACAAGTTTTAACATGACATATTAAATGATGCAAAATTACACAATAGTATACAGCTCACAGCAAACTATACACAGTAGGACAGACCACAGTCCCCAATAATTTATCCAAGTAACTTTGTGGCACCTTTTGGACAGTGTTACTCTATTGCCTGCACAGAGAAGCCCCCTTGAATAATTTAGTTTTGCATAGTTTGTGGAAAGCCAGGAGCCTTCCTGACCTCCTCAGGCAGGGCATTCCACAAGGTGTCGGCCACAACGGAGAAGGCACTTGTCCAGGCAGTTACTGATTTTGCCCATTTGCAGGTTGGCACCTGCAGAAGGCCTTGCTTGGATGAGTGAAGTTGTCATGGTGGAGCACTGGGGGGGGGGGGGGGGGGAGTGTCTTGCAGATAATAAGGAGCCAAGGCCATAAAGGGCTTTGTATGTAACAGCCAATACTTTAAATTGAGCCCAGTAACTGATGGGCAAGCAGTTGAATGACGGCAGAATGGGAGTAATATGCATGCTCCATCTAGCTCCTGATAATAGCTGAGCTGCAGCATTCTGCACCAACTGGAGTTTTCGAACTGGTTTTGAGGGGAGACCAGTGTACAGTGCGTTGCAGTAGTCTAGTCTTGCTGTCGCTGTGGCATGTATCTGGGTGGCCAGATCAGCCATTATCAAGGTAAGGGTAAGAAAGCCTTTTTTAAACTTGCTTCTCAAAGAATAATGTTGGATCCAGTACAACCCTGAGGCTCTCAATTGAGCCAGCAAGGGTTAACTTAATCCCATTAGCTTGGGGAGCACAATGTCCTTCAAGACTTGCACCTTCCCTGCCAGCATTACTTCTGTCTTTCCAGATTTAGTTTCAGTTTGTTCACTCTGCCATTTAATCATAGCAGCCAGGCAGTGGTTTAGAACCTCTACTGCATCACCAGGAGATTTGAGTAAGGATATATTTAGGTAAGTATTGTCAGCATATTGATGACAGCTAACCCCAAACTACTAATTATTTGGCCTAAGAGCTTTGCATTAAAGAGCATGAGGGATAGGATTGCACCCTGTGGGACCCCACAGGATTGATCCCCCACACTGATGATAACTGGTCTCCAATGACAATTCTTTGGATCCAGTCCATGAGGAATTATTTGAACCAGTCCAATGTATGACCCCTGATACCTAATTCTGCCTCCAGGTGCCTCAACAATATGGCAAAGTACACTGTGTCAAAGACAGCAGATAAATCCAATAGGAGCAACAGAGACAGTAGACAGAAGTCATCAACTAAAACCAGCAGAGTCATCTCTGTCCCATAGTCTGGTCTGAAACCAGACTGAAAAGGGTCTAGAGCAGATGAGTTATCCAAGAAGACCTGGAGCTGGGCTGCTACTGCTCTCTCAAACATTTTGCCTAGGAAGGTCAGATTAGAGATAGCAATAATTGGCTACATCATTTTTCTGTAGAGAGGGTGTGGGTTTTTTTTTTACCAGCAGACAGGCAGCCTCCACTTTGAGTGGCCAAGGAAAGTTGGTGAGATATTCCATGTGTGCACCAAAGCACAGGCAAAAGTTTCAGTTTGGCAGGTCAAAATTCCATCAGACACAAGTTTAATCAGTATTCACATGAATCTGAATATGGCCATGATGGATCAAGGCAAGGGTGCATCTAGCTAGCACCCTCTCAACTACAATGGCTAGCATCAGGCAATCCTGGAGAATACTAAATTCTGTGACACTGAGCTTCTCTTCAGGGTTACTAGTCTGGTCACCCCTTCTTTCTTTCTGCTAATAGGATTATTTATATACATATCATTCATACTATCCTTCATTTCCAACCAAAGCAATTCAGTGGAATTCAGTTCATTTTTTGCATTCATAGTTTTACTATACATTTGTAGGTTGCAGTTTCCTCCTCAAGAAGGCCTACCCACAATTTCCCACTCAGGATCTAGGGTGGGGTTTGACACTTCAGCATTTCATTCTCCTCAAGAGCCAGTTTGGTGTAGTGGTTAAGTGCGCGGACTCTAATCTGGGAGAACCGGGTTTGATTCCCCACTCCTCCACTTGCACTTGGCTGGATGACCTTGGGCAAGCCATAGCTCTGTACCAGCTGTTCCCTCAAGGACAGCTTGGGAAAGAGCTCTCTCAGCCCCACCTACCTCACAGGATGTCTGTTGTGGGGAGGGGAAGGGAAAATGAGTTTGTAAGCCGCTCTGAGGCTCCCTTGGGGAGTGGAGGGCGGGGTATAAATCCAATCTCTTCTTCTTCTTCTTCTTCTTCTTCTTCTCAAGTCTCTATAAACTACCTTGATATCCTCCCTGCAAAGCGAAAGGTATGATCCCATGTGTAAATGACTATCTTGGGCAACAAATTGAAATGCAAAAGACAACTACAACGGACAAGCCTCCCCTTTCAATCTAAGCATCCACCAAGTTTTGCTTGATCCTAACCTCTCTATGTATCATCTCAAAGTCTTTCTAATAAAGGTGGCCCATTCATTCCTGTAATGATCAGAGATGTGCCCTTCCCTCAGACTTCAAAGTAGTACCTCTGAGCAGGGGGTAGTCTAGATGGCCTGTATGGCCCCTTCCAACTCTGTGATTCTATTATTCTATCCTGTGTTGCATTCCCACCATAGATTAAGAGATGATTTTAAAAAAAAATCCTCATGCAAGTGGGACTGAACTCAGCAAACTGGCCTAAAAATAACAGGCTTTGAAACCTGGATAATTTGAAATTAGTAAACTCCTCCCCATCCTCCAGCAGAGAACCAGTCACTGGGAAACTGATAAAGCAGCAGCACTTCAGTAATTTTTATCTGTTTCTTTCACATAGTTGACCTTGCATGATTAAAACAGAAAGGGGGAATTACAGACTACAACAATGTGAACATTTCAATCAGATTCGTTTTGGGATGACCAGCCAACTTTACCCACTGTGTTCCTATCAGTTCCCTTCTCCAAGTGCCCGGTTTCTGCCTTTCCACCACCCTCCTTTTAAGCCCCCGCTCAGCTTCAGACTGATACTTTGCAACCTGGTCACAGCCCATTAAATCTCCCACTTAAAACAGAAGGCAAAGCAGCTGCAGCTCCTTCCTCCCCTTCTCTTTTCAATCTGTGTTGCCCACCCCCTCCCACATATGCTGCAAAGCTACTGGTGAAGGAGAGGAGTGGACAACAGGACTGCAGAGGACAATGAGAGGAGACAGGCTGGCCTTTTCTCCTGCTTTAGTGGGAGATTTAAAGAGCCGTGTCCTGGTTGTAGTTCTGTTATTAATGGGGTGAGTGCTGTCTTTGCACAACAGGGATGAATCAAGCAAGGGAAAACCTCAACAGCTACAGCCCCTCTCCACCCCCAGCATGGCAATCTGCAGTTGCCAGCATTTCTTCTTCTGTACATTAATTAAAAGATGCAGAAGTTCTGATCTCCATTGCATCTAGTCTTACTTTACATGCATCTTTGACTAAAAACTGGATATTGTGCACAAAATGCAGCCACAAAGGAAGAATCCAGCATGCGGGAAGAAGGTCTGTTCAGCTCTTTCCCTTATGCTGTTTTTTCACTGAAAATCTTGTGGCATAGCGGATAGTGTTGGACTAAGGTCCTGGGAAAGTCATAGCTCAATCCCCACTCTGCCATGGAGGCTCACTGGGTGACTTTGGGCCAGGCACGCACTCTCTGCCTAAGCTACCTAGCAGGGTAGCGGTTGTGAGAAAACAGAGGAGGGGAGATGTGTAAGCATCTTTGGGTTGCCATTGGGGAGAAAAATGGGGTATAAATAAATTCATTGTATCCTCCTGGGAAAACTGTATTGGTGCAAAGTTGCCCATCTCCCCCTATGCCAGAAAGCTCCTTTAAAACAACCTCCATGGCTGCAAAAAAAAAAAATCATCAAGGAACTTCACATAGTGTGTAGTTCTGTTCTCAGTATATGATCTAGTCCTAGATAATTTTTTTTAATGTAGTTGCCCCGATTAATCTGGAAAATTTTCCCTGGAACCTGGGCCTCTTTCTCTTGTGCCTGGGCTTCTTTTCGTAGTTATACAGACACTACTAAGATTAGTAGCATTTAATGTATAAATGTCTTTCCCTTGGTTGGATATACATCCTCCATTAAAACCAGGGCTGAGAGAAGATGTTTCTTCCTTAATCTTGCTTCATTGCTAGATTTTGTCTTTGAGACACTTTCCGCCTGGGGCGACATTGCTTAGCTCTGGAAATATTGGTTTTGGTTCCAGCTATCTCTGGAGAGAGAATCTAAAATGTTCCATCACTATTTAGATTTTAATTACCAGCAGGCATTTGGGAGCAAAGTATTCTTTGCTTAATAACCTGTTTCCTACACTTGCCATCAGAAGAGGAAAACTTTAAGAACTTTGATTTATTCAGAAGAGGCATTGGAGTATCACAGCCTTTGTATATTCCTTCCTAAAATATCTTTGGGTAGGAGGCAGGAGCATTGTCTAGTTAGAACAGCGGGGCTGAGCGAAAGAGAAACGAGTTCCCTCATTTCTGTTCTTAGCTTTGTCCTCAGCCAGTCACAAACAGTATTCTCAAGAATGGCTTTAAGGATTCAGATCTCTATGCAGATTGATATTCACCCAGCCCCTCACTACATTTGCAGGGGACAAGGATGACCCTCAGGGCGACTGAGAAAATGGCTTGTGAGACATGACTTCTACAAGGGAGCCAGTGTTCTTTACACTGGGTACTTTGCTAGCTGAAATACTGGGGCAAGTAGGTAGAAGTGAGAAATCCTAAATCCACTCAGAATCATATTCAGGTTTATTGGAGCTTATCTCCAAGAAAGAGTTCTTAGGATTGTCATGCAAGTAGATTTCCAGATTTGGGGGGTGTATGAGAGAAGGAGATTCGTTGGAGCTGCTACTGTGCAATTATGGTATTGGATGCATACTATTAAATCTTCCAATGCAGTAAGAAACAAGATAGCTACAGTTCCTGCTACCCCTTCCCTCCCCAGTCCTGTGTCCTTCCTCATTTGCCACTGCAAGCAGGATTATGGGTGTGCCACAGGAGGCAAGGTATAAGGTGGAGAATGGGGTTGTGGAAGTATTAGTTTGGAGGAACCAGGGTTGCTTTAGTTCCTGCATGGCGGGATTTGAAGATACACATCTGGTTTTTGAGTTTTGGAGTGGTGGTTGCAACTCAAGAATTCAAGCTGGCATTGCATTCCGCTATAGTAACAGCTGTGGGTGAGCTGTCATTGCTGGGAAACCCTATCTGGCCCCTCCTATTTTTCTTCTATATAATTTGGACATTTGATTGAGTCATATTTGTTCAGAATCAGGGATTAGAATTGTTGATTTATTTGCAGACTTTAGCTTAGCAAACAGCTATCTGTTTAGGCAACTGTATCGTATCCATCAGTTTTCTAGAAATGGGATCACTCCATTGGACTCCCTTTAGTACAGTTTCTTTGGAGCCTCAGTTTGTTCTCCTGTCTAGTGTTTGTGTACCTTCCTGACAACTGAACTAGAAATAAAACTCTTTTCAAACAAATAAGAACAGGTGAGGATATAAGATTATTATGTGAGCAAATTTCTACATTCCTGTTTGGGTCTCTTCAGCAACTCATTCCCAGAAAATGTGTGTGAATAGCAAAATTCCAATGCCAGTTTTCCATACTTGTTTCTGGAAAGTAATTCATGACATTATCACTTAATGTACCAATAAAAACCCTTGATGCTCATTCACATATGTCAACCTCATTTGATAAACAATGCATGGGCTTTACAACCGAGGCGTGCCCTCTCCCCACATATATCCATGACGACGAGTAATTGATATCTGTGGGTAGAGGGCACAGCTCAGTGGTAAAGCTCATGCTTTGTGCTGGATGGTCCCAGGTTCAATTCTTTCAGCTGAGCTGGAGTCAGCACCATGGATGGCACATCCCGTTTATGATGCATGCTTCACCCAACAAGCCATCTCTTGAGTTAACAGACGTCATGTGATAAATGTGCCTGCTCACTCTGAATTAGGAGGAGGAGGGCTCATAGAAAAATTCTTCCATTTGCTGCTTGCCCTATAAAGAGAGAGAATTTGAACCCTGTTTCCCCAGAATATCCACTAATCTGTAACTAATAGGGATCAGGAGGAGAATTCTCCTTGAAAAGGATTATCCAACCAATTCTTTTTAACTTTTCTTCCAAAGAGATGATAGCATTGGAGTAGCAGCAACTGGCACGTTTATGCACAGTTTTCAACATTTCTCCTGACATGAAAACTCCTGTACATTTTTTCAAATAATAGGTCCTTCTAAGAAGACAGAAAGCAAGTAGCATGAACAAATTATTTTCATGGATCCTAGTGAAACAATTTGAATACTTACTTTTTATGCACTTTTCTGTAAAAATAATCTTACTATCAGTTACTACATTTACATTCCACCTTTTTTTTCTATCATGGAACTGAAAGTAGCATACTTTCCCAGCAGGAGGCCTTCCATCCAGATGCTGAGCAGACTCAGACCTACTTTACTTATAGAATCACAGAGTTGGAAAGGCCATACAGGCCATTTAGTCCAACCCCCTCCTCAGTGCAGGATCAGCCTAGAGCATTGCTGACAAGTGTTTGTCCAGCTGCTGCTTAAAGACTGCCAGTGTGGGGGGGTCACCACTGTCAGTGCAGGGTCTACATCATACACCCTACAACCATAACCTGGGACCATCTGTTGCATGGGCTATAGAACCTTCCATCAAGAAAGCACTTGGCTAGTTGGCTTGTGGAAAGATCCTAAAGAGGATGGGGCTTTCCCCCCAGTGATGAAGGTATTATAGCACACGTACTGGTGCTGCTGATGTTCTATACACTTATACCTACTCATGCCTGTAGCCATGGGGGGCATTTGAAGGCAACACCCCCTCACCAATGTGCCCTGCCGTCTCCATCCTGGTCCCCTCTCTTCCCTCACTCTCCCTTCCAAGCCCGTATAAGCCTGGAAATCTCCCAGAGAATGGTGGAACCCCAGCTCATGCCGGCTTCCATGGCCCCCACCTCAGCGTCTGACTGCCCTTTATGTTTTGGAAGTTGTAAAGTGAGCTGAGGCTTGCTCATAGAGCCCTGCATGTCTGCTCCACTGCAGTTCTGACAACCCCCTCCCCCGCCAGCATCCAAGGCTTCCCAAAGGAAGGCAGAGCACTTCCTGGGTCAGCTCTCTTGCTTTGGCTGCTCAGCCTCTTCTCCAAGGCAAAATGAAACCACATGCACACGTGGGAAAAAGAGAGACTGTGTCTGTATGGGGGCGGGGGTGAAGCTGGTGAAGCCAGTGGCCAGGTGAAGAGGCGGCCCCAGGGCTGCAGTTGCTCATCTGACTTCTCCTTGGCAATGGGTGGCAGCATGTCCTGGGCCAGCAGCATACCCATACACTCCCCAGCAAAACGTTCACCCTCATCATTCCAGCTAAAAGAACAGACATCAAGTGACACACATCTCTCTCTCTCTCTCTCTCTCTCTCTCTCTCTCTCCTGAGCTTGCTGTTGAGGTCATGTGACATTGCTCTGCTGTGCCTGCCTCCTCCTCCGAGCTGGACAGTTGGACACTGAGGTGGGGGCTGCAGGAGCCGGCTTTGTTTGGGGCGTGTTTGTAAGTGTGTGGTTAATGAAATTAGTGTGCCCTGGTGCCCCCCTCCTCCAATTTCTGGCTATGAACCTACACTGTAGCCACTGGTAAAGCAACATTTACAAGTATTATCTGAGCTTAAAGCCATGAAACGAACACTTTTGGCCAGAGATTATAGTAGGGTAGGGTTGCCAGCCTCCAGGTGGGGCCTAAGGATCTCCCGCTTTTACAACTGATCCCCAGCTGACAGAGATCAGCTCCCCTAGAGAAAATGGCTGCTTTGGAGGGTGGACTCTGTGGCATTGTACCATGCTGAGGTCCCTCCCCTCCCCAAACCCCGCCTTCTCCTGGCTCCACCCCCAAAGTCCCCAGGTATTTTCCAACCCAGACTTGGCAACCCTATAGTAGGGCAAAATAAGTAAGCATACATGAGAGAGGGGCAGAGGGTGTTGCCTTCAGCACTTCTTAAACTATTGTCTGTCTTCAGCCATATTTTCACAGAACTCAAGATACAATATTTTGATCATGTTAAATAGCATGTGCGACATCAGTAATGGTAAACTGCACAGTTGCTCCTGCATCTTTTACATCTTTTACATTTTTACTTCTTTAGAGACTCAGTGGACCCTCCCCCCATACTATACCATTCCTTTGTACCAGTGTTCATCTTGTCCTCATTCCCATGTAGGAGTGTTCAAAAATGTTGGAATCATACCAAAAAACACATTGCCTACCTCAAATGCTTCAAGGTTTTGTGAAAACTTTACTTTTGTAACAGGTTTGTTTCAACATTATGTTGCTGTTCTTGAAGACTGTTTTACACTCTCCAGCACTGAACAAAGATTCACAGGTATTCTCTCTCCCTCTCTCTCTCATTTCGGGGTCAAGCATCAGTACAGGTATTTTCCCCTCCACCATTCACTATAAGCAATTAGAGTGGAATTAGCACATAAAGGTGACAATGCATAAATAGGAATTAACACATCAAGGCTACAATGCAATAAACTATCCTTCAGTAGTGAGTGTCAGTGCAGTGTGGCCTCAGGGGCTAAGAGACAGAGCTATCAAATTAGTAGGTTTATCAGCCTCCAGATTGGGCATGGAGATGCCCCCAGAATTGCAACTGATCTCCATACTACAGAGATCAGTTCCTCTGGAGACTCTGGAGAAAATGGCTGCTTTGGAGGGTAGCCTCTGTGGCATTATACCCTGCTGATGTCCTTCCCCCCAAACTCCACCCTCCTCAGGCTCTGAAATTTCCCAACCCAGAGTTGGCAACCTTACAAATTAGGAAGGCCCTGGTTCAGCTCTCACCCCCTAATACAAGCCATTCTCTCTGTCAGTCTCAACCTGCCCCTCCCTTCCTCTGCAAATATGAGGATAATACTTTACAAAATTGCTGGAAGAGTTTACAAAATTTACAAAATTGCTGGAAGAGTTATCATAAGCTAATGTATGTGTCACATTTTCCACACTCTCAAGTGCCATATATTATATTGCACCATATTTATTTGTATCCCACACTATCTCCAAGGAGCGCAGCATGGTATACATCCTCACCACAGTCCTGTGAGATAGGTTCGGCTAAGGGATAGTGAGTGACTGGTCCAAGGTCACCCCAGTGAGCTCTATGGCTCATTAGGGCCTTGATTCTATTGCCTTTCAGAGTCAGGTTTTCAATGGCATATTCTCTGCCACTTACCCAACTTGTCACTTATGTTTGGTTCTGCTTTCAGTGTGACATTTTGCTACTTATGCTCTTAAAATGTGTGTATTGCCTAGGAAATGGCAACAGATGCTCATCTTTGTAGTGTCAGGAAGGTCAATGGTAAGCATAACATCTGTGCCATGCAGTACTCTTAGGACCTTGAACAGGGGAGGCCTAAACCTCTCAAAAGCTCATGTATCTCCTACTCATGCTTTTGACCTTTCTGACATTATACAGAGAAATGTCTTCAATATGTCTAGTCACTTTGCTAAGTAGTTTTCATACTGGGAGTATATAATTGTAACACCAGAGATCAGCTATAGAACCTTCCTGTGTGTCATTTTCAAATTTTCACAGCTATGTATATACTAGTATTGTTGATATATTATATACTGTATTTGGTTCCAAACTGAAAAAAATCTTGTGAAGTTAAATCAGTATTATTGGAAGCTATAGTCTGATTTTAGGTACATACACCATCATCTGGGATTCACAAGAAAGCAGAGATGTCCTTGGGACTTTGGGGCTCTTCATATATGAAAAGGAATTCAGAATCAGGAGACACAGCTGCCCTGTTTTTTTTACTGTGACCATGCTGGAAAATGGGTACAGTTCAGTGCTAACAGAAGTTGAAATTTTGTAAGTGATCATAAACTTCTGTGTAAAGGTGACATGAACATGTCAGCTTCTGTGCATGGCAAACAGATCAGATTTACTGTGCGCTGGCAGCTGCTATGAACACAGGAAAGAAATTAGTCACTGGACAGTCTTCTGTACCAGTCATAAAGCTCTAGGGCTGTGATCATATGCACAATTAGACCCAACATAGGTGCGAATGCTGGGTGGATTTAAAGGGTGTGATCAGACAGCAACATCTGAGAAGCATCCTGCTGCTGTCGGCAACCCGTTCTGCTCTGCCACAAAAGCAGAGTTAAAAGACATCAGGGAAAATCCAGTAGTAAATGGGTTGCAATGGGCCAGGGATGGACTTTCCCCTGTCTGATCGCTCTGGTGCGCTCTCATGCAGTCAGGATGGTCTGATCAGGCCATCCCAACTCCGTGCAGTTGTTTTTTCCCCCTTCTCAGTATGTGCATCATCGCAAACCCCATGGGGAGCCCTCAGTGCAGAGGTGCAATTCATCAATTCCTCATTTAAGTGCATGGGAAACAAACGGCAAAAAAACCCCCAACTCACCTGCAGTTGTGTCTGATCACACACTGACAGGCTGTGCCCACAACTTCAAAGGGAGGTGTGATCTCGCAACTGTGGGTCAAATTCTTCCAGAGGAAATAGCTTTGCTCCCCCCCCCCCGGCTTTATCTGGCACATGTGACCGCAACCTAGATCTGTCAATTTGCCATTTTTGGTAGTTTTCTAAGCTAGCTAATCCAGTTTGTTCATTTCATCCAGCGCAACTCACTCTTCATTCTGTGGATGCTTTCTTTTTTATTATTCAAGAGGATAAAATAAAAGGCTCTTCTGCAGGTAACATCAGCACACCTTGGTCTCCTTTTTATTCCAGAACTTCTGTGAATCGCTTTGCTGGAGTTGCATATTCAAAGGCAAAACATTCACACTGTTTGTAGCATCCTCTTAGAAACACTACTGCAAGTTCCAAAATAGCAACACTCAGAGTCCTGCCCTGCCTTTCCCCCCCATTCCTGCTCAGTTTGCCAAGCTGTTGTGGGGGCTATTAATCATTCCTGTCTTCTCACCAGCTAAGAAGTTCAGCCAGGGAAGCTGCCTGGGCTGCTGCAGCACAAAAATCATCTGAGGTTAGACTATAGAGGGTACAGATTACAATAGCTATCCATCTGCTTACTTTGGGGCAACAGGGATGATACCTTTTGCCACTGTGTGGTACAGGTCTGGAGGAGAATTGAGCCTGAGAGCGCTATGTATCTTATCAGCAAGAGTAAAATTTCAGGTACTGAGACAAGCTCCTATACTGTAACATCTCTTGGGAAAGAAAGGTCCCTTTTATTTCTAAATGTATTACAATTTTTTGAGTAGACAGATCGAAAAATAAGTACATCAATGTGTGTGTAAAATAACCCAACAACCCAACCTTATATCTGGGATCTACATGTTTGTATCAACCAACTCATCTTTTCTCAAGCATAGGGCTGCCAAGTCCCCCGGTAGGGCGGGGGAAACACCGGTTTTTACTGCTTACCCCCGCTTTTTCAAAATTGGCCCCCGGGGGACAAAATGGCTGCCAGCAGGAACGCAGGGGAACGTCAGAGTCTGCCCTGCCCTGCCTTAAAAGGGAAATGTCTGCAGAGAGCCTGCCCTGCAGTAAAAAGCCTCACCAGACATTTCCCCTTTAAGAAGTCAACAAGAGAGCTTCCACAGCAAGAGAGGTCCGCCCAGAGATTAAGGAGGGACTGAAGGGGCTGCTTTTGCCTGTGGCTTGCAAGGTAAGTTTCTCTTCCAGCTCTTTTCCTTCTTTCTCTCTCCCTCGTTCTTTCTTTTTTCTGTCCGTCTGTCTGTCTGTCTCTCTCTCTCTCTGTCCCCATCCAGCAGAGGTCTGTCAGTGGCTATTATTAGCCACAAGGTCTAAATGGAAGTAAGTGCCTCTGCCAATTTTTTCCTTCTCTCTCTCCCTCTTTCTTTCTTTTTTCTGTCTGTCTGTCTGTCTGTCTCTCTCTCTCTGTCCCCATCCAGCAGAGGTCTATCAGTGGCTATTATTAGCCACAAGGTCTAAATGGAACCCTTTGTCTGGGGCAGTGATGCTCTAAATTCTTGGTGCTTGGGGGGCAACAGTGGGAGGGCTTCTGGAGTTCTGGCCCCGCTGCTGGACCTCCTGAGGGCACCTGGTATTTTTGGCCACTGTTGTGACACAGAGTGTTGTACTGGATGGGCTGTACTGGATGGGCCGATCCACTGTGGCTTCTCTCCTGTTCTTATGATATGAAAATCATATTAAGCACTTGTGTAGCACTTAGTGCTTCATATTCTGCCGAGATGAGGAAGGATTCAGTAGGGCTGTTGCTCAGTGATAGAGCATCTGCTTGACATGCAGGAGGTATCAGCTTCTTCAGCTAAAAAAGGATCAGGTAATAGGTGAAATTAAAGATCTCAGCCTGAGACCCTGGAGAGCCACTACCAGACTGAGTAGTCAATACTGACCTTGATGGACCAATGGCCTGATTCAATATTAGGAAACTTCATGAGTTCATGTGTCAGCATGTGGAAGCAACATCACAGGATGTGACATCACAAAATGATGTCACTTCCTTTCTCCTGGCTCCACCCCCAAAGTCTCCTGGCTCCACCCCCAAAGTCCCCAGATATTTCCCAAGTTGGACTTGGCAGCCCTACTCAAGCACCAAGAACCTGGTGAGAGCCAAAGAGATAATAGTATGATCTAGGGATGGTTGACTAGTAGGCCACACACTGCCTGCAGTTTTCTTCACCTCTCTTACCATTTCCCACAGCAGGCTGGAAGCAGGAGGCACGTCTGATGTACTGGGCACCAGTTCCCAGAAGGGGCACTGTGAGACGCTATGCCTCACACTACCAAAATGGCATGAAGAGAGGAAGGGGGAACTGGGAGAGAGGCATGCACCACTTCTTATCAAGCGGGCACCCCTCTTAAGTAGGGAGATTTATTTTCTTCATTTATACCCACCTTTTCCCCATTGGGGACCCAGAGGGATTTGTGTCATTCTCTTATCTGCCATTTTATCATCACAACAACAGTGTGAGGAAAGGTAGCCTGATCTCCTCCCCAGGAATCTCTATGATAATACAAAGACGTCGTTATTTCCACAGAGGTCCCCCCCCTCTTTTTTGGCTAGTCAACAGGGAACAAAGGGGCAGGGGGGGTGACATTATGATCTTGGAGATCTGGTGCAATTCTTGTACGGTTTGCCAGGAATCATCCCCTCCATGGCTGGAGAAGTTTATTTTATTTTTTTTTATTTAGAAGATTAATATCTCACCTTTCTGTCCTTATAAGAGTTGCCAAGATGGCAAACAATTTAAAACATACATGATGAAAGTACATTATAAAACCATTAAAATCCCCTTCCCTAAAAATAAAACAACTTTAACAAGGTTTTTTTTTTTAAAAAACAAACAGTTAAAACATAACAAAAGTTGGCCATCACTGGTATAATGAATACTGAATAGTGGTTCTCAGGCAATGGAAAACAGAGAGAAACAGGCAATGTACAGATCAGCTATTTAACACTAATGGGCTGTTTAGTGCTATAATCGCTTGTTTTCTAACAAAGTTGTGTTTGATGTAGTATGTTTGAAAGTGATGAATTAATATACAGGTATAGTTCAGTTAGCACATTCTTATGTTGAGTCTGCTGTTTATATCACTTACTATGTTTCTGGTAGATGTTTTTCCAAGTGGAGGTCCTCCCTAACATATAATATTTGTGGCTGTCTCTTTGGTTGCTTGTGAGATACCCATCACATGGGACACTGTGAAACTGTGAATAATTCTGTTTCCTATTGCTGTCCCAGTATCTAGCATATCAGGTCATCAGAAAGAAGATAAACATGAGGCCTGTATTTCTTTAAGTCCAGCTAATTGATGGTGTCCTTCTCCATGAATTTGTGGGCTGTGGCTCAGTGGTAGAGCATCTGCTTGGTATGCAGAAGGTCCCAGGTTCAATCCCTGTTATCTCCACTTAAAAGATCTGGCAGTAGGTGGTGTGAAAGAATTCTGCCTGAGACCTGGAGAGTCACTTCCAGTGTGAGAAGACAATACTGACTCTGATGAACCAAGAGTCTGATTCAGTATAAGGCAGTTTCATGTGTGTTCATGTGGTCTAAGCCTCTGGTTCAGCTCATGAGTCATCACAATAGAGATCAATTCTCCTGGGGAACATGACTACTTTGGAGGGTGAACTCAATGGCATTGTACTCTGCTAAGGTCCCTCCCCTTCCCAAACCCTGCCCTCCCCAGGCTCCACCCCCCAAATCTCCAAGTATTTCCCAACCCAGAGATGACAACCCTATTATGCAAAACCAGTAGAGGAACTGAAGGTGCTGCAAAATAGAGGAAATGACTAGCATGAGGATATTTTTTTTGCAAGAATAGATATATTAGATTCTGCCACCTGTACTGATCCTTCTAGTCCCTAGTTTGCCATTGGGACTAAGCAGAGATCAACATGAGGGATCGACATAATCTATGTGTGATGAGAGTATCAGGCACACACACCAAATCAGCATACTTCTCATTTGAAGTCACTGTAGGTAAACAGCATGCAGCGCTTTAGCTCTTAAGGGTTGAATATTCTAGCCTTGACCTATTCTGAGAAATGGGAAATAAATTTTCTGTGAAGGGATCCAGCCCATGTTATCATAGCAAGCCAGCTTCTTGCAGTTTGCAGATGTGCTAATAAAGTGTGTATGAATTGATAGCACCTCTGATCTGTGGATGGAATCGCTGTGTCAATGTTATTACGTTAAATACCAAGGGGAAATCCAGAAGAATCCATCACTTACGGTATGAGCCCTTTTAGCTAATTAGTAACCAGAGGAGAAAGAAGCCTCAAAGGAAGCACCTCATGTTAGAGCATATAATGTGGTTCCTCGTTTGCAGCTATGCTCCAATTAGAATGGGAAGTACCCAAAGAGGAAATATACATTGTGTGAAAGTCAGGGGCTGCCTCATCTATTTATGCCTGTTAAGTGAATGCTTGTCAAGTTCCCGAGTCCTCCAACTATTAATGGCAACTGTGCAATTCCATCTGGATGCCTGAACAGGATGTAAAAATAACCAGTGGATAGAGGTGTCACAAGAAAGATTTGATTGAGAAGTGTGCAGCTAGAATCTCAAATGCAAGTAGGCAGCTGGTGTTAAAGCACAAGATGGAGTGAGGAGGCTGGGGCCAAGAAATCTGAATTGCTAGTGGAATCCAGTCTATAAAACATTCCGAATTGCCCAAGAAGCAGAGTCTTTAAGTGACCTGTATTCCCAATGGGTACAGAGATTTAGGCAGCAGTGAGCTAGCCCCATTCTTATTCAGGCATTGCTGTAAGGGGCTGGCTTTCAATGATGTCATGCTCTGTAGTTCTCAGTTGGTTTATCTTTTAAGCATTTTTCTTTTGTATGATACTGAAAAACCACTGAAAAGATTGGGGTCTCAGGTTCCTTGAATTATCTGTAAATACTGTTTAGGCATTCAAGCCATACTCAAGACACCAGGCTTCTCTTGTTCATTGCCTTTCTTGTTCGATGTGTGTGTGTGTGGGGGGGGGGCTCACATATCTTGAACATCTTTTTGAAATGTTGTTGGTGTAACATCTCCATGTATTGCAATAACTTGTGTCTTGGGTGTGGAGTGAAGCTCTTTGCCAAAACTTATTAACTATTGTAAATTTGGTTAATCACAACTATAGAGTTTTAAATTCTGGAACTGTGTTTTATTCTTGGCTTCAGAATGAGAGCTTTCCATGTACATCACAGACCCTAGAAGGTTATTCTTTATGACACCTAACATACAGAAATTGAAATCCAAATATACAAATGTACATCAAATATGAGAGCCAGGATGGTGTGGTGGTTAAGAATGGCAGGCTCTAATCTGGAGGACCAGGTCTGATTCCCCACTCCTCTGCAGGAAGCCTGCTGAAATGCCTTGGGCCAGTCACAGTTCTCTCAGAACTCCCTCAGCCCCACCTACCTCTCAAGGTGCCTGTTCTGGGGAGAGGAAGGGAAGGTGATTGTAAGCCACTCTGAGTCTCCTTAAGGCAGAGAAAGCAGGGTATAAAAACCAACTTTTCTAAACTTTTCTACTGCTCAACATTCACATGTACATTAAAGGGAAATGGCCCTTTCTGTGCCTGGATCTCCTCATAACCTCATATTGTTCTCACCCTTTTGCTTTTGATGCTCAAGCCTAAAAAGTATCATGAAGCTGCTTTCTGGAGTTACTCTGAATCCAGAACCAGCGAAGGTGAACTATTCAAGGAGGAAAACTTCTTAAAGCACTCGATAGCTAAGGACTATCTTATACCTAGCCCATCTCAGGCCATACTAAATTCTATTCTGGGGGCCTGTAAATCATCAGTAATTTATGTTATCTGAGTTGGAACTTTAGTTTGCTTATTTTCCCCAAGTATTCTGAATTGTAACCATTCTTGAATGCAAAGGTAGAAAGGTAGTATACAACTACACCAAAGATGGACCATAAGGTACTTAGCATTTCAGCCAGTAGGCTCTGAATGAATAAATATTCCAGAAGCAGAAATGCATGGGGTGAAAGGAAAGAATGGCTAGAGAGATTATATTCAAATGCAAAGCAGTATTAAGATACCTTTATGTGAAATGCATTAGAGATAACCATAGATCATTCCACACCTTATTCACAGTTCTTGAGGTATTTTCTGGGGGTTTGTGGTGGCATCTTTGTGCTGCACAGAGATTTCTATCCCGTAACACATAATAGTATTTAGGACATAATATTTCTTTGCATGGCAACCTCACTATGAAGTCTCCTATGTAGGGCTGCCAGCTCCAGGTTGGGAAATTCCTGAAGATCTGGGAGAGGGCAGGGTTTGGGGGAAGGGAGAGGTCTCAGCCTCCAAAGCAACCATTTTCTCCAGGGGGCAGATCTCTGTCGTCTGGAAATCAGTTGTAATTCTCCAGGTCCCACCTGGCAGTTGGCAACCGTACTCCTATGCAACCTGCTTCATGGCAGAATTTATGAAAAGAGAAGATAAGAAAAGAGATTGGATTTATACCCTGCCCTTCACTACCCGAAGGAGTCTCAGAGCGGTTTACAATCCCTTTCCCTTCCCCTCCCCACAACAGACACCCTGTGAGGTAGGTAGGGCTGAGAGAGCTCTCAAGAACTGCCCTTGAAAGAACAACTCTGAAAAACGTATGACTGATCCAAGGTCACACCAGCAGCTGCATGTGGAGTAGGGCTGCCAAGTCCCCCGGTAGGGCGGGGGAAACACCGATTTTTAGTGCTTTCCCCCGCTTTTTCCAAGTTGGCCACCAGGGGGACAAAATGGCTACCTTAAAAGGGAAATGTCTGCAGAGAGCCTGCCCTGCAGTAAAAAGCCTCACCAGACATTTCCCCTTTAAGAAGTCAGCAAGAGAGCTTCCACAGCAAGAGAGGTCCGCCCAGAGATTAAGGAGGGACTGAAGGAGCTGCTTTTGCATGTGGCTGGCAAGGTAAGTTTCTCTTCCAGCTCCTTTCCTTCTCTCTCCCTCTTTCTTTTTTCTGTCTGTCTGTCTGTCTGTCTGTCTGTCTCTCTCTGTCCCCATCCAGCAGAGGTCTATCAGTGGCTATTATAGCCACAAGGTCTAAATGGAAGTAAGTGCCTCTGCCAGTTTTTTTTCCTTCTCTCTCTCCCTCTTTCTTTTTTCTGTCTGTCTGTCTGTCTGTCTCTCTCTCTCTCTGTCCCCATCCAGCAGAGGTCTATCAGTGGCTATTATAGCCACAAGGTCTAAATGGAACCCTTTGTCTGGGGCAGTGATGCTCTGCATTCTTGGTGCTTGGGGGGCAACAGTGGGAGGGCTTCTGGAGTTCTGGCCCCGCTGCTGGACCTCCTGAGGGCACCTGGTATTTTTGGCCACTGTTGTGACACAGAGTGTTGTACTGGATGGGCTGTACTGGATGGGCCGATCCACTGTGGCTTCTCTCCTGTTCTTATGATATGAAAATCATATTTAGCACTTGTGTAGCACTTAGTGCTTCATATTCTGCCGAGATGAGGAAGGATTCAGTAGGGCCATTGCTCAGTGATAGAGCATCTGCTTGACATGCAGGAGGTATCAGCTTCTTCAGCTAAAAAAGGATCAGGTAATAGGTGACATTAAAGATCTCAGCCTGAGACCCTGGAGAGCCACTACCAGTCTGAGTAGTCAATACTGACCTTGATGGACCAATGGCCTGATTCAGTATTAGGAAACTTCATGAGTTCATGTGTCAGCATGTGGAAGCAACATCACAGGATGTGACATCACAAAATGATGTCACTTCCTTTCTCCTGGCTCCACCCCCAAAGTCTCCTGGCTCCACCCCCAAAGTCCCCAGATATTTCCCAAGTTGGACTTGGCAGCCCTAATGTGGAGGAGTAGGAAATCAAACCCAGTTATCCCAGATTAGAGTCTGTTCACCTAACCATTACACCAAACTGGCTCCTTCCCCATTTCTGGGGTTTGGAGAGCAGCCTGGGGCTATCGTTTCCCCATTCCATCCTGCTGTTTGTGATACTAAGAGTAATTTGTGGTGGGGTTCCCCCCCCCCCCTTCTGTATAGTAAACACTCAGAGGACTGCTACGACAGTATTGCCAGATATTCATTGAATCAAGACCAGCAGTAGCAAAAACCAGTGGGGCCACTTAAATGCCATAGCAGCAGAGCTTGGCAGTTTGTCTCTGGATTTCTGGAGACTGCATAGCCCTTCCATCACAGTTATTTTTCAAGCCAGGTATCTCTCATGAAAGAACCCAAAGGAAAATAATTTTCCAATAACCTGTTTCACTAATGAAATATGTCAAGGGAGAGCTAGTCCTGCTGGGGCCCTTCCCTCAAAGGGAAAGACTGAACCCTGGATAGCAGCAGCAACTATGATCAAAAAATTGTAATACTTGCCTGTTTCTTCTACCTGAAAACTAAATTGCAGCAACTCATATGCACAAGGAGTTGGAAGGCAGAAATAACTGTCAGTACTATGACTCAAAGCTATTGGTTAAGAATTGTAGTGAAGTGGTAGTTAGCATACAGGGGAAAGACTGCCACGAACTGGGTGGAACTGGAAGTGCTGATTATAGTCAAAATTCACTATTATTTTACCCATAAAAAGACCTTGATGTGCTGGAAAATATTTTCAGTTTCAGTAGCACACCTCTCTTCTGGTGAATTGGATATTGGAGGCAAAAATAACTCTAGTGGTAAAGAGAAAAAATGATTCAATGTCTCGTGCTAGCCACAGCCACCACTGTGGAGAGTGGCAATATCATCTGAAAAGAGACCTGAATTCCCTAAGAGACGTTAGCTGGAAGATAATCAAAGACAGGTATAGCTAAGAAGTGTGTTTTGTTTTATGCCACCTTACATCTAATGCTCTGAAGAGAGTGTGCACATTAAAGTACACAATGAAAACCAATCAAAATTTTAATAAGAACAATCAATGTGAAGAAAAAATAATAAAAGCTGCTGCAGCAGTCAAATACTAAAATACAAGACAGCAGGGAAAATAACGGATATAAAAACTTTAGCACCAAATAAAGAATAAATCTAAAACGTTTGTCAAAATCTGCCTTTCCTGTTCAGAAAAATGACAATGATCTTTAAGGAATAGCCTTGGAATTTTAGTAAAATACCATTAAAAAACCCAACATAAATATTAGGAATTGGACTCTAAAAGGAATATTTATGAATTCTTCCTCTAATAGCCCTAAAAGGGGGGAGCGGTGCAATTGCAGAGAGCAGAAGAAGCCTAGCAAAGAGAGGTAGCAAAAAAACCTCCCACATTGTTTTATGTAAGCTAATGCAAGGGTGCTTTTGATACTGCATTACTCTTCTTGCATGTTAAAACCTTATAGAAACAGAAGCAATCAGGAAGTGGTCAAAGGTTGGATCTAAATCCAAGACCTGCATCTAGCAGCATAATTTCCAGAATGGTTTTTTTCCCTCCTTTTTGCTACCCACAGGCCCATAGCCAGGATTTTTGTAATTTAGGGGGCCTTTAAATAAGTCGGGGGCACTGACAGCACAAAAATTTTTTTTTAAAAAAAACGCACTTGCCATTTGGAGCAGGCAGGAGCCGTTGGAGCAGGCAGCCGCTCATCCACGGAGGCCTCCCGTGGCTGGGTAAGGGGCTCTAGCAGTAACAGGGTGAGGAGGTGGGGACGGGGAAGCAAGCTGGGCTTGGGGAAGGGGTGGCAGGGGCGGTGGTGGGCCTAGGCTAGATAGAAGTCATGGAGCCTTGGCAGGAAGTCAGGCGGCGGTAGGGCTGCCAAGTCCCCCGGTAGGGCGGGGGAAACACCGGTTTTAAATACTCACCCCCGCTTTTTCAAAATTGGCCACCGGGGGAGAAAATGGCTACCAGCAGGAAGGCAGGGGAACGTCAGAGTCTGCCCTGCCCTGCCTTAAAAGGGAAATGTCTGCAGAGAGCCTGCCCTGCAGTAAAAAGCCTCACCAGACATTTCCCCTTTAAGAAATCAGCAAGAGAGCTTCCACAGCAAGAGAGGTCCGCCCAGAGATTAAGGAGGGACTGAAGGAGCTGCTTTTGCATGTGGCTGGCAACGTTGCTGTAGTAAGTTTCTCTTCCAGCTCTTTTCCTTCTCTCTCCCTCTTTCTTTTTTCTGTCTGTCTGTCTGTCTGTCTGTCTCTCTCTCTCTGTCCCCATCCAGCAGAGGTCTATCAGTGGCTATTATTAGCCACAAGGTCTAAATGGAAGTAAGTGCCTCTGCCAATTTTTTCCTTCTCTCTCTCTGTCCCTCTTTCTTTCTTTTTTCTGTCTGTCTGTCTGTCTCTCTGTCCCCATCCAGCAGAGGTCTGTCAGTGGCTATTATTAGCCACAAGGTCTAAATGGAACCCTTTGTCTGGGGCAGTGATGCTCTGCATTCTTGGTGCTTGGGGGGCAACAGTGGGAGGGCTTCTGGAGTTCTGGCCCCGCTGCTGGACCTCCTGAGGGCACCTGGTATTTTTGGCCACTGTTGTGACACAGAGTGTTGTACTGGATGGGCTGTTGGCCCGATCCACTGTGGCTTCTCTCCTGTTCTTATGATATGAAAATCATATTTAGCACTTGTGTAGCAGTGCTTCATATTCTGCCGAGATGAGGAAGGATTCAGTAGGGCCAGTGATAGAGCATCTGCTTGACATGCAGGAGGTATCAGCCTCTTCAGCTAAAAAAGGATCAGGTAATAGGTGACATTAAAGATCTCAGTGATAGAGCATCTGCTTGACATGCAGGAGGTATCAGCCTCTTCAGCTAAAAAAGGATCAGGTAATAGGTGACATTAAAGATCTCAGCCTGAAACCCTGGAGAGCCACTACCAGTCTGAGTAGTCAATACTGACCTTGATGGACCAATGGCCTGATTCAGTATTAGGATACTTCATGAGTTCATGTGTCAGCATGTGGAAGCAACATCACAGGATGTGACATCACAAAATGATGTCACTTCCTTTTTCCTGGCTCCACCCCCAAAGTCTCCTGGCTCCACCCCCAAAGTCCCCAGATATTTCCCAAGTTGGACTTGGCAGCCCTAGGGGGCAGGCCCTGAAATGCCCCACTGTAGTTACGGGCCTGGCTACCCGAGGAAGAAGCTAGGGTTGTCAGCCATTTTGTGTCTGCTTCCCTCAATACTTATTTAAACCAAAGTTGGTAAATGTAATATTAGCAGCAGCACTGAGAGCTGGCACATAAGACTCTTCATTTTTCAGTCCATGTAGCACAAATGAAAATCTGGAAGGAGTGTCTTGATCAGTAGAATCTTCTAGGCTGGTCTGATGTTATCCTGATATTTCTGCCCAGAGTAACATGGACATTTGGACTCAGAATCCGTATGAATTCTCAAGTATCTGTTCTGGATACTTTGGTATCTGTTCCAGAGTATTCATGGCCAGATCTCCTGGCATGATCCGATGTGGTAAATTCTGGTCCCCCCTGACCATAAGTGGGAGATTGAACTGGTAGGTTGCCAGATCCAGGTTGGAAAAATCCTGGAGATTTGGGGATGGAGTCTGGGGAGGACAGGGACCTCAGTGGGGTATAGTGCATGGAGTCCAGCCTCCAAAGCAGCCATTTTCTCCTGGGGAACTGATCTCTGTAGTCTGGAGATAAGCTGTAATTTCGGGGGATCCCCAGGTAGCCCCCCCCCCTCGTTTCATTAGAAACCTCAACAGACAAACAGGAAAGATTAACAAATGAGGATTTCACCACATTACAACATGAAAATCGACTCTTAGTCAGTTTGGGGAAGTATGGAAAAATACACTTGGAAATGCCTAAGCCTTTAACAAAACAGACCACTGAACTCTGCCAATGTATCTATAGTAACAAAGTTGTAATTTTTTGCATCTATAAAATGTTTAGCAACCCCGGGTATCTTGATTACTCTGATATTATGACTGATGAGTGGTACAGCTAGGAATTGCAAAGTTCTAGAATTTGTTACACAATGATAGGATAGCAACCATGTTATTTCTGCATTGCACTATTTTTTGACTGCTTTGTGCCAACAATCATGTGACTGGATTTTCTGCTTCCTCTCATTCAGAAAATAAATGTTTCCTCTCTGCTACCAGCCAGATCTCAGAAAACATGTACTTGCAATCACCTGTTATGGATGGCATTTCTCTTAAAGACATGGCCTTTAATGCATAGATTGAAGGTACAGATTCCTAGCTCAGACAACTTTAATTTCCTCAGTAGGGTTCATAGCCAATACACCTGGGATTGTGAACAATTAATTTTCCAAATCTACAGAACGATCAGCTTCTGGGGGAGACAATTAGATGGTCACAAATTATAATTGTCATCTCACTTCTGAATTTAATTTGGACTAATGAAGGCTAAATGGTTCCATTTCACTCTTCCTCCTCCTCCCCCCCCCCCCCCCAACCATCACCTGCTTCGGTAATAGTGCTTGAAGAATTTTGCATTCCAAAGCATTTGAGACAATGTCTCCCATTCTCAGGAAACTCTGAGAATGCAAAACCCAGCTGGGGAGAATCACCATTAATTCCTATTGTAGCCTGCTTGTTTTCAAATATCATATCCAATAAAAGTTTTATTTAAGTGAATTGACTGCTGGTGTCGGCACACTCCACTTTGTCACAGTTTGTTAGTTCTGGCTGCTCGTCCTTTCAGCTGGGGGAGGGAGGGTGTATTGTCACTTAATCTTCATCTCCCTAATATGATGATTTTCCCCCTCTCTAACTTTGACTCACTATCTGTGCATGAATCTCTCTCTCTCTCTCTCTCTCCCCACCCCCCAGCACCTTTTGGATTCAGCCAGGGTTTCTAATGAACTCATGGTCTCACGCTAAATTGCCTTTCAGTGTGGGATTTAATTTAGATTGAAGAAGGCACTTGTTAGACATTGAATACCAAGTAACTCTCCAGAGCAATATCTGTTGGACATTCAGTTATAGCACTGTAAATGGGGCTGAACAGAGCTAGAAGCACTGGGGAGTTTTGCAAACCAGCCAGGAATCAGAATATGTGACAGACTTGTACTATGTATTTGTAGCATTTTTAGTGTGTGAAATGGTTTTCAGTCTTTATTTTCACAACATCCCTGTAGCTTAGGCAATTATTGTTCTCATACTGTGATGCTAAAGCTGGATCCACATATTTTGCACCATCATTGCTTATAGCAGGGTTCTCCAACATGGTGCCATGGTGCCTGCCAAGCTTTTCATTGTAAGGCAGTCCTTGTCATAAGCTGTCCTCATACAAATGAAAGGGTTTTCCATGGCTGCAATAGCAGCGGCAGCTGCTGGAGAATCAGGACAACTGGTAAGCATCTGGGCTTTGCTTAATCAGTATGTGGGTCCATTCCACCTTCAGGCTTTCATTCTTTTTATTCCCCCTTCTGTGATTCTTTTGCAAAGTAAGAAGGCAGGTATCATGTTGGGCTCTGTTATGTCTTGTTTGTTATGATGCATTGCATTGTCAGGGTTCTGGTAGTTCAATTCCCTCAATCTTATTGGCTGCCTAATAAAGACTCCTTATTGGTCCTGAAGCCAATCCAGGGAACCAATCACAGAGCCCTGCTTAGGTCCAATGAGACTGCATGTAAATAGTTACAATGTATATAGCTAAGCTGTTGAAACCCAATAAGATGAGTCTTGCTAGAGCTGTCCCAGAGCTGAATGATGTCTGAAATAAAAGCTTGCATTTGATTCATCGTCTCCTGACTTCAATACTTAAAAGGCCTCCTGTGATAGCCATTTTGGGATGGCACTCACCACCTTTTCTCAAAATTGCAAAATTTCCACAGGCTCAAAAAGAGGATCCTTGCTTTATAGTAACCATTCACATTTTGGTTTTTCTAGGAGCTAGGTCCAAAGTCCTATTTATTGCCATCTAGAACTTCAGATACATAGCACGCACTCTAGCCACTAGGCAGCCCAGTCAAAAGGATACAGAAAACTTGATAAGAAGAAGAAGAAGAAGAGATTGGATTTATACCCCGCCCTTCACTCACTTAAGAGTCTCAGAGCGGCTTACAAACTCCTTTCCCCTCCCCTCCCCACAACAGACACCCTGTGAGGTAGGTGGGGCTGAGAGAACTCTTTCCCAAGCTGTCCTTGAGGGAACAGCTGGTACAGAGCTATGGCTTGCCCAAGGTCATCCAGCCAGGTGCAAGTGGAGGAGTGGGGAATCAAACCTGGTTCTCCCAGATTAGAGTCCGCACACTTAACCACTACACCAGACTGGCTCTCTGAAGACCCTATTGTTCAGTCTTCATTACTTGTATGACATCTACTTTAACAAATTGTTGCATACTTTTTAAAAAAAAATTAAGCTTTTGCCCTGAAATATAGCTGAAGTTAGTAGCAATGAAAGTCCCAGTGAAAGTGGGACTTCAATTTGGGACTTCAATTTGTTGTAAGAATTTTGTTGTAACAACAGTGTGTTTTGCAACAGCCAAACTATTGTATATAGCATTGAAATGTCCAGGACAGCAAAATCAGTCTAGTGCTGCAGTTGTATGCAGGCTAACCTGGGAATAAACCCCACTGAATTCAGTGAGTCTTAATTCTGCATCAACTTGCATAGGATCAGGCAGCAGAACATGTGTCCTGGTAAACATACTTAGGACTGAAACATCATGGAATTCTGTGAATGCTGGATTCTACACTCACACATGTGGATCTTTCTCCACCTTCCCCTCTCCCACCAGTCCCTTTAAGACTCCCAGAAACTAGTGCTGGGGGTCAAGGGAGGCTTATGGATAAAATACCACAAGGAAGGGCTGTACTAAAGAGGGGAAATAAGATGAAATGGGTTTATTTCCCAGTGGCAGAAGAAGTACAGAGCAGCAGAGGAAAGCTTCCCTTTAGACAAAGAGGACAGATTTAGCTAGCCTAGATCTACCTCCTTACGTAGTCCTCCACGTCCTATGGAATTTTGTGCATGAGGCTCCTTCAACCCCCTTCATCAACTCTTTAGAAGTCTTAAGGGGTAGGTGAAGATCCACCTCTGCACAGAGTTGCCAACCTCCAGGTGACACCTGGATATCCCACTATTACAGCTGATTTCCAAATGACCAAGATCAGTTCCCCTGGAGAAAATGGCTGCTTTGGATGGTGGACTCTATGGCATTATGCCTCACTGAGGTACCTGCCCTACCAAACCCCACCCTTTGCAGGCTATACCCCCAAAACCTCCAGATATCTTCCAAGCCAGAGCTGGCAGCCCATATCACTTGCCTCTCCCCCATAGGAAGCCTTATAGGGCTTCTCCTCTGGCCCCTACTGGCCTAAGGAGGTTACTGCAGCCTGTTTCCTGTCCCACCCAAAAAGGCCTTCCTGGCTCCCACAAGGAAAGAAAGAGGCCATGGCTTGTGGCAGGTTCTGTTTCTCCTCTGCCATTAGGGTTGTCAAGTTGAATTTACCATTTAGCGGGGGGAGTCCCGTCCCTGTCTGGGAGTCTTCTGATATGTGCGCGCTTTGTGCACACCACGATGATGTCACCTGGAAGTGACATCATTGCATCAGGCACGTTGGGGGTGGAACCTGTATAATTCGAGGGAAAACTCTATAGTTTTCTCTTGAATGATAGAGCGACCCCTGAAACATGCCCGACATGATGATGTCACCTCCGGGTGACGTCATCACACCGGGCACATCTCCGCAGCATGGCAATTTGGGGGTGGGGTTCCCTGGTGGCCCAATCCAGGCCGGTGGGGAGCAAGCCAATCAAGCGGGGGTTTCCCCACCCTGCTGGAGGACTTGGCAACCCTATCTGCCATAGCAATCTCAAAAGCAAAGATCTCAGGTGTAATGAGAAACACCTTTCTTGAGAGCAGCTAGCAGTCAGCGTAGAGAATGAGTTAGAAGGTATGATTCCAGATAAGTCATACATACACTGACACAGCAATATGGGGCTAGAAATGCAACCAGTGCTCAGTTTACCGGTATGGGGACAGAACATGGTAATCCCATGTTCTAGACCCCTGATTACTAATACCTTATAAGTGTAGCAACCCTGGTGTTGGGTTTATTCCAGAATAGTAGCTGTGCTATGATATAACTGAAAACAGTTCATGCTAATTGGGCTTCATTTCTTTCCCTTCTGCTCATTGAAATGTGTCTCTCTGTGTGCAAGTTAAACTACAAAGTTATCTCTTTAGTTCATGTTAGCTCTGGATGTCCCTGGTGTAGCAGCCAAACATCTCTGCTAAGGTTTTTAAAGAGGGTTAATTGATTGCCAATTAATTCAAATTAGTTCATATTCAAGTAAGTTCAGAAGTGTCAGCTGAGAGCAAAGAGAGATAACATTCCTGTCTATCTTCAAAGGAGCTTAAAAATGGCCTGCGACCCAAAGATCTCGATTTTATGAAGTTGCTACTACAATACAAAACTGTTGCATATGCAAAGGGCCTTTAATTTATCTCTGCATACATGAATTCCCTGAAGGCCTGTTCCAAGTCACATACATTGTGATAAACTGCAGATGTATTTGACTCACTGCTGTTATGCACACAGGTCTATTTCTCAACCACCCCCTCCAGTTTTCTGTCTCCTGCTTCTCTGCCTGCCTGTTCTACTGAGCAATATACTGTATAGCAGATACAGAAAAAGGCAAGTAACAGAGCCATGGAGAAGAATGGGTTGGAAAATTCACAACTGCACCATCTCTCATTGCACCAGGGAATTTAAGGAACTTGTGTAGATCTCTAGTTTTATGACCAAGCAACCATAGGTTTTTACATGCCAGTGTTGCTTCTTCATCTATGTGGATTGTTCTTCCATTACTGTGTTAATGACTGGAGAATCAGCTTAGGTTGTGCAAAAGTACCATAAAGTTTGTCAGGCTTGGGTATACTGAATGAACACACCACATTCCATTTTCCCCACCTCCCTACAGCAGCCTCCAGTTGAGGTGATTAGGACAGCAATCCTAAGGACACTATCTTTTGATCACTCACTTAAATAACATATGACTTCCTTCTGAGGCTGAATTTCAACGGAGATAAATATAAAGTTCTTCATTTAGGTATGAAAAATCAAATACATAATTATAGGATGGGAAAGACTTGCCCTGCAGTGGTATGTGCAAAAAGGATCTAGGGGTATTAATAGACCATACACTGAACATGAGTCAGCAGTGTGATGTGGTAGTAGCTAAAAAAGCAAATGTGATTTTGGGCTGTATCAACAGAAGTATAGTGTCCAGATCACGCAAAGTGATGGTATCGTTTTACACTACTCTGGTTAGACCTCACCTGGAGTGTTGTGTTCAGTTTTGGGCATCACAATTTAAGAAGGATCTAGACAAGCTGGAACATGTCCAGAGGAGGGCAACAAAGATGGTGAAGGGTCTGGAGACCAAGTCCTATGAGGAAAGGCTGAAGGAGCTGGGTATATTTAGCTTGGAGAGGAGATGACTTGGAGAGGAGAGGTGATATGATAACCATCTTCAAATACTTGAAGGGCTATCATATAGAGGATGGTACAGAGTTGTTTTCTGTTGCCCCAAAAAGATGGACCAGAACCAATGGGTTGAAATTAAATCAAAAGTGATTTTGGCTAAATATTAGGAAGAACTGGGACATAAAACCTCCTAGTTCTCCCTGGCCCTAAAGAGGCCAGACTGGCCACCACAATGACTAGAGCCTTTTCTGTGGCAGCTCTGCGCTAGTGGAATGAGCTCCTGGAGGCTACCAGGCCCCTGTGGAACTTACTACAATTTTGCAGGGCCTGCAAGATGGAGCTCTTCCACCAGGCATGTGACCATATTTAACTTCCGGATGTAACATGAGAGCCTTCCCTGGGATGTTTTCCATTGGCTATGTTCGTACTGACTGATTCCTGTTATGGAAAATATTGGAGTATTGTTTGCCATTGCATAGGAAATTTATGTATAGCACTTTAGATTTTATGTGGTTTTAAATTGTTTCCAAATTTTATATAAGCCGCCCTGAGCCTGCTTTGGTGGGGAGGTCGGGGCATAAATCAAACAAACAAATAAACTTGCTTACAGAGTGGTTCCTGAGTGGAACAGGCTTCCTTGGGAGGTGGTGGGCTTTCCTTCTTTGAAGGTTTTTAAACAAACACTAGATGACTATCTGACAGCAATGCTGTTTCTGTGAACTTAGGCAGATCATGAGAAGGAGGGCAGGAAGGGTTTCATCAGTGCTTAGTTCTTGTGGCCCTTTCTTACATTGCCACTTTGGGGTCAGGAAGCAATTTTCTCCAAGCCAGTTTGGCTGGAGATCCTGGTGGGGTTTTTTTTTTTGCCATTTTCTGGGCATGGAGCAGGGGTCACTGGGGGTGTGGGGGGGTAGTTGTGAATTTCCTGCATTATGCAAGGAGTTGGACTAGATTACCCTGGATGTCCCTTTCAACTCAATAATTCTGAGTAAACTTGCTTACAATTGTTCTTTTAGGATAGTTCTTTCTAAGGAGGTCCACTCCCAGAAAAGCATTCTTAGGTTTGCACAGAAGATGCCATGGAGTCTTGAACTTCTTGAACTGTTATGCAGTAGGGGACATTTAGGTGGCTGGAGTTTTTTCTCACTCCTGCTGCTCTGTGGCAAAAGAAGCTCCTCTTGCTAAAAAATACTTTCACTATAGAACTATGCTTATAGGAACTGTTCTCGATGGCTTCTGTCTACCCTAAGCTTCATGAAGAAGCATCTTTGAATATCTAATGGAGAATTCTGCAGGCTCCTGGAGGTAACCATCATCCTAACTACAACAGCAGTCAGGATCAGTTGCTGTAATATAGCCTGATCATGCAGTCATACTCCTCCCATTTGGGAGAGGGTATGGCCCAGTAGTAGAGCATAGGCTTTGCATGTAGAAAGTTCCTGGTTTTGATTAAAGGATCCCAGGAAGCAGATGTGAGTTGCAAGTTCTTTTCAGTTCCTATACACAGTCAAATCATGACTGTGGTCCATGTGGAAAAGCAGTTTCAGCCCCCCCCCCCGGCCATTATTTTCACAATGGTGGGGGGCAGTATTTGGTCCATTGTGTTAGCTAAATTGCCTTGATTTCTTATTAATATTGGGGAATTATTGATTATTAAATATTTGGCAATAGGCAAAATGGGTCACCACCAATTTATACAGAGGTCTCGCCTCTTCCAGATAAACCAGAAAGTAAGCAAGGAGGCTAGTTTCAATAATAAAGTAATTTCTTTACTGAAGGAATTGATTCTCAGACAAACAATACAGATGCATACACACACTTATACAGAGCCTAAGAAATTAGATAGATCAAGAGAGTTGCATGAGCAGGAATATTGTTGGTATCCGTCGAGGCCAATAATTACCTGTCCGGAGAGATGTTGAATTCCCACTGGAAAAATAAAGGGAGTTTACAGGTAATTGGGGGTTGTGAACTGAACCAGCAGAACACGTGGAAAGACTCTTGGTTAGCTATACCAAGAGTCTTGGAGGTGGGGTATGGTAGGGTAAGAGGTAGTCAAATCAAGAGAGAGAGCTAATTGCAGGGAGCTCTCTTTTATTGGGGGGTGTCTCTGGAGGCAGGCTTGGCCAAATACCTTCCCCGAGACCACCTCTTGGATGATCTGCCCTAAAAGTCCTGTCCAATCAGAGAAGGGCTAAGGGGGTTGGGCAGTGTTGCATTGTAGTGTCAGAGATACCTGGCAGGAGGAAGATGACTCATCAGCTAGAGTCTTTGTTTCGCTGATAGCTCTTAATGTTTCAGGGCTGCAGAACCAGTCTCATAGCTGGCCGACTCCATTGTCTATGTAAACAGAGGAAATAGTCCTCTTTATTACTCTGGAGCAAGGAATGTTGGAGAGGGGGTTGTTGCCTGCAACAAGAAGAACATGTGCTCAATGGCATCTGAAAGCACATATTCAAGCCACAATGGCGGGTGGCTGTCTCTGTGTAAGTAACTGCACTAAGGGAAGTCTCTGGCAGCTGGTGACCTTGGGAACCGCTGGCACATTGTCTCAAGCATCGGCTGGAGTGTGTCTGCAGCTGGTATCACAATTCACAATCTGGTCAATTTCAGTCTCTTTTACACACTTAGCAACACAGTCCATTGTTAACACTTATAGACTTTGTCTATAAGAGCGCATAAGCGCCTTGCAGGGCAACAATTGGGAACATCCATTTCAGGTCCGGATAATTTCAAGTCAGAGAAATAGAGCTGAGGGAGATCGAAGTCCCTTCTTCATGCACACCGAAGTCACAGTCCAAATCAGGTACTGCACATACAGGTATGGAGAAGAACCTGCAACTCAGAGCTGAGTGTGACATGGGACAGGGTGTGTAAAGAGGCCCTTTAAATGTGATGACTCAGCGCAAGGCAGTTTCATAAGACTATAAGGCCTGAGGGGAGAGGGAAAACTAGTAGTACAAGGAGTTTGCAATATGTTCAAATTTGCAAACAGTGGGTTCAAATGAAGCACTTAGCCTGACTGCAATGACCATTTTCTTTTGAGCTGAGCTCCCCCAGCCCTCAAACTGCTGATTTATTCACAATTCAAAATGCAGTGGTTTACATCAGCACAGCTGGCATCATTCAGCAGGGCAGCTGGCCAGGTAGCCACTGTTGTTCATGTATAATTTCAGATCAGCTGGGTTTTGAGTGTATGTGATGTTTTTGTGCCTGTGTAGTTGATGCCATTTGTGCTATGTGAAGCACACTGGCACATGTGCAGAATTTACTGAATTAAACTGCAGTTCCCAAGCGGCAGTGGGAAAACATGCCCCAGGGTTTGCAGTCCAATTTAGAATGCTCAGTGGACACCCTGAGCTTTGGGAGTCAGAACAAGTCTGGAATGGCTATGTAAACAAGCCATGTAGCTGTCTCCTACTCCATCTCAGAATGATGAAAACAACCAAGGAAAGCACCCGTTTTGCAGCTTGTGGTTTTTTCCCCCCGATGGGTGGGTTGGGGGCATGGTAGATGGTCAGAGGGGAAAGACAAAAACCAGCTATGGGAAAGCAGCATAATAATGTACATATGTAAGACATTTGTAATAAAAGTCAAAACAATTTCAAGTGCTTGCTAAAAAGTGAGCATTTTCCCCCAAGTTTTTAGGGTGCTGATTGCTATCTCAGGAGTTAGAGAACATTATACAGGTCTGTGCCCACCTTCATTCCCAAACCAGTAGCTGGTATTTCCTTTAAAATGCTCTTTTATCTGGCTTTCCACTCTGGGGTCAGTTACATGTCACTTCCCCTGTTTGTCAAACCCTGCCACTTCCACCCTTCACTAATCAAGTCATGACTCATGAGGCTCTTCTGGCTCCCCAAAGAACACCTCGGCTGGACAGCCTCTGTCCCCCCCCCCCCACCTTCCATCTCCGGTTCCTCTGCCTGCTGCTGCTTCTCTTTGGGACTCTTCTGGCTCCAGTCTTCCTCCTTCTCCAACTTGTCCCCATGGTTCCCACTCTACTTCATCTCTGTGCTCTTCCCCCCCCCCCATGCTGTCCCTTCTTTCCCTTTTCTACCTTCCTTCCCCCCCGCCCCCCCGTTTCACCTTCTGTGTTTTTGTTTGTTTGTTTTTAATGGGCCTGGCCCGGCCCCATGAAGGCAGCAGCTCCAACTTCAAACTTCCCTTTTGGCTGCAGTGTCTGAAATTTCAGGCCATGTACCAGCAGTTGTGCAAGTTGGACAACAGCCACACTGCAGCCTCCTGTCATGCTCAAGCCACCCAGCAGTCATCTGGGCACCTGGGACTCCCTGCAGCAGCAGACCCCCACCTCTGGAAAACACCACCTAGAGTAAGTACTATTCATCCCAAAAGTCTTCCAGGAGGATACCTTGTTTCTGTTATGCAAGTCAAATTCATAGATGCTATGAACACACAAGAAGCTGCCTTTTACTGAATCAGACCATTGATCCATCAGTGTCAGTATTGTCTACTCAGACTGGCAGCTGCTCTCCAAATTTTCAGGCAGAGGTATTTCACATCACCTACTGCCTGATCCTTTGAACTGGAGATGCTGGGAGTGGAACCTGGGACCTTCTGCATGCCAAGCATGTGCTCTACTACTGAGCCACAGCCCCTCCCAACAATCCTATCTTTAAAAACAAAACTAGGAAGTAATTTTTAAAAAGGTTTATATACTGAACTTTCCAGAACTTGCCTGAGGTGACTAGCAATATCAAATAAAACAATAAAAATACATATCAAAATAAAAATAACAGTTAATTCCATGAACAAAACAGCAAAATTAAAATCTAGCATCAATATTTTAAAATAGAAGTCTGTAAAACCAGCAGTATAGAATCATTATAAAAGTAAGAGAACAGAGCTTGGAAACAAAATTCAGTTGAAAGTCTGGGTGAACAGAAAATGTTCTGGCATGGTGCCTAAAAACCAGTAATGGAGGTACCAGGTAGAGGTCAAGGGGGAAGGTATTCCACAACTAGGTTGCCAGCTTTAAACTGGTCCCTCTAGCTGTCCCTTTAATATCAGTTTAATTTGCAGCAATTATCAGGTGATGTTATTTAGCTCAATGTCATGAAAAGCTTCAACTGTCCATTTCTGCATATTAAGCCTCTGTCAAGGGGACATGACATTTTTTTAACCCACAATTGGTTCTCTATCAAAAAGACAGGACATTTTTTTAAATCCACAGGTGGGGCACAATCTGTGATAAGACCCCAACTCTAGTTGTTGTCTGCCTCACTTCTTTGGGTGGGGGCACCAGGAGTAATGTTTGAAACAACAAGCTGGACAGTATAGTACAGGAGGAGACTGTCCTTCAGGAACCCTCATCCTATACAGCATAAGTGCCTTGAGTCTAGTAGTCCTCTAACAACACTTTCTGAATGTGGCCAAATGGGTAGGAGAGGAAACACCAAAGTACACCTCCCCCCCCCCCCCAATTCTGTCATCTTTCCCACAAGAATAGCATAACTGATGGTGTCAAACTAGGGTTGCCAGCCTCCAAGTGGGGCCTGGGGATCTCCTGCTTTTACAACTGATCTCCAGTTGAAAGAGATCAGCTCCCCTGGAGAAAATAGCTGCTTTAAAGGGTGGACTCTATGGTATTGTACAAGGCTGAGGCCCCACTCCTCCCTAAACCTCACTGTCTCCTGGATCCACCCCCAAAGTCTCCAGGTATTTTCTCACCCAGACCTGGCAACCCTATGTCAAACACCACCAAGAGGTTTAGGAAAATGAGTAGGGGGATTTCCAAGGAACTCCCAAGTTTCTAAACGTCACCAAGTAATGCTTGGTCTATGACAAGGGCAGAGCAGAAATGTTCCCAATACCAGTACATGCATGTAGTCCCCAGAGAACACTGAGGCCGAGGACAGACTGGCAATCTGCTCCGTGAGAGCTCCGCTTGGGAAGCGGGGGAAGGGAGCCCATTCAGACATCTGCAGCTGTCCCTCGGCTCCCTTCTGCACTTACGTGCTTTGAAGCCGGTTTACTCTCGCTATAGAAGGACACTGGGAGAAATCGGTGTCCAGGGGCCATCTTCCGCATGCCTCCTGCTTCCAGGCAGTGTGGACTGGAAGAAGCGGGAGGCAGCCGGAGGCGGCAGTGTGAACGTGCACATACATGAGCATGTATGCCGCCAGCAAAATGCTGCCACGCGAGCCACAGAGCAGGCTCGCGGCAGTCTGAATGCTCCATAACGGCATCCTTGTGCAATACACTGGCCAGTTTGAATGGCCAGCCCCAGGGAATTTTTCCCCTGTAGCTTTTGCCTCCGGATTCCTCCTGCTCCAGATTGCCAGTCTGTCCTCGGCCTGAATCAAGAATATGCTCTCCTAGATGCATAGGGAATGGAATGTTCCAGGACAGCCCCATGTTGTCATGGCAGTCATGAAGTCTGAACCACTCCCATAAACAAAATAGTCTTGGCATGAACAATGAAATCCTCAAGATCCACAATTTCCTCCACCAGATCTGAGATGGGCAGTACACCAAAGGAATCCCTATTCCAGTTTAGTTTCTGCA
This sequence comes from Lepidodactylus listeri, assembly GCA_029233225.1. Classification (NCBI taxonomy): domain Eukaryota; kingdom Metazoa; phylum Chordata; class Lepidosauria; order Squamata; family Gekkonidae; genus Lepidodactylus; species Lepidodactylus listeri. The sequence goes on from JARCFY010000002.1 coordinate 68,124,002, forward strand.
AGAAAACTAAGGAAAATGAAAATATTTTTCAAGATGGCTTACAACGACTGGAGCCATTTCCTACTTATTGCCTTCCTTTATATGGATGTACAAGATATATCTGGTGTCATTATTTTGTGTTCTAACTTTGTAATAGCTACTCAGGTTTCTTTTGATTTTTATTCCACCTGACAGCTTAAGACAACTATTTTGTTACTTAGTTTCCAAAATCATTTACTTCTTGGTTTCCTCTCGATTGGCTGTTGATGAACTGAAACAGATTATTTAGCAGCTGAGTCACACCACCTGGTCTTCAATTTTTGACTTTAATGATGGTTAATGTCTTGAGCTCAGTTATCTCATACCTTCTGTGATTAAGGCTTTGCACATTTAAAGGCAATGCCCATTCTATTGAAGAGTGGAAACAATTTACTTAATTCTGGGAAAGCCCAAATCAAGTAGGCTCGTATTGGTTTTAGCTGGGCTTTTATCAAAGAAGGTTAATTTGTTGTTCAGTCACACAGTCGAGTCTGATCCCATGGACCACATCATGCCAGCCACTCCTGTCTTCCGCTGTCCTCCAGAGTTCACTCAATTTCACATTCACTGCATCAGTAACACTGTCTAACCATCTCATCCTTTTCCATCCCCTTCTCTTTGAGTCTGTAAGAACCTTTTAATGATTTTATATATCTATAACCAAATAGTATGAAGATATCACAACAATTTGGTCTCATTTTCCAGCCTGATAATACAATTAGGTAAAACTGAGAAAGTGAAACCAAGATTTCTAGGGCCTGCCTCTTTTTGCAAATCTAAACCTGTCAGGATCTGATGAAATGTATTCACCTCCTGCCTTGGGCCTAGAGTTACCAACCTCCAGATGAGGCCTGGAGTTCTTCTGGAGTCGTGACCGATCTTCGGAATATAATGATCAGTTCCACTGGACGAAATGGTAGCATCATCAGGTGAACTCTATGAGAACATCTCCCTGCTGAGCTCCATCCCATCCCCAGCTTCCACCCTTCCCAGGCATCTCTGCAAAATCTCCAGGCGTTTTCTGTGTCATTTGGCAATACTACTCAGGCCAATTAATATCCAAATAGACTTTGTGAGAAAAGACCTTTTAAAGTAGTTTGTACCAATATGAGGTTCCTGGCACTTGTGGTTATTTATTTATTTATTTATTTATTCCATTTTTATCCCGCCTTGCTGGCGAACTGGCTCAAGGCGGCTAACAACCATAAAATACCACCAAAGTGGTTTACAAATCAACAAATAAAACTAACATAAAACTAACATTAATACATACACAAGTATAAAGCAAGCATTATAACAGGCAGCATCAAAGTTTTCATGGTGACCAGAAGGCAGCGCACGTTCGGCTGAAAGGACCAGGTTGATGTTATCCCCCTGGCGGGGGGAGCTCCGTCTTGCAGGCCCTGCGGAACTGTAATAAGTCCCGCAGGGCCCTGATGTCATCCGGGAGCTCATTCCACCAGTACGGAGCCACCACCGAGAAAGCCCTGGCCCTCGTACAGGCCAGCCAAGCGTCTTTCAAACCGGGGAAAGTCAGGCGATGTTGTGTGCCTGACCTCAGTGCCCTCTGGGGCATATATGGGGAAAGGCGGTTCCTCAAGTAGGCAGGCCCCTGACCATAAGGGCTTTAAAGGTCAGCACCAGCACCTTGAACCTAGTTTCATTTTTGCCTGACATTTCTCCCAGTTGAGATGACTAGAAACTTGGCTGCTTCCCTTACAATGGTTCAAGACACTTAACAGGACTAGGCAGTGGCTAGAAAAAGGGAAATTTGTGACAAAATAAATCCTAAGAAACAGAGCAGGCTTGCATTACTGATGTCCATCATTTGGAGTTCTGCCACTTGAAAAATGTAACCTACTCATGTCAACCTGGCTAAACATTAGTTCTTATGGCTACATAGGCCTGGTAAATCATACTAACCTCCTGTGCCTGTGAGACTTTCGAAGCTAAACACAATATTTCCCCTTGCTTATTTGGAATTTCTAATTATCATTATGAATGGTTCTTGCCCACAAGGAACATCTTTTCCTCAAATTTTAGGGCAGTTTGCAGACAATTGAAGCAGCTTGGGAGATGCCATTTATACTTCTGCTAAATCTAATTCCTTCTTTTCTATTTATTAAATTAATACCAGCACAGCAGTTCTTTCTTAGATGAGTATACTTGACTCTGTCCACCTTATCTCATTCATTTTGGTTCATTTGCATAGTTTGGTCAAGTATCATCACTCACTCATCTGCACTGTCTCTAGAACTATCTATATTGAGAATAGTGCTGACTATGAAGGACAAAGTGATTTTATATGTAATTGACTGCCACTCCCAAAGCAGATGTATACTTGTATTCAGCGAGGGATGGTGTCATACTTTCCTGAAATTTGCTAAATCAAAGCTACATTGTCTCCTTACTAGTGCAATAAGCTTGGGGATCATCACAATTGAGGAAGAGTTGAGTTCCCTCTCTGGGAATATGCTTTCATTTGGATAATGGGTGATGAATGGATCTGGTATCTTTATGACTCACTGAGGTGGTTTCAGAAGGTCAAGTTTCCGACTGCTGTGATCAACAATCATAATCATAGTGCTTCATTCATCAAGGTTTTGAGCATTCAGCAAACCATCCTTAAGCCTCTTTGATTTTATTTGCCAAATGTTAATTACATCCTGTCCCCACTCCTGTTGTGTTCATGTAGGATCAACAGCTGTGCAATAGGCACTGTACACAGCAGTTACCCATAAGTCAACCCCTACATTTATTTGAGAAGTATCAGTCTCTTCACTTGTATCTGGAAAATCAATGGCAATAGTCCATGCACTGCCAATGGTTCATAACATCTTAGAAAAATAGTCTAATGCTGTGTTTACTGAGGTATTCAAATTGTTGAGTTTCTGAAGATTTAGACAGCTAGCAGCTGTCTATCCTTCTACTATTTCTTTAAAAAATGGCATCCATTTGTTTTATAAGCAAGGGGCTAGCCATATGTGTATAGGATGCATAGGTTTATGGGAGTGTATTGAAGGAGAGATGGGGTTGCCAGCCTCCAGGTGGGAACTGGAGATCTCCCAGTATTATAACCGATCTCCAGAATACAGAGGTCAGTTCCCCTGGAGAAAATGGCAGGTATGGAAGTAACACTTTATGGCATTATTCCCTTTTGAGGTCCCTCCTCTCAAAACCCCCACCATTCCTAGGCTCCACCCCCAGATCTCCAAGAATTTCCTAACTCAGAGTTGGCAGACCGAGAGGTAGCGCAGACCAGTAGCTGACCCAATACAGAGGTGGTGGATAAGAGGTTTATGGTAGAAAATAGGAGTTGGAAAGAAGAGGGGATTGTATAAGATGCATGGGATAAATTGGATGTATAGAATATTATGAAGTATACAATGAAGTCTGTCATTTTGAACAATTGTATTTTACAGTAACTTAAACCATTTTCACTTCTGTACTATTCAAAGTGCCACTCAGTTCTCTCCCCACTTGACTGGAGGGCAGACAGTACAGAATTGAAGTTCTTTACTACTGACATTACTACAGGAGCAAAATGTTGCTGCTTGAAAACAGGTATGAAAACATCCAATTCTTTTTGATATTAGGGTAGATAATGCCCGTATTAGTGAAAAGACACCACTTTAAAGGTGAGCCTTTTTAAAGGCACGGATGATTTACTAGAGTAACTGTGCAATCCTATGCAAAGTTATTTGAGTCTAAGCCTATTCAACAGGCTCATACTGTTACTCAACTTTGCATAGGATTGCACTGTAAATCTCATAAGTGGTAGCTGAGAACCTGTCCAATTCAGTCCAATTGCTTTGGTGAATTATTTTTGGTCTCCCTGCCACACTCTGCAGACATTGGCACAAACCGTCCCTTACAAAGGTAAATTGGATTGATATTTCTTATATCCAGCACAGGAATGATATCATTGCATGTCATTTCCTTGATAGATTTTCATTCTGAGCACAAATTTGTGATTTTTTTCCCTTCTTTATCTTCTGGTGCTTTATTAAAAAGACTTCTGGGATTCTCGCTTGCTCATCTAAAAGCTTCCTCAGGCAATAAGCACCTTCCTTTTTGTCTCTGCTGTGAATGGCTTGAATAGCTCCTTAGTGTTCATTCACAATGAATATTATTGTTTGCCATTGGGGAAAACAATATTTTATCAGCTTCCACAATGATATCTACTTTTCTAGGTCTTTTTCCCCCTAAAGTGAGCATCTCCAGCAAATGTTGCTAGTTCCCATTATTATTATTTTTCGTGACTCATAGGACTTTGGAAAATTTCCTTGAGAGAACTCTAGTTCATTATTACGCATCTCATACTTAGTTGCAGGTGGTAGTTTGGAAATATATTAATAGCATCAATCCAAATCCTAAACAAAAGAGAAAAGAATGAAACAGTACATCTATTGAAGGCAGCGGGCTTTGAAGGGGATAACTTGTTTAGGAGTGCACTGAAAAAGCCCCAAATAATTTGTGAGATGCCTGATGATGTTTATATAAGTTCATAAATTTCAACTCCTGAAACGCAAATTTTAAACAGTAGTGGCTGGCAGCATTGACTTGGTCACATCCACTATCATCCTAACAAGTTGCCATTGCTGGGCTATTGTTGGCTGAGGACAGACTGGCAATGTAAAGCGGGGCAGCCCCGCGTCGAAAGTGGAAGAAAAGAGCCCGTTCAGACATGCGCATCTGTCCCTCGGCTCCATTTCGCACTTACCCGTCTCCTAGTCGCTTTCCATCCGCTTTAACAGGACACCGGATAAAACCGGTGTTCAGGGGCTGTCCTTCGCATGCCTCCCGCTTCCAAATAGTGTGAACCGGAAGAAGCGGTTTTGTTTTCAAAGGGAAAACAAAAAAAAGTGCAACGGTGTGCGTGAGCCATGCGAGCCGTGCGCGCCGGCTCCGCGGCAGTCTGAACACTCCATATCGACACCACTGCGCATTGCTCTGGCCAATATGAACGGCCAGCTCCGTGGAGTTTTTCCCCCGCACCAGTTCCCTCCACTTTGCCCCCGCTTTACATTGCCAGTCTGTCCTCGGCCATTGTTTTTACTCTGCGCTTTTGTCTCAGTGCACCTGATTTCTAAATATTGAACATGAACATGAATTAATGTGACCAGTTATATTTTGAAATGGACATGGCTGATGAGTGGTGCAAGAATTCAAAGTGAAACGATGAAGAAGTTGGTGTTTGTAAATATTTTTGTTTGCTTTGTAACATAAAAGCTCATTTATCCTCCCATTTCATTTCTCTTGTATCATCTCAAATTGCCATTCATGTTATTCTTTCTAGCGCTAAAAGCACTAATTGATGAATTGGTGCACATAATCAATTCATTCATTAGCCACAAATTAAAATGTGAAGTTGTAATTGGTTTTTAAATGGAGCTGTCCCTCGAAATGGTACTTTGTGTTGATGACATTGTTGTAAACAATTATGCGCATCTCTCAATCTGGGCAATACATTTTTACACAATGCTTAATTTACTTTAGCAAGAAAAAACATTACTATCATTAAGTATCTTTAAATTAGTGCTGTCAAGTGATTTAAGAATTTTTAGTTGTCTAGTCATCTGCTTTTAAACTCATTAATCAATTAAATTTAAATGAATTGGTTATTACCAAACTTCTAAAAACTACCTGTTTTGAAGGTGTATGAGATAAATTACAGTTTAGTAAGCAAAAGCTACCAATCATTCTTAAAAGGAAGGTCCATCTTGAGCATGCTCTTTTTCTTTTCACCTTTGCAATCATGCACCAAAACCAAAATAGCCTTTACAAAAATTAAGCAGCTGTCCCCTTAAATCACAACTCCGTAGATGAATTTGACCTTAGATGATCAGCTAAAGTTTTAGTTGATTGTCAGTTAGAGTGACGAAACCTTGAAATTTTTCAAATATGTCAAGAACATAATTTTTATCAGAACTTGTTAACCTATCATTGTGTTAAAAACTGGATAGCAAATTAACTAGAAAACCTGGAGGCTGTGTTTTCCCTGTAACTGGTCCTATTTTGCCTCTCAGGGGCTGAAAAATCCAGCCTAATCCCTTGGGTTGTAATGAAATCTATTTGTGAGTAGGATTCTGGCCTACTAATATGCTCAGCTCCTGTTCTGCTGTGGTGTAGGAGCTGTTTTTGCCCCTCCTCCAGTCCATCAAAGGAAGATACTGAGGGTGAGAGCTTTGGCATGCAGCTTGCCCCAGCTAACTGGATCTTTGCTGAGAAACCATGTTTACATGCATGCACTATTCAACAAATGCTGCCCATTTTTTGGCAATGTGGGACTAGTCAATCGCTTCAGGGCCAATCAGGATTTTTTGGGTTCTTTGTTATTGGCTGTCAAAAGGGCCTTTTTTCTCTGCCTGTTTAACATTGCTGCATCATGGGGTGGTTTATTCAAGGCCTGGTTCTAGGACTGGGTAGATCCTAACTGGGCATGCTGGGATAGTGAAGATTTTTGCTTAATATAAGGGCATTTGGAAAGCATCCCTAGGCATCTTTTGAAGGGGGGGAGCTCCTAAGCCATCTCATGTCTTAACAGGCAGGTGGCTTAGGACAACATTATTATTGTTGAGGGAAACATCACTGTTACACAGCTGTTTTCCATACTAGATGCGTAAGGTATGGCTTCCCCCCCCCCCCTTCTCATTACACTAGTGAGTATACCTGGCTAGAAAACATTATGTTTCCAAAACACATGTACATGATGTTTGAAATAACTTTTAATGTCACACTTCATGTATTTGTTGTAAAAACACTCCGCCCTTAGGTTTCAGTGTCAAAAGAAGAGTGAGGGGCATTAAGCTGTAATAAAATTCTAGCTAGCTGAATACACATGAACATGAAAAGGCCTGAGCAAAAGACTTGTCCCCTCACCAGCCTCTTCCGTTCTAGTCTCTTCAATATAACAAACCTACTTATTGAGGACTACATCTTTAGCAGCTTCACTTTCTCTTATATCAATGTATGTTTTTCTTGCATTTTATGTGACTGTGAGTTGAAGCTGTGTTTCAGTATATTCAGTGTATTTCTGTAGTTAAGTGTGTTCTAGTTATCTGCCTGGTGGTCAGTGTGTGACCACCTCATCTACTATAGAGCCATCGTAGCATACTCTAGAGAGTGTGTGGTGCATATATGCATCTATGTGTCCAAAATTACATCTAACATTCCTGTACATAGTACATGTGTAAACTAAAGTTTTGAAGTTGATGTGGGCTAGTAAACTGAAGTTGAATCTCAACAAGAAGGAAGTGCTACTGGTGGGTGAAAGATCTGATTCGGAATTTAAGATGTCACCCATTCTGAATGAGGTTGCACTCCCGGTTAAGGAGCAGGTCCATAGTATGGAGGTGCTTTTGGATCCAGGCCTACTGCTGGATAAGCAGGTGGTAGCTGTGGCCAGGAGTGCCTTTTAGCAGCTTTGACTGGTTAGCCAGCTGCAGCCTTTTCTGGACAGAAAAGATCTGAGCACTCCGATGCATGCACTGATTACCTCTAGATTAGATTCCTGCAATGCTCTCTACATGGGGTGCCCTTAAGAAAGAAGTCTTTGGAAACTTCATTTGGTACAGAATGCTGAAGCCAGGATGTTGCCTGAAGTGGGTCATAGGAACCGTATCACTCCAGTCTTGGCCCACCTACACTGACTCTCAATTTGTTTCCAGGCCCGATTCAAGGTGTTGATCTTGACCTTCAAAGTCCTATATGGTTTGGGACCAACACACTTGAAGGACCACCTGCTCCCCCATGAACCTGCTATGGTCATCTTTGGAGGCCCTCCTTCAGGCACCCCTGCCTTCTGAGATTAGGTTGGTGGCAACCCAGGAGAGGGCCTTCTCAGTCATGGCACCAAAGCTCTGGAACAGTCTCCCCGAGGAGATTCGTCTGTCCCCATCTGTTGCCACCTTCTGCCAAAAGGTGAAGACTTTTTTGCTTCACCTGGCATTCCCTCAATAGGGTTGCCAAGTCCCCCCAGGGGGCGGGGAAACCCCCGCTCGATTGGTCTGTTCCCCGCTGGCCCTGATTGGGCCACCAGGGGGAACCCTGCCCCCAAATTGCCGGGCTGTGGTGACGTGCCCGGCGCGATGACATCACCCGGAGGTGACATCATCGCATTGGGCACGTTTTGGGGAGATGCTCTATAATTCAAGGGAAAACTTATGGTTTTCCCTCGAATTATAGAGGTCCCACCCCAATGTGCCCAATGTGATGACATCACTTCTGGGTGACGTCATCGCAGCGCGCGCCCTTCGTGCGTGCACCAGAAGACTCCCAGGCTGGGAAAGACCCCCCCCCCCGCTATCAAAAACGTAAGACTTGGCAACCCTACTTCCTAACCATTGTTTTAATTGCTGTTTTTTAAATATTTTGTGTGTAGTTTTAACTTTTAAAAATTGTTTTAATGATGCGTGTTGCAATATGATTTTAATGATTTAATGATTTTAATGATTTCATCATGTATGTTTTAAGCTGTTTTCCCCTTGGTGGATGTTGTTAAGGGCAGAAAGACAGGATACAAATGTTATAAATAATATATTAAATAAATAAACAGTAGTCCCCATGTTCACTTTATCTGGATTCCCAATCCCACAAAGATTTGTAAATCTAAGGCCACAATTTATTTTAAACATTAGTAGAAATGAGGAATTACCTGGAAGTTTTCTTTGTTTAGTACCAAAAATGAATCCTCCATTGCCCCTCCTGAACATTTGATTGAATTAAAACTTTGCTTAAAAAATATCTATGGAGGAGGTTAGGGCCCTCAATGGCAGCCATTTTGTGGTGGTGCCTACTACAATTTTTCAAGTTCCCAGATTCCCACAGGCTTAACAAAGTTGGAGGACCCCTAAAGTAGTCTAAGTTATGTTTTCCATAACTGTCCACTGAAATAAAAGCATAATATTTAAACATATTTTCAAAAAGTAAATGAAAAGGACAAACCTCAGCAGTACAAATCAATAAGATATAACTGCTTGTACCCATGATACAAGTGATCTTGTATTTGAAGTTTTACGATGAGAGAAAAAATCAACTTGATTTTGTAGGGAGTAGAATATGCATTTATTGGGAGGGCTAACAGAGCAGGGGTTGTTAAGAATTTTGTATGCACTTAGAAGATGAACAGAAAATGATTTGAACAGAAAACCTGTTTCTGTGAACAAACTGGCTTTCTCATGGGCTGCCATTCTTACTATTGTTACTCTTGTGCAGTGTGCCTCCCCAAACAAAGCATGTACAACCTCTATGTTACAAACTCTTGTATGTTGGAGGTATTTGTTGAACAAAAAGCAGTCCTGAGAATTTGCTTCAGTTTTTAAATTACAGAAACAATATAAAGCACCGTGTATAGGCTATTAAGCCAACTACTGAATGTTTTAGAAAATTTAGCAAATAAGCTGTACAGATCTCGTAAGCTTAAATAAACGAGTAAAACCTTCTTAAAGAAATAAGTTGCACACTAGCAGAAAAGGTCAAGCCTAATAGAATGAATTACATTAGAAGTCAAAATGCATCAGGTTACTTCATTAAAGTTGAAAACATCATAAACCCATGTAACAGCCAATCACTCAGTAGTTGGCATAAGCCTATCCAAGTTTCAGGATGGTTGGCAATGAATTTCTTTAAGGAAGTTTCTGAACCACACTTCCTTCAGACTTGGTGAAGAAACAGGATTGTTAACCAGCTACCCATATCTTTTTGTTCTTCCTGATCTTCGGTTGTTATTTATTTGCATTTTTCCTAAATTGATCTGTATTATTTATAAGACACATGGTATCTTTATTGCTTAAGTCTATAGATTTTTGTGTATATTCAGCTGTTTTGTATACAATTTAATTTTTCATGTATGGATATTAATACTGAACATGAGTATTGAACAAAAATTATTACACACAGCAGAGCTTTTAATAGTTTATTTAAGCTTAAGAGATCTGTACAGTTTATTTGGTAGATTTTCTAAAACATTCAGTAGTTGGCTTAATAGCCTATAAATGGTGCTTTGGTTACATTGTTTCTATGTCTTCACACTGTAGTCGCTTGTTTTGGTTCAGTTTTTTAACTGGCAAAACATGTACCAGTTTTGTTGAGTTCCGTACTTGGAAAACAGATAATGTTGAAGAGATGGACGGATACCCAGAAATATCTCCGAACAAGTTGTTCTAATACTTGGGTTGTGTGAGAGTATCTAATCTTTCTGGAAGCGTTTTGGTGAGAATCTCAGAAATTGTATTTTATCTTTTAATCTTTAGATAGGATAAGGGATAAAGAATGATATGTATGTATTTCTGTTTTTGATTTCATTTATGTATATGTATGTTTTGTATCATAGTTATCCTTTCATATTTAGTAATTTCAAGAAAGATTAGATTGATTTTAAATAAAAATCTTAAAAGATAAGCATGAGTGATCATTGGCTGGGCAAAATTTTTCACTTGACACCTAGAATAAATAAACTTCAGACTTCTCTTCAGTCAGAGGGCTCCAGTCTGTAGAACCCTGTGATTTTGTGCTTGATGCATTGCTTTGGAACAGGCAAAAACACCCTTCATTTCCATTAGACTGTTTTAAAAGGAATACTTCCATTGGGAGGGTCACCTGTTACACCTGACCATATGGAAAGTACAGGTGCACCACAAATGACATCTGAAAATCCACAGCAAATTAGAAGTTCCCACTGCCTCAGCCTCCCCTTCAAAAGCTGGGGAGATAAGGCACTTGATGGGTGAGATGATTGAGATAAGAAGCAAGGAGAAATCTTCCACCTAGTCTATTCAGGGCAGCATGACTCCAGAGAGCATCCAGAAGTGGGGAGACTCCTTACCACGATAGGTGAACTATCCATCCAGGAATACAGGCATTGTAGGCCATTAAGTATGCTATTATTAGCAGTTTCTACCCCTTAGGGTTGCTGCAGGATCTGGAAACAGGATCTACCCACTTTATAAAGCGACAAATTTCCATATTGACCAGTTACCATCTGGCCTATGATGAAGGCCTATACTCAATGGTGACGTCCTATAATCTGGCCTATGATCTCCTTTCCTGTATCCCATTGAGGATTTGATAGCCTGCTAGGCTCAATGGGCATAGGCTCTCCATTCTGAGGACTTTTTACAAATAACCTGTGGAACTCAGGTAGGATCTATGTTCAGAGGCTTTCTGAGATGCTCTAAATGGAAGATTCAATCACAGCCGTACATGTGACTCAGCGCAGGAAGGGTCTAGGTGACAGGAGCCTGAGTGCTGAATTAAACAATAGACATGAAGTTTTTGTTGTTTCCATAGAAACATGCACTACGGAGAAAACAGCATTTTTTTAAAAAATCTCTAAATGAATCATTATAAAACACTAAATTGCTCTTCAAGGGCTTGGTTATTTTGATTTTTTTCCCCTAGGTAATAATATACTAGGAAACTCTAAACAGAAAGGGAACCTTCCTTCTGAACCTCTGTAGGCGGAACCTCTCTTGAAGGGGAAACCTTCACACACAACGTGGGAGAAAATGAAAGGAAAAAAGAAAACACAGTCTCAGCTAAGTGCTAAATGAAAAGTAAACAACTGAAATAATTCAACGCATTGTTTTCTTTACACGGCTGAACTAGACATAATACAGGAGATCCACTATCAGGATTTATTACAGTTTTAGTTAAGCAGTCCCCGGCCTTTTGTGTGTTATCAGATTGATAATGCTGAGACAAGGGATGTTTAGCTCTTTCTCTCATGCCATTTTTTAATTTTAAACTCTCCACTCCCAAAGCAACTGCTTATCCTTCCAGAATAAATGTGTAAGCGCTGTAAAGGTAATAGGACTTCAACTTGAATGTGTATTCCCATGGACCTGAGAAGGCCCATGGACCTGAGAAGGTTTGGTCCATGAGAAATGTAACACTTTTACTGGTCAATACTAAATTATGTTGTGTTGAGTTACTGATTCCTCTTTTTTAGAAAAGCAATATAGTTAGCATGGATGTGAGCAAAACTTAAATTGAAAATTGTTCATTTAGTTTGTTATCTTTTCTGTTCAGATTTGAATGATATTTACACTAGTTTTCCACACACCTATCCCACTAACTCCTTAGGATGAAATTTCCAGGGATTTCCACCCAAATTCAAAGGACTCTCCCAAATCTTCATTGCAGAATAAGCACATGGAAATATAAGGATGAGATGGTGTCGTCCCCCCTGTTTCCACCAATGACATCCTGATTCAAGGGTGGGGGGACTGCTTTCAAACAGAAATGGCAAGGAATGCTAAACTACACACACACAAACCCTACACACATGAGCCATGAGCTAGTTTGATTAATTTCAGCATGTTTCTTCCACCAGCTTAACTTTCTTCTCACTCCATTGAGCCAGCAGGGCTGCTTGAAGAAAATTGTTTCATACAGCAAGAAAATACATCAGTTTTACCTTCCATTGTCCTCATGTTTTGTTTTTGTAAATACATACACACAGGGGTCATTTCGTAGAAAAAGAGGTGCAGGAGATCATTAGCATAACTCATTAGCATAACTTATTTGCATATGCTACACCACCTGACATCACCAGAAGTATGTCAGAAGGCAAGAAGGAAGGAAGGAAGGAAGGAAGGAAGGAAGAGCTGGCAGAGAGGGGACAGCTGCTAATCCAAGCCTCAGAAATACCACTGTTCTGGGAGGATAGCTTCAGTGATGGCTGAAGCCTTCAGAAGGCTGGTCGGAGGAACAAGGACCTTTCCAGGGGACGGGGTCATTTTGCTGCAGCCATGACACAAGCAGGCATTCCCCCGTGGTGGGGGGGCTGGCACCAACTCCCGGAGCTGAGCTCCCCCAAGCTCCTGCTCAAAATGACCCCTGCATACACACACACACCCATCCTTACTCTTGGTTTTCATGGTAACAGGCAGGCTGATGCACAGATTCCACCAGAACACACTGGGGATTCCATAGCTATACAACCCAAACTGCTGTCTTTGGCTTTCAGGACTTCAGTTTTGTTTGACAGGTGCAACTCAAGACTTCATGGCTGCCATGGGGATGCTGCAGAATACTTTGACCTTAACACATAGGCCAGGTCATATTGCATGTAATGGTTTTCTGTACTTTAATACAACTAAATTATTTGGTTATGATGTTTCTAAAATGTTATCATAGATTTGGGCATGCACTAGCAAAACTATTGTTTGAATTCCATATCAAGATGTCAGAAAGGGCATGCTTATCATTAAATATTGGGAGTATTGTTATTGATGATAGACTAATATCTTTGCATACCGAGTATACTGCTCTAGGGGTTGGGGGAAGTGGGCTTTTGGTAGTAGGTAAGTTGATTATTAGGAAAATAGAAAGAGAGGCCTGTGACAGGTGTTTTGATTACACAGTGACTTGCCTGTCTGGTGCAAAGGCAGCTAGACAAGCACAGATTAGGGGTCTTAATGTGTGGATGAGAAAGTGGTTCCAGGAGGAAGGCTTTAAATTTGTTAGGCACTGGTGAGAAATGCAGAGGTTGCTGCACCAACTGGAAACAATGACCACAATGGTTAGGGTTGCCAGCTCTAGGCTGGGAAATACCTGGAGACTTTGGGGATGGAGCATGGGGAGGATGGGGTTTGGAGTGGGAAGGGACCTCAGCAGGGTATAATGCCAGGGAGTCAACCATCCAGAGCAGTCATTTTCTCCAGGGAACTGATCTTGGTCATCTGGAGCGCAGTTGTAATAGCGGGAGATCTCTAGGTGCCACCTGGAGGTTGGCAACCTTAGCTATTAAGTTTAGTATTCATGTCAGTGGAAAATTACTCCTTAAGTCCAAAAATGTGATATTTTATTTCAAAATAGGAAAGTTTACAAAAATGAGGGGGAATATCTGAAAGAAAGTTGAAAGGGAAACACAGGAGTCAAATCCCTAGAGGATGCTTGGAAGCTATTTAAAACCACACTAATTGAAGCCCAGAGATAATGCATTCCCAAGGCAGTGCAAAGTCTAAAAGTGTGCCTGCATAGCTAACAGTCAAGGAAGCTATAAAAAGCAAAAAGGGGGGGTTCTTTTTAAAAATGGAAGGCCTGCCCCAGTGAATTGAAAAGAAGGGACCACAGGCTCTGGAAATGGTAATAATTAGGCATGCAAAAAGATAATTTAAGGAGCAGATTGCAGAAAGCACCAGTGGGAGAGACATCTGGCCATCTCCACCCAGGCAGAGATGTTCCACCAGGTGTTTGGTTGAAGACAGCAACAGTTGAAGACAGCAACACTTGGCTGGCACTCCTGTCTTTTACCAGTTTGGTGTAGTGGTTAAGTGCACGGACTGTAATCTGGGAGAAACAGGTTTGATTCCCCACTCCTCCACTTGCACCTGCTGGATGACCTTGGGCAAACCATAGCTCTGGCACAGCTGTTCTTGAAAAAGAGCAGTTTCTGTCAGAGTTCTCTTAGCCCCACCTACCCCACAGGGTGTCTGTTGTGGGGATGGGAAGGGACAGGAGATTGTAAGCCACTCTGAGACTCATTTGGGTAGTGAAGGGTGGGGTATAAATCCAATCTCTTCTCTTTGCTATCCTTTCCTGGCTGTCAACTCTTAGCTTCTGCCTCCCCTATGAAGCAGTGGCACAACTGAAGTTTAGCACCATCTAATTAGTTTAACTAATGTCTTTAATGCTTTTAATTAATGTATTTATTGTTTTGCTTCTGTTTTCACTGTGGAAAGTTTTCACTGTGGGGCATGTACCCATGTCATCGCCACTGTTTTTCAGGAAGGGAATTTGAAGGACTGAGTCAAGTTGAGGTGACGAGAATTGAAGTTTTAGAGCTATTAGGAAAATTAAAAGAAAGTCTCCATCATAATGGCATATACCAGACAGTCCTTAGGGAACTCAAATCTGAGGCTATCAGTCTACTTACCCGAATATGTAACATTTCTAAATTCAGCCACTGTGCCAGAAGACTGGAGAGTAGCAAATGTTGAACCAATTTTTTAAAAATGAACCAGAAGGGAACCAGGAAATTTCAGGCCAGTTATCCTAACATCTGTTCCAGACAAATTAGTAGAAACTAATCAAAGATAGAATCAGGGCTTTTTTTGTAGAAAAATCCCAGCAGGAATTCCCACCCCCCCAGCAGACCCTTCCTGGCCGCGCGGCAAGCGCCGCCGGCCAGGAGAAGCCCCTTCCCTCCCCCCCAGCTCACCCTTCCCTCCCCCCAGCAGACCCTTCCCGGGCGCGCCCTTCGCCCCCCCCCCCCCAGAGCTTTCCCGGGCCTGGTGGCAGTCTCAGAGGCGCCAGTCCCAGTGCCGGTGTCGGCCTCGTCGGGCTCCTCCACGAAGCGGTTCTCGTCGAACTGGTCGATGTCCAGGCAGCAAAAGCGCGAGGAGAGCGAGTTCCGTGCCATGCCCCCCCTGATCTTTCCCGCCCGTCCCCCCCTTTCCAGGCCCGCCCCCCCTTGATCTTTCCCGGGCCTGGTGGCGCTTGCCGCCAGCCCGGGAGAAGCCCCTCGCCCACCCCCCCTTGTTCTTTCCCGGGCCTGGCGGCAAGCGCCGCCAGCCCGGGAGAAGCCCCTCGCCCACCCCCCCTTGATCTTTCCCGGGCCTGGCGGCGTTTGTCGCCAGCCCGGGAGAAGCCCCTCGCCCGCCCCCCCCCTTGTTCTTTCCCTGGCCTGGCGGCAAGCGCCGCCAGCCCGAGAGAAGCCCCTCGCCCGCCCCCCCGATCTTTCCCGGGCCTGGCGGCAAGCGCCGCCCGCCCGGGAGAAGCCCTTTCCCTCCCCCACTCACTGAAGCCTCCTCCCTCCCCCACTCACCTGTTCCCCGGGCACAAGGGAGGGAGAAGCCGGGCCTGAGTGGCTTAATGCCACTCAGGCCCAAGCAAGGGGGGGTGGGAGGGAAACCAGCCCCAGTGAGGGGAGAAGCGCCCCCCCTCCCTCCACCTACCTACCTACCTTCCTACCTTCCTGTTCCTTCCTTTCCCCCTTCCTTCCCCTTCCTTCCTTCCTTTCTTCTCTCTCTCCCCCCACCTACCTACCTACCTTCCCTCCTCCCTTCCTCCCTCTCTCCCCCCTTCCTTCCTTCCTTTCTTCTCTCTCTCTCCCCCCAACTACCTACCTACCTTACTCTTCCTTCCTTCCTTCCCTCCTTTCTTCCTCCCTCCTTCCTTCCTCCCTCTCTTTCTTTCCCCCTCCCTTTCTTTCTTTCTTTCTTTCTTTCTTCTCTCTCTCTCCCCCACCTACCTACCTACCTTCCTTCCTCCCTTCCTCCCTCTGTCCCCCCTTCCTTCCTTCCTTCCTTCCTTCCTTTCTTCTCTCTCTCTCTCCCCCAACTACCTACCTACCTTACTGTTCCTTTCTTCCTTCCTTCCCTCCTTTCTTCCTCCCTCCTTCCTCCCTCCCTCTTTCCCCCTCCTCTTTCTTTCTTTCTTTCTTTCTTTCTTTCTTTCTTTCTTTCTTTCTTTCTTTCTTCTCTCTCTCTCCCCCACCTACCTACCTACCTTCCTTCCTGTTCTTTTCCTTCCTTCCTTCTTTCCCCCTCCCTCACTCCCTCCCTTCTTGCCTTCTGACACACTGCCGATGACATCAGGGATGTGTGACCTTTTGACACTTCCGGTGACGTCAGGGGGTGTGGCATATGCAAATAAGTTATGCTAATGAGCTCCTGCACCTCTCTTTTTAGGAAAGGACCCCTGATTTCTGTGATAATATAGATCCTAGTTCGTATCTAAGATGGCAACCCTAAAGTTTACTCAGAATCCTACTTAGGCCTGTATGGGGTCTACTCCCAGGAAAATATTTTTAAGATTGTACTGTGCGTGTCTGTAATGTATACCCTCTTCTCCTTCCAAACTGGGGACACACCAGTGGAAAATGAGTAAAGAGAATATGCATGCAGTTCTGATCTGTGGTATATCAACTCAGTTTGGAAAAGCATTTTCAAGGGTGAATTTCTATTTATTTATTAGTTTAACTTATATCCCGCCTTGTCAGTTTTACAACCGACTCAAGGCGGCTTACAACATATAAAAAGATAAAAACAATTTCCCAGTTAAAACACTGGGGAGTAGGGTTGCCAGGCATCCTCAGTGTGCCAGTGGGGGGTGGGAGGGAGTGATCCAAGAGGGGGCAGGGCTCCACCCACAAACAGGGACATCACAGTGTGAAGTCAAAGTGATGTCATCATGCCAGAGACTTCTGGTTTAAGAGCAAGAACTCTATGGTTTTACCATAGAGTTTTGTCCTCCTTTGCCCTTAAACCAGAGCATCACGTGCCAACATCCCTGGCATGAGGACATCACTTGCACAGCAATGTCCCTGTTTGGGGTGGGGCTTCCCCTGCTGGCCAGCTGGCTGGCACTGGGCAGAAGCCCAGCAAATCGAGATTCCCTGGCTGGACCGGGGGTCTGGCAACCCTAATGGAGACACATATGGGAGTATTCATAGCTTAGAATGGGTTATACTTCCATAGTATGTTTTCTATCTGGCATAGACAGTGGTCACTCTAATAGCATACCATTACAGAGACTTTGGCATAAGTGCACTTTAATCTTTATGATTTCTGCCAAGTTTCATGCTATTATTTGAATGTTGCTAGGGATGCAAACACATTTTAAAATCCTCCTCATCTGTATGTCTCCCTGGATTTTGGAACTCCCAGTTAGCTGTTATTGTTTCCAAAGTGGAAACAATGAATTAAGACTCCTCTGTTGTTTGTTATTCCCTAAATTTGTACAGAGCCATTTGTACATGCAGTTTGCTGCAGCTTTCATGACCTGTGGGTCATTTGTATCTTCCGTCCCCCTCTAATCATGTGTGCTTTGATAAAATACTGCAACGAAAGCAATGTTGATATGATTTAGATAAGGTTGTGTATTAAATTTCCTTTTTTTGTGGCATGCATATGGGTATCAAGAAAACACTGCACAAAAAAGAACCTTAATGGAGTCCTCTATATAGCCACATAAAGGCTGCTTTTCTGCAGTGTTTAATAAAGGGGCATATATACATTGGTAACATGGGAGGGGTTAAATGAACTAAAAGAACTGAAAGGTGTGCATGCTCTGAGCCTGAAATTTTAGAAATTTACTGCACTGACATTTTTAACTATACTGGGAGTGGGAAGGCATGATAGTCAAACTCCACAGTGGAAATCGTTTCATCCATGGACATGCATGGATCCATAGCCTTATTTAATACCCCTGCCTTATATAAGTTCCAGGCAATAAAGGCCACCCCTGGATTTGTGGGCTAAAGTGAGTCTTGGTAAGGCAAGTAGGTGCTGAGCAAGTTCTGTGCTGTACAGGGTTGGATTTCCCTTTTGGTTCTGTTAAACCACCAATCCAGAATTTCAAGTAACAGAACACGGCATAGCAACTAGTATTTGGATCACCTAAAGTCATAGGGCTGCTTAATTGGGTGAGAACTTCAGGGAGGAAAAATATGGGGAAAAATTAGATATATCTTCTATCAGAAAACACCAAATTGGGTAGCCCCACTTGAGGCATTTATTAAACCTACTTTAGTATTAAAAGAAAAAATGACATCCTATGGAGTTTTATTAGATAGAAAACAAGAATTACATTCGGTAGAAGCACTTAAAGAACTAGGCATTGACCTTACGTGGTGGGAACTAAACCAGTTAAAATCAAGATATAACGTGGACAAAAAGACTGGTTTCTACAAACAAAATACAGATCTAGATACTGCATGGTTAGAGTCAGAATCCAAACCGATAAAAAAAAATTATGACCTTCTTATTAACAATAAAATGGCAGATGAATGGGTAAAACCTAATATGGTAAAATGGGCACAATATTTAGGATATAATATAGAATTAGATTCCTGGCTAGAAATTTGGCGAAATAACATCAAAATTACTAGAGCCACAACATTTAAAGAAAATATATACAAGATGGTCTATATGTGGCACCACCCACCAGAAAGATTGGCTAGATTTTCAGGTTCTATATCACCCGTTTGTTGGAAATGTAAAAAAAATAAAGGCTCCTACTATCACATGTGGTGGTTATGTAAGAAAGCAGTTAAATATTGGTTAATTATTCAGAAACTTCTCCAGGAAATAACACAAAAAATTATACCTCTTAAACCAGAAATATTTCTTTTAAATGTTATTCAGTTAGATTATGAGAAAAATGTGAAAAGAATGATCCTACACGGAGTTACCACCGCAAGAATTTTATATGCTAAATACTGGAAAAGGGAAGACACACCAGAACGGGAGGAATTTATTAACAAACTCTTCGAAATTGCTGAAATGGACAATTTGACTACGAAACTCAACAACAAAAGAGATCAATTGTTTATATCTCAATGGGAAACTTTTTACAACTGGTATGAAAAATATCTGGGTAAATTATAGACAAAAATGTTGAATAAGTGACACGACAGCAACATGTAACCACTGTTTTGTTTCTCCTTTAAGTGTTGTGAAAACTTAAGTTTATATATATGTGATTAATAAAAAGAAATTATGTTTAAAAAAAAAAAAAAGGGAGGAAATAATAGGCATCCTGAATGTGCAGGATGGACTCCACATCACATTTATTAACATTTTTTGATGAGCAATTTCCCAGACTACTGGACAGCATTTCTCTCCCTGGTCACAGTCTCATTAGGCTCTTTCAGGAGACTGGGTTAAGTAGACAGGAGCTAGAGAAAAGATTAAAAGCTGGAGTAATGACAGTAGCTGCCTCATAAATTGTATTGTGTTCCAAAGGAGATACATGCTGTCAATAGCATCAACAACATGCAAGGGCTGGGCTGTGTATATCCTTGATAATTTTGGCAGATCTGACATGAAGTGTATACTGAGTTGTGTTTGCATATGGCCTTTGCTACCAGGTAACCACTGCACATAAAACACAGGGCACTGTTGCTGTGAAGCAGCTGCTTAATACTTGGCGGTATGACCTAGGTCTCCCACAAACAAGCCTGCAGCATCTCATCTATAGCAACATCTAGCTTTTTATTACAATAGTGTGGAATGCACTTTATCCGCCCTGCAGTAGCCTGAGGTTATTTATTTATTGCATTAGATTTTAAAACCACCCTCTCCCTGCCAGGACAGGGCTCAGGGCAGGGTACAACATAATAAATTCATATCATACATAGTTAAAACAATTTAAATCAATAAAAACACAGTGGTTAGCCTAAATGATGGTGCTAAAAGTCCCAGTAGTGCCACTGCCTCATGGGGGTAGGGTAGGGGGTTAATAAAGGGGCATGTATACTCTTAGCTTATGTAGTACATTATGCTAACTCATAAATGAGACACCTGTATTGCAGCATGTATTATGTACTTGTGTATTTACCCAACAAAGCACATAGCCACCACTGGGGCCATTACAGGTAAGAAAGATGGTGTAGCTTAAATCTACCCCCTTATCCGATCCCCAATCCGAAATGGACCCTCATTTTACAGAAATCAAAGCACTATGAGCTGTGTTTATGGAACTCCCAGAGACACATGTAGCCCCACTGTCATTAGATATGCAAGCCTCCTGCAAAGGTATTGATGATCTTTATGCCTATGCTATATGTGCTGAAAAATCAGGCTTTCTACGCTCCATAGCAAATTCACTTCCATGCTTTTGGATAAAGAATGTGGTGTGTTCTAGCAGAATCTGCCCTTCAAGGTTTTATGCCTTTGAACCTGCCCTTAGCTCTTAGCCCTCTATACAGGAACATGCCAAATGCTATCCATTCTAGTAGTGCCTATTGTACCAAGCAAAGAAACAAGCTTTTAGCAACTAGACTATTCTGTTCCCTACTTCAGAGGATGAAATGAAAGTTGGTTGGATGAAAATAGCTGTTACCCTAGATTCTTCAAAGTATTGTTCTAATATTCAAACTCCTAGTCAGATTGCTCTCTAGAGGGGCAGTGAAATATCAGAGTATTACTTTACCTAATTAATTCATTTATTTATAGAAGCAATCAAAGGAGGAAAAGGACACAGAGGATCATAATAATGCAGGCTCCTTCCACCCCTAAGGTTCTTGGAGCACTTTACAAACATTAATGAATCCATTCAAACAGTGCCCCAGGAGGGAAATAAATGTTACTAGAACAACTTTATCATTTGGGAAATAGGCGGAGTTGCCACCTGGTTGGCTTATTTGTTTTTTGTTTAGGCCTAGATGTAGATAGTAGGCCATTTCATATTTGCATTTTTTTAATTTAATGAGTAAATTACATGATTTTTTATATGTAAATTAGTAGTGGCATTAGTGTTTCCCCCCCTTTAGCACAGGTGGTCAGGAAAAGAGGAGGCAGTACTGTGAGAGAAGCTAAGGTCAAATGCAGACAATTAAATATTATCGGAAACACAGCAAACAGAATTGCACCACTGCAAAAGGATTCCTTATAATCAGGATCCAAAAAGCTGAGCCACAAAACTCAGAAGGTCAGAGCCAGTTTAGAAGAAGAACAGAAAGGAAATCTGGATCAGGAACAATGCAAGGACAAGAACACAGCAGAAAACAGACGAGATGATAATAAGTCATGCCATAGTTAGCAATGATATTGCTGTGGTGCTTTGGGATAATTGTTCAGGAAACCAATGTTTTAAATGGTGAGACATGAGTACTCCCAGGAATTCTTGGACAATCAACACAGCCTTTTCATTCCAATGTAATTTCTTGCACAGGTATTGTTCAATGAAAGAAAGCCATTACATCAAAAGCAGCCTTATTATTCATGGAAAGAAAACCATTACAGCAAAAGCAGCTCAAGATATATAATTGTGTTTTCAAGGTCAGCTTCAATAACTTGAATCTTTGCACAAAAGTTTATCAGTAGGCAGGGCTTTTTTTTTTAGAAAAAGCCCGGCAGAAACTCATTATAGGCCACACCCAACAGCAGAAACACATTAGCATATTAGGCCACACCCCTGACAGCTCAGCTCCCTCCCAGGATTGGCTTCCCCAGGTGCCCTATGGCTTGCGAGGCGCATGGGGAACCCAAGGAGGGGAGGCCGTTTAAACTGCCTTCCCTCCCTGGATTGGCTTGGCTTCCCCAGGTGCCCCACAGCTTGTGAGGCACCTGCGGAATCCGAGGGTGCGGAGGCTGTAGGCGTGGCCAACTCAGAAGCCAGCCGGAACTCCATTCCTGTGCGTCCCTGCCCAAAAATAGCCCTGTCAGTAGGCCTTTTAATGGGTGATGTGTGTTCCATTTGCACTTAGGAAACCACAAAAACTTCTGCAGCATGCTTTCATGCAGAATGGACTGCCATACGGCCTGATCTCCATTTGGCACATTGTCCCACTCCTGAGTATGTGATCCACTGGCTGTCACAGAGGTCTCTGGGGGAATGTAATCTCTGAAATTACATGGGGCCCCAAAGAAGATCACAGGAGGTATAAGAGAGACTGGCACTGTTTCTGGCTTTCCCAAATGTGCTACATAAAATGAAAATGGTGCCATCCCACCATCAATAAGCCCCTTATTTGCCTCAGGAAATGTCCTACCTTGATGAATGCTGGCACTGGGTCATGCCTGATTCATCTTGGAACTCATGCTAATAGCATGAAAGCTGTTGACTAAAGGAGGCCCTTCAAATGCTACAGTATTTTTAAATGGAAAGCCAGGTTTCCCCATGCAGTATATGTGTACACACACACATAGTTCTCTGTGGGTGCATGTGTAGGGAACAAAGGCCACTTACTAGTGGGGTGTGTGAAGATGATGGCATTTATTCACATGTAATTCTTAAATGTGACTGTCTACATACAGACTATACGCTATTTCCTATATGGAAGTAGGAATTTTGTGGTGTTTTCAGGTGCCCTTACTGCTGTATCCCCTTTTCATAGAAATTGTCCATCTCAACAGGCTTGGCTGACTTGCATCTCTTTGTCTTTACATAATTGCTCTGTGTCCTTCACAGCTAGATATGTGTTAAGACGAAATGGCTTCAAATAAAGTGAAACAAGGCTTTAGGCTCAGAGAGGTTTCTGTATATCTCTATTTACCAGCTTTTTCTGATTCCAGGGAGTGTCCCAACAAAGCTTTTCCTGTGGGATATCTACAAGCTTTTGTTTCCCTTTGACTTAGAAAACATCGAGTTGTCTTGTTGCCAAGGTGGAACCCTACAAATAAGCAAGACAAAGGTGACAGCTGTTTTCCATTTACATCCCAGTTCATATCTGTGTTTCTTTTTTATGTTAAGAAGGCCTTTTTAAAAAAATGACAACTCCATCAAAACAGCTCATTTGGAAACGTCAGGTCTGCTTCTGATAAGTCATCAGTCATGGTGATTGGTACTGACAGATGCCCTGTAATAGTGCTGTGGTATCTAATAGACTGTACTGCAGTCTTTTGTAATATCATATTATTTACTTTATTCAGCCTGGCATGAAATCTCTCCTGTAGGAAAATGAGGAGCAGAGGAAAAAATTAACCCCACAGATGCCTTTTGAGATTCTTAAAATTAACCCCAGGGATTCCCTTTGGGATTCTTTTAGATTTCTGGGGGAATTATCTTGGTTTGGGGCAGGAGCATGAAAATTCCACCTCCTTCAATTTTAGACTGGAAAGATCATTTAGAGGCAAGGTTGAAGTTGTGGTTTTAAATTGTGTACATTTTATATGTAGATAAAAGTGTGTTTCATGCTTTCCCACTCCCCTTAGCATCAGGAAAAGCCAGGTACAGTAATTTCAGGATCAGTTTTCTTATGAAGAAAGAATACCAGAAACATATACCATATTTTATCCCTCCACATTTAAACATATACATGTACAAGGTGGGACATTCATGCAGACAGTGCTAGCCCCTCCCCCAATCAAATTTATGTACTTCTTGGAGCCAGACACACACACATACCCCATGTTACATGTAAATTTGATGTTCAGCCTGTCTATGAGTTTGAACTCTTCCTTCCATCCCAGTGTATTTGAAAAAGTGTGTATGCACACAAAAGCTCATGCCTTGAATAAACCTTTGTTGGTCTTAAAGGCGCCACTGGACTCTAAATTTTTTCTACACATACTCCAAGTAGGTGGAGGATGTCTACTATTTAAAAGCCACCTGAAATTAAAAGCAATTAAAGAAAGGTTTTCTGGCCCTCAGTGCTCACTAAAAAACAGTTTTAGCTATGCATAAGCCTAGAAATTATTGTCTCTTCACTGCATGGAGACAATACAATAACATTTGCACAAAGTGAATCAAAGCAACTAAGGTTCTGAACTTTTACATCTGGATGAATGGGTACCACTTGATTGGCTTATGAAATCCATAAATATGAACTATCATTTGGGGAATATGTTGATAGAGAAGCTGCATCTAGTAGACTGCCTGTTGTGCACACTGGTGGCAGATCCAACTTTAAAATCAGGATTTAGAATCAGATCCAACCAGCATATGGAACACGTGCCAAGCTTGCTGTTTGCTTGGAAAGAAAGAAAAGCAACATCTGTTGATGAAGTAGCCTATTACCAAAACAGTTCTTGCAGAGACATGGCAAGATGCTGTGAAAGCCTCTGGGATACCACTGCAATGTTCTTTTAGGGACTGCTTACACTGTGGGTTTCTTATATGCATAATACTTTAGAGGAAGCTCCCATCCAATGCTCCCTCTAAGCTGTGGAGTCTTGCGAGCAAAAATTCTACTTTGTGAGCTACTGGCATTAAACTTGTAAGTGATTTGGCTACTGCATAAATTAGTTTGCTCTACAGCCATCTTTTCTGAACTAAGACAAAAATGTGTGAGCACAAGGCTAAAAAACTGTGAGCTAGCTCACACTAATTCAGCTTAGAGGGAACACTGCTCCCATCTAAAACTGTCAAAGGAAATGCCTATTTATGTAACTACGGTTATGCAGCTGATCAGTTGCAAATCAAGATCTGAATGGAACAATGGCTATTCATAAATCCCATAAACTATCTGAATCAAAACAGAATTATTTCCAACATTTGGGAATGGCTAGAAACTTTCTGATTTGGCCATTTAATCTGGCCTTACTTCCTGGTTTCATTTTTGTGGGCAATGGGAAGTGTGTGGGGCTGTAAAGGAAGAAAGTGACTCAAGGTAGGTGACTGAATTGGAATTCATCCCACAAGAACACTTTGCCCATCTTCACTTCAAGTTTCCTCTCTCTAATAACAGCCAACCCACCTGCCCTGCAAGCTAGGGAGAAGCTTAAGGTTCCCTCCAGTAAAAAGGAAACACTTATGGGAGATGTGAGAGAGATAGGGTAGCCAACTTCCCAGTGGTATCTGGAGATCTCATGGAATTACAGCTGATCTCTAGCCCACAGAGATCAGTTCCCCGAAGGGGGGGGGGGATGATGCTTTGTAAGGTGGATTCTATGGTGTTATACTCTGCTGAAGTCCCTCCACTCTTGAAACCCCACCCTCCCAAGGCTCCACTCCCAAATTTCCAGGAATTTCCCAACCCTATACAGAGCTCTGTTGGAGAAATGAGTATGAAACACAAGGCCTGAGAAATTCAGTCATTATAGGGTTAACCTATGCAACTTGTTTGTTTACCTTTGTTAGCCTGGAAGTAATACCTGGCAGCTGGCCAATTAACTCTGAGCCTGGGAAAACTAAAGGTGTACTGTTTTGCTAATTGGTCAGTGATATCAGGTGTTTCCTTTCAGGGGTCAAGAAGAAGGAGAGATCCTCCATTGCAATCTCTCTCACTCTCTATCAGGATATCTTAGTGTGCAGACGCAGCAGAATGCTGCTTAGTAAGCATGTTTTGTTTATTTGTAGCTAATCCCGTTTACCTTTTTCCTTTAGTAATAAACTTCTTTTAAACTAAAAGAAGCAATCTCTTCTTTCCAGAAAAGCAAGATTCATTACTTTGAATTTTCTTGATTATTGGACAAAAGTCCTAACAAGCTCAACAAAGATAGCAATGTGTGAGAGAACAGTTGATTCAAGTCCCAAAATCTCACACATAGGGTAAAATTATAAGCAGGTCTATGTAGAAGTAAGTCACATCTTATTAAATGGGACTTACTCCCAGGAAAGTGTTCTTAGGATTACAGCCATACATAATTTTCACTGGTTTATAAATATATATTTAAACCAGGACAAAGATCCCCATGAAGTGTTTAAGAGAAAGTTCAGTAAGAGAAAGCAGGCAGATGATAACATAAGGGAGTGAAGGTTTGATTAGAAGATCAGCATCTCATGAACAAAAGGAATGAGGAGGAAATTATACAAGAAGCAATGAAGTTAAGAAGCAGCAAGGCTATGAAGAAACTGAAATGTGAGAACAAAAAGTTAAATTTAATATGAAATATTTAGGATACTAATGAAGAGAAACATGTACAAGCATAGCATAATTAAAACAGGAAGAAATCAAATCTCAGTAAGTAGAAGAAAGTAACTGAATGAAAGTAACTGAATGAAGTTGAGAGACAAAACAACTCAGAGCTAAACTAGATGGTACTTTTTTGCACTTGCATACATGTGCATTCAGATGTTTTCTGAAGCCACATAGCAGCTTCAGGGAGCTGCTTCAAAAAAAAAAAAAAAGAGCCTGAATGAGCAGCACCGCAGAGGGAGGGAGGGATCCTGCCTTCCCACAAGCAGTTTTCTCAAGCAAAACCATGAGAAGGTGTTAGCCAAATTGCCTTATTTCTTTAACAAGATGAGGGAATTATGAGTTGTTATTGTTCAGTTGCACAGTCAAGTTCGACTCTTCACGACCCCATGGACCACATCATGCCAGGCCCTCCTGTCTTTCATCGTGCTCCGGAATTTGCTTAATTTCATGTTCGTTGCATCGATAACACTGTCTAACCATCTCATCCTTTGCCATCCCCTTCTTCTTTGACCTTCAGTCTTTCCCAGCATCAGGGTCTTCTCCAGTGAGTGCTCCCTTCTCATTTAGTGGCCAAAGAATTTGAGCTTCAGCTTCAGTATCTGGCCTTCCAGGGAACAGTCAGGGTTGATTTCTTTTAGGATTGACTGATTTGATCTCCTTGCAGACTCTCAAGGGATTCTCTTCTCCAGCACCATAATTCAGAAGCATCTATTCTTTGGCGCTTGGCCTTCCTTATAGTCCAACTCTTGCAGCCATACATTACTACTGGGAATACCATTGCTTTGACCATATGGACCTTTGTTGGCAGGGTGATATCTCTACTTTTTATTATGCTAGGTTTGTCATCACTTTCCTCCCAAGGAGCAGGCATCTTTTAATTTCATGGCTGCAGTCATCATCTGCAGTGATCTTGGATCACAGGAAGGTGAAGTCTGTCACTGCTTCCATGACTTCCCTTTCTGTTTGCCACGGAATGATGGGGCTGGATGCCATGAACTTAGTTTTTTTGATGTTGAGTTTCAAGCCAACTTTTGCTCTCTCTTCTTTCACCCTCAGCAAGAGGCTCTTCACTTTCTGCCATTAGAGTGGTATCATCTGCATATCTGAGATTGTTTTTTTTGTTTTTATAAATTTTTATTGATTTTTCCCTATAACTACAACTATAACGCTACAATCTAAGCTACATATACCTTATACAGAGAGTACTTTATCATTTGCTTAATACTACCTTATTACATAATATAATTATGAAGCATTTAGAGCCTTGGATAAATTTCAATTACTTGTTACTGCTACTATAAAAAATATCAAAACTATTTGGCAGGTACGCCCACCTAGAGAAATACGGTTAATTAAACAATTTATAATACATAAGTGCAATGCTTAATAAAACAGTTTAATCACTATTTCTTCTTTCGTCCTCTTCTTGTCTTAACAGTCTCAACTACTTTTGGAGCTGCAGCTCCTTTTTCCGAGTCAGACACTTCTTCTTCACTCTTTGAGCTATCAAATCCATACGTGCTTTCTTGTGAGGCCAGTGAACCATCTGAGTCTCTTCCAGTTTTCTGCTCTTTGCTTTTTTCCAGAAATTTTTTTGCTTGTTGAACAGAGTCAATCTTATACTTCTTATCTTTGATGCTGAAGCATAGTCCTTCTGGAGTATTCCAACGATAGATGATAGACTCAGACTGGAGCCAAGATGTCAATTTTCCATAGGCTTTCCTTCTTTTCCTTATTTCAAATGGGATATCCTTCATCACTTTTACTTCTTCTCCCAGGATCTTCAGAGCTGCTTTGTTTGTGGTCCTAAGCACCACGTCTCTTGTAGATTTTTTGGAGAACCTTATCATAATTTCACCAGGCAGGCTTTTCTTTTTAGTATAATCTGGATAGGTTCTATAAACCATATCCATATCGCTTTTTATATCTGCTGCTTTCATGCCTGTCACTGGTTCAAGTGCTTCACTTAGCAAATTTTTAAGGTCTTCTCCTGTGTTTTCTGGCACATTCTGAAGTCTTAGGAAAAAATTCGATCTTTCCATTTGTAATTTCAAAAGCTGATTGTGGTGGAAGGCCTTTTCCTTCTCTGCCTTTTGTAGTCTTGCGTCTTGGTTTTTTACTGAAGTTTTTACTTCCAGAAGTTCTCGCTGCAGCTTCTCTGTGGATTTATTCGACTCTTTTAGTTCTAGCTGCATTTTGTCCATCTTAACGTTGAGAGCTGTCATTTGGTCCACTAGAGGTCGCAATAACGAGGAGAACTCCGCACTCATCTCCGTGGTATCAACCTTTGAACTCGGAGCTGTACTTCCTAGTTTGGGGGAAGGTTTCGGTTTCCCCATCATTGTTGAGGCTACGCTCTTTGTTTATAGATAGATAAGATGAACGAAAGGAGCAAATTTTCAAACAGCACTTATGTCCTTCTAAAGTTTATATCTCCAAGTGAGCGATGCTGCCATCTAGCAAGGCGGATGGGCTTTTATTCCTGCAGTAACGCCACGTAAAGAGTCTCGTAAGTACGCTAGTCCCGGAGGGGGGGGGTTTCACTCCTCCCGCCGTCTTCCCGCTATGTTCTGCTTTTCTTACTTCAGACTCACGTTTTCTCCATGCGTAACTGTCAGTTCCAGCCTCATTGCTTCACACTCTCTGCTGCTTCACGGATTTGCGCTTTCAGCCATACAGCTCCCACGGCGGGGGGACCTATGGGGGTGATGAAAAGGGATCTCGATCCCTCGGTCGCCACTGTAGGGAGAGATCCCCTTCGTGCCCCCCCAGGCAGAGCCCCCTCACTGGGGTCTCTGGGGGCTCGGCACCAGTCCAGAGCCCCTTCTTCCCACCGGGTACAGATCGCGCTCCCCGCAGTTGCGGAGGAGAGCGTCCGCCATTATCGCAAGTCTTGCCGGAAGTCTCTGCATATCTGAGATTGTTGATGTTTTTCCCAGCAATCTTAATTCCAGTTTGTGATTCATCCAGGCCGGCATTTTGCGTGATGTACTCTGCATATAAATTAGATAAGCAAAGTGACAATATACATCTTTATCGTACTCCTTTTCCTATGCTAAACCAACCAGTTGTTCCATATCTGGTTCTAACTGCTGGAATTATGAGTATAAAATGGCAATAGGCATATAGCATAGATCATGGCCTGTGTATATGGGAGTTTGATTTCCCAGTCCCAGAAATAGACACAGAGGCTGGATTACTAAAGCAGTGATTTCTTTACTGAAGGATTCTTAAACATACAAATATAAAAACAAGCATTCACACACACAATACAGAACTAAGAAAGCAGAAGTGATTGATAGCTAATAGAGGAGTCAGTTATGGGTGATACTACCTGTCCAGATGTGCAGAGGTCCATGAAGAAGGGATTATGGCCTAAAAGTTTAGGGGTGGACTGCCGGTTGGCATCAGGACAGAGGCACACTGTCTGAGGCCATGTGTCTGGATGAATATAGCCATTGGAAAACAATGCAGACCAATGGAAGGCCTTGGGGGCTGGTCTCAGGTGAGAATTATAGGACAATGATGAGTCCCAGGAGTGCATGGCATCAGGACTGGCAAGGCCTAGATGTAACCAATGACATTCCAGAGGGGCAGAGTCAGGCTTAACAATGGCCTTGGTTAAATCAGCCAGGTGCTGGATGACTGTACTAGGGCTAGCTGGATGGATTTTATGACCATTGATGGTTCTGCCATCAATTTGAATAGGTTCCCAGATACAGACAAAAGATGGGAGATGGGTCCCTGATTAGCATCAGGAAGGATTGTTGATAATTTGAATGTTTGATTGGTTTATCTCGGTATCCTGAGGGATGGAGCAAGGAAGGGCAAAGAATTCACACATCACACAAAAGGGCTGGGTGAGGTTCTGGAGACAGGAGGACCATTCACCAGGTGGCCTCTGAATAGCCTTTAGAAATGCAGATATTTTACCTGGTGGAACTGCCAGTGTTTTATATGCATATCTTCCTGGGTGGGGGAGAAGATTGGAGGTTTGCTCTGAGGGTTGCCTGGTTTGTCACCTGAAAATGGACCTGTTTCCAGAGCTATGACTTGCTTTGTGTTTTCAGAACCAGGAGTGTCTTCCATGGCCTGAGTTTTGTGGGTCTCTGGTTCTGGTTAAAAAGTGGGTTGCCCCTGCAACCTGAGAGTAAAGGCAGCACCTCTGGCAACAGGGGATAGGTATTTCACCTATTTTTCTGCTCCACATGGAGTGTCCACATGGAGTAAACAAACATGTGGACAAGGGGGAACCAATAGATGTTGTTTACCTTGACTTCCAGAAAGCTTTTGATAAAGTTCATCATCAAAGGCTCCTAAGTAAGCTCAATAGTTATGGGATAAAAGGACAAGTCCTTTTGTCGATCAAAAACTGGCTAATTAAAAGGAAACAGAGAGTGAGTATTAATGGGCAATTTTCTCAGTGGAGGGAGGTAAGCAGGGATCAGTACTCAGTCCGATGCTTTTTAACGTGTTTATTAATGATTTGGAGTTGGGAGTAAGCAGTGAAGTGGCTAAATTTGCAGATGACACGAAGTTGTTCAGGGTGGTGAGAACCAGGGAGGGTTGTGAGGCACTCCAAAGTGATCTGTCGAGGATGGGTGAGTGGGCATCAATGTGGCAAATGGGGTTCATTGTGGCCAAGTGCAAAGTGATGCACATTGGAGCCAAAAATCCAAACTATAAATACACATTGATGGGGTCGGAACTGACAGAGACTGACCAAGAGAGAGATCTTGGAGTTGTAATAGATAACTTAATGAAAATGTCGAGACAGTGTGCAGCTGCAATGAAAAAGGCCAACACTATGCTGGGGATTATTAGGAAGGGAATTGAAAACAAACCAGCCAGTATCATAATGTCCCTGTATAAATCGATGGTGCGACCTCATTTGGAGTACTGTGTACAGTTCTGGTCGCCATACCTCAAAAAAAAATTATAGCACTGGAAAAAGTACAGAAAAGGGCAACTAGAATCATAAAAGGGTTAGAACACATTCCCTATGAAGAAAGGTTAAAGTGCTTGGGGCTCTTTAGCTTAGAGAAACAACAGCTGAGGGGTGACATGATCGAGGTTTATAAGATTATGCATGGGATAGAGCAGGTAGAGAAAGAAGTCCTTTTCTCCCTTTCTCACAATACAAGAACTCATGGGCACTGCATGAAATTACTGAGCAGTTGGGTTAAAACAGATAAAAGGAAGTACTTCTTCACCTAAAGAATGATTAACATATGGAATTCACTGCCACAGGAGGTGGCGGCGGCTACAAGCATGGACAGCTTCAAGAGGGAATTAGATAAACATATGGAGCAGAGGTCCATCAGTGTCTATTAGCCACAAAGTATAGGTAGGAACTCTCAGTCTGGGGCAAGTGATGCTCTGTCTTCTTGTTGCTTGGGGGGGGGGGGAACAGTGGGAGGGCTTCTAGTGTCCTGCCCCTACTGCTGGACCTTCTGAGGGCACCTGGTGTTTTTGGCCACTGTGTGACAGAGTGTTGGACTGGATTGGCCACCGGCCTGATCCAACATTGGCTTCTCTTATGTTCTTATGTCTGTGCACATGGAGGAGAAAAATCAGTAAAATAACACTCCCTATGCAATTTTTGCTTGAGAAAATTGCTGGGGGGGGGGGGCTTAGCCCTTTCTCCCCTCATGGAGCTCTTCTGAGTCCATTTGGGCTTTCCTTTTTTAAGAAGTTGTTCCTCACAGCTGCTGTACATAGGGTTGTCAACTGCAGGTTGGGGCATTCCTGGAGATTTTGGGGAAGGATCCTGGACAGGTCAGGCTTTGGGGAGTGAGGTATAATTATACCCTCAGCAGGGTATAATGTCAGAGTCTACTCTCCATAGCACCTATTTTCTCCAGGTGACGTGATCTTTGTAGTCTGGTGTTCAGCTGAAATTCTGGGAAATCTCCAAGTCCCACCTGGAGGTTAGGAACCCTAGCTGTGTGGAAAACATGAAACAAGATTCAGAAGGTGAGCCCATATTGATATAAAAAATTCAAGAACAAAAAAATTAAAATCTAATAAGGGCCCAGTATTGGATGGCCTTATAAATTAATTTTATCAAACCTGCTTGGAAGGGTTGTCAGCATGTTTAGAAAACTTTATACAAAATTTCAATCTTTTCAACCATATAAACAGGAAAAGATCTACATAATACAGCATCCTATTGACCTAACTCCCTATTAAATACTGGTTATAAGATTTTAGCTTCAGCATCGGCAAAGCAATTAAATGGTATATTGGATATGACCAGACTGACTTTATGAAAGGTCACCAGATAACATGGAACTCCAGGAAATTAATTAACTTATCAATTCAGCTAAAATACAAAATATTCCCACAGCTTTCTCTTTTGTGAACACAGAGAAAGCTTTTGATAGACTAGATATGAGCTGACCTTTTAAAAAGACGTTTTGGTGACCTTTGGATCGGGGTAGATTTTTGTAAATGGATAGAACTTATTTAACATGCTTCTAATGTTAGGGAAATGGTAAGGCATTTTCATAAATTTGGGGAGCTTAGACAAGAAAGTAGACAAGATTTTCCTCTATCTTCTTTATTATTCAATATACTGAAATTTGGGGAAATAAAATCAGGCAGATAAATCAAATATATGACATTGAGAGTCAGAACAGTTCTCTAAAATATAACCGATATGCATGCAGTTTTTACAGTGAAGTAATTACAGGGAGTCATTTCTAACTTTGATGGATCTTCAGAAATTTGACATCCTATCAAGATACAAGATTAATCTAGCCAATCAGTATTAATAAAGGTGAATGCAACTGAGTAAAAGAAAATCAATAGGAGATCCTTAACTGGATCTTGCTGGCAGAGCGTGGATATAATATTTTAGAAGAGCTAGCTTAACAAATATTGAATATCTATCAGTGGATAATCTTAGATCAGTAGTTTTCAAACTAGAATCTGATTTGGCTACATTCAGGCTCTCCTGGTTAGGGAGAATAGCTGTGATTAAAATGAAGATATTGCCAAGATTTTTATTCTTGTTCTCTGATTTGCCATTGGTCATCTCACAATTTCCACTGAACAAAATTCAGTCACAGTTCAATCAATTTATCTGAAAATAAGGCATTCCAGAGTTCAGATTGTGCTGTTTCCACAGCTGCCATGTGATGGGATAGGGGGCATTTTGGGTTGCAGGGGGAGGGGGAGAGTAGGAAGCTCCATTCAAGTAAGGGAAATTCCTTCATTCTTTGGAAATGTTGTGCATGATTCAAACCCCAAACCTCTAAAAATTAAATGATGAAAATTAGAGTAATGAGAGAGATGTGCAGGAGGTCTGGGACCAATGTTCCCTCTAAGCTGTGGAATGTTGTGAGCAAAAATTCTACTTCATGAGTTACTGAAATTAAAGTTGTGAGCAAGCAATTACCTACTGTATAAATTAGTTTGCTCTGGAGCCATCCTTTTTGAGCTAAGACAAAAATGTGTGAGCTGGAGGCTAAAAAACTGTGAGCTAGCTCACACTAATTCAACTTAGAGGGAACACTGACTGGGACTGGGGTCATTCTCCTTGGTTACCAGAAGTAAAACTGAGATAAGGAAAGCAGAAAGGCTTAAAGCTAGCAAGTGGGTTCAACAGAAAAGCAGAAGAGGCAAGGCTTATTTTAGTCACAGGCACTGGAAGGAACAGCATGAAACACTCCTTTGCTTGGATGGTAAATAACAGCTAACAAAGGTCTCTCTCCTCTGGTAGTCAGCAGCTGTGCCCTTTCTTTGAAAGAGTTGCAGGGGGCTGGACCAGGACCAGTTATATTCAGGAGCACATGAAAGATGAACAGATTCATTAAGGCATAAGCTTCTTAGCCAAATTGCCTTTCTTTCTTATTAATATTGGGGAGTTATAGATTAATAATTAATTGGCAATAGGCAAAAAGGGTCACCACTAATGTATACAGAGGTCCCACCCCTTCGCGATAGGAAGATGGTCGCAGGATGGTGGCTTTAGGATTCTGTTACTGGGGCCCCAATGCAATCGGACATGACCAGTTATAGTGGCTTTTGCCTAGCAGTCAGGCCGGGGTGGCTGACCCCCCTAAAAATCAAAAGAGTAGTCATGGCAAGAGAGCAAGGGGAAGAGCCTCCCACAATAGACTGCCCACTAGAGCCACTCATGCAGACAGAAACCATTCATACAAGCCTTCTTGAGCTTATGCTGGTAAATCTGGAAGAGATTTTTCCTCCACGTCTGAGCAGCTGAAAAACACGCGTGTCGACTAATGTGTATTCAGATGGTCAGGATGTTGCCCGCATTCTCCACCACTTTGTTAGCCATATTGCCTTGTTTTCTTATTACTATTGGGGAATTATAGATTATTAATTAATTGGCAATAAACAAAAAGGGTCACCACCAATATATACAGAGGTCCCACCCCTTCCAGACTCATGAGAAAATAAGCAAGGAGGCTGGCTCCAGTAATAAAATAGTTTCTTTACTGAGGATTCTTATTCAAGCAAACAATACTGATTCACACACACACTTATACAGAGCCTAAGAAATAAAGATAGAGCAAAGAGATGGTTGCATGAGCAGTAATATTGTTGGTACCTGTCTGGAAAGATGCTGCGTTCCCACTGGAAAAATAAGTGGAGACTAGGAGGGAGTTAGGGGCACATGTCTTGAACCCACAGCCACACGTGTAGACTCTGGCTGAGGACAGACTGGCAATCTGGAGCGGGAGGAATCCGGAGGCAAAAGCTGCGGGGGGAATTCCCCGAGGCTGACCGTTCACACTGGCCAGTGTATTGTGCAAGGATGCTGTTACTAAGTGTTCAGGGTGGGCCAGCCTCCACAGCTTGTGGCAGGGCTGTTTTAGGCAATGTGCGTATGTGCACATGAGCGCATGAGCACTCATGTGCAAATGGTCGAAACAGAACGTTCACACAACAGCCTCCGCTTGAATCCCGCCTTCTTCCAGTTCACACTGCATGAAAGCAGGAGGCATGCGGAAGACAGCTCCTGGACACCGGTTTCTCCCGGTGTCCTCCTAAAGCGAAAGGAAACCAGCTGCAAAACGCGTAAGTGTGGAAGGGAGCCGAGGGACAGCTGCGGATGTCTGAACAGGCTCCCTTCCCCCGCTTCCCAAGCAGAGCTCTCCCGCTCCAGATTGCCAGTCTGTCCTCAGCCTCTGGCTGTGCAACCAAGAGCCAAGGAGGTAGGGTAGGGTACGGTAGGGTAGGGTAAAGTAAGAGGTAGTAAAAGCTAGAGAAAGAACACATTGCTGGGTGTCCTCATTTATTAGGGGGCTCTGGGGGAGGGCTTGACTGGACACCTCCCTTGAGACCACCCCTTGAGGGTCCACCCCAAAAGTCCTGTCCACTAGAGGAGAGAGGCTTAAGGGGTTGGGCAATATTACACTCTACCTGGGTTGTGACAGAGATACCTGGATGGAAGAAATGACTTATCAGCTAGACTCTTTGTCTTGTTGATGGGTTTAATGTATCTGAGCTGCAGAACCCGTTTCTGGTGAGCCAAGTCCATTGTCTATGTAAATGGAGGAAATAGTCCTTTATTACTCCAGAGCAAGGAATGTTGGGGGGGGGTTGCCTGCGCGAGGAAGAAGAACAATGCTAATGGCATCTGCAAGCACATGTTCAAACCACAATGGTGAGTGGCTGTCTTGGTGTAAGTAGCTGTGTTAAGGGAAGTCTCTGGGAGCTGGTGACCTCAGGAACCATTGGCACATCGTCTCAGGCATCAGCTGGCATGTGTATACAGCTGGCATCACGATCTGGTCAATTGCATCTCATTCCCTTTTACACATTCAGCAGCACAGTCTCTTATTAACACCTATGGACTTTTAGATCCATAAGAATACATAAGCGCCTTGCAGAAAAACTAGAAAAAAGCTTTCAGGAACTAGAAAAATGGCATCTAGCAACTGGTAGCAAAGCTCTCTGCTGGTGGTAGTAGCAGCAATATGCTTAATGTGAAGCACTACATCACAGCTGGGGATGGGGGGCAGGGTAAAAGTAATGATGGCCAGCACACACCTGCTCTGGGGGATTAAGCCACCTGTGAATTCTGATGTCAAGAGAAAAGGAAAATTATAAACAGTTGAAATTAATGAATATAGTCTAAAACAACATAATTGTTCTAAGATCCTTTATTGATAATAGCTCAAAATGAGCCTTGCCAGCTGGTGAAATGGCAGGCTTTCTGTTCTAAGGTGCCATAATATTCATGCTCTTATTTTTACATGCATGCCCATTAGACATAACATGTATCTACTCTCCCACTCAAATATTTACTTCTAGAAATCTTGGAGAGGACTGTAAACTCTGAAAGAATCACAACTCACACTAACAATATTTTAATTTACCAAAAATTAGGACAAAACTGGAACAATAGCTGATCCCAATAAACAGAAATTCTTCCTGGTAAATAGGGACAGTTGGAGGGAATGAAGTAAGTAGTCTTAAATATGATTGCATAATTTCCCCCTTTGTCTATGGCTCCATTTGAAAAATGATCAGTCAACAGAATTTTCTTACCCGTTTCACAAGGAATAGGTGTGTGTCATCAAAGCCAGTCTGCTGTCTTTGGCATGGCAAAGAATGAGGGCACATCTTTGCCTGGACATGGGGATGCCACCCACCACGACTTCCCAGTAGCAACTGAGATGTTCTCAGAAGGTGCCCCACAACTGTAGATTTTGTCCTCCCTCTCTAATTCCTTTTTTGAAATGCTGTATTTCTATTTTGGTCAGTTTTAAATATACTTTTTCTGGGAATAAAATTTTAGTAGCAGGTTTACTTTTTTGAACTAAATACTAGATTGTGTATTTTGCTCTCCCACTCTCAGCCTTAGAGAGTGGGATGAACTAAAGAGTCATGCTATGTAAAGGAGTTATTGTTAATAATACAACATTGAGATTGGTGGGCCCATCTGTGTGACTTGGCAAGATAAGAAGAATCTTTTTCTCAGACTTTGATGGAATGATAAATTGTATATACAGAGCTGTTTGGGCATATAAATTGGCAGAGTACTAAATCAGTAAAGATAAGCCAAACCCTGGAGGGTTAGGATTAGATGTCTGGTGGGCATCAACTTGTTTTATGCCAAAATAACAATCCCAGAATGCATTGCTTTATCCTGTTGTTATAGTTGTATTGCCAGCAGCCAAGCTGTGGCTGGAATCATAAACACAGTTGGGGTTGCTCTGCTCACACCATTCCCACATTAGTTGGTAGCTGATGCACACTGTGGAAGGAAAGATCATCCCTAAGAAAGAGAATATGTGAATACAGTACATAAATCCCCCTATAGTCCCTTCTTTGTAGAGCTGGAAAGTGATCCAATTTTAAAAGATGGGACGAACTGCTCATAAAGGTACCGATGTAGTCAGTAGGCTGGGATAGGTGTTAAATAGTGGCACTTTCTGTTCCATCCTCCAAAATGAGAGCAAGCAATGAATTTACCATATTGCAGCACAATCTTGATTAGAGTTCAGTATGTCAACACTAGTACAATTAAATATTGGAATTACAGCATACAGTCAAAAAGATACTGTCAGACCACTAGAAGAAGGAACACAGCAGATCAATGTGAAAGGATCTAAAGTAGCATATGAATACGTCACCTATTCCACCTCAGTGTGATCTTAGACATGTTCCTCTTTAAATGTACTATGTAGCCCAAGGTCAAACTATCTGCATTTGAAACTGCATTAGACTGGGTTGGGGGAATAGGGGAAAGATGCCAGGAAGGGTAATCTGGAAAAGTGGCAGGTGAGGACAAGATTAAGGACTTCCTCTTCCTATTGCTTCTCTTCTCCTAATTGCTTTGCCCCAAATTCTCTGTTCAAGAAAACAGGACTTCCATAGTAAGGGGTAAGGACTTAATGGATGTAAGGTCCAAGTAGACCCTTGTCTTTGAATGTGTATCAAACAGGAGTAAAGGAGTGGGGAGGGGGCAGAATGATTTCAAGCAGAGAAGCAATAATGTTCAGTGGAAGAGTTTAATGCCCTTTTCATCTCACTATCTCACCATGCCATCTTATAGTTGTTCTATAAACTTGTGGTCCAAGTTATGAGTCATCTCTATAACATGCAATTCCATTCTAAGAGACATACCTGCATCCGAAACTTTTCCCAACCACACTAGAAAGTTTGTTTTCCACTGTGAGGGCCACCTGTCAACTGTTAGGCTGAAATAGATGCACGCTATTTCAGCTATTTCTTCCCCCCCACACAATCACACTTTCCACCAGGAGCCACACAAACCTCCGAAAAACTATGCAGAGGGTCGTGGGAGGGTCATGGGGGTGAAATTGTGTGAACCTCAGTTCACAAACCATGACCCAAGCAGTTTTACTATCAAACTTAGGGTCATGGGCAGATTTGTGCCCATCCCTAGTCAGAACTTTAGTCACCTTTTGTCTAGACTTTAAAAAGCCCCCAAATGCCTTAGTTTTTCTTGAAGAGAAGATGCTCCAACTCCTCATTCATTTTTGTTGGCCTTTCCTGTATTTTTTTTCCAGAACTACATCTTTTTGAGATGCAGGAACCAGACTGTATACTGTATTCCAAATAAGGCTGCACCATACATCTATTCAAGGGGATTACAATTTTCGCCATTTTATTTTCAGTCCCTTTCCTAAGGAGTTTGCTTTTTTGTTGTTGATGTGTACTGAGTCAACATGTTCATCAAACTATCCACCACCATCCCAAGATATCTCTCTTGGTCAGTCACTGTCAGTCCAGATCCCATCAACACAGAGTTAGGGATTTTTTGCCCCAATATGCTTTGCATTAAACATACTCTCATTGAGTCTTGTTTGTCACATGGTTGCCCACCTGCCCAGTTTGGAGAGATCCTTTTGGAGCTTATTTGAATCTACTTTGTAGGTTTATTCAACATCCTGAATAATGTCAGCATCCTTCAAAAAAGCTCCTCCCAGCTTTGATAACTTTGGGGTAGTAATGCTTGAAACACTGCAAAACATGTTTACTGAGAGGGGAGTCACAGTATTATAGCTGTAATAGGCCATCTAGGCTTCTCCTGAGAAGCAAAAGTGATTAAACTGTTGCTGTCATATTTTGGTCACATAATGAGAAGAAAAGAGTCACTGGAAAAGATAATAATGTGAGGAGAAGTTGAAGGCAGTAGGAAAAGAGGAAGACCCAACATGAAATGGATTAACTCTATAAAGGCAGCCACTGCCTTCAGTTTGCAAGACCTGAGCAAGGCTTTTTATGATAGGAAATTTTGGAGGTAGGTTACCATAAGTCAGAAGTGACTTGATGGCACATAACACAGGCCATCTAGTCCAACCTCCTGCTTAGCGCAGAAATCCCAAAGCGTGGGAAGAAGAATGCATTCTCATTACCTTGACAGATAGGCCAGTGCTCTCTTTTTTGCTGCTTTGGGAATTTCCCTTTGGCACTGAATCCACCACAACACAACACAGAACAGCAACCATCAACCCTGATGTGAACCCATGTGTAGATGTATGTCTGCTCTCAGTGGGATGCACATTTGAATGGATATTCTAATGCATATGCTGGTGCAATAGAAGGTGACTCAGGGCTTTAAAACAAGGGCAAATGCAGCCTCATTTTCCTTGTTGATGTCACCACATTGCTTCTAAGATGTCCCTGTTTTTAGAACATGATATCTTATTGTCTAAGATCACACTGTAAAGGGAAAAAAAACAAGCCCTGCTCAAGTTAAAAATGGCACCAACAGCAGCATATAAGAAAAGTGATTTTTAAAAAGGTATAAAACTGGGGAGAGGAGGAGGAAAGGCTTTTCAGGAGGGTATTCTCACTCTTCCAAAACAAATATGTCTCTGAAAATATTTGTGGGGGGAAATTCAGCTTTTCTAGTAATTTATTTACGATTGTCTTTGAATCATATAGGCTATTATACCAGCCTCTCTATTTTGCATTAACAAACCAGGCTATCTCCCAGCCAATAGAAAGGCAAGTAAAAGGTTGTTTATAAGCAGGCTCTGTTTTCACCAAGCTGGCATTTGCCATGTGCTGCTGACCCACCCATAGACCCATTGTAGAACAGCATAGGATTAGGTGGTCACTGTTAGGGCCTGAAAAGGAATTTTGGCAACACAAGAGTGTACATGATAAAGTATTAAATAGACTTCTTAAATTGCTTGGGAGTTTATCATTTGGGACATGCTAGTGATTTATTGAATGGATAAGAATCTCTGTCACAAAAAAGCCAGATTAGGGGCCATAGCTCAGAGGCAGAGCATCAGCTTGATTTGCAGAAGGTCCCAGGTTTGGTCCCCAACATCGCCAGTTGAAAGGTTCGGGTAATAAGTGATATGTAAGACCTCCGTCTGAGAGCTGTTTCAGTCTGAGTAGATAATACTGCCAGTTTGAGTTGACAGTACTGACCTAGATGGACCAACAATTTTGTATAATGCAGCTTCATGAGTGATGTGATGGTGAGTGACCTATTGAAATGGTCTGTAATGGTGTCCAGTTTTGTATGAACTTTCACAAACTTCTGTTCATCTCTATGTGACTAGAAAGGACAGAAAACTCCTTTTCTGTCTATGAAGAAAAACTGGCAAATGGTTTTGGCTTCTGGGAAAGCTGGCTTGATCAGCTCAGGGGATGAGTCCATGACTCAGTGGTAGAGTATCTGCTTTGCATAAAGAAGGTCCTAGGTTTAATCCCCAGCATCTCTAGTTAAAAGGATCAAGGAGTAGGTGACACGAAAAATCTCTGCTTGAGAGCTTGGAGAGCTGCTGCCAGTCTGAATAGGCAATACTGACTTTGATGAACCAAGGGTCTGACTCAGTGTAAGGTATGTGCATGTGTGCAAGAATTCCATAACTGACACTGTATAGAAGGCTTTATTGCTACCT
Source organism: Lepidodactylus listeri (assembly GCA_029233225.1). Classification (NCBI taxonomy): domain Eukaryota; kingdom Metazoa; phylum Chordata; class Lepidosauria; order Squamata; family Gekkonidae; genus Lepidodactylus; species Lepidodactylus listeri. The sequence goes on from JARCFY010000002.1 coordinate 68,165,141, forward strand.
TAATTGACTTCTATACATGGGTACGGGTAGTTTATCTATGTCCACAAAGAAACCAGTTGCTAATTTAAAATGGCCTGATGTTATACAGAAGGAATCAGAATCATTTATATGATTGCTCCTTTAAAGAAGAAGAACACGAGAAGAGATTGGATTTATACCCCACCCTTCACTCAGAGTCTCAGAGCGGCTTACAATCTCCTTTCCCCTCCCCTCCCCACAACAGACACCCTGTGAGGTGGGTGGGGCTGAGAGAGCTCTGACTGAAACTGCTCTTTTTCAAGAACAGCTGTGCCAGAACTATGGCTTGCCCAAGGTCATCCAGCAGGTGCAAGTGGAGGAGTGGAGAATCAAACCCGGTTCTCCCAGATTAGAGTCCGCGCACTTCACCACTACACCACTACACCAAACTGACATTCTTAAAGGGAATGAATAAAACTTTAGCTACCAATGGAACCTGCTTTGGGGATCAAAGCTGCAAAACTGAATATGCATACCTCATTTGTACATTCAAGGTTCTGCATGCTGTTTTACCTTCTTCTCAGTGCTCTGTAGCACTACCATGAACACTACAGGATCAAACCCCCTCATGCACTGTGTTTGCTGCTAATTCTCATCCCATATGCAACCTCTCCCTGATCAATTCAAGTATAGCAATTTATTCTGTCACAGAAACAACCTGAGGCCATGAATCTCATCAGGGTTGCAGCCTTATCTGTCAGCTCCAAGTATGATAGACAACACTTGCTATCCCCAGTGGGGCTGTTGAGCCTCCCACTTAGTTCAGATGAACCTCGTACTGTGCAGCACTTTCTGATTGCCTGAAATATATATAAAAATTGGTGACACTCTGGATAGTGATGTATTGTGCTCCCTTTCAACCTCTTACCAAAGCTCTAAATCTCTCACTCCTTGGAAAATACATCCTTATAAATTCCTGCTCATCTCCTGCCCTTTTGTACTCTAATCCTATGGAGGTTGTTAAATTAGCTCTATGCAGGTTTTATGCATCTATTTCCTAATGTTTTGATATAGTAAACTTCTTTTTATATTCCACCTTATCTGTAAAGACTGATAGAACAGAAAACTAGAGAGGAAAGCAAGTGTGTTATAATAAAGAAAATCAGCCCTCATTCATCAAGGATAGAACTGTCAGTGGCTTTTGGATAATACATTCAGGAGAGGTATAAAATATACCCTGTCTTTGTCTTAGGATACCAAGTCTTTCTTATATGAACCTTTTATTTATTTACAAGTTCATGAAGTGGCTCAAAAGTTCAAGTGAGTTGAAAGTTGTCAAGACCAACTGGCAAGGTTATGATGGGTTCTCGAGTTATTCTTCATTAACCCCAGACCAAGAATTGGTTCACCCCTCCCATAATATATAGAAAGTGATATGTGCTGTGCATGTATGAGTGAGCATTTGTCACTGACTTCACTGATTTTCCCACCACCTTTAAAAAGTAGATTACAGAACAGGAATCCCCCAACATGATGTCCATGAGCACCATGGCTCCAGCTGACACCTTCCCTGGTGCCTGCCAAGCGTTTTTAGAAAGTCGTTGGGGGCATGTGGGGCTTTCTGATTGGCTACTGGAGATTTGACTGACTGTGCAGATTTTTTTTAAATGCCTCTTTGGCAGCAGCGGCCACCATAGCACAAGGATCTTCCCAGTGTGATTGAAGGCAAGCTAAGGCAGCCTTTGTCATGGGCTGGGCTGGGCTGGGCCAGGAGGCAGGAGTCTGGGCTGGGGGTCAACACCAGAAAAGGCAAAACAGGAGCTGAGTCAAGAGTCCAAGAGAGTAGTCGTCAAAAGCAGGAGGTCAGGAAGCTGGGAATCAAAGCAGGAGTGAGGTCAGGAGACAGGAACCATGGGTGGGTGCAAGATCAGCAGGGAGGCAACTTATTGCTTCCACGGACAGCCCAACCCCAAGCAGGAGCTATATAGGCCTCTGGCAGTGCTTTCCTTGGCAGTGGCGCTGCTCCTGTCAGTACTCAGGGCTCGGCGCCTACCTTCCCTGCCAGTGTGCATCTTGGCAGCTGATTGCTAAGTCCCTGCAAAGACTGTCCCTCAGCTGAGCCACTCACAGAGGTGACTCAGGCAGGCTTTCTGTTTACACCTGCACCTCATCAGCTGCTGCAGAACCTGGTGCAGGGGTTACTGGCTCTGGCACCGGTGGCAGCAAGCTGTCAACTCCTGAGAAGTCAGAGGGGGCAACTTCCACCTCTAGTGATGCCAGCAACTCTGGCTGTGCTGCCAACTCGGGCAGGGGCCCGGCGCAGTTGTCATCACTCATGACAGCCTTTTTGTGTCTGGCTCCTCCTCCTATGGCAGCCATTTTGTGTCAGCCATTTTGTAGCTCTGTCCACCATATTATGTCGGAATTCCAAAGGTGTTCACAGATTCAAAAAGATTGGGGACACCTCTTATAGAAATTTTGGGTATTATGCATACAGTTGCATATATAGATGCCTAATTCATGTTACTTCTTGTACAGAGATGGATGCATATGTAGGCCTGTTCCATAACAGGCACAGAGAATTCCAAGCTGATCAGTGAGTTTTTATGTAACTCATGTGTAACCATGTGAAATGGTTCAGGCATGGCTCGTTTTAACTATGGTTAGTTTGTAAAACCAGGATTTAGCTTGCAAATGGTCATTCAAATCTAGGTTTGCCTCAACAAATGCTAGTTTTGTTGCCTTTGATTTTTCACCTGTTTACCCCACAGAGACCCAGCTAATATCCTGGAGCACACTGCTGTGAGGGAAGCACTAGAAACAAGCCATAACTAAGCCAGAATGTCCATGTTAATTTGTGATGCAAAACCTATTTAATACTGACTGTAGTTAATAAACCAAATTCATGTTGTGGTTTCGGATTGTGGCCTAATGTCCCCTAAATAACCAAAGTTAGTGGAATGGTCTGCATTTGGACAATTACACAAGTCATAGTTAGTTAAATAAACCATGGTTATATATGATATCCGAACTGAACCATTGTCATTATCTATAGTGGACAGCATTCAGAGGGAAACACAATGAACTGAACATGACCCAAGATATTGGGCAAGAATGCGAGGCTGCAACATGCAAAAATTTGTAGCATGGATCACATGATCAGTAGGTCAAACTTTCCTCTGAACAAAGTTGCTTGTACATTCTTTCTTGCATAGTTGGAGTTGATAGTTTTGTACCTGGTGGTGCTGTCCTGGATGCTACTGAGGTAGATACAAACATATATGTGAATAGAGTTGAACACTTACAAAATTTCATGTTGCCTAAACCTAGACAATTAAGGGATGACAACAAACCCAAAGAACTGAAGTGCTGAGTATTTGTGAATTGTCCCACTTCCAACTGGTTCTGCATGGGTGGAATCACAAAGTCAGAATCTTGGCTTGCTATCAAAGCTAGTTTGGTGTAGTAGTTAAGTGCATGGTCTCTAATCTGGGAGAACCGGGTTTGATTCCCCACTTGACCTGCTGGATGACCTTGGGCAAGCCATAGTTCTGTCAGAGCTGTTCTTGAAAAAGAGCAGGTTCTGTCAGAGCTCTCTCAGCCCCACCTCCCTCACGGGGTGTCTATTGTAGGGAGGGGAAGGGAAAGGAGTTTGTAAGCCGCTCTGAAACTCCCTTGGGTAGTGAAGGGCAGGCTATAAATCCAATCTCTTCTCTCTTCTCTTCTCAAAGTGAGGCAGGAACAAAGAGCGAACAGCATCAATCAGTACCATGGATAGCTCACTAGATTAGATGCAGAAGCCTCAAAACAGAGAAAGGCAGAGAAGTATGTTACCTTATCTAGTCAGGATCTTGTAACATTTCATTTCAGCTGTACAGAGATCTGTGGGGTAGGAGATGGGGTTTAAATCTTTTACCCACATAGTTTTGCAAGCAGAAACTGCCTTCCATGCTGTTAAAGACTTTTTTTTGGGGGGGGGGGGGAGAACAAATGGCAGATACCATGTTTTCCCCCATTTAAACAATTAATAACATCGGGGGGGGGAGGGGTTGTGATTAGCAAAACCCTGCAGAAATGGAAGGGTTGATGCCACCCTGCATGGCCCTAAGCCATACTGGGTCCTGTGCAGTTTTTGTTCATCTGGCAAGGAAAGTGCTCAGAAAGTTGCTCTACCAGAAGTGTGAACCTGAAGGATGCCTTAAATAATACTGGTGGAGATACACATCTGTCCAGAAATTGCCTCTTGGGATGCAGTAGCTGTGATTCTGGTGGCATGTGTTTCCCACTTCCTTATGGCCGGTAGAAAGAGGAATCTCTGACCTTTGGAGTTCCTCTCCTCCTCTGCAGAAGTATCATGGTGAGAGCACCAGATTGTTCCTGATCCCAGGCACTGGACTATCTCTCTGATAGGGAGGGGTCAGAGTTATGAGCCATTCCATGGATATTCATTTCATCTCTAAAACTAAAACTTGTTTATTGCTAGAATTCTAATTGAAAATGTCACTATGTGCATCAAGTTTGCAACTCCTCATCTTAAGGATTCATCCCAAGGGAGCCAGAGTTAAGTGGCAAGTGTCAATCGAGGTTTATCAAATCTATAGTCCTTTGCCTGGGTCAGAAAATAGTGGGAAGCCTTATCAGCCTGAAATGGCTTGGAATGGGCTTCTTGCATCTCAGCAGGAGACTGTTGCATTCCAAAGTCTCCAGGAAGCTGAATTAGCTTCCCTGAGAAGGAGCCATCCAGTGTCTCTCCAACAAAGTGTTTTCCTGCAGCACCTAATCTGCATCTCAGACTGTTTGCTGTCATTAAACTGTGTCTGATCTGTAAAATATCCTTCTTATTAGCTAGAATTGGCAGGCCTGTTTGGGACTCAAGCCTGTTCCACTTTCCAATTAATGGACTTTACTGTGAGCTAGCATTTATCTTGCTTTTCATTAATAGCTGGATGGAACAGAGCACCAAGCTTTAATGTAAGGAGAAAAGAGCATCTTTTAGCATTTTTGCATTTTTTTTTCTTTCTTACAGTTCAGATTAAGGCTGGTTCAGGCATTGATTTCCTTTGCTCCTGGGTGACTGAGCACTAAAATACAAAACTGGGATTATGGGAAATGTCCTAGGGAAAAATAAATACCTTTTAATCTAAAAAGAAACATGGAAAGCCAGCCATTCAGACTGGCATGGATAAACATGGGATAATGCACTCTGCACATTTGGACTGCAAGGATCAGAAACAACACATCAAATTACTGAAATCTGAGCTATTTAGGTACCTCCTTTAAAACTGAAATAATGGTCTGTTTCATTTTTCTCAGGCTCAGGGTTCCAAAGCTGATCACAACATGATCCTTGCCTGCTTCCAGCCCACTATACTGTTTAGTTCAACACATAAGAAGTTTTCTGCCATAAATGGGCCTGAGGTATGAAAACATATGAAGCATCTGTGTTCCTGACATATTTTGAAAGGAAGCAAGCAACAGCATGACAGAGAATACGGTATGTGGAATTGTCCAGAAGATGGCAGGGAAGGACTGTTGGAACACAGCTGTGACAATTCCAGACCCCACCTTATCTGGCACCTTGGAGCACCAAAAGGGGCATCCACCTAGGGCCAGTGGTGCCAGGATCTATCTGCCAGCCAGCTGGTTGACAACAGTTGGCCCTTTCATAGCCAGATGTCTGATAATCAGCTGTCTTGTAGCTATGCATTCAAGGTGAGAAAAGGGAGAGATAATGGCAAAGTTGCTATAAGTCCCTTGTGGGCTTTGCCACACCTCACACAGCTTCTGAGTAAACAGAGGCCTCAGAGGTGGTTTATGATGCTCACTTCCCACCCACCCCAACATTTGGTCATGGGATGGGACTCATCCCATCCTGAAGCTCAGTTTACATATATCGTGTCTAGATTGTTGGATCAGTCTCTGTATTCTCAGTTGGGGGAGGGGCATGTGTTGCCACAACTGCAGGAAACTGGTAAATGCTGGTGTCTTTTTGTTGGCTCACTTGGTTTTTAGAAAGTTGGCCCAAGCATTTAGTACTGAGAATTTGGAGCTAGTGGCTGACATGTTTGTTCTAGGACTGCTACTGCCACATTGCTATTTGCTACTTGGTACAGGTATTTTTAAGGTTTTACTTTGCTGCTGATTAATTGTACTTTAATTATTTTATTGAAAACCACTTTGATGACCTTTGGGGGCAGAAAGAGTGGCATAATGAACAAACAGACAATGAAATAAACACTGTCTGTTCTGTGGACTGCTTATTTCTACAATCTGTCCTAGTTGGGGGTGGATTACATTTATGGGGTCCCAGTTATGGACACGCCCCTCAAAAAAGGGTCTCCCACATTTATACCCTCCCACCCCTCCTGAGTGTGAACATCTCTGTGTGCTGTGAGGGTGAAAGTGGGTGCAAAAGGGTCTTGGCAGAGAGGTTGCACATAGGCATCACCACCAGGCTGCATCCTGTCTGCAACAGAGCAGAGTACAGGCTGGCCTGTGTAGACTGTGACCCCCAGATAAAAGGCAGGATTGCTCTCCTGAATGCGGAGCTCTTGCAATGGAAGTGTGAGCTCTGCAAAGACTGTCAAGGTTACAGGTCAACAGATGTGGCCAGAGGCAACAATGGATGGAAAAGGCTGGGGAGGGGGAGGAGCCACTGCCCACCACCTCTGCCTCAAAGAGCCCAACCAGAGACAAGCCCCACTACTAGTTGTTGGTAGTGAACCGGGACATGCCAGGTGTGCAATGGTGGAGGAGTTGGCAGAAGTGATAGTGAAGGAGAACCTTGCCAAGTCCTCTGAGACTGCCAAGAAGAGTCTCCTGAAGTACTGATCACACAAGTCTGTCATCTGGCCTGACCTCTTTGCATGGCTATGAGTCCTGAGTCCACCTAACACCCAAATCCCAGCAGGAGACAGAAATTCATAATCAGAAGGGTATAAAATATGGGTCCTCAGCCAAGGCAGGCTGTGTGAGCTGAGAATCAGGGTAGCTCAGATCCCTGAGTCCACCTAACACCCAAATCCCAGCAGGAGACAGAAATTCATAATCAGAAGAGTATAAAATATGGGTCCTCAGCCAAGGCAGTCTGTGTGAGCAGAGAATCAGGGTAGCTCAGATCCCTGAGTTCACCTAACACCGAAATCCCAGCAGGGAAGAGGAGTTCACAATCAGGAGGGAATAAATGAATGTGCTCTGCTAGTTGGCTTTTGACAAGTTTCTGTGTAACTGCAAACAGCCAACAGATGAAAGGGTGTGGAGCTGAGCAGAATGGGAAGTGTTATTGGCAGCCAGCAATGCCTGTTAAGCTTTGGAGGGTTCCTATTGGTGTTTCCAAAAATTCCCCCCCCCCAAAAAAAAATTGCCTTGGAATTTTGTGTCTAATTGCACAAAGACAATCTGTCTGGTAATGTATCTATTCACAAACTGCTACCAACAGTACCAATGTTCGTGCTGGGTACCCTTCCACGAACACTGCTTCGTGAACCACAAACTGCCCAAAATGTATGATGAACTTTACTTCGTGAGCTGGTTCATGCCTATTCCTAGTGAACAGCTTCTATGAAGAAAGGCAGAATCTCTCAACGCACTCTTTACCTTCTGTAATCATATAGTAGTTCTAAAGAACAACTATAGAACTCAGTGCAGAGAACTAATGAGAAGACAGTCTGTTTATGTACAGTGCAAAATACTCTGGCTGATTGAAAATCAGATGATAAGCATTCCTTGTATTTTCCTGGCCATGCACATATATTATCTACTTGTTGGGATTTCAATAACTGCCATGTGCTCAGCAACTACTCCAAGTTTCCCTGAGCAGAATCACTTGCTTTTTCTTAACTCCAAACACTGGCCTTGGAGCCATGCTAGAACAGGCCAGAAACCAATGTGAGAAAATGGCACTGTGTTTGGTTATTTCCAATACATGTCCACTGAATACAATGGATCAGCTGCATAACCACAGCAAGCTGTTGCTTGCAGTATGAGAAGCATAGCAACCAGGGGCGTAGAGTTTCCAAATCTCCAGGGGGGGGGGCGGGGGCTTTCTTGCGCGCAAAGTGCGCGCGCGCACACGGGACCATGTCCCCGCCGCTCCTCCCCCCCCCCGGCCCCAGGGAGGCAGGAGGGCAGGCCGGGGGTGGGGGGGAAGGAGTGGCGGCGACGGCCAGCTGGCCGGCTGACTGGCCACCGGGACGAGGGAGAACGAGCGAGAGAGAGACGCGCGCCTGAGGCGGTCTCCCCGACACCACCCCTTCTCCCTCCGCCGCCTCGTGAGGAGTGGCTGCTTTAAAAAAAATCAAATAAAAAAACTCTCCCTCAGAAATCCCCCCTCCCCCCCCAGCAGAGGGACTCCGAGGTGGCGCGGCTGCTGTGGCGGCGCCGGCGCTGAGAGGACGACTGGACGAGCAGGCAGGCGGCGGGCAGGCCGGCCCCCTGCGAGCGTGAGTGAGGTGGAAGAGGAACGACGACGATGAGCAGCAGCAGCAGAATGAGGAGCAGGAGCAGCAGCGCCGCCACCGGCGAGCACTCCATTTTGCCGGGGGTGGCTGAGCCCCCCCCCGGGAAATTTCGGGGGAGGCTCGAGCCCTCGAGCCCCCCCGTAGTTGACGCCCATGATAGCAACCAAATCTAAATGCCACAACATGCTCCATGTGGTAGTGGGAGAAAATTTGAAAAACAAGGGACTGTGGCATTGAAAACTGAGGCTCTCTCATGTTTGCAGGGGGGATCTATTTCCTTCTCCATAGAGCAAATAAGCTTTATATTATAGATAGTTGTCATACTGGATATAACTAACATCTCTCATTTAGCACTGACTTGTGGCAATTGTTCGAGGTTGTTTTTTCTCTTTGGAATTAAAGATTGCTGTTGAAAGTATGTGTTTCTTCAGTAAGAATATTCAGGGCAATCTCAGAAGTAAAACAAATGGAGGAAGTCCCATGTATTGCAAGGCCCTCAGAAGATACAGATGTCATCTAACCAGAGAATCTGCCAGCAGAGACACAGGGACTGGAAGAAGAATGCTGTGGATCATACATTAGGCACCATTTCAGTAAGGTTACATAGGCCATGAATTTCACTCTGTCTATATAGCTCAGCTGCCACCCACAATGAACTCATGTATTTATCTCAGATTCCCTTCCTACCTGACTTTTGTCTGCACATCTCATCATCTTGAATGTATTGTGTTCTCAGACTTCCTGCAAGATTTGGCAGGCTGATTATCTAACCCATATAACTGAAGCTTGGTGAGCTTTGCCTGAAGTGGCATGAGCAGAGAAGACAAATGAACCCAAATGCCAAACCTGCTGCCTGCCAGACCTTTCCAGGGGTAAGGAGCACTCAGCTTCTCATCTGCCTGCCTTCCTCATTCACCTGTGGAGTCCTCTGCTCCTCGGTAATGAATGAAACCACTATACTTACTGCCTGGTCAAGTCATTTGTTTAGAGTAGGCATTGGGTGTATAATGACTCCTGGCTGCTAAGAAGAAAACTCTCTCAGCAATCTACTGCTGGGACAAGTAACTCAAGCCCTCTCAACCTTTGGCTATTAATATCCTAACACAGCCAGTCACCTGTGAAGGCAAGGGGAAATGAAAAGCACTCACCATGTGTCAGCCACAATTACTTGGGGAGTAAATATTTCTAAAGCAACCATCTTGAGCTGAAAGAAACAGCAGGATGGACGTAGCTTCAAGTCGCTGCTTCCTATTGCCTTTTTGGTGTAGTCAAGTAATGAAAACTGGCTAGATCAACAAGGAGCCCATAGAGAGTCTATTGTTACAAAAGGTCTAAATGTGAGTGACTGCAAGCCTACCTGAACTATGTTTTTTTTATGGTGGAATAAGTAGGGAGCTTTTAGCTATTCTGGGAGATTCAAAGTCTTTCCCACAGCTAGCAGGTATGTAATGGAAGAATCTCATTTCTTGGCACTCAAATCACAATATTTTGTCATAGTGGGAAAAAATGCAACTGCCACTTGTTCTACTACTGTAGAAGTGTACTGGGTCATAGGTGTGTATTGTATGGTGCCTATAACATCAGTGATGATAAAAGGTACCACATTCTTCCCTTTCCTTTCTTCCCTTCTTTTGTTATTTTAAAAGTAGCTTGTATTTTAAGGGTTTTTTAAAAAAAAAAATTGCTATGTTAGAAGCCTGTCCAATAGAGGTGTTCATTTGCTTTGCACACTCTTGAAATCTTAGGCTCAGAAGTCCTGTATAATCCATGCTGAGACACCATATTCTTTTTTCATTGTTCTTCCTTTATTGGTTTATTTTCAAATCACTGTAATATAAAATACAAAACACTACACAACAATATACAACATCAAAATTCATTATGTGAGATTAATAATAGAAAATAGCTTTACCAATGAATTATAAAATTTTAAGAATCACATGAGGACAGATACCATCATTAATCTTATCATTCCAAGTAATTACAAAGACAATACATTCTACACTGTCTGGTGTACAATAGTATGAACTCACTATAGTGTGCACCAGCTACAGGAAACTCCTATAGCCTTTGCTAGAAGGCAAATATCTTGAACCCAAACAATAAGAACATAAGATAAGCCATGTTGGATCAGGCCCATCTAGTCCAACACTGTGTCACACAGTGGCCAAAACCCAGGTGCCATCAGGTGATCCACCAGCAGAGCCAGAACTCCAGAAGCCCTCCTACTATTGCCCCCTAATTATAAAGAATACAGAGTATCACCGCCCTAGATATAGTGTTCCATCTATACTTTGTGGCTAATAGCCACTGATGGACTTCTGCTCCATATGTTTATCCAGTCCCCTCTTGAAGCTGTCTATGTTTGTAGCCACCACCACTTTCTGCAGCAGTGAATTCCACATGTTAATTACTCTCTGGGTGATGAAGTACTTCCTTTTATCTGTTCTAAGCCTACTGTTCATTAATTTCATTCAGTGCCCACAAGTTCTTGTATTGTAAGAATGGGAGAAAGGTACTTCTTTCTCTACCTTTTCTATCCCATGCACAATTTTGTAAACTTCTATCATGTCACCCCTCAATCATTGTTTCTCCAAGCTAAAAAACCCTAACTTCTTTAACAACGTTCTACTGAATGTATTTAATCTATTATCTGAATAACAGATGTTGCAAAAAAAGTTGACACATTTGAAATGTGGTGTTGGAGGAGATTTTTATGGATTCTGTGGACTGCCAAAAAGACAAATAAGGGAGTTTTAGATCAACTCAAGCCTGAACTCTCCCTAGAAGCTCAAATGACTAAAGTGAGGCTATCGTGCTTTGGTCACATTATGAGAAGACAAGACTCACTGGAAAAGACAATAATGCTATGCAAAGTTGAAAGTGGAAGGGAAAGGAGAAGACCCAACATGAGACGAATTGACACAATAAAGGAAGCCACAGCCCTCAGTTTTCAAGACCTGAGCAAACCATAGGATATTTTGGAAGTCATTAATTCATAGGGTCATCATAAGTCAGAAGTGACTTGACAGCACTTACCATACACACATGCTCAAGTGTTGCACCAACTTGTTGCATTCTCTATTTTTAACACTTTTAAGATAAATCCATGCATTTCCATTCTAACCATGATTCCCTTTCACAGCCTACTGCTTGGTATGTTTCAAAGCCTGAATTGCATCCTGTTGTCCTCCATCTTTTCTAGTGGGATACCTCTTTAGAAAAGCATTTCTGAATCTTTCCAATGATTCTTCCTTCCCAACAGTGCTAGAGCTGTACAGTTGACTATCCCCTGTCATTTCACCTCTGAACCATCCATGATGAGCTCATTAGGCAGGACCTGGAGAAATTTTCTAGGCAGTTCAGGCTCTCTCTTGAATTATTCAGCATAAAACTTGACAGCATGCCATTCAAGAGGAATCTCATTAAAAGGACCGGGGAGGTTTGTCTCCATCTGACAGGCTCAGCTTCTGAGTGGCCCCAGCAAGAAGCTCTCTATATGTGTTTAGCAGGATTTATTCCTCTGCAAATGAAGGCCTTGGAAACAATTCCCTGTAAAGCAGTCTGTGCATAAAAGAGTCATGAGCATAAGAATTGGCTTAATTGGAGCCCTAAAAGGATAGCCATTATGCACTGTCACATACATTAAGATTGGTGGGTATCTCTGTGGGTTTGGCCCCTCCTATTCATTCCAAAGTTCAAAATGGCACAAATTATGTCTATACAGAAGCACCTCTGTGAGGCACAGGGCTTTGTTTCTCATCCCATAGCTTGTTCTGGTAGGTGAGTGATCTGCCTTCATTCACTGTTTCTCTGACTCTTGCCAGCATCAGTGAAACTGGGTCTCTCGACAAAAGTGTTTGCTTACAGAATGAGCAGCCGCAGAAGCCTTGCCCTGAGGTAGCCATGCCAGGCCTTGCTTGCACTGAACTGGCAAACTGACAAGCATTGCCATTATCCCTCCTGAACTCCCCTGCCCCCCAGCAAAATCCCCCAAGGCCAAGACTCCCCTCCCAGCACTGGGTATTCAGGGCCTCTGATAATATAACTGCAGCTAATGAGGAGGCTGCAGGGCATCTGCGGAGAGAGGTAGAGTAAATCTTCAGTTGAAAGCGGGGGGGGGGGGGTTGTTCCGCTATAGGGACAACAATCAGGATAGCCAGCACTGCTGTAAGAATCTTTGAGGTGAGTGGGGGCTGGCAAAGCTGGACAGAAGATAAAAGAGAGTATGAAGCGGCAAAGAAGAAGTACATAGTGGCTTGCCCTTCCTTTTATAACTTCAACAAAATATTCCAAGAATTTCTGACAGTTGCCTTCAAAATAGGCAGTTTTCACAATCCCTGGAAACACATGTTTAAATAATAACCCATTCACAAAATGTCAGCATGTTTTCCATTGTCATTTTAAAATCTCCTTCCAAAATACTGACAGTTTCAAAATGTCATTACATCTTAATAAAAGTAATGAGATTTAGTGCCAAAAAGGGCCAGGCAGCCAAATAGGCATATACAATAGTCATGATATGGAAAGTATTTGTGTGTGACACTGCCACCAAGATCAAACCAGGGCCTTATATATTTATTGTTTGGGCATATTTTTATCCCACCCTTTCCAAAGGCTTAGGACAGTGGATAACAAAAACATTAAAATGATATTTAGAGTCTAGTGGCGCCTTTAAGACCAACAAAGTTTTATTCAAGGTATGACCTTTTGTGTGCATGTATACTTTTTCAAATACATTGGAATGGTAGGTAAGGTTTAAACTTACAGACAGGGGCTGAACAGCACATTAACATGTAACATGATGAAGATGTGCAAAGACAAAACAAAATACAAGTTAAGGTTATAAGGTCAACAGTTGTAAAGCAATAAATATTTCAAAATAGTAGATAAATGTGTAAAGGTATCTTTTCTAATTGTGGGAAGTAAACTGATACTCTCCATTCTCTCCTCTCAGGCATGGAGGTCACTTAACAGTATTTTTTTTCTTTCTGCATCCACCTGATTGAAACCCATGCCTCCAAACCCATGCTTTAGTCCTACTGAGATCAATTGATAAAACTATTCACAACTATCTTACATATTGTTAGCTCGGATTCTAAGCTTTGTGTCCACTCACACTGCATCCTTTTTCATGGCAGAGGTAGTCTGCTGTTCCTCCAGTGCTGCAGTGGTTGTTCATGTAAGACCAGCATCCTTTAATGAGCACCTACCACCTGAGGAAAATGCTGTGCAGCCCAGGGCCACCTTTGCCATGGACCAAAGCAGAATGCAAACAGAAGCAGGTCTTAGGATGATCCAAGCCGCTGGTTTCAATGTTTCTGTCTAATCTCTCTATATAATAATTGTGTTTTGGTCATGGACTCTCCTGAACATTCCACACGCTCCCAAATCAGTTGGCTCCCTGATGTGTCACTCAGAAGCTGTCCACTGGCTGTGAGTACTCATGTGCCATTAGCTGGGTGCTGGGTCTGCTCCTCTTCCCCGCCCACTCCTTCAGCCACTGTGCCCTGTCAGAATTTCTGGCAAACGGCTTTCTCTCTTGATGAAGACGCTTCTCCTGTTTGCCTCCTATGTGGGACTAACTGTTCCCTCAGTGGCTGTTGGTAGGTGTAACTAAATGGCAGTTAAGTGTTTGTGTTTGTAAGATGGCTGCTGTCTGTGGTTGTTTGTTTAAAACAGGGGTGTCAAACATGTGACCCGGGGGCTGGATCAGGCCTCTGGAGGGCTTCTATCAGGCCCGCACTGGAACTGGCCATCTCCTGTTTCCATAGCTTGCTTCACCAGACTATCTCAATCACTCAGCCATTTCATGTTTTCCCCTGGGTCCTAGACTCAGAACTCTGAGCATGAGATTTCTGTGGTGAATGTCAGTAAATCAAAAGTAGGTTTGCAGCTTACGGATACACACCTGAACAGCATACTCAGTATTGCAACAGCACAGACATTTTGATGCAATAATTCAGAGCAAGAAGTGTCACTTATCAATAAATAAACAAAACATTGCAAGAGTGCTAATGTTTTAAGCATGTTTTTATTTTAAGTAAAAAAACACCCTTGATGTTTGTGTCCTTTATAAAGTTTATATCTCTGCTACCTGGGATTACATTTTATGACACACATGGCCTGGCCCAATAAGGTCTCATTTATGTTAGATCCGGCCCTCGTAACAAATGAGTTCAACGCCCCTGGTTTAAAATGTTCTCCCATAAGGTTCAATTGAGCTGTAGTTTCAGAGAGGGGCCTGCAAGGGTATCACTAACTAGGTTGAATGGGGCTTCCTCATCTGCTGGCCTACAGTTCCCAGCTGCCCCAAGGCCAAAAAGTGTGGGAAAAGAGGGACCGTCCCAAGGGGCGGGGCACCATCAATATAGATTCCAGCCCATCCATTTGTTCTGCAGGAAGTTAGGAAAGGCTCCTGCTGCCTGTGCTGACCTAGGCTACAAGCCAGAGATGGGGGAGGCAGCAGAGATTCAGCCACTCTACAGTCAGCTGGTTTGGGGAATGAATGGAAGTTTCCCTGCTCTCTTGGGCAAAAGAGAGAGGCAGAGCCAGAGGCTGGTCCAAGGAGAGATCCTATCCTGAGCCCACAACCTCCAGAGGTAGAGAGAGTATTGTGTGTAGGGAAAGAGGATTGCGTTTAACCCGTTGATATATGCCCTGTTGGTTCATAGTGTGTGCTTACTCCTACAGTTGTGGCCAGGCGGGGGGGAGAGGAAGTGGCGGCGGGGATATGATGGCGGGCAGTGGCAGAGAGAGGCGGCGGCAGCGGGGACATGCAAGAGCCCCCGTGCACACAAGAGCCGCCACCACCGCCTCTCTCTCTCTCCCCCCCCCCAGCCTGGCTGCCTCTGTCCCTCCCTCCCTCTGTCTGTATAGGGGCCAGCTAAGCAAATGCCCAGCTGGCCCCTGGACGGATGGAGGGAGGGATGGAAGCAGGAGTGGCCAGGCGGGGGGGGGGGGGAGAAGCAGTGGCGGCAGGGACAAGGTCCCAGCGTGCGTGCACGCTTTGCGTGCGTGCATGCAAGAGCCCCCACCCCCCCCCCCTGGGAATTTTAAAACTCGACGCCCCTGGGTTCAAGGATCCTGCCTGCCTTTGTTCTGGGGCTTCAAGCTCCAAATAGGTGGCCTGCCAGACAGGTCCAGGCATGCCTCCAGCAGCAGTTAAGATGGGCTGGAAGATTCCTCATGTCCAGACATAACAATGACCTTCAGCTAAATAGTGTCAGTGCCAACTGGACTAAAGGGAGACAGATTCAAGAGAGATAGTCTTTGCTCCACTGTTGGCAATGTTTCTCCAACCAGGAGATGGGAAATCCTGCTAGAAGCCTCTGCGGTGCTCCCTGCCCCCCATATCCTGGAGGGAAAGGTACCTGGCTGAGGCAGCAGAGCACATTCTTATGTTCCCCCTGACACACACCCAGAATCCCATGAAAATGGATGGCCAAGCATCAGTCATTAATGGTGGCCCCTCTGCCCAGGTATGATAATAAAATCACATACCCAAGCATCCCAGCATTAGCCCTGACTCTGAGTAGAAAAGATTTTTTGTTTGGGCCCTACTTGTATGATGAATGCATTGCTGTCTTCCTGAGGGTAAAGTTTGTTCATATATACATGAAATGCCTAAAGCCAGTTGGCCTTTGTATCACATTTTGGAGTGGTACAGGATTTTTCCTTTGACTTTCACACTTCAGGGAGGCTTAAGCCTGCCTTAGTAATTAGTCCTTTAGCTTAATGAACTGTGTAGCCCTTGGATGACTGAGGAGCCACAATTTAGTTTGCCACCTTTTAAAAACACTTCTTTGGGGAGAGTTCAGCCAAGGTAATGTTGTCTTTTTCAGTAGGGAGGTAGAGCCTCAAACATGGAGTGACCAGAGAAGTGAAGTTCAAAGAATAACAATATGGGATAGCATCTCTAGTTCCACTGTCTAACTTTGTAGTGGTAACAGTAGGTGATTAGCTTCCCAACCAATTGGTTCCCCTATACATTTGGAGCTGTGAAGATGCTCATTGATTTGTTTCCCAAGAATTTATCAGATGGTTGCACACTCTGGAATAGGCGCATGTTCTCTCTTATACTCAGGCTACTTCTGCAAGAGACACATTCCCTCCCTCAGCATCTATGCAATGATGTCACACTGGGCAAGCTCAGACTTCTTTAGATGGTAACACTTCCTCTCATGTGGCTTAAGAATGATTCACATGTGTTTTTATCACCACTTGCTTTTACATCACTTTTCAACTGAATGTTTGAATTGATCCCACTGAAAAGCATTGTGTTGACTATGGGCAACATGAAAGTTCTGTCAGTGACAATTGCACAGTGATTCACACATACAAGCCATCACTAAATGCTGCACTCCGTGATGGCTGGACATGCTTTTAGGAACTGGCAATATGTCTTCCAGTATGGACGCTGCATTAGACACAAAGATGTATTCTTAGCATAACTTGAGAAACTCCCTCCTGTCAATGTTTGACTGTACTGTGTTCCTCCCTACTGACACTTTATACCTTAAAGCCAGTGTAATATAATGATCAGAGCATTATGCTAGGACTGGGGGGATCTGAATTCACAGCTCACTCAGTGACCTTGGGCCAGTCACTCGCTCTTTTAACTTAATCTACCTCACAGCTTGCCAAATGGGAAAAAACAGAGATGGAGAGAACCATGTATGGCACCCTGAGCTCCTTGGATGAAAGCAGGGATAAAAAAGTGATGATTGATATCCTGAGTATTGTGTGTAGCCACTTCAGATGTGATGGATTGTACATCTTGATCCATTATCTGTAAGGTGTCCCAGTTTTGCCCGCAAGTATTAATTTGCTTGTTTGCTGTCTTCAGTTGTTGGGTGGATGGGCAGGTTGTCTCCATATCAATGCCTCCACAGTTCTCTAAGGAATTGATCCTTATCAGGCTTATCCTCAGGGGCTACCAAACTTATCATAAACTTTGCTCATTGCTTGCCACCTCATTCCATCTGTCACATGAAACCTATTTTGAAGTTTTGGAGGAAACGAAAGCTTTTACTCAGTCTGACAGATGCACAGGGGACTTTTGATCTGCTCCATGTGCAAAAAGGAAGCTGTCAAATCTTTTAGGTTTTATTGCTGGCATTATCATAAACACCATCCTGTGCCTATTATCAGGTCACTGGGATGCTTTCCCTGTCGTGTTGTTTCTCAGGCTGAGCTGACAGCTCAGGATCCATGCTGTGATACCAACCTTAGAATTAAAATCTCAAGAGTCAAAGAAGGTGGCTTTTTGCAGTTAGAAATCAATGACTTTGGGACTGTTTTGCTCTGTGCTTTGATGGGGGAGGGCTGCTGCTTCTGATGAGATAATTTGGTCTCTGAATAGGGTACTCATATTCAGAATAAGGTGCGCACGTGGCCCCAAGCGTACCGTACACAGTGGGGGCTTGTCCCTTTAAAGGACATGTGAACAGGATGCCTGAATTTTTCCATTAACACTGACATGTATTTTAAAGGGGCATGTGCCAAAAAAAGTGTGTGCACTTCACATCCATGTGATATACGTGCTTTGTACTTCAACATCCTACCTAAGGGCAAATGAGTCATTTCTGACTTTAGAGCATTGAACTGGTAAACCATTTACCAACCCTCTCAAAGAACCTATTAACTGACTCTTCCCAAGTATCAGACAATCAAATATCTTACAAATACTCAATCTTCCCACAGAGGGCACAGCACCTTTCCACATGACTGGCTTAGTACTTTCACTGGAAACACAGGCAGGGCTCAGGAAAACCCTGCTGTTCCACCCTGCCTCTAATAATGGGGAGCTATTTCCTTAGCCATAATATATCAAACAGGAAGAGAGAGTGGAAATTCTTACACAGAAGAGACAAGCATTGTTCCAGGTGGTAAAGCATCTGCTTTGCATGAAGAAGGTCTCAGGTTCAATCCTCAGCATCTACAATAAAAATTATCAGGAAGCAGATGTTGTGAAAGGCCTCAACCTCAACCTGGAGAGCAGCTGCTTCATAGACCAGTAGTCTGATTCAGTATATGGACTCTCCAGAGGATATGGTCATGTGAGGAGGATACGGTCCAGCTGGACCCCCTCTCCAGTATGTACATGACACAGATAGAGGAGGCATGTTGAGTGACTGGTGTTCCTAACTGCCACTTCTTCTTGCTTGAGCAAATGGACAGCTCTTGCTGCTCACTCAGTGTCCCGTCCCTGTGGTTGGTGATTGCTTCTCTAAGCAGCCATCACTGCTTTCTCAAGCAGGTGACTGAATAATGGAACTGCTACTGTTGCTGGGCAGAGGAGGATGGGGGGAAGAAGAGGAGCCACTGCATCCTCCAGTGGTAGTGGTGGTGGTGGTGGTGACATGCGCGTCAAAGGAAGAAAGGAGGAATGGGCAGACCTGATCCTTCAAGTGGGCAAAGAGAACCGTTGCCACCATCCAGGCAGAGGGCAGGCTACAAGTCACCACTGTTGCATAATGGTGGACCCTCTGAAGGCCACAGAACCTCAGCAGTTGCCCCAGTGGTGTAGCTCTAAGAAGATATACCAGCTAGTGAAGGATGTGGCAGCGTCTGTGCTACAGTTGGTGAGGCCCTTGTGTACTTGAAATGAACAGTCAGAATCAGATTGACACAGTCTCTGCCCCCTTCCAAATTTGGTTGGTGTCATTTTTACTGAATCAGTGCACCTATTGCTTATAGACAAACCATGTCATGTGTAAGAGGTTCAAAAAATACGGTGCTGGTGTTTTTCTATGGTATCTGCATCCATCATTAGAAAAAGAGGACAACAGCAACCAGAGAGTATAAATGTAACAGGACATGTTACTGCTACCAAAAACAAGTCCAGTGTAGAAAAAGTACAGCTCTACAGTTCCTTATTTCTCTGTGTAAGTATAATCTGACTTCAGCAATCAATCTGGCCCCATATAGCCTGCAAAGCAAAAGTTCTGCCATGTTTTGGCTCTGCTGAGCAGGTCTGAAAAACAGAGCAATCTCTGCAACCCCTCAAGCCTTTTTATGCTGTGGAGGGAAACCCAAAATGCGCCATGTGCCATCAGGTTATCTGTTTTCCTTTAAATTCTTTCTTGAGGCAAGGGAGGGGACATCCCCAAGAGGGCCCTTATTTTCCTTCCAGCCCAGCATTCTTCCTCTTGGGTGGCTTTGCTGGTTATGTTCACATTTATAGACATCTGGAGCATCATGGTGCCAGGCCTATGCTAGAAAGCAGGCATTCAGTTTTGTAGCAGAAGTGAACTACTCCTGATTGTGTTTCTTATTAGAGCTTAGTCATTTGTGATGCTTCCAAAATGCAACAGGATGCAGTCCATTGCCACATAACATTTTCTTTTAAAAAGAGAAAGAGAACAGCACATTTGACAAGGGGAAGCATAATACTACTACAAGATCAGAAGGAAGCTCCCATCTGCCCAACCTTTTATTTAATTAGGCACATCGGAACAGAGATCAGACTGGGATGTTTGGGGTTTTTTTGGGGGGGGGGGGGGAGTTTGTTTTGTTTTTTAATTCCAGATGAAACTATATAGCTCACAGATTCATCTATTGCCTATAATTCCGGAAGAGAATGAAAAGGCTACAGGATTCTCCCTTTGAAAAAGACAAAGAGTCATGCATGGCTGTCCATGTGTAACGATCTGAGCTGCCTCCTATTTTCAAAGATTGTGGTTTCTCATACACTGCATGGGCAGCTGATCTCATAGCTGTCCAAAACAACTTTTCTGGTCCTCTGTCATTTGAACAAAAAGGCAAACACAAAACGCAAAGCTTATATTGGATTCTTTCTTCATATAAGCAGCTGCCTTATATACCAGTGGTCTGTTTTCATGACCACTTCAGTGCATTATGACTGTGGGGAAAATGCTCAAGTCGATTCCTAAGAAGTGCTCCCAGTCCATGGGGAAGTGGTAGCACATGCAGGATTTAGTTTTGATACACAAGCACTGATTCACGCTTGGGATGTTTTGTAGTGGCTTGCTTGAATCCTGTGCTTCGTGATGGGTGTCAATGACTTGCTTACCACAGTCTAGGTGTCAACACAAGGAAGACAGTTTTGTTATGGCCATTGGACCAACTGTGAGAATAGCCCCAAATCATAGTCCTTATCAGTAGAGACAGAGACCAACTGCAAGCTTTCAAATACTGGATTATGGCTCCTCTGCAAGATTGGGGGGGGGGGGGGGGGGCGTGTTCAGGAACTAAAAGTGAAAACACCCAGAATTAAAACTATGTAAAATCACATAACCCTACACGAAAACAGTATAAACTCATAGCACATTCGTTTTTTTAAAATCCCCACAGTAGAAAATTAATAAAACCAAACAGCTGAATATGAAAAATTAATTTCAAGCAATGCACATAAAGCTCCATAAAAACAGTAACATAGTCCCAAGGGGAAGCAATAACAGCACACCAATTTCAGAGGATTCATAATGAACCGTAGCTAAAACAGAAGACAAAGAAAGAGAAATCACTCACCCATTTACAAAGAACTGGGGTAAACAGGAAAGCTTTTACCTGGTATCAAGTCTGATGCCAAATGAAGAGCTAGGGAAAGGGGTATTCCACAGATATTTAAATTTATACTCTGCTTATCACACCATATCATTCTCCCCTTCTCTACTTTATCCCCACAGCAACAACACTGAGAGATAGTTTTGGCTGAGAGATTGTAATGGGCTGAAGGTCACCCAGCAAGCTTCCAGGGCAGAATAGCAATTTGAACCTGGTTGTCCCAGATCCTAGTTTAAAACTCTGCCAGTTCCAATGCCACCACTGAAAAGACCCTGTCCTTAGTGACAACCATCAATACTTCTGATAGTGGTGGCAGACAGAGGATGATCTCAAGACACAGGCAGGTTCATATGGGTGCAGGCACATGCAAGAGACCCCCCCCCAAAAAAAAAATGTTACAGTCTGAGCAAAAAGATACATGACTGAATGCAGCCCTGACACCATTAGACTTACCTAGGGGTGGGCGGGGTAGGCAAAAGCTGACCGTCAGGTGCATGTTCACTGTTATTCCAGTGGCAGGAAATAGCCTGTCTGGCAGATGAGTGCTGGGTATTCCAGCCCTGCTGCTGAGCAAAGCCATATGGGCAGGGCAGCTGGCACAGCCAGCTGAGTGGCAACCGCCATCATGGCAGGTCAGCCATGAAACACACCCTCCCTTTACCTCCTGTGGGAGGTTCCAGCCCTGTGGCAAGCAGGGAGAAGAAAGGGGGCAGTCACATCCCCAGGGCCTGGCCTCATAGGGGCCCAGGATAGAGGCCAGCTCTCTCCATCACTGGGTAGAGATGAGGAAGGGATGGGTGAGCTCAACCCCTTCCCTTCTCTCAACTGAGGCCTGTTGAGGCTCCACAGAGGGAAGACTCTGGAAGATGTGCAAGTCCTGGTGAGATCACAGACCCCCACAATGAGGAGAAGTAAAAGAAATGTGATTATTGTGCATATTTTAGAGATTGAGAACTGAGGCTATATATACATTTTCTGTTGCAGGTGTAGCATGTAGCAGCAGGACTGACAAGTGCTTCATCCTTGACAGCTTTTTCTGCTGGCTGGTTAACCAGTTTTTTCTCCCAGTGTCTCACACAAGCTTTATTGGGAGCCCCCAACGATCTTGTCTCCAATTCTCCACATAGCTGAGTGCTATATATCCCTCTTGATAAAGCACATGATATGTAAAATGGTTGGCAGAATCTCCAGTCATCTTAGCAGGGCCAGCACCAATGAACAAATAAACTACTTTACAATTTTCATATTAAAAAACGGAAACTGGAAAGACAGGCAAAATCCAGGTGCTGTTCTTGCCCCTTGGCTTCTTGAGGATGCCACAAGATAACAAGATGTAGCCAACTCCAGCCCTTTCCTCAGTTCAGTGGCAGTATTGTCTCCCCATCCTTTTCCCTTTTTCTTTTTGGCATTTCCAAGACAAACAGAAATAGTGGTGTCAACCTCAGCCCAACAAAGAGCATCACATAGCATCAAACGCTGAAGATGTAAAGAAAAAAAATGGCAAGATGTAAATGTTTTAACAAATAAGGCACTAACATAAGAAGTATGTAAATATATTTCAGCTTGTTTATTCTGCTTTCTTTTAAATCAGGTTGGACCCAGCAGGTATTCTGGCACAGATTTTTTTTCCATTTGGAAAAAGAACTCCATGAAAACAAAGTGCTAACATGTGCCTTTATCAGTTTCCCAGTGAGACTGTATATATGAGAGGTACGGGGGCTAACACTAACATGGATGTCATAAACACTGCCCTGAAAGCCCTAGTCCCAGATGTTTGAGGGATGGTAGTGGTTAGTGATGAAGGAAATGCATCTTGTAATTTGTGTACAAGAACACTCACATTTTCCAGAATTGGACCCAAAGCAGCAGGCCTATGAGCCTTAGATCAAAATTAACCTTGGATGAAATGAAGAAAGAACTGCTACCAATATGGTAGGGTTGCCAACTCCAGTTTGGGAAATTCTTGGAGATTTTAGGGTAGGAGCTCGAGATGGGAGGGAACTCATCAGGGGAGTGATGTCACTCTAGGACTTTCACTTCTCCTAAACTCTAGAGTATACCATGGAGTCCACCCTCTGAAACTGACATTTCTTCAGACTGGGTTGTTGCTTCTTAGCTCTAGGGGCTCTTGAAAGAGACTGTTTTTTTGGACCCATTTCAATGAGGCCAGGATTTAGAACAGAGACTGCTTTGGTCACTTTGGTTGATGACCTCTACCAAGAACTAGACAGAGGGATGTTACCCTGATAGTTCTCCTGGATCTCCCAGTGTCTTTTGACTGAGCTGCCGTTCCGCACTGGGACTGGAGGGCCCTGTGTTACAGTAGTTCAACTTCTCTCTGGTAGGTTGGTCTCAGAAGATGGTGCTGGGAGATTCCTGCTCTGCCCCATGGCTGTTGGCCTGTGTGGTTCCACAGGTTTGATATCTATGTAAAGCTGCTGGAAGAGGTCACCAACAGGTTTGGGCTGTGATATCACCAATATGTGGATGATACCCAGCTCTATCTTTCTTTCCCACCTAATTCTGAGAATACTGTTGATGTTCTGAATTGGTCCTTGGAGTCAGTTATTAGCTGGATGAAGGTGAATAAGCCACCTGACAAGAGGTTCTCTGGGTTAACAGAAAGACAGACTAGGAACTTGAGAGTTCTCCTATCCTGGGTGGGGTTATTGTCTCCTTGAAATGCCCAGTTCACAGCTTGGGAGTGCTGCTTGACGTAGCAGTCACCTTAGAAAACCAAGTGGCTGCTATGGCTTGGAGTGCATTTGCCCAGCTTTGGTGCATTAACTGTGTCCCTGGGTCAGTCAGATCTAGCCACAGTGATCTATGCCGTACTTACATCTAGCCTGGACTGTTGCAATGCAGGTAGATAGAGCAGGTAGAGAAAGAAGTCCTTTTCTACCTTTCTCACAATACAAGAACTCGTGGGCACTCCATGAAATTGCTGAGCAGTCGGGTTAGAACAGATAAAAGGAAGTACTTCTTCACCCAAAGAGTGATTAATACATGGATCTCACCGCCACAGGAGGTGACGGCAGCTACAAGCATGGACAGCTTCAGGAGGCAAATAGATAAACATATGGAGCAGAGGTCCACCAGTGGCTATTAGCCACAAAGTATAGATAGGAACTCTCAGTCTGGGTCAAGTGATGCTCTGTATTCTTGGTGCTTGATGAGGGGCAACAGTGTCCTGGCCCCACTGCTGGACCTCCTGATGGCACCTGGTGTTTTTGGCCACTGTGTGACAGAGTGTTGGACTGGATGGGCCACTGGCCTGATCCAACATTGGCTTCTGTTATGTTCTTATGTTCTTAATGCACTGTACTTGGGGCTACCCTTGAAGAGGGTTCGGAGGCTGCAGCTAGTACCGAATGTGGCAGCTAGACTGTTGGTCAGTACCAGTTTCCAGGATCACAGAAATTCATGCCTTAGTTACTCCTAGACGGGACTATTTTAATGCACTGTGCTTGGGGTCATAGTCAAGGGTGCCATAGTCATGATCAGCCTGAGATGTCAGATGAAAATCCAAGGGCCAGAAGCATTGTTAAAAGCAAGCAAGGTCAAGTTTCCAGGAAGTTAATAGGCAGGGCTCTAGGCCAGGTCTGTCCATGGTAAAGCAAGCTGTCCAGATAGAAGTAGAAATCTGAAAGTCAAAGGTTCATAGGCCCTGAGGTATCGTGATGAAATGCTTGAAAGCAGAATGCAGATTGAGCCCACTTGGTCCTGAGCTGCACAGTCTCCAGATTATACCTGACTTTTAGGCTTGTGTTACAAACTTTAAAGCTGGTAGAAGGCCTTGTTCAAATCCCTCTCTGGCATCTTAAAATAATGACCCGGTGTATTGCAGTCATGTCTAGACAAAGGGAGAAAATGTTAAAGGGTTTCAGTGAACTGTATGATCCACTCTTAAGCATACAATTATGCCCAGCAGTTGTGGGGACAGAAATATATAACATTTTCTCCATGTTCAGGAGAAGTATATGCTTGAATGCCAGTTGGGGGCAACATTTTGGTGTGGCTGTTGCCTTTATTCCCTGCTGGTGAATTCCAACAAGCCTCTTTCTTTACGCTTATGAAAGATACAGGGCATGTAGTTATCCTATTCTCATTTTAAAGAGGGATTTAAAAATATGATCCCACTGCTTTCTTTGCATCCTTAAGCATGCTTCTGGGTTATTAAAGTGTTTGGGAAGAAAGAAGACTGCAGTTTTTTAATGCTGAGAGGAAAGCATAGTATGCATGGCCAGGAGTATTTTTCTTCCAGAATTCAGCCCATGCTGAAAACAGACTCTTAGGCTAAGGCCTAAGTGAGATCTTTGCACTAACAGCAGCCATGCTAGTCTGTTGTGGCAAAACCAAAAGGGAATCTTGTGCCACAATTTTTTTAAAATGTATTGTAATTTCAGCTTTTATGCTTGCATTCTGTTTCATTAGATGTGTGAAGTGAATTCTCAGTCTGCAGATATCACTACACACACAGAAAATCAGTTGTAATTTCTATTAAAATGCATGCTATGGAGCTATGATGTGTTGTAATTAATTAATATTATATGTTATATTTTTAAAAGCTCACATGTAAGAAAACTGGGGATAAGCCCCAGTGAATAAAATGGGACTTGTTTAGGATTACTCCCAAAAAATCCAGTAAATCCTGTACCCTTTGATCTACTCAGGATCTGTACCTTCAGCATGATCAGGGTCATAGATTGGGCCACTCTGGAAACTGTTTCCAGGGTAATTTCAGTTGTCCAGTTTGCCCCTGGTCTCCTCCTTTCTTTTCCTCTCCTTAAGGACACAGCAGCAGAAGAGAATGGAATGGGAAGTGCTGGAACTAGCTGGATTTTAGCAGCCAGGGACTAGAATCACTTTCTAAACTTAGTGTAGTGCAGCAGTAGGTGCCCTTACTCTGTATCTGTGTGCGCTGACAGCTCTTGTCAAAGAGCAGCAAAAAATGGCAGCTCTGCAGGGGCTTGTGACCCAATGTCACAGTGATTTACTAGCAACAGGTACCACAGAACAAGGAATGCTCGACTGAATACAGTTTGGAAAATATAAATTACAATGAAACTGTGCACATCAGAAACATCTTTCACTATTTCTGTTGATAGCATTAAAGCATATCTTTCTATGGTACAGTTGCCAACCTCCAGATGGTATTTACTGGACTTTATTGGACTTGATATGTTTTGCATTCTTTAATATATGTTTTGCACTCTTTAATAACCAATATTGTGTATTGGTTTTCGTTATTGTCCACAGTATTTTTGCTTTGGTTTTAACCTCCAGGAGGTGGCTGGAGCTCTCTCACTACAACAACTGATTTCCAGGTGACAGAGATCAGTACACTTGGAGAAAATGGCCATGTTGGAAGGTGGACTGTATGGTATTATACCCCATTGAAGTCTCTCCCCTCCCCAAACCCCACCCCCAGCATCTCCAGGAGTTTCCCAGCTGGGAGCTGGCAAGCCTTTTCTATGGCCAATAGTGGTCATAACACCCTTTCATGCATGCCATGTTAGCCATGGTAATTACTGTGGTGTTTCATTTTTTATATATTCCTGACAAGAATTAACAAACACTGATATATTGTCATCAGTCTTATAAATGCACATGTATATCAGGTCAAAACTGGAAGCTGGCCATTTCCAAATTTTATTTGGTAGTGGCTGAAATGAAGGACATTATATGCCTGTGCAGATGACTGAGCTATGGGGATAATCCATGCACAGAGGATGAAGGTGCAGGACCACACTGGCTGGCCTTGCACCAAACCTCTGTGTGTTGGTCATGTCTTCTGTCCAGTCTGGAACCTATGGAGGTGTGGAAGTTCTGAGCAAAAGACTCAGTCAAAGGCTGCGGTCACACGGCCCCTTTAAATCCAGGAGGGCTCCCGGATTTAAAGGGGCCGCATTTTTCTACCGCGGGTTGGGATGTCTACACATCCCAACCCCTGCGGCAGCGGTGGTGGTGGCGGGAACGGCAACGGCAGCCATGGCGGAAGCAGCAGCAGCGGAAGCGGCGGCGGAAGTGGCGGCGGCTGCCGCAGAAGAGGCAGCGGCAGGAACGGCTGGGGGGAACAGCGGCTGAGGTGGCCACAGCAGCGGCATAAGCGGCGGTGGCAGCCAAGGACCCGCCATCCACCTGGTGAGTTGGGGGGAGGTTCCCCTTTTACACTTGGGCGCATGAGTGGCCAAGCACCCAAGTGTAAAAGGGGGGGAAATGGCCGGCTGTCCAGATACCTCCAATGCGGGTTCCTCCCACAACACCCGGAAAAACACTTGATTTTCCCAGGGTCGGAAAATGTGGGAGGAACCCGCATTGGAGCCCGCTTCAGCACGAGACTTGGGGCGGGCCGTGTAGTCAGCCCCTTTAAATGTGGGAGGAAATAGCCCTTCCTCCCGCATTTAAGGCCCGTGTGGCCGCAGCCAAAGTGTGTAGGTGGGTAGTAAACCTCATTAATGCTTTGATTATCTCCCATATGTTTTGGTGGTCTGCTTGTATTATTCTTTTGTAAAAAGAAAAAAACGGCTATTGAATGCTGAAACACATTATTAGAAACAGAACCAAATAAAATATTATGGTAGCATTTCTACTGATTACTGACTAAGTGCCTCCCAGTCCCTCTTTGCTTCAGCCCATTTGAAACAGGTGAGAAAAAGGTGTCTTCAATCTGCTCTCTTTTTTTCAAAATAAAACAGAGGCTTCATAATACAGAGGAATTTAATAAAATAGCTCCAAGTGACAAAGTTTTTTCCATTGCCAGCTTCTTAATTAAATTGCCTAATGCCGTTTGCGGTCACAGCACAAACTCCAGTGTTTAAAGACCATGGTGTTGCCATGGCGCTAACCCAGTGGATGGGATGCAGCTGTGACAAAGCATACAGATTAGACAGGCCAGTAGGAGATTTGGTTGCCATTTTTCGGAAGGGAGATCAGGCAACACTGATTGTATAGCCCAGCAATGCCTTGGCTGTGGGGAATAAGAAGAAGAAAAGGTTTTTATAACCTGCTTTTTTTTTTTTACCTTAAGGAGTCTCAAAGCAGCTTACAATCTCCTTCCCTTCCTGCCCCACAACAGACACCTTGTGATATAAGTGGGTCTGAGAGAATTCTCAGAGAACTGTGACTGGATCAAGGTCAACCAGCAGGAGTGGGGAATTGAACCCAGTTCTCCAGATTAGAGTCCAGTGCTCTTAACCACTATACCACACTGGCTGGGTTAAGAGTTTGCATCTTCTGTACAAAAGTGGGGTTTTTTTAATGCCGCCATTGTACAAGCTAGACAATTAAAGGAAAGCAGTAGTAGTAGTGGTTTGCTATACCCCTGACCAGTTAACAAAAACTGTTTGTTTATTAGAAAATCTTTATTCCACCTCTCCTGGAACCTGGCCAAGAAGGCTTACAAAATCAAAATAATAAAAACTAAACATTAAAATAGGGGGGAGGAGATAGCCCAGCATAAAAACATAGAAAACAGATAGCTTAAAATAAATTTCCAGGCTAAAATAATGTTTACAAATCAACTCCTTAATTAAAAGCCTGGGTGAACAGAAACATTTTGACCTGATGCCTAAAAGAGAGCAATGTAGGTTCCAGGCGAGCCTCCACAAGCAAGGTGCCTGTCCTGAAAAAGGCCTGTCTCTGTGGCCACCCACTTCACCTCTAAGGTGGAGGCAGATTTGTGAGACAGATCTTACCTGGTGGGCTGAAGATCTGATAGGGGTGCCAGCCCCCAGGTGGGAGTGGGGGATCCCCTGATCTTGCCCACCCCCAACAGCCATGCCCTGGCATGAATCCCCAACGTGTTGACATCATGTGGAAGTGACATCATCATGCAGGGGATGTCACACGGTAATGCTCTGGTATTTTGGGCAAAACTCTATGGTAACCAAAATAGCAGAGTGTCAGCATGCACCGTCCCTGTTGTGACGATGTCACTTCCATGTGATGTCATCATGTCATAGATGTTGTGTGCAGATACATTGCCCCACCCCACTCCAGGAAAGCTCGCTCCCACCCACCCATCCCCTGCGAGCAAGAGCCTAGGACCTGGCAACCCTAATATGGGAGAAGGTGGTTCTTCAGGTACCCTGACTCCAAGCCATTTAGATAAGAACCAGCATGTTGAATCATGTTGGAAACAAAAGGGCAGCCAATGCAGATCTTTCAGCACTGGAGTGCTATCTGTTATTGTCCAGATTGGGCCTGGTGAACTCCTGGAATTAAAATTGTGTCTCTGTGCTACAGAGATCAGTTCCCCTGGAAGAAATGGCAATTTCGCAAGGTGGACTCTATGGCATTATACCCCACGGATGACAATCCCAAATCCCACCCTCCCAGGCTCCACCCCTAAGTTTCAAGGATTTTCCCAACACCTAAGTATGATTCCTGTGTCCTACTTAGAAGGAAGGTACTTACTTCTAAGGGTTTACCCTACACCCAGACCAGCTAGCCTCTCCAGAAGGATGTCATGGTTGATGGTATCAAAATCCACTTAGAGGTCCAACAGGGGTGCACACCCTCTGTCACTCTTCTGGCAAAGGTCATCAGTCAGGGTGAGCAAGACCATTTCCACCCCAAAGCCAGGCCTCAATTTAGATTGAAATTGGTCTAGATAATCCATCTTCTCTAATACACCCTGAAGCTGTGCAGCCACCACCTGCTTGAGCACCTTGCCCAAAAATGGAGTATCAGCTAACAGGTTATAACTGTTAAGATCATTTAGATCATTGCCTTCTTCAGGAGGACTCTCACAACCACCTCTTTCAAAACAGTCAGAACTACACCCCTCTGCAGAGAGGCCTTTATTACCTTCTAGACCCAACTCAGTGGCATGATACTATTAGCCCTGAGAGGCAAGGGGCAGGTTGTAGGGTTGCCAGGTCATTCCTCATTGCTGGTGGGGGACTTTGGGGGGCATTCCTGGAGGGGGGAGGGACATCCTCAACACAATGACATTACACAGAAGTGACATCATCACATTGGGGATGCCTGAATTCCAGGTGGCAGATTCACCCCTGGAGTGCAGGTCCCCGCCTCCCGGTTGCAAACAGCATTTAAAGAGACCCTTTGAATGCTTTTGCAAGAAGCCGGGGCCATGAGGGTCTGAACTCCAAGTAGTGAATTTGCCACTGGAGTTCAGGCATGCCCCCCACACCTAGAAGAGCACTCAAGAGTGATACCTTCAGCACTTTTCCAACCATCCCCCTTTTCTGCTATCCCAGTCCAGCTGTATGCCACCTAGGTCATGGTGAGACATTTTCCGTAGTGCCAAGTTTCCCTGTGCCTGCACTTGTATTCCTCCACTGTTTTCCCTCGTTTCCTTAGATGATTTCTCCCTCCCAGGAGCAAAAATGCAGTTTGCCCCCTCTTGTGGCACAGCATGGGAATTCCCAGAAACAGGGAAGTCTGATTCTGCAGAGCAATAGGGAACAAACTGCATTTTTTGCGCCTGGGACTGCGAAAACATCTGTGGAAATGAGTAAGGCAGCAAAGGAATACAAGTGCAGGCACAGGGAAACCTGACACTGCGGAAAACGTCTGTATCTTTCCAAAGCATTCTCATGAGCCTTTGGGAAACATTCCCAAAGATTCACCATGACCTAAGTGACATACATCAGGAGTGGGCTAGCAGAAAGGGGGATGGTTGGAAAAGTGCTGAAGGTACCACTCTTGAGGGCCCTTTTAAGCCACCAGTGTTTGCTCTTGAGGGTAGGGCTTCCCCCAGCTGGCTAGCTGCAGGCAGGAGATATTGGGGGATCCCCGCCCCCACTTGGAGCCTGGCATTCCTAGCAATTCTGTGGTGGGCTGCACTTCTTCAGGCTTTACCAACTGAAAGTTATCATTTCCATAGAACTAGGACCAGATGGCACTGCAATGACATCCTAAGACTGAACTGCATCCACTGTGGAATCTATTTCTTCTCCACCCAAACCCGGTAAAGTATAACTGAAAAAATGGAAAAGTTTATTTAAAATACCTTATCTTGCAATAAATATTGCATTAACTTGCCGCCCAATCCTATGCATGTTAACCCAGAGGTAAAATCTAAGTAAATATTCATAGGTTTAATGTACCTTACTTCTAAATAAGTAATCATATGCTTATGTGGGAGTCAGCTCTATTGAATACAGTGAATCTTACTTCTGAGTATAGGACTGGACTGTTAGACTAAGTCTCAGTTCAGACATGGTTTGCTTGCCCTGACTTGGATGCTGTTTTCCCACTTCCCCTCAACACTGTGGTGCTTCTGTGCACCTTTCAGGTTTTTCCTGTCTTTCCCAAGATCCTTCTCAAACCTGCTTTTTGAAACATTTTGAGAAAGACTGCAGCAAAGCCAGAGTCCACTAGGCTTACCAGATCACCTGCTGTAGCAGGATACCTCCCACTCCCAGCCTCTGGCTTTTTGCTTCTTCCTGGTGCAGGAGCAGGAGAAAAACCATAGAGATTTTGGAGATTGCTAGAGCATTGTGGGGGTTGCATAGTGTTCCAGTTACACAACAGAAAATGTTGTTGCAGCATCACACAGCAACACCTAACCCCATCCACTGTAAAGCTCCTGAATACAACCCTATGTGTCACCCATGTGGCAGGGAAAGTCCAGATCTTCCTGGCCCCTCCCACCTTAGTGCCGTTTTCCCTGGCCCAGTCCCCCCCCCCACAGCAGCCATTTTTCTCTCCACCAGAGGACTGGGGTTGTTTTTTCAATTGGCAGTTGAATATTGTTGTATTATTATAACAGTGTACTTATCAGGTTTTCTCAGCTTCCATTTTTTAAAAAGTAAGTCTGTAGTTCATTGTGTTGCAGAGATATACCTTTTCCCTTATATCTCTGCAATGAAATGGGCAGAGACTTATTTTTTAAAAAACAAAAACAAATTGAAAGCTGGGAATTCAGAGAACCTGACAGACACATTCTTATAATGTTATAATGATAACAATATTTGATTGCCCGTGTTTAAAAAAAGGCTGGTTTTCTGGGGGGTTTCTTAAACCCTCTGAAATGCCCCGGTGGTGCAAGAGGGGGATGGCTGCTGCCAGGGGATGAGACAGGGAGAATGCTGGAGAACCTGTCATGTGAAAGCCCCATTGCTGCTAGGCTGTACCTGTAGCCACAGAAGTAACAGGGAAACTGAACAAGCCCTTCTCATGTAGAAAAGACCATAATGAAAAACTACAATTTAACTGTGATTAGTATAATCATCCAAGTAGAAACCTTATCCCTTCCCCCGCAATTAAAAATATTTAGCCTGATGAAGTGTTCTGGAGAACTTGAAAGCTTGCCCACTATTTTGTCATTTTTATTTGGTCCTAGTAAAATGTATTATGTAACTTTTCTTTCTAGATTTTGCTTTGGGCCAGCACTGCAACATACAGCTTCTTTTTAGAAAACCGTTAGGTCTGTTTGCTCAGAAGTAGGCCTCATTTGGTTCAGTGATGCTCTGAATCCAACTAACTGTGCATAGGATTGTAGCCATGGACATCTTTTATTAATAATAAGATCAAGCACAGCTCTGTAACCTCTTCCACTGCCCTCAAACTGGAGTTTAGTATAATGGTACGGTCTTCTTGGATGTGAGAAGGAAAAATATGGAGAGGGACAGAGAGCCAAATCTCTCTCTCAGGTTGCCAGGAAACAATCATGATGAAGGGAAAGCTCACTATTCCTTTTCTCATCACTTAGCATGCAATAACATACACCAACCAACCACTCTTGGTACTTATAAACGTTGCATGGAATTTAATTCTTGTTTGCATACAGTACAGCAAATAAAGCAACTGGAAATGACTGCTTAGATGTCCTTGTGGATGTGTGAAAGTGATTTCTTAATGGACAAAGTTCTGAAATAATTTATTCTAAAGTTGTTCCACCAATTCCAGAATCTACTCCAAAATACGTCGTTTTGGGATTGCAGCCATACCATTCTATGGGAAACCATTCTGCTCAATAGTAGGAATGCCACAAGTGTCAGAGTAAACATGTTCGACAGTTGAAACATACCATGGCTGTGATCATAGGCACAATTAGATCCAAAATAGGTGTGAATGCCGGGCAGATTTAAAGGGAGCAATCAGACAACAACATCTGGGAAGTGTCCCGCAGCCATTGGCAACCCATTTTGCTCCGCTGCAGAAGTGGAGTTAAAAGACACCGGGGAAAATTCATTAGTAAATGGGTTGCGACGGGCCACGGGTGAACTTTCACTCCAGCACGCTCTCATGGCATTGGGATGATCTGATCAGGCCATCCTGACTCCATGCTGTTGTTTTCCCCCCTTCTCAGTATGCGCATCATTGCAAACCCCATAGGGAGCCTGCAGTGCAGAGGTGCAATTCCTCAATTCCTCATTTAAGTGCATGGGAAACAAATGGCAAAAAAACCCCAACCCTGACTCACCCCACAATTGTGTCTGCTCACACACTGACGGGCTGCACCCGCAGCTTCAAAGGGAGGTGTGATCTCTCACCTGGGGGTCAAATTCCTCTGGAAAAAATAGCCTCATTCCCCCCACCACTTTATCTGGCATGTGTGACAGCAACCCATGTTTGCTCTGATAATCAGACACAAACCAGTCACTGAGCCTGTTTGGATCAGCATCAATAACTCAAATGCTGGCTGTTTTTTGTTTTTTGCAAAATTGTTCATGGGCCAAAATGCTGCTGATCCAAACAATCAACCATTAATGTTGTTAACAGCTGTTTATATGAACACTGAGCTGGAGAAGCTTTTAAAACAGACCATTTATTTATGAGTGATTTCTATGAGTTGTGACCGATTTAGCTGTCCATTTAAACAATAGCCTGTCAAATTGAACAGTGGCACATTAAGGATGGGGGAGGGGCAGAATTTTATTGGGCTGTGTGAGAACATGCATACGCAAAAAGCCAATTGCACTGCACTGCTCAGTTTGGAAAGGATTTAATTAAGGAGCTGTGGCTCCATGGTAGAGTGTCTGCTTTGCATGACGGGAAGTCTCAGGTTCAATCCCCGGCATCGCCAGTTAAAAGGATCAGGTAGCAGGTGATGTGAAATATCTCATCTTGAGAGCCTGGACAGCCACTGCCAGTATCAGAAGACAGTGCTGACCTTGACAGACTAATGATCTGGCTCAGTATAAGGCAGCTTTACATAGTCACATACTACATTCTTCCCTTTTGGCATCTGCTGGCTTCGCTTTTCCTACCCAGTAAAAGGAGGCTGTTTTGGAGCAGAATTCCTTTAGGCTGTGTGAGAACGCGTGTACAGAAAAAGCCAGTTGCACTGTACTGTTCTGTTCGGAAGGAATATGTTGAAACCAACTGCCAAACAGCAACTTGGGTTTCCCCAATGGGCCAAGCCTGGCCCTTACCAGGACCATTTCATTTTAAGAAAATGGCACAGTGGGGGATACTGGGCCCATTTTCCATGTTAGCCCTGTTCCTGATCCAAATCATGCACTGCACACTCAGAAAGTGAAAAGAATCTGTCACTCACATGAGACTGCTAATTCAGGATAAGTACCCTGCACCCAACCTGTGTGATCCATAATGGATGAATTGCTGCTTTTGCTCTCTCTCTCTCTCTCTCTCTCTCTCTCTCTCTCTCTCTCTCGTGTGTGTGTGTTTGAATGCCTTGTATCACTCCTAGGGATGGGCATGAACCAGAAAAATGTGGTCCAGTTCAGTTCATAGTTTATGGCATGCCCCCATTCGCGAACCATGAACCGTCACAAACTTTTAGCCACCTCACAAACCATTTTGGTTCATGAGGTTCACGAGGCAGTAGAATGCCCCCCTAGCATGCTAGAGACACCAAACTTGCAGGGAATCTCCAACTGATTTTCCTCTACCTGCCATCTAAGTTTGGTAAAGATTGGATTTTCAGGGTCCGTTTATAGCTCTGCAAAGCAGGTGCCCCAGGAAAGTGCTTTCAGGAGTTCTGGTTCAGGAGTGTATAGAATGGATCCTGTGCAAGCTAGAGACACCAAACTCACAGCGGACCTCCCCTGTATGCTCCTCTACATGCCCTCCAAGTTGTTCCATTGAAGTTTTGTAAATATTTTGACTGAGTGGCAACAGTCTGTCTGGAAATGCATCCACTCACAAACCAGCACGAACCTCCATGAACAGCTCGAAAGTTCATGGAAAGTTCATGCCAATTGACCTGCCATGAACTTGGCTTCATAAACTTCACAAATTTAACTATTTTATTGTATTACTGGAATATTGTTACCCGCCCAGAGCCTGCTTCCAGGAAGGGCGGGCTATAAATACGAAAAATAAATAATAATAAATCTATGAACCGGCCAAAATTCATCAGGAACTTTAGTTCGTGAGTCAGTTTATGTCCGTCCCTAATTGCTCCGAATCCTATCTCCTTCCTCTGGCCAGCAGAGGAAGA
The DNA here is from genome assembly GCA_029233225.1 of Lepidodactylus listeri. NCBI lineage: Eukaryota > Metazoa > Chordata > Lepidosauria > Squamata > Gekkonidae > Lepidodactylus > Lepidodactylus listeri. The sequence continues at coordinate 68,200,469 of JARCFY010000002.1, forward strand.
ATAAATTATATAAAACAAGCAAAATCTGCACATTTTCTTGATTTGCACAATTTATAAACACCAAGAATTCAGGTTTCCATAGCGCATACTTTGGCTTCTCAGTGCAGAGGTTTTATTTTTTTTCCCTTACTTATTTATTTACAACCTTTGTATGCCACTTTTCTCCCTGAAGGGAATGAGAGAGGCTCATGGAAAAAATGCTGAAATACAAGTTACAAATTTAAGCAGACAATAAAGTTAAGCAAGCAAAGAAATGCATCCTGGGCTGTCCCTGTTCAACAAGGCTGTCTAATAAAGGCTTCTGGCCATGAACCACTGGCTAAGAGCCAAGAGCCCTGTAGCTCTTTCCCTTCAGCTTGTGCCAAAGGGCTCCTGCCTCCAGTCCCACTCAAGCTTTAATACCTACAAGGGGAAGAGAACAAACTTACTCCTGATATAATTCAGTTGCTGCTAGTTAGCTGCCAGCAAGCTCTTCTGCACCCCCAATATTGTTTTCAGTGCAAGGCAGGGTCAGCCATGTGCTATTGTTGGGCAAGACCAAAGTAAGGGAAGGAAGACTGCCATATGAGCAACATAATCTCTGCCAATCAGTAATCACCCAAAAAGATGAATCCATATCAATGCAGCTTCTGTCATGCAGTGTCCATTCTTGTTACATAGCAGTCCACAGACCAGCAAAGAATCTCAGAATAAGTTGCGGTGTTGCTCTGCAGATTATAGCCAATGTAGAGTGTTTCAGTAATTAGACAGCAGCAGCCTTTTAAGTGTGTGTACCTTTAAAAAGGATGAGCCATGGAGGCAAACAACTGTGATATGTTCTTAGCATTGTGTGCCTCTTTGGACACATTCACTGGATTTTCCAAGATTGGTTCTGTCTCCACTAGGCATTTTTGACCAGGCTTGCAGCCTCCTGGAAAGGATTTAATTAAGGAGCTGTGGCTCCATGGTAGAGTGTCTGCTTTGCATGACGGGAGGTCTCAGGTTCAATCCCTGGCATCGCCAGTTAAAAGGATCAGGTAGCAGGTGATGTGAAATATGTCATCTTGAGATCCTGGACAGCCACTGCCAGTATCAGTAGACAGTACTGACCTTGACAGACTAATGATCTGGCTCAGTATAAGGCAGCTTTACATGGTCACATATTACATTCTTCCCTCTTGGCATCTGCTGGCTTCGCTTTTCCTACCCAGTAAAAGGAGGCTGTTGTGGCCCTTTTAGAGTGAAAGCCCTGCCCTGCTTTCTGCACAAACCAGAATTCTTCTGCAGCCACTCCATTCTTCTACAGTTCAAAAGACACTTCTTAGGCTGCCCATGCTACCTACATTTTTTGTTTTCTGACAGCTGGGCTAGGGTAGCCAACCTCCAGGTGGGGCCTGTAGTGCTCCTGGAATTATAACTGATCTTCAGACTACAGACATCAGTTCTCCTGGAGAAAACAAACCTTTACATGAATGGGCTCTGTGGCATTACATCCCAGCTGAGCTCACTCCCCTCCCCAAACGCCACCTTTCCAGGCTCCACCCCCAAAGCTTCTGAAATTTCCCAACCTGGAGTTGGCAGTCCAAAGCCAGGCACACTATCCCTTCTCTGCTGTCTCTTTTGAAAGAGAACTTAAATAAAATGCTCTGAGAGGTAGGGGAATAGGATGGGCCCTTTTTCCATAATGAGAAGTACTCAGACAGTTATAACAGTGGTACCCTATGGTTGACATTTTACTTTCTGATAGTCTTTACATAATGGTTAATTAAACCTTAGTACTGACATCTGGAAAATCACTTCTGTGCCTACCTTCTGAAATAAGAGATATTGAGGCTCAAATCTAACTGAAAGTCATATATTCTGACTTGGAAGTCCTCCCACATTCCAGATGAGAAGCCTGGCTTGCAAAATTAAACTCAGAAACAAACTTTAACCATAATCCTACTATTCTAAGATTCTGTGACTGATCAATGTTTCTCTGATAACCTGACATTCAAAAGATATATTTGATCTTCAACATGGCACCAAAGGTGGTATTTCCACAAACATATGTTCCTGTCAGCATTAACCACAAGTGACTCTTCCAATTTAGTTGAAATTTAATAACATAGTCATTTTATGTTAAACAAGAGGGTGGTCAGTAAGAACATTTATTCAAGGCTAACAGCTAGGTAATAGACACTCCGATAATCACAACTATAGAGCAGCTGATCCGGAACATGTAGGAATTAATCTGGAATTAAATCCTCTGTGGGATTTAAAATTCACTGTCTAATAACCATCTTTTTAAAAATCAGGTCCAGGTTCACCTTGAATCTTGTGAGGTCATATGCATCCACTCTACACGCACATCCTGCCCCAGGGAAAAAAACGTCATTTGATCTGGTGGTCTTTTCCCCCTCTGATGATCACATACAGCAGATTCCAAGGCTGAGAGGGGACCCAGTTTAAGGTCTACTGGGCAGACTGAATTCAAAACCATTTCTGAAATAGACATCATGCCCACTTGTGCAGAATATTGAGGCAGGTCTTATTCTCTTCCATATAAATCAGCCATGGCGTTATATGCAAGAATTGGAAAATAACGGTATGACTCTAATTAAACTGCAAGGTTGTATTGTGGGGTTTGGAGCCAAAGGATTCTGGTGCTTTGTAATATTTCTCATCTGCATCCCAAGAACATAAAGCAATTCAGTGCACCCATCGTCCTGTCTCCAGTTAGTCAGCGCCTGATATCTCGGTGGGTGCAAGAGCTCTACAACAGACGGATCCTGGATAATTTGCCTGCTATGAAGGACGTCTGAAAATCCCTAACAGATAAAAATTGATTTAGAGCCTGAGGCTTGGTATCCTTTCAGAAGAAATGTGTCAGTACGGAACACAGCAGCTCTATGTGTTCTTCTCATCAAAAGCCTGTTTTGAACATCATTAAAGTTTTTACTTCATCTATATCATATGGTGATAACTTCAGTGCCTGTGCAGAGGCTGACCCATCCTCTTCTACGGGTCAGAGAATGTTCCATGCATGCCATGGCTCATTACACCTACACAGTATTTCTGCATGTAAGGAAACTGAATGGGCCCTGGATGCAGGGATCGCCACGTGTGTATCGCAGCCTTGCAGACATCTTAGAGCTTCTGCATTGTACATTCAAGGTGATTTTCCAAGTCAGAAAGGACTTAGGTGCATTTTTTTTAGTCCAGAAAAACTGTTATTATCATTCAATACCCTCAGATGAGATACTTTTAAAAATATATGCAGTCATATATTAATTTTGATTGGTTAATTAGGCTATTAAAAGCAAAGTAGTTAATCATATTAAAAAATCTTCAGTTTGTTGTCAGCTCAAGTTTGAAAATAGATTTGTCAATAACTATTCCCTCACCCACACTCTGTGCTTGGCTCCACCAGTATTTTAAAAGGTCATACCAGCAACTTCTCCAGATCCAAAGGAGGTCTGAATACTAATACTTATAATCCTGCTCAGCCAGAGTCCACAGAAAACTTCTCCAGGCACAATTCTAAAAGGAGGGCAAGTTCTTGCTTTATCTCTTAGGCAAAAAGGACAAAATAAAAATTTATACAGGGGAAAAAATGGTTAGTAGGGAATAAGAATCACTTCACGTTATTAGAAAAGTTAGCTGTTGTTTGACTACCACATGCTTCTATAAGAATCATAACAATATGGAAGTGAGATGCATGTAATGTAAACATATGCAGCCTATGTTCATGTGCCAATAATGTCACAGCATGTGCTGTGGAGGCATCTCCTAGATCTTTCAAAATAAACAGAATTTTAATTTGCAACAGTGACAATCCAGATTGCCAAAAAAATAGGGCAAAAATCCAACAAATAAGACCACCCTTTGCTTGTTTCTATAGTCACATTCAACAGCCACCAATGGAGGAAAGTTTCTTCTAAGATACGAGATGGGGGGGAGGATCTCTTCTCTTTTGGAGCCAGTGCACTGCAAGAGCGCTTCATTTCCTTAGTGTCCCAGTACTGAGAACTTCTCAGCACAGCTGTTCCCAGGTTATGCTGACTGACCTCCTACTCACTCCTGCTGCTGCCTAATCTCTCAGGAAGGGAACACAAGCTGCTCCCTTTTGCACTTACAGCTGCCATGCCTTAATTTGAGAAGAGTTTGGGCTAAAGTTAGCAGCCCATTTTCTGTCCTCATACTGCCTCCACTCATATGCTGGCTGGTCCTATTTTTTTTCTGTCTCATGGATAATTCCTGTTGCTAATTCTTCTAAAGCACTTGCTCTGGTCCATACCTCTTCTGTCCCATCAGAGAACAGGAGGCAACCTCCAGCTCAAATGCCATCAGAAGCCAAGAAGACTCCAAGAGCTGCCAAGCAGTGTTCTCTCTAAGCTGAGTTAGTGTGAGCTAGCCCACAGTTCTTCAGCCTCCAGCTCACACATTTTTGTCTTAGCTCAGGAAGAATGGCTCCAGAGCAAACTAATTTATGCAATAGCCAAATCATTCGCTCAAAACTTTAATGCCAGTAGCTCACAAAGACTCCACAGCTTAGAGGGAGCACTGCTACCAAGAGTTTTTAACAAAAGCTGAACTCAGGACTAACCAAACTACTCAGTTTGTTACAAGCATCTGATAGTTCTAGTTTTCAGATTCTATTAGATCACTAAAGACCATCTGACCTCCAGAGATCAAGACCAGGTGATGATGGAGATGGATCCACACTGTTGATAGCATTGCCAGGTCCTGCCTGGCATCCAGCAGGGGGCTCCTGGGTCCTTCCAGGGATCTTCTTCCCCATATGCGAAGATGTCACCCGGAAGTGACATCATCATGTTGCCAATGTCGGGGGTGAGATGCTCTAGTTCTTGGGCAAAACTCGATGGTTTTGAAGACAAAAAAATAGAGTTTGCCCAAAAACTAGAGCAGGGGTGGCCAACCTGTGGCTCGGGAGCCACATGCGGCTCTTTCACACATATTGTGCGGCTCCTGGCAGGGCGGCTGGGGAAGCAAAGGGGAGGCATGCTTTTTCTCTCTTTCTCCCTTCCTTCCTTCCTTCCTTCCTTCCTTCCTTCCTTCCTTCCTTCCTTCCTTCCTTCCTCCCTCCCTCCCTCCCTTCCTTCCTTCCTTCCCTCCTCCCTCCCATCTATTCGCTTTCCTAGTTTCTCTCTCTCTCTTTCTTTCCACTTCTTTAATTCTTTCTTTCCATCTCTCTCTTTTTCTCTCTCCCTCTCAATATCATTAGCAAACAAGTAATATCATTATCAATAACCGGTTTTCCTTGTTTGTTTTTATTTTTGGCAGTCCCATTTAACGTTAATAAAAAGCAAATTTGCATATTTTTAAAAATAAAAACGTGTGTGTGATATTTGTTCCTGTCTTGTGGCTCTCAGACATCTGACGTTTATTCTATGTGGCTCTTACGTTAAGCAAGGTCGGCCACCCCTGAACTAGAGCATCACCCCCACCCCAATGTTAGCAACATGATTACATCACTTCCAGGTGATATCGTGTTGGGGACATTGCCCAGTAACACCCCAGTTTGTGTGTGGGGCTTTCCCTGCTGGCCAGCTCACTGGTGGCAGATCAAAGCCCTGAAAAGCGGGGGAACTTCCACTAGGACCTGGGGGCTCGGAACCCTAGCTGTTGAGATGGCCAGTCCAGGAGCCCCTGACAGGCACAACTCAGCCCAAAGCTACTACCCATAAATGGAGTTAGAAGCCACAAGGCTAAAATGTGGCAGGCAGAAGGTACTGCTGTGTTAACCTGGAAAGGGCAGAAGGCCAGGTTTCTTGTATCTGCATACTACTTGCCAGTTTTAGGGGGTGGTGTTGTACTTCTGTACTCCCTTCAATGCTAAGAGAGGGTTTGAGCACCTAACCGCTCAAAGTCCTGTGTGGTCCACTAGATTACATTTCAGCATCTACCTATTAGGTCTGTGGTTCAAGACCTAGAGCCTCTGACATCTAGCAATCCGCAAAGCCAACAGTTGCTGGTAGTTAACAGACAGCCAAAGGACATCAATTGAGCCAATGTGATTTAGTCTTCTAGTGGAGCCAGGAGACCTTGGAGCCTAAATTCCCTTTATTCCAGTTTAGCTAGTCTAGCAGTTCTTGCGAAAAGGATTCTCATTGGAATATTCTTCTGACCTTGAGTCAGTCACTGCGGTTCTATAGCTTGAGAAAGAAAATTTGATTTGTCTGAGGAGCACAGATTTTCTTGCTAGGGGATGAAGGAACTGTAGTAACTAATGTGTGAAAAGTGAAGATAGGGAATGACCATTGGGGGAATGGCCTTGGGGGTTGCTACCTAGCTAGCCAAAAGCTGTTGAAGAACTTTGAGAAAAGCAAAAGGGGCTTAGCTAATAGGAGTCAATCTTCCCCAAAAGGGTGTTGAATATTCCTGGGTTGTCTAAAGAGAAAAGTAAGGCATATATGAAGGGCTTGCTGGGACAAAATATCTGACATATTTCAAAGGAAGAATGTCTGTAAGAGAAGCGAATTCTCACCCAGCGGGGGAGGATGCTGCACACCCCTGTGAGGCTCAGCCATTGTTTCCTGGGTCTCCCGATCAGAAACTGATCTTGTGCATGTTCCAGCAGTCCTTATTACTCCCCATCCTAGAATGCTGTGATCTGTCACACAGCACTGCACCAGAGAGGCCTCTCTTCCCAGCTCTCCAACCAGTCTGGTCTTTTCAAAACAAGCGAGCTCACTCCAAGCAAAAGATAGTTTTCTTTTACTTCATTTTATGAATACATCCTTGTCTCAAGTGTAAAAAAATCAATAGTGGCTCAATTGTAATTAGTTTAATTCATGCCATCTGAATATTATTGATTTAACTGGCAGGCAGCTGTTTACACCTGTCTCAGCTGAGTTACAGTCCCTCTACAATGCTGAAGACTCTTCTGAGGAGAACAAACCATGAAGTGCAACAAATTATAAAAGTACTGCAACCTTGTCGATATATTTGCCTTCTTTTTTTACAGCAAGCCTCCTATGCCCTTAACTGCTGCATAACAAGTTGAAATGTAACAGGGAGAGCTTCTCTCCAATCACTCAAGCCATCCACCGCTGCACACACTTGCATGCCAGCCTACCCTGCAGCATTTAACAACATTTAACCTTGCCAGATAAAGTTGGCAACCTGGCTCCAAAACAGGGGGAGATTGGCCACATCAGGAATTGCACCTATATCACATCTCCAGAAAACTTTTACAATGCAATCTTAAGTAAATCCCATTGATTTTCATAGAATTTACTCCTGTGTACGCACACATAGGTGTGCCAGTTGAAAAACACTGAGATCTTTCTCAGCAGCAGCTTGCTGGGCGTGTGTCTTCCCACAGAACTACCAATGTTGGTAAGCAAGTTATAGCAAGAAGGTCATTCATGGTGGGTTGGGGGGGGGGGCACCAGGCACAACAGCCTGAACAATGGTGTGAAAGGCTGCAGGCTAGAAAACCAGAGAGAACCCTCTCTTTTTCAGCTGTTATTCCAACCCCTGTTTGCAATGCAATGACGAAAGTAGGGAAAGTAGGGTGGAGTCAGGGCATTTAAAAATCATGAGGAGCCATGTTTTCTATTTGTTTTTTGTTGTTGTTGTGCCATAGTGATGTCATGAAGTGGCACTTCCATGGTGTTTACGGTGTTGCCTATGGACCAAGATATGATGATGGTTTGAGGCTGTGTGTGTAATATGCCATAGAGTCACAGCCAAGTTATGGCAACCCCTGCAAGGCGTTTTCAGAGCAAGTGAGAAGCAGAGGTGGTTTGCCATTGCTTTCCTCTGCAGAGTCTGCCTTCGTGATTGTGAAAGTCCTACAGAGTCAATCAGCAACAAATGTCCTTAAATAAAGGAAGTCTTTATTGAGAAAAGTCTGTTGTGGTCATCTACACGTCCTGTGTTAGTAATGGCTGGCACGACCCCCAAGTAGGATAGTTATACAGAATTCAAAAGGGGTCTGGCAATGGCTCGTAACCAATCATGCAATCATATAAAAGGCACTCAAATACTGGCCCGAGGTTCTCAAGGAAAAAGCCGAAGAACCAGAGTCAGACAAAAGAAATGATACATAGGCAGGCACCAGCAGTCTTCCAAGGTCAGAACGGTGCAGGGAGCGATAAGAAAGCCATGAGAAGTATAACATAATATTCCACACTCCCGACATCGGGCATGCATCCTACCTCCCGGGCAGGAGATGGCAGCATTACCTGACAGTCATCTCCCTTCCAAGTAGCAGCCCTGCTAACTTCTGAGATTTGATGAGATCGGGCTGTACTACACAACCTTCCTTCAGTCTGAGGCTATTTTAGAGTAAAAATCACATGAATTCAGGAGGATACAGGGCTTTTTTTGTAGAAAAAGCCCAGCAGGAACTCACTAGCATAATAGGCCACACCCAACAGCAGGAACCTATTAGCATATTAGGCCACACCCCTGACAGCACAGCTCCCTTCCAGGATCAGCTGCCCCAGGTGCCCCATGGCTTGCATGGCGTGTGGGGAACCCGAGGGAAGGAAGGCAGTTTCTGGATCGGCTTCCCCAGGTGCCCTGCAGCAAGAGTGCTAGTGTTTTAAGCATGTTTTATGGTGTTTTAAGCATGTTTTATGGTGAGGTGGGGGCGGGGGAAGAGCTGGGGGAGCTGGCGGGGGGGAGAGCTGGCTTTGGCCATTGTGGGGGAGGCTCGGCAGGCCGGCGGCTGTGCGCTGTTCAGGCCTTGCTGCCACTGCTGCGGGGGAGGGGGCAGGCTGGGACAGGTGCAGGCAGCATGGGGAAACCACACCACCCCTCGCCTTGCCTCTCCTTCCCTCCGCCGGTAGCCGGGGGAAGAGAAGCGGCGGGCTGAGCAGCTCTGGAGCGCTCAGGCCCGCCACAGTAGCCAGAGGGGGGATGGGGGGAGAGAAGCGGCAGGTCGAGCAGCTCTTTCTCCCCCCCCCCCCCCCACGGGTCTCAGCCAGGTCTACCAATATAGTGGAAAGGGCTGGGTAGACCTGTTCCCTGGAGGCCAGGTGTACCAATATAGTGACAAGGGCGGGTAGACCTGTTCTCCGGAGGCCAGGTCTACCAATATAGTGGCAAGGGCTGGGTAGACTGTTCTCCGGAGGCCAAGTCTAACAATAGATATCTAAATCCACCGGGGGGGGCACTTGGGGGGCAGGGAGATTTTTCTGCATACTTGGGGGACTCCCCCGTGTGCAGAAAAATCTGAAAAGTTAAAAAAAAACTTTGGGGGGGATATTTAAATCCCCTCAAAAGTAAAAGTGTTCCCTGTGCTTGTGCAGAGAACGCTTTGGCCACTGTTGGGGAGAGAGGTGGGAGCCTCACCACTGCCACTGTTTGAAAGGCACTCAGGCCTTGGAGCAGGGCCTCACCACTGCTCGGGCCTCACCACTGCCACTGTTTGAAAGGCACTCAGGCCTTGGAGCAGGGGGGGAATTGCCAGGGGTGAGGGGGGAAGAGGACTTTCCTGGGGCTGCAGCCTTTAGGAATCCTCCCCCCCCCCCCGCTAGGGCTGCCAAGTCCCCCGGTAGAGCGGGGGAAACACCGATTTTTAAAGCTTTCCCCCGCTTTTCCAAAATTGGCCACCGGGGGGACAAAATGGCTGCCAGCAGGGGAACCTCGGAGCCTGCCCTGCTGGCCTCTTGAACTTCTTAAAAGGGAAATTTCCCCTTTAAGAGCTGATCGAGCAAGACAGCCCCGCCCAGAGATTAAGGAGGGACTAAGCTCTTTCTACTGAAGGGCTTCCGTGCAAGGTTGCTGCTGGAGTAAGCTGCGTAAGGTGCTGGGGTCTGCGAGCTCTTTTCCTTCTCTGTCTCTCCCCCTCCCCCTCTTTCTTTTTTCTGTCTGTCTGTCCACTGTGGTTTTGTCAAAGGAATAAACTGTCACTTCCAAAGAGGTAAACATCACAAGGAGAGGTTGCCTGTAGAAGGTCTGGGAGTGGGATTGTTTAAAATGTCTTGTCGTGGCTGTTTGGGTCCCCCCAATCCTCATTTCCCTTCTGCAAATAAAAGTTGGGATTCCTCATTTTTATGCCAATTTTCTGTTTCTTTCAACCATGTCCCCCCCCCCCCCCGGCAGTAAAAATCTGCATTTTTAAAAGCATTTGTACATCAAGTAACCGGTATTTTAAGTTAGGGATGGATCCAACTAGCTTTTCTGCTGGCGAAAAGGGGAGGACAAAGGTCCTCTTTAGCCACCAAAAAGCCTATGCTGGGGGGGGGGGGGAGAAGTTATGGGACTTACATGGACAACAGCTGGGTGAAACAAGGGCCAGAAATAAAGCCTGGGAATTGGGCAAGAGTAAGTGAAAAAGCTGTCTGTCTGTCTGTCTGTCTGTCTGTCTGTCTCTCTCTCTGTCCCCATCCAGCAGAGGTCTATCAGTGGCTATTATTAGCCACAAGGTCTAAATGGAACCCTTTGTCTGGGGCAGTGAGGCTCTGAATTCTCGGTGCTTGGGGGGCAACAGTGGGAGGGCTTCTGGAGTTCTGGCCCCGCTGCTGGACCTCCTGAGGGCACCTGGTATTTTTGGCCACTGTTTTGACACAGAGTGTTGTACTGGATGGGCTGTACTGGATGGGCCGATCCACTGTGGCTTCTCTCCTGTTCTTATGATATGAAAATCATATTTAGCACTTGTGTAGCACTTAGTGCTTCATATTCTGCCGAGATGAGGAAGGATTCAGTAGGGCCGTTGCTCAGTGCTAGAGCATCTGCTTGACATGCAGGAGGTATCAGCCTCTTCAGCTAAAAAAGGATCAGGTAATAGGTGACATTAAAGATCTCAGCCTGAGACCCTGGAGAGCCACTACCAGTCTGAGTAGTCAATACTGACCTTGATGGACCAATGGCCTGATTCAGTATTAGGAAACTTCATGAGTTCATGTGTTAGCATGTGGAAGCAACATCACAGGATGTGACATCACAAAATGATGTCACTTCCTTTCTCCTGGCTCCACCCCCAAAGTCTCCTGGCTCCACCCCCAAAGTCCCCAGATATTTCCCAAGTTGGACTTGGCAGCCCTACCCCCCGCAAGTATTGCGGGTCCCCACCTCTTGTACTCTCCTAATCCTCATCTGATACATTTGACAGCCAGTTGTGATGTAGTGATTGTAGTACTGGAATAGGAGGTGGGAGGCTCAGAGACAAATCTTCAATCTTTCATGGAGTTTACTGAGTAACCTTGAGCCAGTTGCACCTTTGTCCCAGCCTAATCCAACTCACAAGGTTGTGAGAGTAAGATGACAGATCTGAGAACCATATATGTTGTCCTGAACTTTCCATGCAAGGGTTGCCAACCTCCAGGTGGTGGCTGGAGATGTCTTGGGATTTCAACTATTTTCCAGGCTCTGGAAAAAATGGCTGCTTTGGAAGGTGGACTATATGGCATTATACCCCAATGAAGTCCCTCTCCTCCCCAGGCTCTGCCTTCCTCATACTCCCCCCCCCCAAATCTCCAGGTATTTCCAAACCCAAAGCTGGCAATCCTGTATGAGACAGAGAGGGATAAAAATCTTGCCTTTGATTCCACACTGAAGTAGATGCAACCCCTCTTCCCAGTTCTTGCTGCCACTTGGCACCTGTGCCCCATGGCTTGCTAGGCTCTGCCACTCAACCCGAGGCTGCTGCAAAGGTTTTCTCCAGGGCACTTTTAGCTCCCCAAGCTGCTCCTGCTCCAAAGTGAAGCTCCAAACTTGGTACATCAGGAAGGATAAAAGACTGTTCTGTTGCTATAGCAAGTGTCAAGGTGGGACAAAAATTTAATTGCCCCTATAAAAGTCAGACTGTCTAAATAAGGATGATGGGCAGGCCACATGAGAAAGATGGCTTGTAGAAGGAGGAGTCTTGGAAAATTAATAATTTTTTATTCTTATCCTTACGATTGGGAAGGTATACCTAGAGAATTTTACTGGAAAGATCTGTTGCCATTGTTAGGAAGCATTTCTTCCGATAGGAGTGTCCACAGCCCAAGGGGAGTGTGCATGCATTACATGCAAAAGGTGACGTCACAGGTTTTATCTCCCATTAAAAGGTCTCATAGCACTGGTAGGCAGGTGGCCCTGGAAAGCTGATTCACAGAGATGGATCAGAGGCCTGGCTCATAGTGAGGCAGATTCTTGCATTCTTCCTTACAACCATTTCACAAGGCTTGAAAGGTTCAAGCAGCCAACTCCAGAGTCCAACAATGTGTCCAGTCAGTGCAGATGCACACATACAGCAAGAGAATTAGGTGCAGGGGAAGAACTCTGGTAAATGGAAGCATTAACTGGTCACTGAATAGGAAACTTTACAAATCATTACTGAATAATTTTACCAATGGATCACCAGGGTCAGTAGTTTGCAGTTTGCAGACAGGACTGCTTTCTTCTGCCTTAGTTACTAAGCAAAACGAAATCCTGTCATTAAATTACAGCACCAGAACAGTTTCTGGAATTGAATGTATTTCCTCCACGTTAACACCCACCCCAAATATTTAGAAAACAATTTTTTTCATTGCTCCCAAACTGTATCTTATAATGTTCAGCCATGGGGGCAGCAGGCTGGGTTAGTGTTAACCAAAAGAAGGACCTAAGGGTCATGGTAGAAATGCTCACGTAGTGTGCTGCATGTAGCAGTGGGAAAAAGGGGATTTGGGAAGCTGCATCTTGAAGAACATGTGCAGTTCTGGCCACAAAATTTACAAAAGGATTTCCACTCATTTCTCCTTCCTGCTGCAAACCGCCCTAATGTCATTCCTCAGGGGCCCCTATTCCTCATGAGCAGGAAAGGTCCATTATGCCACTGGAAAATTCAGCTTGCATCCAACCCAATAAAATAAAAACTTAAGAAGAACCCTGCTGAATCAGACCAGGAGACCACCTAGTTCAGAGTCCTGTTTCATAGTTAGATGGTCAACATATAGGGTAGATAGGCCAAGGCCTTCCCTTTATGCTGCCTCCTAGAACAAAGTAGGGTTGCCAACCTCAGGGTGTGTGTGTGTGGAAATCTCCAGGAATTACCACTGGTCTCCAGAATACAGAGATCAGTTCCCCTGGAGAAAGTGGAAGCTTTGGAGGGTGGACTTGACAGCATTATACCCCACAGAGGTCCCTTAATGTCAGCTAATGCTGCCATCTCCTGCCCGGGAGGTGGCATGAGTCACCCTGTGATGTCAGGTGCATGGAGTGTTATGTTTTGTTTCTCATGGCTTGCTTATTGCTCACTGCCTGGCTCTGACCTTGGTAGATTGTTGGTGCCTGTCTATGTATCTTCCTGCTTTTTCCCTGAGAATCTGAAGCCAGTATTTTTGGTGCCTTTGCTATGATTTATATGATCGGTTGCATTCCTTAGCGAGATCCTCTTTGAATTCTGTATAATTGCCCTGCCCAGGGATTGTTCTAACCATTACTGACACAGAACGTGTAGATGACCATAGCAGACCTTTCTCAATAAAGATCAACTTTTTGGAAGCCACTTGTTGTGACTGACTCTGTAGGACTCTTCCCTCCCCAAACCCTGCCTTCCCCAGGCTCCACCCCCAAATCTCCATTAATTTTCCAACTGGGAGCTGGCAACCCTAGAACAGAGTTTTACTGCCTCTGATTAAGGAGGTTCCTTTTAGCCATTATGGCTAATATCCATTTAGGTGGACCTATCCTCCATGAAAAGCTAGAGTCAACTTAATCTGTGTTATGAAACAACAGGGTTAAGAAGTTACAGGGTACAAATTTTGTTTTCATCATTTTTTAAAAATCAGATTTATAACCCACTCCCTTTCCCCTGAAAAGGATGCAAGGCAGCTATGATGTGGCCAGGAATAGAATATACAGGTCATTTACCCATGTAGTTTGATCTTGTGAATGGTTCTGATCATGAGCTAAAATATGGTGATAATCAACTATCCTGTATAGGGTTGCTAACCTCCAGGGGGCAGCTGGAGATCTCCTGGGATTACAACTGATCTCCGGGCAACAGAGATCAGTTCACCTGGAGAAAATGGCTGCTTTGGAAGGTGGACTCTATGGCATTATACCCCATCAAAGTCCCTTCCCTCCCGCAAACCCCAGCCTCCTCAGGCTCTACCCCCACACCAGGTATTTCCCAACCTGGAGATGGCAACCCTGTCTGTATATGTTGGTCAAATGTTCAGACTATATGCTGAGCTGTTTACCAAGTCCCCCACATTTTTTTCTCATATAGGGAAACCTGAACAGCCTACAGTGATTTTTGGAATTCTATATAACACCTGTCATTCTTGCAGCTAAATTCACTTCAGCACATCAGGTCAGATTTTAGCCTTGAACTGAATTTCATGCCGGAGGCAATTGGCACATCATTGTAAAACAAGTGGATGTGCAGCCACAGGTCTCTGGCTCCCTCCCACCGTCCATCTCTTTCTCTGGCATTTATTGGCTTCTTTTATCCGTTGACTTTGTTTGGTATGCATCAAACTCTCCCTTACAAAAATAATAATGCTACTAATAAAATGCTTGGAAGACATCACAGCCCCTGATGCTTTATTTGAACGCTGTCCTTCTGTCCAATCTGAATAATGTTGCTGTGCCTAGGACCAGCCAGCCAGCACTTTTGCAGTCAGTAACAGACCCTTCTCACTGCAGTGAGAATGAGAGAAAGAGAGACTGGGGGGGGGGGGGGGGGGGGAATAGCCTGAGACTCAGCTGCAGCCATTTATCTCCCGAAGCTGGGCTATTAGACAGATGACAGAGGGAGAGAAGCAGCCAGCAGAGGCACTGAAACCTAAGCTCCTTCCAGTTGGTGATTTATCTCCCAGCTTCATCTGGCAAACTTGCTGATGGAAGGACTCTTCCTTTCTCTGCGCCTCATCAATTCTCATTCTCATTGCATTCCCCACCCTTTAGAAAAGGTTTCTAGATTCTTTTCATTTAACCACTATCTTTCCCTTGTTCTTTTTCAATCTCTCATTATCTTCCTACTTTTTTATCTCCACTCATTTTTTCCATTCTGTTGCTCTCCCCCTTTCTCAGATTTCTCATTATCGCTCTACTTCAATTCCTACTCTGTGGGTCTGAAAAGGAGAATATTTTTGCAATCTCTTAAGGATATAATCTCATGCCCATCATTCAGTGGTTTGGAATCTAGGTCTTTCAGAATCTATAGAATGAGGTGCATATTTAAACATTTCTTCCCTGAGATGGATGGCACATAAAGTGGCCCCACCTAAGATGGGCAATAGAGAGCAACACAGTTCACAACAGCTGTTTATATTTGCTGACCACCACTGTGGGATCTGGCCCAATGAAAGACAGACAGACAGATCAAGATGGGTAACCATGTTAGTCTGTCTGAAGCAGTAGAAAAGACCAAGAAAGAGCAAGGGGAAGTAGAAAAGAGCAAGAGTCCAGCAGCACTCGAAAGACCTACAAAATCTGTGGCGGGGTATAAGCTTTCATGAGTCAATGCTCACTTCTTCAAATAGCCACAAATTTTGTTAGTTTTTAAGGTGCTACTAGGTAAATAGATAGATAACCCTAATTATCATAAGACCAACCAATCTGCAAGTTAATTTTAAATAAGTTGAACCTTAATATGTGAAAAAATTGTATAGATTTTATTGATATGAACTGTAACTGCAAAATATTACCAATAAAAAATAAGGCTGTAATTTTAAAGATAACTACTTAGACATCATCCCAAAGTCATGCAACTTCACTAAATGTTCTTGAAGTCAATGGATTCCTAAAGTCTTGTTTTATAAGCATCAAGTGTGAAATCCTGAACAGGTATGAAGACTTAAAATGATGGGGGTGTCAGCTTGCACCCTTGGCCTTCTGGAAACAAGCAGCAACAACAAAAAAAGGAAACATCCTGAAGACAATTTCCCAAAAAAACCCCTACTTGACTGGTGGGAGGCTGGGTGCTGAATGCATATTGCGTACCTACAGCCACACCAGCAAGCAACAAGCAACGTTTCACTTCTCCTGTTTCACCTTCTCTTGCCAATCCAACGTGATCTCACACACCAAGGAACAGCTCCTTTCCAACCTCCCCCTCCAAGGCCTGATAAGGCCAATCTGGGTGCCAGATCCTGGGGCTCCAGCACTCCAGAACATGGCCTGTCCAATGAAGAGGCGTTAGTTAGTTCATCAAAGAGATGGCATGTTTTTCCTTTGGGTAGTGATGTGTATTAGTTCCCATACTCTACCAGTCTTTGGGGCTCCATCTCAGCCCACCATCTCAAAGACTGTCACAGAATATCTGCCATCTGCCCCGTATCCCACAACATAAGCCGTCCCAGTTTCAGCAATGGCTGCCGGTGAGATGGGAAAGCCAGGAAGATCCATGTCCATCAGAACCTTCCACTGACAAATCATGAAATCCATCCAATAACTTGTGATGAGGGGAGGAACCCCCTTGGTGAATCCTCTATCAGCTGAATTCAGGCATTGTCAAAGTAGAAAACTGTTGCAGAACTGCAGTAGGCCTCCCACTTACCCAGGTAAGAAGTTTCCCACCCCCAGCCTCAAGTTCCCATGGCCTACCCCCAAGGAATTTGAGGAGTAGGGGGGAAATGACCATCACATAGTGACAGTCTCTATAGTAAACTTAACAATTCCACAAGAACACTGTGCCAAAAGGACTGCAGGTTTAATAGAACAAAGCAGGGCCTTTCCAGGCCTCTGCTAGAAATACAAAACTAACAGTTAACAGGGGAAAGCGAAACTAAACTACAGCACATGCTTTTTGCATAAGGGACCAGGGGAAAATAACTAAACAGTTCAAAAAGGGAACATCACCAGATTCATAGCTTGCCACAATATAACAGTAAAGACCATAGGAACTTGATAATGAAGCCTAGATCAGGTGACATCACCCAGAATTGACAACACATCTTCCCCAAACTCTGCCCTCCCCGGCTACCATTCCCCAGATTTCCTGGCATTTCCCAAGGCAGTGCTGAGAACTCTAATCTGCACGGGTCCAAAAGCCACATATCATTTTTTATTAGGCCAGCTAAAATGACACAGGTGACTTCTGTCATCTACCAGCAAAGATTTCTCCTCCATATACCATAGGATTGCCAGATCCCTACCTTTTGGCAGCAGGGGGCTCCTGGCTCCTCTCCAGGATCTTCAGGTGTGCACACATAGTACCCACGCTGCAGTGATGTCGCCCAGAAGTGACATCATTGTGCTAGGCACATCACAGGGGGGACACTCTAGTGTTCAGCAAAAAAATACTGTGGTGATCATAGAGTTTTTTGCTGAACACTAGAGCATCCCCCCACAATGTGCCTGGTGCAATGATATCAGCTCCAGGTGATGTTATTGCGTCAGGCACATCAGGTACCATGGAGCTTTTGGGATGGGGCTCCCCCACCGGCCAGCTGGCCAGCGGGCAGATCAGGGGACCCGAAATTGGGGAAAACCCTGCCCCTATTGGAAGGATGGCAACCCTAATATACTTTTAAGTACTGAGCAGGAGGCGATGAATCCAAACAAACAGGCTTTTATTCAGTGACATTGTTCAGCTCAAAGACAGTTCTATGAGAGCAGCACTTTCATTTATACTGTTCCAACACATAACTTTCAACAATGTAACTATATACAAGCAATACTATTGGATCCAAGCAGAGCTCAGTGATTGGGTATCTAGACTGGCTTCAGGACCAATGGGAGTCTTTATTAATCAGCCAATAGGAATTGGAGCTTTAGGATACCAGAGCCCTTTTCAAGCTATTACTGCTTCATATTCTAAACAAACACAACATATACCCCTTGTTTTGTAAAAGTTTCTGCATGTGTTCCTTAGCAGCACAGAACCTCATGTGGTTAAAATGATATGAACATGTCAAGGAAGCCTATGCAGACATAGAAGCAGTTAAGCAGGAGCTCCAGCTTTGTTCTGTCAGATTAACTCCCAGCTCAAACCTTAAATGCTCAAGGTCAAGGAAGTCTGTCCGTGTACTCTTTTGGCAAGTAGCTGAACTGAAGCTGGCCATGTGGTGCAGTTAATGAAGTAATTGATGGCAGGCACAGAACAGCAAGACTCAGCATAAGCTGTGATATTAAGAGGACGGCCTATTTTTTTATTTCTATCAGCTTTGCTCTTGGTGATTTTTTCTGTCCTATCAGGAGCTTCCTTTCAGGGAAAAGGCGTGGGGGCTTTGCAAATGTTCATCCTACAGCCCAGCTAGAACATGCTACTTGCCCGCTACTTGCCCCTCGAGGGGCTCCTTTCCTTGACATAGTGGACTTCTCACCTCTCATTTCCACCTGCAGAGATAGCACAGTAAGCATCTCGTGTCATCCTTCTTAGCACAGGGCTTCTGTGCTTAGTGGGCCTTTGACATATTTCCTACACCTCACGGCAACCACAGCCATCTGCTCCTTCCATTGCACTGCAGGGGGAATTCTGGCTTCCCTGCCCAACAGACCCCCTCCAATCTCTTTGCCCTGGTGTTAAAACGATATGGTATCTTACTACCAAGCCTAGATATATATACATTTATATGTGAAATCGCTAGAGTGACATCTATTCTTGAAGGCGTAAAGGACAACGGAAATGTTTTTAGTTGAGGGCAGGAATTTGTCAGGCTTTTTCAAACATTATTAGTGATCCAATATACATGTGGGATTGGGGCTATGAGTTCTTTTGAGGACTTAGGGTAAAACATAGCATAGAACAGGTTCTGGGCTGAAGATTTCCCACCTTTTTACTGGCTCTGCTCCTGCATTTTTAACAATACACTGTTCGATTCAATTCAGCAGCTGATCATATAGAAACGTAGCACAATACTTTTCATGGCCTGGAGATGTACTGGGGAAAGTTTCATCCATTAAATTTCTGTGCGTCAAGTGGTGATAATGAGCGCATGCAGGGCTCCAGACAACCAAGAAGTTCACAAATTAATTTGATATTAATAATGCCATCCTAAACTGAGTGGCATCCCTCTAATCTCATTTACTTCAATGGACTTCGAAGGCCTTAATTGTGCTGACACTGTGCTTAAGTATTTCTAGAATACAACGCCAAGTTATGTGCAGGAGCCAGAGCTGATCACCTGGACTTCTGTTTCTACTGACTTTGGGGTCAAATTACATGCTATGTCTTATAGGGTTGCCAAGCCCAGGTTGGAAAATACCTGGGGACTTTGGGGGTGGAGCCAGGAGAAAGCAGGGTTTGGGGAGGGGAGGGGCCTCAGCAGGGTACAATGCCATAGAGTCCACCCTTCAAAGCAGCCATTTTCTCCAGGGGAGCTGATCTCTGTCAGCTGGAGATCAGTTGTAAAAGCGGGAGATCCCCAGGCACCATCTGGAGGCTGGCAGCCCTAGGTGTCTACCACATGATCACCACAGAGACTTGCAGTAGGATGCCAGCTGCAAGTTCTCCATGAGAATGTAATTCAGAAGCACTCCAGGGGCTAGGGCTGCCAGGCTCATCCTGGTAACCAGTGGGAGACCAGGGGGGCAAGGACATGGGAGTGCTGTCAGTGATAGTGTGATGTCACTTCCAGGACAAAAACAAAAATGATGTCATACAACATTCTAAAACCATAGAGAAGCATGATGTCACTTCCAAGAAAACCCTGGATGTTTATGGCATGCCATCAGACCAATGGCCACTTTAAAAAAAAGATTATCTTGCTGTTGGTTCAAGTGGCAGTGGGAGAGAGGCAGAGGCAGGGTTACCCTTCCCCCATGGGGGACTGGCAAACTGGCAGAGCTTCAGTTTGGACTGGGACCAGGGGGAGGGGGAATCTCCTGTGCGCGCACAGACACACACACACACACATCACTCTCCATTCCCACTGCTGCTGCAGCCAGCAGGAGAAAAACAATTTTAAAAAATGGCCACCAGGTAATGGCCTGCTGAGGTCCCTCACCTCCCCAAACTCCACCCTCTCCAGGCTCTACCCTCAAATCTCCAGGCATTTCCCAACCTGGAGCTGGCAACCCTAGCAGCCACTGATGGCAGCTGAGAGAGAGAGAGAGAGAGAGGAACAATGGTAGTATGAACAGGGCATAGGGTTGCCAAGTCCGGGTTGGAAAATACCTGGGGACTTTGGGGGTGGAGCCAGGAGAAGCTGGGTTTTGGGGAGGGGAGGGGCCTCAGCATGGTACAATGCCATAGAGTCCACCCTTCAAAGCAGCCATTTTCTCCAGGGGAACTGATCTCTAGCAGTTGGAGATCAGTGGTAAAAGCGGGAGATCCCCAGGCCCCACCTGGAGGCTGGCAACCCTAACAGGGCATAATAGACAGGCCACAGCTCAGTGGACCTGATGTGGTTTGCAGGCTGCCCGTTAAGGAATTGGGGGCGTTCCAGAGATTTCGCGGGTTGTCAATCTCTAGGTGGCACCTGGAGGTCTCCTGCTATTACAACTGATGTCCAGAAGACCAAGATCAGTTCCCCTGGAGAAAATGACTGGTTTGGAAGGTGGACTCTATAGTACTATACTCTGCTGAGGTAATACTATAGGGCAGCGGAGGGTAGAAGGGCCTGGCATGCTGTGGTCCATGGGGTAGTGAAGAGTCAGACTTGACTGTGCGACTGAACAACAATTGCTGAGGTTTTCCCCCTCCCTAAGCCCTGACCTCCCCAGATTCCACCCCAAAATCTCCACGTATTTCCCAACCCAGAGCTGGCAAGCCTAGATTTCACTGAAACTTCCCCCTGATGCCCTCCCCCATTTGTGGCTTGTTGTAGCTTGTTCCCAGCAACTTCTGGCAGAGTAGACAAGCCCTGAAGACAGAAGCTGCCGAGCTGCCGCTGAGAGTAGTTCATTCCTAACAGACACAGCAGGCTTTTACAATTCCAGCATAGAACACGGGGCTCAGATATTGAATTTCTAGTCACATTGCAAGCGCTTCTTTTCCCTCGCAGACTCCGGCATGTAGCACGGTAGGCCATATCTTTTGAACTGAAGATCATCATAATAAAAAAGTCCTCTAGCCCAGCATCGGAGCCCACACTTCCTTGAACAGAAGCAGCAACAGATTGCAAGCAATGTGCAGCAAATGTGTGTGCTACACAAAAGCTGACGAGAAGGTGTCCTTTCGGCACACTGTTTGCTAATGGAGAGTTTTGTCCAGCCCCTGTTGGCATCTGTCCATTGATTTTAAAGGCAGCAGGAGCCCATCCTCAAAACTAAATAATTGCTTCTTTTCACTCCCCTGGTCATTGCCAAGGAAACTTGCAGGGCTTTTGCAGGCCACTTCTTAGCCCGTTATTGCAAATGCAGATGTCACTTGGGTTCCCTGACCATAACGATTTTATCACTGTTAGGCAAAATATTGCCACAGCAAATTTGCAAAGGCTCTTTACATGCTGGAGGAAATTGGGTCTTAATAATGAAGTTTACAAGAACAATATAATTAACAATCCCTGTCACAATGAAAAGAGCCATATATGCAACAAGAATCATTATAAGAACAGAGACTTATGAGCGGAGATTAAAAGAGTTTGGCCTTGTTCAGCGGCGGGGGGTGGGGTGGGGGGTCTGAAATGGGGATATTCTAGCACTCTACAAATCTATCCAAGGGAGTGACACAGTAGACGAAGGAGAACTGTTTAAATAAAAGAATGCTACAAAAGAACAAATGGTTGCAAATTGGACATGGACAAATTTAGTCTGAAAATGGGAAATGTATATGGTGGATAAGCTCTTTATGCCTCCTTATGAGCTCATCTGAAGCAGCAGCATTCAGCGCAGACTTGCATCTGAATAGGCAAAGGGTTGAAGACAAGGCTTCATGTTGGCCTCACACTTGTTTCTTGGATGTGAAGAGAAATGCATCAGTGAGTCAGGGCATGTGCAGACACGCCAGTGTCATTGAGTACCTTAGACATAAGAGTTTGCATTTCAGTTATTCAGTAGCCCTTTTCAGGCATTACTTATCTGCCATGGGTTTATTAAGGCTGAAAATAGATGCATTGCGCCTTTCCAGCAAAATGGCAGTTGGGACATAGGGAGGATCACATGTAGCCCATTCTCCCCATTAGAATGGTAAAATGTAATAACTGAAAAGGGCCTTCTATGAATAGAATATACTCATAGGATGGACTAATAATATTCATTCCCCTTTGTGACATGCAGGAAGAACCTTGGTGGCTCCCAGGCGGGAAAAAACCCATATTAAAACAATCTTTGGCTTCTGCCTCTTTCAAAAAAATGTTAAGATTGCCTAATTCCTTGATAAATGTTTTTAAATGAGCATTTTACCTCTGCATCGTTTACTCCTCTCCCCTCTGAGCCGAAATACATCCCAGTTGTTGAGACATTAAAACACACTCATAAATGTCTCATCTGGTCCTTCCTTCTCAGAAGGGGCTCCCCGTTTCTCCTCCCCGAAGCTGGTCTGTGGTGCAGTGCAATAAAACAGTAAATGACTTTGCCTGCTACCTCCTGGTATCATTGGCTTCTAATTAAGAAATAATGAGGCAGACTCCATTCTCAGCTGCGGAACTAATAAATGACGACCAACAGGTCCCCTGCCCCAGCTTTATTGCAGCAAAGGAAATCATCCTGCCCTGCCCCATGCTTCCACTGTCATAGGGCAGATTTTTGTAAGCAGGGGAAATGTTTTAATTATCCCTGGAAGGTGTGGGGCAGGATGGACACTCCTTCCCTTCAAATTCTGTTTGTGCTTTTGCCTCTCCTCACCATGTACTGATTGTTATTCTGACCCTAATAGTGAAGTAGATCAAATCTGCTTGCAGTCTTAAGATTCCACAGAAATTCTTGCATTCTGTCAACTTGCCCTGCCTTCAGAATGCATATGACCACACCATGTGGGTCACAGAGACTGGTGCACAGCCTGGTTGTGCAACTGCAGTCTTCAGAACAAGGGCTCGGTAGCAGTGCCAATGCACTGAAATGCTGTTCACAAAGTCTTTATACTAACAGCCATCACAATCCTGCAGTACCCATCCCCCACTAACAACATCCCAAATATATGTACTCAGAAGTGAATCCCATTTCATTCAATGGGACTTACTTCCTAGAGAGTATGTTTAGACTTGCAAGCTCTATTGGCGAAGAGAAGAAGGGCAGGAAAGATGTGAAAAGTATAGTTGGTATAGTTCACCTGGAACGAAACAATGAGGAATTGCCCCTCTCTCTCCAGAATGCAGAGGCTGCATGGAAGTGGCGGGGAAGGGGCGGGCAAATCAAGGGCAGACCCAAAGGAATACAAATTTCACGTCAGTTTCCTCACATTTCATGTCCCTGCTGATTCCTAGCTAGGCAACCTTAGTAGGTTTAAAACTTTTCTTGAGCTGGGCCAGGAAATGACAGGGGTATGCACAGAAATTGTATTCATGTTGTTTTCAGTTTGTTTTCAGTTTGTATTTGTTTTATTCTTTATATTTATTACATTTGTTAGGATTCTTTTTTTTCGTGTTCTTTACTCACTGCCATTGGCTTCAGTGGAAAAATATATTTCCAGCTTTGTTTGTGTTGTTTTATTTCCAGTTGAGATGAAGATTTTAAGGACTTACTCAAAGGATTTACACTGTCACATTTCAGAAAGATATGAAAAACATTCCTCTTTCAAGGGGAAATTCTTGTTTAACCAGCAGGCAGTCGGAGGCAATGCCCAAGAGCCCTCCTCTGCCCACCACCATGTGGCCGCACTCACACCTCCCTTCCCATCCACCCCCCTACCTGTGCCTTCTCCCTCACCTGCTGATGAGCCCTCTCGTCACCTGCACTCACTGTCATCTGCTCAGCTTACATGCTCTTTCCTCCACAACACTGTCTTGTGTGTGCAGCTAGGAGTGCCTCTGCCATGGCTGCCAGGAGCACTGTGACTGTGCATCACCTGTACATCACCTGTGCAGAGCTGCTGGGCAGCACATAGAGCCAGGAACATGAGTGGTAGAGCACTCACAAGGGAGTGGGGGGGAGACAGGCACACTGGTGGGAGGCCGGCAATCCTGAGCCCCAACAGAAGCGCTGCAGGCTCTGGCACCTGCCCCACCTCACAGTATGTTGATGGTGTCCCTACCAGGAGGCATGAGTGAATAGAAGTTTTCCACCTTTCCCAGTATCCTCAAGGGTTAGATGGAATCTTATTTTAAACAAAAATTGAGTGCTCTCTTCAGCATTTTACCTCCAGCATAACTGACTTCAAGTACAGAAGCTGGGCTGGAAGAAATATGCTTCAGGCTCCCGAGTAAAGAATGGGCAGGGGTTACACTCTGTGACCAGGACATGATCATGATTGTCTCCAGAATGCCCTGAAACACCTTTTTCTGTTTCCCACCTGCTTTGTCATGTACTACTAAACATCTATCCTGATAAAGATTTCTAGAAAAACTTGAAAACTTTGTCACCTTTTAATATTTTGGTCTTAATAAAATGTATTTCATTATTTTTTTTGGACTCTCTCCACTATTTCTTTCCAACTATGACAGAGGGAACAAATTCAGAGTCCAGTGGCACCTTTAAGACCAAGAAAGGTTTATTCAAGGTATGAGCTTTTGTGTGCCAGGCCCACTTGTATGATAGCGGGAGAATGTTTTCCTGCACACACCTTAGCCAGTGTCAGCAGTGATGGAAGGGGAAATGCCTGGAAAACAGGGCCTGGCAGTTTAATGGGCCCTGGTTGAAATAGAGCATTAGGTGAGTTGGCTGGAAATCTCTACAGGGAATTTCTTTATAGCAAGAGTAGTATTTCTGTGTACCAACTTGCCCTTGCAATTTACACTTTGTTGGGTTCTCTCTCTCTTTCTTTCCTTCCTTTTTCTTAGCTGCCATTTGTCGTCTCACAGGAAGAATGAAGTTGATCAAAGTTAGATTCCATTACGCCAGCCATATGTTCTTCAGGGTTCAGCCCAGCACAAAGGGATACAAGGTTGTTGCAGTCAGCACAACCTTAGAGTAGAGTAATCCATCAATGCTCAGATTGTCTGTAATAGAAGTGTCTGCCAGCCATGGACATCATAGCAGTAGAATTTCTGTATAAAGAGAAAATATGGATGGCAGGAAACGGCATTCTACCTTCAGTCAGCCAGCTGGTGCCTTATATCCAAGAGCTGAAAGAACCTGTTTACAATGAGACATGCACCCCACATTTTGGTTTGGCAATCAGGTTATCAAAATATGAGAAAGTGCATATTTTTGTGGAATAGTAGGGTCATAAAGCATAATCTTAAAAATTTCTGTCAGGCACAGCAGATGCTCAGGGAGTAGGAAACCTTTCACATGCATCCATGCATACAATATACATGAGAAAGTATGTGCTCATAAGTAATATTCTTGATTTTCAAAACATCCTTACCTCTTTCCTGATATCCTACCCAAGAGAGGAACCTTCACCACTTGACATTATTCAGGGTAAAAGTTTCAGAGCTTCTCTAGGAGGACAACAAATAATCCACTTGGTACTCCTAAAGGCACTGCTTACATCGTCTTTGTGGCAGGGAGGTTTATACATACATTTCTTCAGGAAAATCACGTGTAGTTGTGCAAGGCTTTCAGAACTATTCAGAGCTCTCTGAATAACAGCATAACACTGTATTTAAACTGGTGTTGATGTGAACAACAATGGTAATAATATGCATACTTCATGAATTGAGCTAAATCCTAGTGTGCAAAAAATGTCTGTGCAGAGAGTTAATTGTGATCTGTCTCTCTCTCACACACACATAAAGCTGCCTTATGCTGCTGAAGCAGACCATTGGTCCATCAAGGTCAGTATTGTCTACTTAAGACTGGCAGCAGCTCTCCAGGGTCCCAGCTAGAGGTCTTTCACATCACCTGATTTTTTTAAACTAGAGGTGACGGGGATTAAACCTGGGACCTTCTGCATGCTGAGCAGATGCTCTATGGCTGAGTAGTGTCTCCTCCCCTGACCCTTAGTCCCCCATAAACCATGTTATACAATCCAACCCTATCCCCCCCCCCAAAGGATCACTCCTGGCATTTAAGGATATAATGTGCCTTTATATTTTTTGCTTTCCTGTTACCCAAACTAATCTCTGTGTCATGCCTACCATGTGAAGAATGTCACCTGCATGTGAGAACTAGAATAAAAGTTTCAGGGCAAAAATTCATCTTTTAGACTAGTGTATACATGGCTCCCAGTTTGGTACCATAAATCTTTGAGAAGAAGAGGAGGAGGAGGAGGAGGAGATTGGATTTATACCTTGCCCTTCACTCAGAGTCTCAGAGCGGCTTACAAACTCATTTCCCTTCCCCCCCCCCCACAACAGACACCCTGTGAGGTAGGTGGGGCTGAGAGAGCTCTTTCCAGAACTGTCCTTGAGAGATCAGCTCTGACAGAACTACGGCTTGCCCAAGGTCATCCAGCAGCTACAGTTGGAGGAGTGGGGAATCAAACCCGGTTCTCCCAGATTAGAGTCCATGCACTTAAGAAGGAAAAGAACCACACGGGGTTCTTCTTCTTCTTCTTTTTAAAAAAGTGCTGGAACTCTCAAGAGGAAAATGGAAGTTTTCAATCTGTATACTAAAAACTCATGAACTTTTAAACTTTTTTTTTTTTAAATCAAAGAGGTTCCAGAACTCTGTTTGGGTGCATTCCCCCAGAAAAAAAGCCCTGGGAGCACATAACCAGTAAGTAACTTTATTGCCCTGTCCAAGACACAGAATGGAAAGCACAAAAATCCAAACAAAAGTACAAGAGGAAGAGCAATTGCAATTATATAAGAATTAACATTTTGCACATTCCTAGTGTCTGACTGTGTTTCAACTAAGCACCCAATTAAAGTTACTTTTAGTCTAAATTGTGTTCTTCCCATGTGGCTAGTCCAGAGCAAACCAGAGGCAGGTGAGGGGTTGCCCAAAGGGAAGGAGTTTTGGGTAGGAAGAGATTAATCCCTGATCGAGATTTTTAAAAAATGGGTAAGGATCCTTGGAAGCAGGGCAGACTGGTACAAAACAGGGATGGAGACGCGAATAAACAGTAAATGGGTAAAAAAGACCTGGAATGTCAGGTTCACAAACTAGGTTAGGGTTGCTGAGTAGGAGAGAAGAAATCATACTGTCTGCCTTTCTTGAAGAGGAAGGGCCTGGTGATTTCATGTTCCCGGTAGTAGGAGAAGGTGATGCCCTCCCAAGCTGTATTGTACTGCTGGAATACAGCTCCATCACGAAATGGAAAAGGAGGGGGAAGGGAGGGTTCTGGGTTGTGCTGAGTCCCAGCGTGAAAGCCATGGGTGGCATTTGAATGAGAAGTAGTTGGACACCATCCCCTCCTGTTCTGTGCCTCTTGCTGGAGGAGGGGGATGTTTTCATGCCCCTTCCTAGAAGCAACCCCAATTGGATAATTTGACCTGGTGGTTGGAGAGCACATAATTTGCATTGTCAGGAACTAGAAGGTCATCTTCTACTTGTATAGCCCCCCTCTTCGATAGCTAAATTTGATATTTCCTAAAACATACAAAAATTGTAGTCAGCCATAATGGCTCATTAGAACAAATCCATAAATACTAGTAGTGAATAACTTTTCAAAAATTAGGGAGCAATCTTCTCCAAAGCTCTTTCTCACACAAAACTAAAAGAAAAGAGGAAGACAAAAGCAAAATGTGTTTAGTATCACTGGTGAAAGATTTTGAAAAGATTCTCTTTTAAATTCTCGCAAATTGAACATTAATACTTTATATAATTTCAAAATCAGCAAAATATTATATTTTAGACAATAATCCTTTAATTTGTATTATTTAAAACTTTTCATTTGATCTTAGAAGAAAGCATATGGTATTTTGAGACAGTTCTATGTAACGCGTGTAGTTGCAGAGATGGTTATGTGAAAATATGCTTTATTTAGGTGTACCCAATAGTGAATGATGAAATACTACACTACACTATCACTACAAATGACAGTGTTTTAAAGAATACTTTACAAATGTAGAAATTCCCAAATATTTAGACTGTTGCACTGTCAGGATTTTTCCTAGTTTACTGTATGCCCTGAGGTTTGGCTCTAAAAAGTGTAAACAGTTACTGCCAGATTTTAATCAGGGATGGGGAAAGGTTCGTTCTTTATCGCCATGGAAAGGTCAGCTTTTTAAAAGAAGGGTCTATGGCTCCCTATAGCTTGTCCATTCTTGGAACAGCTGTTTATCCCCACTCCACCCAGTGCTTTAGCATGCTTTGATCCGCAGGGCCTCCAGTTTACAACATCTGTGCTCTCTGTACATACACAGCGTAGCAGAGGCAGAAGATGTGCTTTGCTCCACTATAGCAGGATGGGAACTGGCTAGGTTTCAAACGCAAAAAGCCTTGCTGGCTTCTGTGCTTTTCCTGCCAGGGCCCGTGAACAAATGCTTATCCAATCAATTTAGGGCAGGGGAGAGAAAGAGAGAATGCAAAGCGCTGCTGCCTGGTCTTTTACCGCCTACAGTGTGGCACACATTCAACAACAGTGTTCCTAGGGGTGTTTTCATGGTAGCACACAACAAAGGAAAGAAATATGCTTGCAATGGTGTAATGTTGTCTCACATATCTAAAGCTGAAGACAAAAGCCAGGGAGAACTCCAAGAGTGACAGGCAAAAGATCAACTGCGGTTAGACCATGCTGCTTACTCAGATCCACAAATCTTGCACTGCTCACATAATTTCGGTATTCTTATTCCCCCACATAGAACCCTTGAGTCCCAGGAAAGCTCCCTGACCTAGTATAAAGTACTGAGACGTGTTGCAGTGAAATCAGCTCATAAGTTTATTGATGGTACAATTCCAGGCTACTGAACGGGGCTCGGGGGTCTGCTTAAATACATGCCTAAAACGCACCCCTGGCCTTGCCCAAACTCCCTGATAGGATTAGTCCCTGACAGGATTACCCTGATGAGATTGCACCCACTCCCTGATAGGATTAGTCCCTGATAGGATTACCCTGATGAGATTACACCCAAACTCCCTGACAGGATTAATCATTAGTTACCTTAAACCATAGGTCCCCTGGTGGAACCTGGGTGGCCGCTTGGTCTAATTTACAATCTGGCTGGGCTATTGTCTCCCGAAGCAAAGCTCCAGTAGCCAGCCTGGCCACGTGCATTTCTCTGACCGTGTGCGCAGTTGGCATTAGGACATAACACCCCCTTGATAGAAATCCAAGCCACTCTCCCATCACCTACCCTAACCAAAAGCATACCCCAGCTTTGGGACTGTGGGAACGCCTAGAATGAACCCACATGTGTCTAGATCTGTGAGCTGGTCTCCCATTCTGCATTTCATATAGGCCTGTTGCTATGCCGTGACTGGCTGTAGGGGATACTGTGATCCTAGTCCTCCAATACACTAGTCATGGAGGTGCATTCTCTGGGGCTTAGATTCTAAGGATCACTTTCTGAGGGACCATCTATAAATCATAATGATTTGGGGTTTTAAACAAAAACAACAACATAAGACTATTTAGATCCACAATATTTACTGTTATTGCAAGTATTACAGATGTAGCATCCTCAGCAACATTTACTATCTGGACAAGCAATTGTGGGGTGAATGAAATGGAATTTGGTGAATGCTACAGTGTATTAAAATATTAAAGGCATCCTTGAAACGTCAAAAATAGGAAGGCTGGTTTCCCAGGGACAGGAACAAGAAAATCAGAATGGTCCCTGGGAAATAAGGATATTGGAGCGTCTGTGACTAGCTGTGTTGCACCTGCCCAAGGGCAATGATGTGCTCTTATTCTGCTCGTGTAGTACTTGTGGATGGAATCCAGTTGTTAGCTTTTGTGACTTCTGAGCCCAGCCGAAACCCTGCATTTGCTTCATTAAATATTAGAAACATGGAGTTCTATAAACCATCCTCCTAAGGCTAATGCACATGAAACAGCCACCGCATGGAAGCCATTTTAAATGGCTCCCCACAGTGGCCGTCTACTTCTGGCAATCTGCCAAAGCTCACCATGCAGATTATAGAATTTTCTTCATGTTGGTTTTTTTAAGGCTTCCAATAGTACAGAATTAAATGCTCCAATCAGCATGGTGAAGGGTACATAAAAACAGCTTGCTGCACAGAGACAGCGACCACAGGGAGCTACTTAAAGAAGCTTCCATATGGTGGCCATTTTGTGTCCAACTAGTCCCTAGTGTATCTAAGCTAAAGAAGAACTGATCTGTATTTGCTGGCATTTCTTCAAATCTACTTTTTGGCAGCATTAAAGGGCAAAAGCAGTATAAAACAACGTAAAGCCTGAGGGATATATTTGGCTTGCCAAATTCTAAGTAATGGAAATTTTGCAGTAATGCTTTTCCATGTTTTGCCCCCAGAATGACCAGCTTCTAGATAATTTGTTGTTAAAGAGGAACACCAATTTCTGATTATACCATTCCCTGATGTAGGAGAGAGGCAACATATGGCCAGTCAGCACATAGAATTAGTGTAGAGACAGATGATAAAAGCATTCCTGAAGCCTAAATTCATGTGGTCTAAAACACAGGTTAGGGGAAGATTCCCCAGTGGCTCTTCCCAATGGCACCCTTGTTTGTCATCAGCAGTAACCCAGCAAAAGAGAAGCACCGAAACAAAAGTGATCATGTCAATAATACATGGAGCTTCCTTTGAAAACTGTCCAGAATTATTGGAATTATTATTGTTGTTGTTGTTGTTGTTATTGTTGTTGTTGTTATTGTTGTTGTTATTATTATTATTATTTCAAATTCCAACGTATCTTGAGCAAGAAGAAACTCTTCATCAGAAGAACTTCAGCTCAAAACGTGTTCCTATTCATAAGCATGGCTGTATAGCTCTTGTAAAAGGCACTCCATGTGTTGGCAGGCTGGAGATGCTCAGCTGCTATGGTTATGCTACCTCCTACAGGGAAATCGTTTCCTGGCAGATTTGCCTCTTTCTAGAGTCTGCTCAGTTTACATGCTATTTCTTTTTTGTGTTCCACTGCAGAGGTCCTTCCTCTTTCAAGATAGTCACTCACTCATAAGGGTTGGAGTGGGAGGGCAAAGGTTCCTGACTTAACTCATAAGAAGCATGCAGGTGGGAGCAGTCAGATGAAGTATTCAGTCTTTCATTCAAGTCCCCTGTTCTATAACAGAGATTCTGAATCTTGTCTGGGGTGAAGGATAGCCTATTGATGCTAGCTTTGGAATGCAAACAAATGTATTTGATTGATCAGGCAAGAGTTCAAGGAGAAGTAGTGGCTGATTTTGCAAAAAAAACTCCCAGGCAGCCAAGGTCTGACTGAAGCACAGAATAGGAATATTTGCTTATTTCCCTTATTTATAATCCACCTTTCTGACTGAGACTCAAGGCAAATGACACAATGTAAATCAATGCAATCAATAGGATGAAACATATAATAAGCAATGGACTAGGACTTACAGCAGAGAAATACATTATAACTATGCAGAAAATACATAGGCATAAAAACAAGGCACAGAGAGTAGAATAATACATCCAGTGAGCAAACTGATAATACAGGCTATACACAATGTATAGTTCAGTCCACAGTGCTTCTCTGTTGATTCTCCTGTGTTCCTGTTGATTCTTCTGGTCATCTCCATGGGTGTTTGACACCATTGACCATGTTATCCTTCTGGAGAGGCAGGCTGTATAAGACATGCAACTGTTCCCATGCTTTGGTGGTCTTGCTGTTACTTAACTGGCTAGTTGCAGAAGATGATGTTAGGGGACTGCTGCTTGACCCCATGGAATTTATACTAAGGATCCCTCAGGGTTCCATCTTGTGCCCCATGTTGTTTAATACCTACATGAGACCCCTGGGAAAGATCATCAGGAGATTTGGAGTAAGGTGCCACCAATATGTTGATGACACCAAGCTCTGCTTCTCTTTAACAACTGAGTCAGGTGGGACTGTGGGACTCCTGAACAGGTTCCTGGAGTTGGTAATGGGATGGATGAGGGCCAATAAACTAGAGTTCAATCCAGACAAGATTCAGATGATGCTGGTTAGTGACAGCAGCTGGAGGACTGAAGAGCTGGAAGAGGAAGATCAGAGGAGGTTGCACTCCCCTGAAGGTGCAGGTTCATAGCTTGGAGGTACTTCTGGATCGTGACCTACAGTTGGAGGCCCAGGTCTCCTCTGTAGCATGTTATGCCTTTTATCAGCTTTAACTGATATACCACCTATGGCTGCCATTCCTCAAAAAGCATGATCTGTCCACTGTGATCCATGCTCTGATTACATCCAGGGTAGGTTGCTGTAATGCACTCTAATGGAGCTTCCTTTGAAAACTGTCCAGAAACTTCAGTTTGTCCATGCTACGTGTCAGGGGTGGGATACAGGGATTGTATCACCCTGGTGCTGAAAGATCTGCACTTTCTAGGCCAAATTCAAAGTGCTAGTTCTTACCTATAAAGCCCTAAATGACTTGGGGCCAGGGTATTTGAAGGACCAGCTTCTTATGGAATGACCTTCCCCTTAAGGTTTGCCTGGTACCCACTCTGCTATCTTTTAGGTGCCAGGCCAAGACATTTCTGTTTACCCAGGCTGTTAATTAAGAGGTCTTTTAACACCATTAGTCTATATTTGTTGGTTTATTTATTTTATTATTATTTCATATTTCTACCCCACCCTCCCCATGAACAGGCTTGGTTGGTTGTTTTGCTGTAGCTAGGTTTATAGTGCTATGTTTTATAGCACTATAACGCTATGAGCTCATGCTAAATTTTAAATAATAACTTTTAATGTTTTGTTTTTATTATGTTTTATCCTTTAAACTGCTTCATTTAGGTTCTCTGGAAAGGCTGCTAAAAAAAATTGCTAAATAAACAAAATAGATAAATAGTAATCCATCCTAGTGCCTAGCATGATTATTATCATTGGCATTGGTTTACACTGTGTAATCCGCCTTGAATCTCAGTGAGAAAGGCAGACTATAAATAATGTAACTATAATTAAATAATGACTATAAATAATGTTGCCTATGAAGTTAGGGTTGCTAGATCTCCCGATTTCCAGCGCTGCAGCCTGCCACTGGCCAGCTGGCCAGTGCGGGAAGCCTTACCCCCAAACAGACACGTCATTGTGCAATTTCTCTGTCACGATGATATCATTCGGAAGTGACATCCCCGCATTGCCGCTGTGTGGGGGGTGATTCTCTAGTTTTTGGGCAAATTCTATGGTTTTAAAGTTGAAAAACATAGAATTTTGCCCAAAAACTAGAGTATCACCCCCCTGACATTGGAAGGGCTTGGGACTCCTCTGCTCAGCAAGAAGTAGGACCTGGCAACCCTATATGAAGTTGCTATTGGTGTCTGTAGTTTAAGCTCTGTTTTTCACGTCACAGCAAACAGCAGCTGGGTGGGGGAAGATATACAATGGGGGGAATGGTGCAGAGAAAATTACTAAGCCCCTCCCCCCAATGCCTTGGTCCAGTGCAGTTTGGTGCCCCTGTAGCTGCTCATCACAGAAATATAATGAGTCAAGTGGTATGCAGTGTCTCATCTAGCTGTGAGAAATGGAGATTCTCATTGCATAGTGGTTTACAAATCCCCCCTTCCAAATCAACATTCTTCTATGGAATACAGAATGCTTCCCTGAATATACACTGTTGTGTTTGTTTAGAATATGAAGCAGTAATAGCTTGAAAAGGTCTCTGGTATCCTAAAGCTCCAATTCCTATTGGCTGATTAATAAAGACTCCCATTGGTCCTGAAGCCAGTCTAGATACCCAATCACTGAGCCCTGCTTGGGTCCAATAGTATTGCTTGTATATAGTTACATTGTTGAAAGTTATGTGTTGGAACAGTATAAATGAAAGTGCTGCTCTCATAGAGCTGTCTTTGAGCTGAACAATGTCACTGAATAAAAGCCTGTTTGTTTGGATTCCTCGCCTCCTGCTCAATACTTAAAATACACATATCTCAATCTTCAAGGGAGATGCTGTATTTTGCATTTTCCTCCTACCTTTGGAAACAGGTGGTAGGGCTGAGCTAGCCTAGTATTCGGACTTGAATTATAGGATTGTGGTCTATACATGTGTCCCCAGCTTCATTATTAATGACCAATATGTTCCAAACAAATTGTTAACAAGAATGCCAAAAGAGCAAGTAGTTAAAACAAAAGACTTTACTTTGCTCAGTCAGTAAGCAATTAAGTAGACCCCTGTATATTAGGTATGCAAACAAGCAAGCAAAATGATGAGCACTGGACTATTTGATCTGTGTTGATAACGTTGCTATAGATATTATGCAGTACAAAAGCAGCCATGATCAATGATCTTAACACACACACAGGGTTTTTGTGTGGGTGGGTGTGGAAGCTAATCCCTAATACATCAAAGGCCAGGCCTTTGAATCTCGCTATGAATCTTCCCCCACCTTCTGGGCTGGAGGAAAGGGGAGGCTGGAAGGGACCTGGAGAGCTGGATGCCTCTCCTCTGTCTTGTAAATCCAGGGATGGCTTGCTCGTTCTCTCTCCCTTGGATAAATCAGGGATGGGGCTCTGTGCGGGTGTTTCTGTGAAATGTTATATGAACATACAATCCATTAGCTGTATCTTCTGAGCTCCTGTAGTGTTAAAGCTTCAGTCAATTATTTTGTGAAATGAACAGGGAATGTAATACTAATGAGTTTAACTGCTTTGCTCTTGTGAACAGTCACACTCCCCTACTGTGGTTGGTGAGAACAAGGCCCAGAGTTAAGAAGCTCCAAAATATGTGGGCTTATTTGTAATTAGCTTTTTTTATTGTTCTGTATTGCTATTTTCTAGAGGGCTGGATTTTCTTTTCAATATCAGACAAAGAGAGTCTAGAGCTGATATGGACTGGAAAGGTTTTTTTGGAGCGCGGGGGGGGGGGGGATCTTGAAACCTGAGATTCAGCTATATATACACTTAACACAAGCCCCTCATTCTTTGCAATTGGTCACAATACAAGGTCCTACATGCTAACACATTTCTTTCAGGGCACAGGGGTGTTGGAAATCGGGTAACCAGAGGCAAAGAAGAACAAGACCTTTATTAGCTGGGTGGATTTGGCAGCTGCTACTTATGTACAGATGAGAACAACAGTATATGTTTCAGTTTCCTCTGCTATTAAATGCATGGGAGCCTCTTGTCTTCTGGGGATTTGGCCACTTTAACTGAAAACTGGATCAACAAAAAATGCTTGCCCTGCTGTTAAAAAAAAATATTGCTTTAGCCGGGGGGGGGGGGGGGGATTTAGTTTAGGAAATGGCACAGGGGCAGTGTTGTAAACTCCAGTCTTAGAAATTCCTAGAGATCTGGGGGTGGATCATGGGGAGGGTGAAGTGTTTGGGTAGTGGAGGGAGCTCATACAGTTCACCCTCCAAAGCTGCCATTTCCTTGAGGGAAACTGATCTGTGTTGTCTGGAGATCAGTTGTGATTCCAGTAGAACTCCAGGCCTACTAGGCTTGCCAGTCCCCTACCTGCTGTCACTGGAGGGATAGAGCTCCCTTTCCGGGATCTTCTGGTGCACACACATAGCGCGCACACCACAATTATGTCAACCAGAAGTGACATCATCGTGCTAGGCACGTCCCCAGGGGACGCTCTAGCATTTGGCCAGAAACTCTATGGCACCCCCAATGCGATTCCGGCATTTGGGGGGGCGAGGTTCCCCCCACCAGCCGGATTCCAGCGGGTTTATCAGGGGGCCCTAAAGCAGGCAAACCCCTGCCTTCCTGGGGGAATGGCAAGCCTAAGGCCTAACCAGGGGTAAAGTGTTCACACACACACACCAGTCACTCATTTTGAAACCCCCCTTTTAAGTAAAAATAAAAATATCAGGAAACCCTTTATACAGTTTTGCTCTTATATTTGTGGAGGCAGATGACAGGAATAAGGTCTCACAGGGACATGCAGTGCTGTTTAAAAACTGATCCTGCTGGGTGCTGAGGGCCTGTGTTACATTCCTGGGCAAGCTTGATGCCATAAGACACTTGCTAGGATGTTAAGGAGGTAGAGTTTAGTCCTTTAGACCAAGGGTGTCAAACTTAAGGCCTATGGGCCAGATAGGGTTGCCAAGTTACTTACCAGTTTGAGCAGGGGAGTCCCGCTCCTGTTCTGGGACTCTCGCGTGCGTGCGAAGGACGTGCACGGTGCTATGATATTGCCCAGAAGTTATGTCATCATGCCAGGCACATCACTGGGTGATGCTCTGGTAATCGTCCTAAAAACTCTATGGTACCATAGAGTTTTCAGGGCGATTACTAGAGCGTCGCCCTGCGACGAGCTCGGCGTAATGATGTCACTTTTGGGCAACATCATTGCGCCGGGCATGCTGGCCTGATGTGGCCATTTCGGGGGTGGGTTTCCCCCTGCCGGCCAAATCCAGTCCGGTGGATTGGGGACCTATTTAGCAGGAGAATCCCCATCCCCCGGGGGGGCTTGGCAGTCCTAGGGCCAGAAGCAGCCCACCCATGGCTTTAATCAGGCCTGTGGCTCTTTTCTTCCCCCTCCTCCCCCTCCTGTCCTCACCCATTGAAGCTTGAGGCTGCCGAAGTTCCCAGCTCCCTCTGCCTTATCTTTGCCAGCCTGCTTTGGCAGAAAGTTCTTCTGGGCTTGCAAAGTTAGAAAGGTCTCTGCACCTAGATAGACTACTCTGGGATTGTTTCCAACAATAGAAACAGTGCTCTGGGACTGGAATAACAGGGCGCAGAGTGGAATGACAGCCTTTGGGAGTAGCAGCAGTATTCTGGGAATGGAATTTCACTCATTCCAATCCCAGAATGCTTCTGCTACTCCCAGGGACTATCATATCACCCTGGGGGCTGTCATTCCAGTCCCAGAGTAGTCCATCTGGGCCCAGAGACCTTAATGGGAAATCCATTCCACAGGGCTTTTTTTGTAGAAAAAGCCCAGCAGGAACTCATTAGCATATTAGGCCACACCCTGACAGCACAGCTCATTAGCATATTAGGCAGGAGGGCTGGGAAAGCACAGGGCAGCATGGAAGCTTGCCTCTCCCCCCCCCCCCCGAGCTTCTCCGGCCCACTTCAGCATCGCCTTTCTTCGCTATTGCGGAGAGACTTGGAGAAGTGCATGGGGGGGCATGGTTAAATGCCTTTCTCTCCCTCCCCCAGATCAGGGAGGGAAAGAAAGGCATTTTCAAGGTGCCTGGGTTCCCTGCTTGCCCTTTTCCAGCTGCCATATGTCAGCTAGAGAAGGGAAGGCAAAGAGGCTTTTCCTTGTCAATTTCACTCTCAGCTGACTCAAGGGGAGTGAAATTGACAAGTAAATCCCAGAGGGGCTCCCCAGAGGGAAAGAGGGCATTTAAACATGCTGCCTTTCCCTCTTGTGTGTATCGTGGGGAGGGCAGTGTGCTCTGTAGCCACGCATGCCAGAGCTTTTGGTTGTAGGCGTGGCCAACTCAGGAGCTAGCTGGAACTCTGTTCCTGTGCATTCCTGCCCAAAAATAGCCCTGCCATTCCACATTTTCTTTGCAACTTTGTCTGTGCTGAAATGTATTTCAATGGAGTGGAGCTCAAGAAGTTTCACTTTCCAGTGTTTATGTAGCTGAAGCTGTTGCTTGCTGGAGTTGCCTCCTTGCAAATACAGGGTTGATGTCTTGAGCCAGCTTGTCTCTGCAGAATGGACCTGAGAACGTGTACCTGAGTGAGTACTCTAACCTGGGAACCCACAGCCAAAGGGGACATTACACTGGAGAGCCACTGCCACTTGGAGTAAACCTGGGGGGAGGGGAAAAGCTTGCAATGCTCAGCCATTTTATATTTCTAGGCACAGAGCATTTTATATTTTTAGTTTATATTTTTAGTTTCTGCTGTGATCCTTGTGCTTTTTCTTGATGTTTTATTTTAAAAATTGTACTGCATCCCCAACCTTTAAATTTTAGGCAGGCATCTTTTGGGGGGGAGAGAGACTTAGGAGGTTTCAGTTATCAAAGACTGTTGACTAAACAAAACATCACAAGATTTTTAAGCATATTTACTTAAGTTTTTAAAAATACTATCTTTAATTGTGTCTATATCTTTTGTATATTTCTGCTACCTGGCATTCCATTTTACGACATGCATGGCCTGGCCCCACAAAGTCCTATTTATGTCAGATCCAGCCCTTGTGACAAATGAGTTTGACACCCCTGCTTTAGACAGATGACAGGGACAACTTCTTGGTTCATCTGCTATGTATCTGTGTTTATCCATGCTGCCACCTGCTATCTTCCTCCCAAATTAATATGTTTGTAACTACAGAATTTGACTTTTTATTTTCTCCCCTTTTCACAAACAAGCTCCTTCAATCCCACCTGCCCACAATTGCTTTGTAATTAAAGCTCTCCTTCTCTCAATGAAACATTTGATGATCATGGAAAAAAGATAGACTGAATTTTAACAGCCTCTCAGTGGGTGCATTTGGGCTCCTGTGTGGCTGCACAGACCCCACAATATCGGGATGATTAAATAAAGAGATCCAGCCATCTCATGGAAACTCTATTAAATCCTATTTAGGAGGCATTAGCAAAACTTCCAGATGATGTCTGGGGACATTTTGGTTCATAATGAGGTCCCAAAAAAGAACAGACAAGGTCCTTGTTCTGTAGCCTCTATTTGCCACTGTAATGGTGTCTTCCTAGCACCTGGGTCCTAAAAGCACTGGTGTACACGTCAGTGTCATTGAATTCAGCTCTCTTATGAATTTTAGCATCCTTTAGCATCTATGGAAGCATGGCTTGATTTCCATCTGTATTTTTCACCCATGTTTTTCACTGGGTCAACCTTTCTTCCAATGTAATTCCAACAGAGTAGCCAACTTCATCTGTTGCAGTGAATCTATTGAGGAGCCGCCACAATGCATCTGACAAAGTCCACAAAAAGTTTATGCTGGAACAAAAATTTGTTAGTCTTTAAGGTGCCACTAGATTCCTGTTTACTTTCTTTGAATGCATTTCCACATAGCCAGATGAGATTTTATATAAATCTCAGTGTGTACAATGGGACTTCCTGCCGAGTAAGTATGCACAGGTTCATAAATGTGTATAGATCCTGGGGAACACTGATGGATCTCTGAGGCATTGAAATGTCAGGTCTCACCATACGGAAGGGGGCACATTCAGACGGAATAAATATTGATCATATGCAGGAGTCATTTAGTAGAAAAAGAGGTGCAGGGGCTCATTAGCATAACTCATTAGCATAACTTATTTGCATATGCTACACCACCTGACATCACCAGAAGTATGTCAGAAGGCAAGAAAGGAGAGAGAGAGAGAAGGGAGGGAGGGAGAGAGGGAGGGAGAGCTGGCAGGGAGGGGACCGCTACTAATCCAAGCCTCAGAAATACCACTATTCTGTGCTGTGCTATTCAGTGCTGGCTGAAGCCTTCAGAAGGCGGGTAGGAGAAACAAGGACCTTTCCAGGGGCCGGGGTCATTTTGCTGCAGCCATCACACAAGCAGGCATTCTCCTGCCGGGGGGGGGGGGGCTGGCATCAACTCCCGGAGCTGAGCTCCCCCGAGCTCCTGCTCGAAACGACCCCTGATCATATGGACGTGTTAGAAGAATGTGGCAATTGGGCTTAAGTTCTATTATCATCAGTAGCATTTTTATTTTAAAAAATGCATTCACCTTCAGGGTGCAAATCTGTACAGGCTGTTGCATATGTGCTCCTAATATCAGCAACATCACAGTATCACATGTGTTCAAAAGGATGTTAGAATGATGATCTTAGTGCAATGGGAAAGCTACAAAATGCAAGAAAAATTAGAAACAGGTTTGTGCCGTGTCCTAACTGCACTGTGAGCCTCTTATCCATTTCACAGTATGCTGGGACAAATCCTGTTACCACTAAGGAACAAGACACTTGCATAAGCCACATTATTGCAATGCAAAAACTACTGTGAATATATTTGTTTACTACGTATACCAACTTGAGGTTGGCCCCCAGTAGTCCCTCTGTAGCTATGCACATTACTCAGAGGAGGCAAGTGCATAAGAAGTGCGACCCTGAAGAGCCACTGGCAGAAATTAATAGGGCAGGCTATAGATCAAATAGGTAAGTAAATAAGTAACAAACTAACTAAATAAATAAATAGGACTAGAAAAGCAGCCAAAAAATACTTTAATATATAAATAAATAATTAAACAAGATTGAGTTAGCTATGTTTTAAAGTGCACATTGTCTGTATTTTTTAAAGGGCTTGTCTAGATGCAACCAATTGGCTTGTCCATTATTGCCAAAGTTCTCTCTCCCCTCCTCATTGTAGTTATAAAGAACCGGAGAAAGGTGAAAAGTCAGAGTAGTTCTTGATGAAAAGGTACAGTTTGAAACTATTTGAGGGAGGACAGCTGTGATCAGATGGCAGGCAGGTTTGGCCCGGTTTGGCTGCACCTCTAATCTCTCCTAAACTATTTGTTCTGGAGAGGGAGCAACCAGACACACCACACTACTTTTTTTTTTTTAAACCCTCTCTACTTTGTGCTTATTCACCATGGGGAAACATGCGGTTATGTGCATATCGCTAACTGAAAAAAAATGGCAGCCAGGGAGCAGACCTCCAAACGTCTTGAGCCCACAACGGGGTGATTAGACAGCTGGAAATGCACAGTGGGACAATTTGAACTGTAAACACCAGACTTTCTCCATTGTCAAGGAAGTCCAAGGTGAAGACAGGGGTCGATGACTGGGGAACGGAACAGAAGACAGATGCTGCTGTCTGGACGTGCATATTAAATCTGGTAGGGAGAAGGGATGACATCAGACCAAACAGCCCATCTGATTGCACACAATTATGGCCTCTTTGTGCCAGCTGCATCAAACCCGCTGTGTTCAAAGCAGCAGCCTGCCAGATGTGGAAAGTGTGAAAGCCTTGAAAAGCGGGACAAGGATTGTGAGGCAAGCCACAAGAGAGCGCGGGAATGAAAGGACTAGCAGGAAGTACTGGGTGTGGCAAAGCAAATTGATGATGCAGCACAGAAATCCAGGAAGCAGTTTAAACCTTCAGGCCCATACCTCATCAGTCCAAGGTGTCAGACTCTTGGACAAAATTACTCCCAACAACACTCTCCGACAGTGATTTGTTTATTGAGAAATAAAGATGTGCCAAGCTGAGACTCTTGCCGAGTCAGAACTGGAATTCAGGCGTGAAACCCCAAAGTTATAGACAGTTCAAACAAGACCCCACCAATTAGTCATCACATTCATTCCCGCCTAGACATTCACGCTCTTACAAACCACACGTGCAAATCACTCTAACATTATCTCTAAAGCGGAGCAAACAGAGAGGTGAACCAAGGTCATCCCCAGAGGGAAGCTGTCTTAGACGTTACTTTCACCATTAAAAAAAGCTGTTCTCACACTCATGCACACACACACCCGCAGGAACTTCCCTCCCCCATTAGTCCCCTCAGAATCATGGCAAACTAGAGGCAAGTTTGACACAAGGTCAACATACTATTTATGCAACTGCAGTAGCTCCCAAGCCCAAGCCTGGTGCTTTGTAAATGTGGCATGGGACTGAGGGCCAAACTGGATGAGATGCAAAAAAAATCCATAATCACATTTCCCGGCAAGTTTTTGTTTGTATGTTTGTTTACTAACAGCTGTTAGAGGGGTGTTGATTGGCATTGCGGTGCTAGCAGAGGGAAAAATTGAATCCTTTCTGCCCTGCATTATATTCCCAACACAAATTTTCTCCATCAGGAGCTGCTATTTACACTTGCAGATACTTACCTTACTGGTACTTATGGGCCTGAGTAAGTCTCCCTCTGCTTTTTTCAGCTGCTTTTCTCTCAAATAAAAGCCCATAGGAAGAGTCTAAGATATTTGTCATGGAACTCTTTACAGCACATCTAATACTTTAGTGGTCCTCAGATGGGCAGAAATGATTGAAAGCAAAGCCAGACACCTGTCTTTCATCTGACTGCCCAGTTCTGCCTTGCTTCCTGCCTTCTCATAAAAGCCAGGCTTCAGAGCTCCCACTTCTAGGCTGGTGTGTGAATAAAAGGTCAGAGAGTAGGTGAGGGGTGACAAGCAAAAGGAAAGAGGGGGAAAATAGGGCATCTCCACTCTTTACTCAAGCTCTCTCTGCTGCATCGTTGCAACCAATTAGGATGTCACTTGGTAGCAATTATAGACCCTTAAGGTTCCTAGGCA
Organism: Lepidodactylus listeri; assembly: GCA_029233225.1. Lineage (NCBI taxonomy): Eukaryota > Metazoa > Chordata > Lepidosauria > Squamata > Gekkonidae > Lepidodactylus > Lepidodactylus listeri. Next base: position 68,242,407 of record JARCFY010000002.1, read on the forward strand.
CAGTGAATGCTAATGCTTTTGTTTAGTTACATTGCAAGTGCTTCAGTTCATGGATGTGAGAAAGACACTGCACACCCAGGAATTCAAAATTAGCATTGCCGGAGAGTGTGGGCTCCTACTCCCACTCTAGGCTTTTCGAAGAGCAATCAAAATGGCTGTTTTTCATCAGACTTTTTCCTGCGAGGATGATACGCAGTATGTTTTCTATGCTATTCTCTTTGGGGTATTATATGATAAGCTGATTTTGATTTTGTAAGGCTGTTGTATTTGCATTTTGCATATTTTGTTGAAGTTAAGACATTGTCAAAATCTTTATTTTATGACTTTGGATTTCACAGTGATGTTTTATGATTTCTGCTGTTAAGGAAAGGCAAGGTTATATTAAAATAAAAATAAATAGAGAGATTTGGCATTGGTGGGTATGTTAAAAAGAGGTTTTTGCATCATACCGTGCATGTGAATCAACTGTGTGTTAAAGGCTTTCACAGCTGGAGTTCATTAGTTGTTGTAGATTTTCCGGGCTGGATGGCTGTGGTCACGGCATTGTAGTACCTGACGTTTTGCCAGCAGCTGTGACTGGCATCCTCAGAGGTATAACACAGAAAGTTGGAGTACTCTCAGTGTCAATGTGAGAAGAAAAATGGTAGGCAGGTAATTTATATTTACTCAGGAAGGTGGAGTAGGGCTGAGTCATTGTCTTGTAGGAGTTTCAGGCTGTGACATGCTAATGGAAGAGCTTTCCTTTTTTCCCATTCACAATTTATTAATTTTTGTAGTCCACAATAATATAAAACATTAAACAATCCTACAATTATTTATTAACAGAAAGGTATTCTCAAATTAATCCCTTCACTTCTATACTACCCAATTACTATCTGAGAATTACTTCCTATTCCAAATCATACCACCCGCTATATGTACTTCCATTCAGTTTCCAGAAGTCTTTCCCCACGTATGCTTAAAACTTCTTACCTACATCTACTTATTAAACTACATTGGACATTCTTCAATTTACTATTTACTATAACATAATTCTAGTTAACTTTGTTCTTCAGCAAAACCTGCATCACCTAAAAAAAAGAAAAAAAGAAAACCAAATGGAGATGCCTCTCATTCCTGGAGCTGAGAATCTCAGCGGGAAGAAAGCCTTCCCTCCACCTGTGAGAGGTCTTGGGGGGGCACTCTCTCCCCCTCCTAATGAAGGAGCTTTCCTGAGGAGGTTCTTTTGCATATGGATTGGCTGTTGAAATTCTAATATCATCTATAGTGCTGTTGTAAGATGTAGGGCATTTTGTGTTTTAGCTAAACATCTGATTCAGTCACTCAGTCTCACCGCAGTGGCTCCCACATTTCTTCAGTAATATGTGAATTGGCCCATAGTCTTACAAAGCTAGAATTTACTTCCAGGACTACACTTAGGCCATTTTTCACCAGATGCTAAAAATAAAAATGATACCTCCTGCTCTTGATTGGAGCTCTTTAAAAAAAGGCACACCCAAATACAGCTTGGGGGCAGGAAAATGGTGTCTCCTCTGAAGTGTATTTCTTTATGGTAAGGGTCTTGGTAATACTTGATAATTTCCTTCATGCTCTTGAGAGGACGGTTTGTATGGAAAGAAGTGGTCCAAATAGCTCAGTGCTATCTGAATTACCAGTGGTTCTCCATACTTTCAGCAGAGAATGGTCTTCCTTTGCCAGGTCCTTTAGCTGGAGATGCCATGGATTGAAGCTGGGACCTGTTGTTTGTAAAGCCTGTGCTCTTATCACTGGGCTGCAGCCCCTCCCCGAAGGAATGCCTTATAGAGTTCCAGATGAACAACAGCACAGCACATGACCTGCTTACCTCTTTGCTAAACCTTGCTGGTCCATCACTTCATGCTGTTTGCACTCTACAGATTTCAATATGCAGCTCTCTCCACAATTTACCATGGTCTTATGCTGTGATATTGTGTGGTGCGTTATGTGCGTGCAAAATAGACCCCTGGAAGTAAATAGAATTTTGGAAAGTGCATATTCTTACAAATCTGCCTTAAATAGTCCTTGTTAGCTTGGATCTTGGTTTTACAAGAAGCAGATAAGGAAGTAAATCTGCTCCTGTACTGTGCCACTTTTGATTAGCGTTAAATGCCATATTTAGATATTGGAACTGTATTTCTAGTATACCATATTTAGGTACTGGGTTTCAAACTCAGCTCCTCTTGTGCTTTAACAGCTACATGATGTGCAGAAATTCAGCAGGTACAGCAGTATCAGGGAGAGCTTTATTTGTTGAATTTCTGTCTTACATGTGAACAGCACTGTGAAGCAGAAACCCAGCTGAAAGGAGTTTGCCAGGGCAGGGACTAGCCTTGGGTCCTCAGCCAATTACCTCTGCAATTCCTCTATTAGGTAAAACTGCTAAATCCATATGAAGAATTGACTAGCCCATGTGCTGTGCGGTTGTTAACAATAAATGGCAGACAAGGAATCACTAGTAATGAGTGATGAGCACAAAATGATTAATTGGAAGTGACAGGCAGCTGTCACTCCACAGCCTTGATGGCTAGAAGGCTGTTCTCCCTCCCTCCCCTGCCTGGACCATCCTGTCTTTGCAACAAAGCTATTGATAGAATAAAAGAGGAGTCCCAACGCTCATCTCTCCTAAATCACCACACAGGGTACCAAACCTATAAAAGCCATTTAACAGATTGCCCAAACAAGAGACTATGTGGCTCAGGCTGCAACCCATTTCCACTCATAAGCATTCACATGAGCACTGAACAGGACATGCCCACACTGGATTATTCCTTTCCCTGACAATTACTGTTTGACAGAAAGCCTTTAATCACTCATTTAATGGTTAGACCAGGGGTGTCAAACATACAGCCCGTGGGCCAGAACTGGCCTGTCCAGGGCTCTTATCTGGCCCATGAGCAACTGGTCATTATTGGAATTGTTGGAGGATGGACCGCAGCCGGGTCTTGAATGTGGCAACGTCTGGGGCTGCTATCAGGATGTCGTCAAAGAATGGCTTCACTCTTGGAATGCCTTTTAAAACAGAGTCCATTAATTGTTGGAAAAGACCGGGGGCGACGCTGACCCTGAACTGGAGCTGTTTTACCTTATACACTCCCTTGTGCGTGACGATCGTCTGCGCCTCAGCCATGGCGTCGTCCACAGGAAGCTGCTGGTAGGCCTGTGCCAGGTCCAGCTTCCTGAATACTTTGGCCCCGGCCAGGGAGGCCAAGACGTGGCTGACCACGGGCACCAGGTACACGTGGTCTTGCAAAGCCAAGTTCAAGGTGCATTTGTAGTTCGTGCAGATGCGGACCTCCCTGTTTGATTTTAGGGGAGTGACTACTGGGGTCTCCCACCTCCCGGGGGAGACTGGCTCAAGCACACCCTGAGCTACGAGCTTGTCCAGTTCAGCCTCAACCTTCAGCTGCATGGTGAGGGGTGGGCGCCACGCCACTATGCGGATGGGGCGGACAGTGGGGTCTAAGTCCAAGGAAATGGGGGGGCCCCGGTATGAGCCCAGTGTGCCATCGAAAACAGCCAGGAATTCTGCGCAGACTGACTCGTAGTCCGCGGAACCCATGCGGAACACCCCTTTGATTTCCAACCCCAAAGGCTTGAACCATGCCCATCCCAGGAGGCTGATGAGGTCCCATTCCACCACGAGGAGGTCGAGGAGGCCATTGAATCTGTGGTACTGGACCCTGACCTTGGCTAGTCCCTTAATTGTGACTGGATTTTTTTGAAAGTCCCAGAGAATCAGACCCATCAGCTGACGTAGCCAGGCCCCCCCCCCCCCCCTTGGGCAGAGCTGCTTAAAAGTTGCTGCCGGGACTATGGAGTATGTGGACCCAGAGTCTAACTCCATAGAGCAGGGGGTACCCTCAATCCGTAGATCTACTGCAATCGCTCCGGGAATGGGCTGGGGTAAGCTTAGTACCTTTGTCGCTGTCGTAAGGCTGTCCATGGTCTTGTAGTTTGCAGCTGGGGAGTGGCGGCTGGTCCGGGAGCAACAGGCCTTTGTGATGTGCCCCGTTTTCCCGCAGGAGTGGCAGATGGCATCCCGGAATTGGCAGGAACATTGCTCGTGGGGGTCCCTGCAGCTAGTGCACGTTGGGGCAGCCTGTTTTTGGAAGAAGAGGGAAGAACGGCGGCAGCTGCCAGGTGCTGGAAGCGGGCCTGGGAGGAGCTGGACTCACCCTTCTGTGAGTGCTGCTGGAGCCAGTGGGTGTCCTCGTCCTCTGAAGATTCGGACCCGGAGGTAGCGGTGTGGTGGACCTTGGTGGCCGGCTTGTCCTTTAGAGTTGCCTCGAAAGCCGCAGCTGTTTGTAACATATTCTCTAGGGTTGGCTCGGGAAGCGATATTAGCCGGCACCGTAACTTGGCTTCTCGTACTCCCCCCATGAACGCTATCTCCACGTGGTGGAGGTCGGCCAGGAATGTTGTGGCTGATTCTCTGGGCTGCTGTTGGCGCCGGATGAAGTCCAGGTGCAGGGCCATTTTGGAGGGATTTGGGGCAAAGTAATCCCCGAGAGCCTTGATTAGGATGTCATAAGGCACCTCGAGGGGATCTTGTGGGGCAAGCAGGCTCTGGGCGACCTGCATTGCATCCACCCCACAAGCGCTCAAGAGCCAGGCTCACTTCATGTCCACATCGGTGATGCGTTGGACAATGAAGGCGCAGCCCAGCTGCTCGATCCATGCCTCCCAGGTCTCTGGACGAGACGGGTTGAAAGGGGGTATTGGTCCCGGAGCATCAGTCATAATTACTGGAGCAGGAACGGCGCGGTGAGCCGTGTCCTCATGGGCTTGTGGCAGGGCCTCGGAGCGCTGTAGCTCGGTGGTGCCTGGAGCCGGCAGATTGGTGCTCGGTGTGGAACTGCTTGGTTCGGCTGGAAATTTGCTCATCGGGATCCCACTCTCGTCGCCAGTGGAAAGTATTGGAGTCGGGAGGCCGGTAATAGTGAAATCAGCATAGTGGTTTATTACGGGTCAAGACTGAACATGAGAAACCCTGGGCTCGGAGCCCTCTTTTATGCTGGTCGGAGATAATCCCCCGACCTCACCCAATTGTCCTGATAGGAACTTAAGTCAGTGTAAGCAGTTCATAGGTTCCCGGGGGGAAACCTAGGCTCTTGATTCGTGGTTGTTTTGGATCCAACCGGCTATTGTTCTACGTGGTCATAGCTCAGGTAGATTGTGGCCATGTGTGAATGACCACGTGGCGGTCGTCATTACTAGAGACCCTGGCGACCACAGTCTTGATACACAACAGGTATGCTATTGGTAGCCAGTGCAGTGCCTTCAGCACTGGCCGGATGTACTCCCATCTTGGAAGACACATCAGCAGCCTAGCCACGTCATTCTGCACTAGCTGCAGCCTCCAGATTTGAGACAAGGGCAGCCCCAAGTAGAAAGCGTTACAATAGTCTAGCCTTGAGGTGATCATCGCATGGATCACTGTAGCCAAGTTGTTGTGACCGAGGAAGGGAGCCAGCTGCTGAACCAGCCAAAGATGGTAAAAGGCTGATTTAGCAGTGGCTGCTACCTGGGCCTCCATTGTTAAGGAAGGTTCCAGGAGCACTCCCAAACTCCTAACCACTTACACAGGCACCAGTGGAGCCCCATCGAAGGTCAGGAGTGAGAGCCCCAACCCCGCACTGCCCCGACTCAGGCACAGGACCTCCATCTTCACCAGATTTAGCTTCGCCAGATTTAGCTTCTGAGCCAACCAGCCACAGCATGCAGTGCCTGGTCCAGATCTTCCAGTTTGGAGCCTGATTAGCCACCCAAGATCAGATAGAGCTGGGTGTCATCAGCATACTGATGGCATCCCAGCCCAAACCTCTGTGCAGTCTGGGCAAGGGGACACATATAGATGTTAAAAAGCACTGGGGAGAGCGCTGCCCCCTGAGGCACTCCGCACTTAAGCAGGTACCTCCGGGGTTGCTGCTCCCCTAGCGCCACCCTTTGCCCCCGACCTTGGAGAAAAGAATCAAGCCACTGCAAGGCCAGCCTCTGTACCCCCACATCAGCAAGGTGGCGGGCCAGTAGCTGGTGGTCAACCATGTCAAAAGTGGCCGACAGGTCTAGCAACAACAGCGCCACCACACTGCCCCGATCCAGATGCCTCCAGAGGTCATCAGTAAGGGTGACCAGCACTGTCTCTGTCCTAGGGCTCCGGGCGGAAGTATATTTGTATGGGAGAGCACTCAATCACATGAGCCCCCTCCTGCAACTGGAAGATCAGTGGTCCAGAAATTGGTTTTGCCACCTCATCTGCTGTTGCTCAGAACAAGGCTGAAGTATCTCTTGCTTAATGCAATTCAAATACACTTTCAAGAGTAGCTCAAAGTTATCGTCTGAACTAGACAGGTGTTTCTAACTGAAAATCATTCCCATTCTGTCCATCTATTGCTAAGACGCTACACATTCCAAATTAGCCCAGACTTGCATCAGAACTTGCTTGTTTGCCACAGGAGGGCAAATAGCAGCTCTGCCAGGGTGTTTTAGGTCAATAAAAAAAGCACAGGGTGGAGCTCGGCATCCTGACCACCACCAGCCTCACGGCATAAGCCCAAGCTGAGTCACAATCTTACGGGCCAGCTGTTCATTTTTAAAAACTGCTTGGAAGCATCTTATCTGCTTTGGCTCTAAATTACATTAGTTTTAGGTTTCTTTTTCCTCATCTTAATAGAGTGTGGAGTTGTACATGGGCCTTTGTTTCATTTTTTTTCATTTTTGTTATTAATTCCAAGGGGGCTGTTTCGTTACTGGGTTTGTTTCATATGGTTTTGCTTCATTATTGTTTCTTTCAGTATTATTGCTTTGTTTTCATAATTCTCTTTCATTATTATTTCCCATTGGTGTCAATGGAAGACACACATACCCAGACTTTTATCAGGTCTTTACCATCATGGTTTTTTGTCCAAATTGGACAATACTCACAAGGATTGTGGTATTCCCCTATAGGACACCCACATTGCCATATTTGGGACGGACAGAATACCACCCCCCCTTGAGGCAATGAAAGGCACCCATGTTTGACATTAGAATTCATGGGAGAATTGATAGGAAAGATTCCAAACCATAAAACAGACCACACTGCAGCCCCTTCGCTTGAAGAACAGAAGCACAAGGACTGACATGGCAAGGGCATTTGGGGGCACAAATGGGATGAGGCTAGGGTTGCCAGCTCTGGGTTGGGGAACTCCTGGAGATTTGGGGGTGAAGCCTGAGGAGGGACCTCAGCTGGCTATAATGCCATAGCCTCTAACTGAGCCATTTTCTCCAAGGGAACTGATCTCTCTTGTCTGGGGATCAGGTAATTCTGGGAGATCTCCAGGCCCCAACTGGAGGTTAGCAGCCCTAGCACACACATGAAAGCTTATACCCAGAATGACACTTTGTTGGTTTTGAAGGTGCCAGTGGGCTCAAATTTTGTTCTCTCACACATGTATGTAATCCTAGTGGCTATAGCTTGCAGTCAATCAAGACAACCCAGAGTCTCTCTCCTTAAGGAACTCTGTCCTCTCTCTACATCTTTTGTTAAGAAAATGTTGCCTGCCTTGTAAATAGGGCTGCCAACTCTGGGTTGGGAAATTCCTGGATATTTGGAGGTAAAGCTGGAAAAGGGACCTCAGCTGGGTATAATGCCATAAAGTGTGCCCTCCAAAGCTGCCATTTTCTCCAGGGGAACTGATCTCTGTTGGCTGGAAATCAGTTGTAATTCCAGGAGATTTCCAAGTCCCACCTGGAGAGTGGCTACCCTGCTTGTAAAAGTGAAATCAGTAGTGGCAAGAGACCGCAATAATGAAAGAAATCAAAACAAAAGGAAAATCATGTTTTCCCCCCCATTACAGGCCATTTAGATGGGGAAATTGTTCTGTTTTCATATTAATCATGATAATTACAAAATACTCCATTGTCATATTTATATTTAATAATTAAAAATGTGCAATAGAGTGTTATGTGCTGACAACCCAGCATCTGATTTTTAAGCAGTTCCCAGTTTTTGTTTAACAGGGTTCTGTTGTAATTCAAATGGACCATTTTGCAAGTGAGAGAAACAGCTTTAGTGGTCTGTAAATGCACATACTTCTTCAGCCCCATGTGAGCCCTCAAAAAACCCCAACACCCTGATTTGGTAGGTTTGAGTTGGATTGGAGCAGTCCTTCCTATGGAGACATATTGAGTAGTCCTGTGATGTCACAACCCCTTCTCTCCCAGCTCCCTCAAGCCCCATAGCAGCTTTTGCTGGAACACTGCTGTTGGTAGGTAGAATGGCTAGCATCAGTCCTAGGATAATACTTCGAACCCTTTCATGGAAAACAAATACAACATTTAAATCTAAAACATGTCACTTGGCAGTGCTGTTACTGTATGTTACAAAATGGAGACAGTGGTTTCTACAACAGTCTGAGGGCGTAACTACACAATATATGCCCAACACATGCCAGGTCTCAGGTGCATGGCTGGCTTGCAATTAGACGTACATCAGGGGAATTCACCTTAAAAAGCGCTCATTTGCTCAGAGCTATGAGGAGGCACCGCAAAGGGGCAGAAGGAGCTTCCACTTTCCCTCCCACCCCCTTCTTTCCCCAGTGGGAAGGAGATGGCTGGGCTTTTCACCTACCCTTCCTAGAACACCTGTAACCAGAGAAAAGGGGCAAAAAGCACCTACCTCACCCTTTCCACTGGCAAAAACAGGGTAGCAGAGAGACAGGAAGCTCCTTCAGCCCCTCCCCCCTCAGCTCTCCTTCATAGCACTGATCGAATGAGCATTTTTTAAAGTGAGGTCCCTCAATGTAGTCTGTGAGTCCAGACTTACCCACGATACAGCAAGTTGGTTGCTTTGTGTAACTTGGCCCTGAATCTCCTTCCCTTGCCAGGGAAAAGTGTTCTGTGAAAGTTTCAGAATAATCAAGGGGCAGAATGTCGATCGGCAAGTTGATTTTCCAAAAGAGGACGTGTTCCTTCCAGGCAGGAGGCCTCCTCTCTGATTAAGCTGCCAGTGGAATAACCCAGTACATTACTCACAGACTGCCGATAGAGCTCTTGCCTGTAGCCTGTACTCTGAAAAGCTTCGGGAGGGGGGTGAGCACCCACTCATGCACTTGCACATCATCCTCAAAAGAAGAGGCAAGTGTTGTGTATGTATATATACCTTCTATCTTCCATTTCTGCTGGGATACACTGAATGAGGAAATCTCTTGGTTGATGTCCATTCCTTTTAATTTTGCTTTATTGTCCATAGGATTTTGCTATGATAAGGGCTCTGTTCAGACATCATACCAAGCCATGGTTAAGGAACCTTTGCTGTTCAGTCACACAGTCGAATCCGACTCTTCGTGACCTCATGGACCACATCACACCAGGCCCTCCTGTCTTCTGTCATGCTCCGGAGTTAAGGAACCTTTATTGTGACATAAATGTGATATCTGAATTGACAGACTGTGGGCAATGAAAACTGATTTGAAGTAGTTTTGCAAAGCCAGGTTTGTGGTAACTGTGTTTATTAGAATTGGTAAACCACAGTTGTTGCATTTCTGGAGGCCATTGTGCCTAGAGACTGAATGGAACAAGATAATAGCATGGATTTTTCTGTGTCCCCAGCCCTCACTACAAAGTGACTATCAGGAAGTTCACAACTGGTAGGTTGCCAACCTGCAGGTGGTAGCCAGAGATTTCCCAATATTACAGTTGATCTCCAGGTGACAGAGATCAGTTCACCTGGAGAAAATGGCCACTTTGGATTGCATATTGGACTCTATGGCATTATACCCCATTGAAGTCTTTCCACTCCCCAAACCCTGCCTCCTCAGGCTCCATCCTCCCAAATCTCCAGGTATTTCCCAACCCAGTACTGGCAACCCATGCCATTCCTGTGAGTCCTCTGACTATAAGGATTAGTCTGAGAGCAGGTGGCTGTGGTGGGCAGTAGATAGCAGCAAAAATCTTTTCACCTTATTTTCTCCACTTGAATTTCCTTAGGACATAACTCAATATTTGATTTCCTGCCCTTTTGCAAACCCGTGATCTAGTACTTAGATATATGTTGCTGTCTCTATTTTATTTATTTATTCATTTATCTAAAATTGTTTATATCTTGCCTTTCCCCCCAAAGGGTTCTACCCTTTCTGTTGACTCATAGCATGATGTGTGGATTTTCCTCAGTTCTTGTGTGGTGTATACTGATCTGCCCTAGAAGGGAAAGCCATATTAATCTGCGTTTATATGAAGACATGAAATACAAGGTTGTTTAATCTGATTTCTAAGAAATGTTCCATAACACGTTTATACACCATTCTGATATGTTTTGTGGTTCTATTTCATGGTGGCAATAATGATTTCAAATAATTCTGAATACTCCTATTCGATAACATTGGTATAGAAACTGACTCTGCATCAGAGAGGGCCTTCTCTGACCCTGGTATCTCCTGTTCCAGGTGCTAGTCCCCAGTTCGTATATAGTGCATCATCTTGCTTCATGTGTTAATGTATTGTGTTATTTTTAATGTATGGCTTAGTTGCAGACTTGAGTGAAGGACAGAAAGAGAGAAGAATAGAACAGAAAAGCCATTCCATCATAGAAGCTGCTGCTGCTCCAGTGGAACACTACCATAGATCCAAGCTAATGTCTGTTACAGACAGGGGTCCTTTCGTAGAGAAAGAGGTGCAGGAGCTCATTAGCATAACTCATTAGCATATGCCACGTCTCCTGACATCACCAGAAGTGTGTCAGAAAGGGAATGTCAGTTTCAGCCCCATTATACCCTATGGCCCATTGAAATCAATCGCAAAAACTCATAGGGTATATGAGGGGCTGGAGGAAAGGGGGTTTGAGGGAGAGGCTCCAAACTTGCAGAGTAGCTGCTGGGGCCTCTCCTCGAAATACCCACCAAGTTTCAAGAAGATTGGACCACGGGGTCCAATTCTACGGGCCCCCATTGTTCTCTATGCTGGGAAAAAGTGTTACTTTTTTCCTGCCATAGAGAACAATGGAGGGAATGGGGGCAACCTGTTTGGGGGCCTGTAGAATTGGACCCCGTGGTCCAATCTTCTTGAAACTTGGTGGGTATTTCGAGGAGAGGCCCCAGCAGCTACCCTGCAAGTTTGGAGCCTCTCCCTCAAACCCCCTCCCCTCCAGTCACTTTTAAAGTTGCCGCTGAATTTCGGCGGCAATTCGGCAGCGGGCCGAATCAGATCAGAGAATCTGATTCGGCCCGTGGCTGCCCTAGTGGCCACTCCTGAGCTGGCGGAGCTTTGCTCCGCCTCGCTCTGGCCCCAATGGACCCCTGGTTACAGAATGTTGTACCAGAAGGCTGAAATCATTCCTTACTAGTTTGCTAGTATTACCATATTTACATCCAATGTGCCCATTTATTCTCTTGCTGAGAGACCGACCTGTTTGGCTTACAGATCGTTAATGAACCACTGAAGAGCTGTTAGCATCAGCTGGCAGTAATTGGTTTCTTTTGCTATGAGACCTGCCCCATGACTCATTGGTACCCATCTAGCCTTGTCTATTTTTTTTTCATTTTTTCCCAAACAGCTATTTTTCAAAAAATGCAATTTGATACCTTTTAAGAAGATCTACCAATAAATGAATATGTGGAACTTCTGTCTATTAAGTACTAGGTACCATAGTTTTAGGAAATATTAATAAGTAGTTGCTTTCCTATGTCAAGTGGTGTTTATATACTGCTCACTGTGGTATATCTAAGAAAGCAGATCTACTGCATTGATTGTTTCAGGATTAGGTTAATCATTGAAGGCCTGGTGCAATTTCTCAAGTGACATCCTTCTATTAATCCATCTGAGGATGGTGTCACAAGTATCTAAATCAGCCATAAATACACTGGTGTACTGTGGGCTGTATAGGTACCAGAGCTATAACGGATCTGAAGACACAGTCTGTTCTCCATTCTGCGTGTTAGGAGAAATTGGCTATTGATTTACCCAGTTTTCTTTGCAGCAGCATCTGTAATTTGTCCTATTGCCTATACCATTTATGTTAACTGAATGCTAAAGGCCAAACTATTTGCCACATTGGGAATCCATGACCAGATCTCTTAATGTGTGTCAAAAATCAGCTGGTATGGGGTAGAAGTATCCTGGTTTTGATTTGGGCCATGGGATTGGTTGTCATTCTTTCTCCTGAACTTTTTTAAAAATAGAAATATTTGTCATCAAACTGGTAGTAGCAACAATGTGGGAGGGGACAGGCATACATGTCATTATCTGTCTTTCCCCCCTCTTCAGACCTCTTCCCCCCTTCCCTGTAGGCATACCAAGTGCCCATAGACATACCAAGTGCTCTTGCTGATCCCCCCCACTCACCCTTGCCTCTTGGAATGGCATAAGAAACAGTGGGGGGCAGAAGTAATATTATGCTACATGCTGACATCACTCCCAGGCAAAACCCCAGGTGTGATAACAGCCAGCTTTCTAGAAACTCTGTGATAATACCATAGATTTTCTAGAGTGTCGTCTGATGCACTGACATCACATCCAGATTTCTTGCCTGGATGTGACATTGGCATGTAACCCAATGACATTTCCACACTTTGTCCTGGCCCTGAAGCTCCTGGGGATGCTGGCTGCTGCCTAGCATTCCTACTTCCCTGCCCCAACACCCACAGCTCCCCAAGCCAAATCAGGATACATACAAACATGCATGTGCATGACCAGCAGCTTTTTAAGGTTAAGGGGCATGCTGGGTGGTCTAATTTCAGATAATTAACCTCAGGGCTCATTTCGTAGCAGGAGCTCCTTTGCATATTAGGCCACATACCCCTAATGTAGCCAATCCTCCAAGAGCTTACAGAGCTCATCTGACAGGGGCTACTGTAAGCTATTGGAAGATTGGTTACATCAGGTGTGTGCGGCCTAATATGCAAAGGAGCTCCTGCTATGAAATGAGCCCTGATTAACCTAATGCGTAGTTAATCACAGAATTACCAAGATGCTGTGTTATTTTTTTACTTTGATGTATTGCTACCTGTACATTTCTTTTCTCTCACAAAATACCTTGTTTTATCTATTTCAGGTGCAACTTCAATAAGAAGCCTCAGCAATGCAAGCAAGGGTAAAAATGAATCACTTCTGGAGGAAGAAAAGGAGAAGCTCTGATTAGACAAGACAGTCAGATGCCATTTGGCACGTTATGACCTCTTCAGCTGGGGGTGTCTCCTACCCCTAGCACAATATTCTCACTCAGGAACAACATCTGGGGGAACCATCCAGAGGTGATAGAGCAGTGACTGTGTGTTGTCTGCTCTAACCCCATTCTATTTTGACTGTGCTGAGGTCCAAATGTGTCCTGTAAAAGCTTTCACCTTACATGGAAGTTGGACTTGCCTGCTGAAAATGAGACACTTCCAACTGAACTTGCTTCTCATCTGTGTGGCAACTACCACTGCAATTCCTGTCGTGCCCTGGAAGGTCAAATGCCCACTGCAGTGTGTCTGCCAGATCAGACCATGGTACACACCCAGGTCTGTATACAGGGAGGCAGCCACAGTTGACTGTAATGATTTGTTCATCTCCACAGTGCCTGAAAGCTTGCCAGAGGGAACACAGATCCTTCTCTTGCAAAGCAACAATATTGTCAAGGTTGAACAGAGTGAGCTGGACTACCTGAAAAATCTGACTGAACTGGATCTGTCACAGAACAGCTTCTCTGACATTTTGGACTTTGGCCTGAAGAACATGCCCCAGTTGCTGAGCCTTCACCTGGAAGAGAATCAGTTGACTGAATTGCCTGATAACAGCTTCCTGGGCCTAGCCACTCTCCAGGAGCTTTATCTCAACCACAATCAAATACGCAGGATCTGTCCCAGAGCCTTTTTAGGCCTTGGAAACCTCCTTCGGCTTCACCTCAACTCCAACCGCCTGAGGACGATTGACAACCGCTGGTTCCAGGTACTGCCCAGTCTGGAGATCCTCATGATTGGAGGCAACAAAGTAGATGCCATTTTGGATATGAACTTCAGGGCCCTGTCAAATCTGAGGAGTTTGGTTCTGGCAGGAATGCACCTGAGGGAGATTTCAGATTATGCACTAGAAGGCCTGAGAAGTCTAGAGAGTCTGTCTTTCTATGACAACAAGCTAGTCAATGTCCCTAAAAAGGCACTACAGCAAGTCCCTGGTCTTAAATTCTTGGATCTGAACAAAAACCCACTTCAGAGGGTTAAGCAGAGTGACTTCACAAATATGTTGCATCTCAAGGAACTGGGACTCAACAACATGGAGGAGCTGGTTTCTATTGACAAGTTTGCCTTGATTAACCTGCCTGAACTGACCAAACTGGATGTGACCAACAACCCTAAACTGTCCTATATCCACCCCAGTGCTTTCCACCACCTCCCCCAGATGGAGACCCTCATGCTGAACAACAATGCCCTAAGTGCCTTGCATAAGCAGACACTGGAGTCCCTCCCCAATCTGCAGGAAATCAGCATCCATAGCAACCCCATCCGCTGTGACTGTGTCATCCGATGGGTCAACAGTACCGAGAACCACATACGTTTCATTGAGCCTCAGTCCACATTATGTGCAGAGCCTACAGACCTAAAGAAAAAGCACATCCGAGATGTCCCCTTTAGGGAAATGACTGACAGATGCCTGCCCCTCATCTCTGACAAAAGCTTTCCCTCCCATTTAGAGGTGGCCGATGGAGAGGACATCTCTCTGCACTGCAGAGCTCTGGCAGAACCAGAACCAGAGATATACTGGGTCACACCATCAGGTCGTAAGCTGATACCATACTCAGACGATGGGAAGTTTAAAGTGTACCCTGAAGGGACAATAGAAATCCACAAGGTCACAGCACAAGAGGCTGGGCTCTACACATGTATGGCTCAAAACCTTATTGGTGCAGATACCAAAAGCATAAGTCTGATGGTCAACAGTTCTTTCCCCTTCAGTGAGGATGCCCTGGAGCTTCTGGTGATGGAAGTCCAGGCCTACCACATCCTGGTTGCCTGGAAACCTCACCTCAACACAGTTTCTTCTAACCTCACATGGTCCAGCTTCAGTCCCAACTTAGATATGACCAACGTGGCCCGTATCCCAACAGGTACTCACATGTACAACATCACACGACTCCACCACAACACAGAATATTGGGCTTGCCTTCATGTAGCCTTCATAGACTTGCAGAGCAAGGTGGCTTGTGTCAGTGCCAGGACTAAAGAGGCTCAATATCGATACCTTGAAAGCAGGCAGAGCCTACTGATTGTGTTGTCTCTCTGCACATTGTTGCTGTGTATTAGCCTTATAGGCAACTATGGTTTGGGCTTACTCAAGCCACAGGCTGGAAGCCATGGGACCTGCATGTTGTGGGAAACAGGCACATCTTCAGTGCGTGTCGTGTCTCCACCCTTCATCAAACACTGGGATCGAGGGAGGAGGAGTGAGAAGCTTCTGGCTGTGGAGGTACAAGCAACACTACTGGACTCTTGAAAGGTTTTGTTTGGTTTTCCCAGGGAGGGTGGGCAAGAAAACCTGCTGGAATTTTTTTTTAATTACCAAATACAAATGAGAAAAATACGGTCAGCCATGAAAACAATAAGCATGGAAGATGGAGATGACAAAGGTTTGGTGCGGCCCGTGCCCACCTACATCACCAGTGTTATTGAATGGATTGTCTTTCATGCCAAGACAATCTATTTTTATAAAGAAAACATGTCCAGAGAAGGTTGCATGAGCTGAAAGCACCAAGCTTGGCATCTGAACATCCCTCTGCTCATGACAGGCAGCCTGTGGATCCTCTGGCAGCCTGTTACCAATGTCCTTTTCTGCCCAGCAAATTGCTGGTCCTTTGGAAATACAAAAAGGCCTTTCCCTTTGGGGCTATGTGTGTGTGTGTGCGTGTGTGTGTGTGTGTATTGCCATCGAGAATCCCAAACCAAATCCACCAAGCCTCTTCTCACGGCTACATGATTCGCCTGCTGAGGAAAGCCTCACAGAAGGTGATTTGGAAAGAAAAGCAGCCTTATCTGGCTAAAGAAGCAGTACAGTGATCCTCAAAACAATGAATGCATCTTTGAATCCATTAGCACCGGCAAGGGGGAGAGCGGATTGGATCTCAACCCAAGAGCTTAATTTCAAGGCTATTTTGTAAACTTTTGTGAATAATGTTTTAAAAAGGGGGAGGGTGAGGAAATTTCTGCTTTTCTGTTTTTGTTTTTGTTTTGTAAAAAGAAAAAGAAAAAAAGAAAAAAATCCTTTGTATACCAATCTACCATAGCTAGAAGGCTTCATGCTAGGTCAGCATTGCTTCAGCTGGGGTGGGGGCAGTTGGGGGAGGATGTGCGTGTGTGGTGGGGGATGATCTTCCATGCGAAAGAGGATTCAAAGAATAAGGATCTCTTTGTTTTGAAGTGGCTGATCTCCAAGCTACAGAACTCAAAACATCCAGGAGGCTAAAACAAGGGAAGGGGGAAGAGGATAAATATTCCATTTTCTAACTCTGTTATCACCTCTTTGTCTCTGATAAGCCAATTAAAATTGCAAATGAAACATACCAGTGGATGGGTGTGCTTTCCCCCAGCTTCTTCCTCGTTATAAGAAAAGCAAAGGAGCAGTGATAGGAGGCACAGCACGGCACCGAGAGCCAGTGTGATGTAGTGGTTAGATGACTGGACTAGGCTCTGAAAGACCCAGGTTTGAACCCCCACTGTGCCATAACTCTGGCTGGATCATCTTGGACCAGTCACATACTCTTGGCCTAATTTACCTCACGGGGTTGTCTTGAGGATAAAATGGAGGAGAGTAGAATGATTCATGTTGCTCTGGGTCCCTGCTGGGGAGAGAGATGGGGTATAAATGAGTAAATAAAGCTATGAATGGGTTGGTGCTGTGACCTAGGGGAAGGGGACTCCCATGTCCTTACCAGCAGATTCTCAAGGCATCACTGAAAGAAGTGGAGCATCAGTCAGTGTGCAGCTGCTAAATGCCTAGGCATGCCTAAGGAGCTGCAGGTGCTCGTTGCACCTGTTGGCAGGCATAGCCAGTCAGCAGCTACACATCTGTAGAAGGCTCATCTAGATGCCCCCCTTTCTCTGATGCCACCTTGCAATGGCCACTGGTCAGCAGCAGTGACCTCTTTGCCATACCACCTTATGAGCCACTGCTGCAAAAGAAGGTTCTATATTTGGAATCTAGAGTCACTATATCTGAAGCAGTGCTCCAGGGTATAGTACTTGGACGAAGATGTTTGATTGCAATTTTTTTTTTAGTATGTCTTCTGATCTATAGCCCTAATGCCACTTTGGACTCCATTAATGGAGTCTGCATGTCAACCAAGGTAAGTATATCCAGCAAAAGTTACTCCCACCCCTGGCCAAATGCAGAATGTGGAAGCTGCTAAAATGTGGTATTTCTTCTCTTTGCCAAGGTACAGGCTAGAATGGTGAGGCTCGTGTGTCCTCCAGACTTCCTTTCATTATGTTTCTCTTCTCTAAACAAGGGTTGTGAGCTTGTTTTCAGATATCCTGGAAGCCATAATAGGAAGTCTTTTGTTACTGCTTGAAGTGAAAATGTTAAGATGGTCATACCTGACCATATTCTCTCTGCACTATGTTGGCCTCAAGGGGCAGGGAAGTGCCTTCAAGTTGAGCATTAAAATTGTGCAGGACCTTCCTTGTACAGTTGCTCTAGGGTAGCCTCATCTTTTCCTGCTTGGAACCATCTTTACCGTTGCCGCAAGATATGGTGAGCTTGGGGCCCAAATGCAATTTGTTTTTGTGGGGGGGGGGGGGGGGTTGTGTGGGGAGCTTATTCAAAGCTTGTCATCTGTACCCTGTGCCCCAGACTCTGTTCAAGCCTTATGATCTTGCTGGCACCCAGTGGGAAGTCATAATGCAGACAAGCTAGTCCTGTACAAGACCTTGTCAGTAATTGGGGTTCACAGTCAACCAGCACAGTGGTCTTCAACCTTTTCAGACATGGAGCTGCAAGCACGTGAAAGGATACCACCTGACATCAGAATCAAATAACAGAAAGAGGAGGAGCCAGTGTGAGGGCCACTGGGCAGCAGACCAAGAAAACTGGAAATAGAAAACATAAGCCATACATCAGGAGGGATACTGTAGTGAAGAAAAAGCCACAAGTCAGAGCCATGTATGGAACCTCTAAATCACTGTGACCTTCTCCTGCCATCCTACTGCTCTTCTTCTCATGCATGTAAAGAGAGGCAAGAGGCATGGGTAGGGATGAACAGAGGCTTGATACCAGGAGGAGGGGGCTTTGTGAGGCAGCTGTGTTGAAAACCACTACACTGCCACATTGTTAAAACATTATGATCAGGAGCTACAAAGCAATGGATCTGATCCCATAGTGCAGACCTCTAAGCACGTTCTTTAGCAAGATCCATCGCTTACAGTCATTTATTTATTTATTTAATTCAATTTCTAGGCCGCTCTCCCCGCATAGCAGGCTCAGAGCGGCTTACATAATCATAGTCATTCCAACCTCTTTAGGAAAAATAGGAATACAACTTAGGTATACTGCAGACATGTCCCTACTGGCAGAGCCCCTTGCTTAAATTCAACACCCAAGTTTGAATGAACCTGAATCTCCATTATGAGATGTCTGTATAATTTATCAAAAGTTGCTCTTTCCTTAGAGGAGGGCTCTGTCAGGAGTTACAGAGAGTAATGTAGTTCAGGACAGTGATGGGATGCCACTGGGAGAGCTAACATATCAGGAAGATGCCAAATTGGAAAGGCGCTGGAAGCCCTAATTCTGGTCCAATATGAGGGGGATACAGGACAACATAGACACTAGAGAATGTTCTGCCAGGGGGCTGAGTTACAAAACCAAGTTGATTTTATTAATTAAAAACTCAAGTGCTGGCAGGGAAATTCCAGCCAGTTTTCAGTAGTAATCATCTAATGCAAAAGGTGCTGCATTAACAAGTTAAAACAGCACAGAGACCAATGTGTAAGATATGCCAGAGCATTGTAAACATTAGGATACCAACTGCCTCTAGAACGAACAGCCTTGGCCCCTCAAGTAGATTAGAGCGAGAGGAAAAAATCAACAAGAGTGAATTTTCCTCCTGGTTTTGAAAGCCTAATGCAGGTGACAAGCGTGAAACACTAAATATTGTCCAGAGGGTATATTAGAAGCCTATCATTAAAAATTATAAATGGCACAGGATGTACATGATTTGCCAGCCCAGACAATGTGAGCAAAAAGGGTAGATTTAGATTGTGTGTGTTGTGGTGGCTACATCAGTATGAGGTACCTGTAGTTTTACAGAGAGTCAATGAACTTTAGTGTTCTTATTTATCACCCTTCACCCACTTATTCATCATCCAACTGAAGATGAGGGGTTATCAAGCCATGGTACAATCTGCCTCAGAAAAGCAGCTTACCATGGGCAAGAAGACTAAGCATACACCAATTTAAGTGGTTTTCCAGGGACCTACAAACATGCACATGGATTATAGACAGATTTGTGGAGGATACATCTATCAGTAAAACTGATAGGAAAGGGAACCTTCACATTCAGAAGCAGTAAACCTCTGAATACCAGTTCCAGGAGGCAACATCACGAGAAGGCCTTGACCTTTATGCCCTATTTTTGGAATTGGTTGGCTACTGTGTGCAACGGGAAACTGGACTAGATGGACCACTGATCTGATCCAGCAGGGTTTTTCTTAATGCTCTCAAACTTCTAGATACAGAAAGAAAACCCCACAATCTACCCTTTCTGTTCTTTTCTGTCAACACTGGATATCTCCTAGCAGTTATTTGCAGTGCTGTGGCTAATGAGCACTGAAAGAGGCCATATAGAATATGTCTGGATCATAGATTTTGCTTCATGGACTGGGCACTATTCACAGCCTATTGGGTGCCAATCACTGGCTATGATGGAATGGAGATGTCTTCTCCAGCCATTATCCTATGCTTCTCAGCCCTTTTTCTTGACATGTTTGTCCTACAGTTGAGGAGAAGTGAGATATTCTGGTCCTTTAAATTAATCAGGCTGAAAGTTTATGGGATGGAACCTACCATAACCAGTCATAGCTCTATTTAATGGTTTTCCTGATGTGCCAAACCACTTGTTAAATCCCAGTGCTGCTAGAAAATAATAACTATAACTTTATAAGTTTAACGAGAGAGAGAGAAATCTTTAATCTTGCCCTGACCTAGCTAGCTCAGGCAAACCCAATCTCTTCAGATCTCGGAAGCTAAGCAGGGTCAACTCTGGCAAATACTTGGATGGGAGACCTCCTTGAAATACCAGAGGAGGGGGCAGACTTTATTCAGCCACCTCTCCTCCAGTAGGGGTCAGTCACCAGACTTCCAGGTACACACACACACAAAACCCCAACCCCCTCAAAAAATCTTTAATCTTCTCACTCCCAAAACAGTACAGCCCAGCTAACAGTAAGCTGCTTCTGTAGGTTCTTCCCTTGATCTCCAAGTCTAATTCACAGGCTAAGGGCCAAACTGTACACGATGGAGGCCACGGGGCAAACCTGTGGCCACCAGTAAGGTAAAGGTAAAGGTTTCCCTTGCTCGAAAGCCAGTCGAATTCGACTCTAGGGATGCGGTGCTCATCTCTGTTTCCAAGCTGAAGAGCCAGCGCTGTCCGAAGACATTTCCATGGTCATGTGGCCGGCATGACTAGACGCCGAGGCGCATGGAATGCTGTTACCTTTCCACCGAAGTGGTACCTATTTATCCACTTGCAATTTCTTGTTTTTGAACTGCTAGGTTGGCAGGAGCCGGGACCAGAGACAGCTCACTCCATCAGGCGGCACTAGGGTCACGACTGCTGAACTACTGACCTTCTGGTCTGCAGTTCAGCGTCTTAACCACTTGAGCCACTGCAGCCCAGTACCATTTAGTATTTAGAATTTAGTAATTTAAAAGTTACTGTGAGGATCTGATTCTGACTGGGCCCACAGCACAGTGCCAAAAGGAGATCTTGTTCCCCCCTCCTCCACTACTTTTAAAGTGCTGAAACTGCCCTCCCACAGGAACCAAACAAAAGTCAGCTCAACTGGTGGACTGCTTCCCTGAATGGATAATTCTTACAAAACCACAATGAAGGTAAAATTGATCAGAACAAAAACAACGTGAGGAATTAACTTTTCAAAGCAGAAAAGGGCAGAGGTTAACCTTAAAGCCAAGGGTTGCTGCTAGTCTGCCTCCTGTCACAGAAAGCAAGCCTCTTCTTCTTCATAAGCAACTCTTCTTCCCATCCATAGATGCAGCTGCATTTAGTTGGCCACCTCCTAAGCAATATTGTCTCAGCAGCCAAAGTATGGATATGCTTTGATCCTCCTGGTTTAAGGCCCTTCCTGGTGTCTTTGGCACACTTGCTCTTGGCAGCCATTGTGTGACTGAGCAAAGTATTTAATCTTTTGTTTAAATTTAATCATGTGTTAGCTCCATTGAGTAAATGGGGCTTAATTCCCATGTTTAAATTAAATACATGCTTAAGTAACTTCCTAAATGAGGACCACTGTCATGGAGCACATTTCCTTTGATCTACAATACCCTTTCAAAGGAGTTAAATGGAGGGTCAGCTTTGCATTTTCACTTTTTTGCCATTTAAAACAGTATTCTTAAACCCCATAATTTTGAAATCTTGTGCCAGTTCTTTATAAATACATGGCCATTCTTTGCGCATCAAAGCATACTATTCTTTGCTTGAAACGTTTATGCAGATTTGCAGAGCTGGATTTTAGGCCAGTAACTCCTTAGAGGCCAACAAGATTTTCAGGGTATGAGCTTTTGAGAGTCAAAGCTCCCTTTGTCAGATAACAGATCTGCAGAACACTGTACATTCTCTAGCATTTTCTAAACAGAAACCAGTGCACCAGGAAGAAGGGACGAGGCAAATGGTGGGAGAGGAGAGCCTATGCTATCAACTTCCCAGTATCATGCAGGAAACGGAGGGGACCCAGCTCAGGATGTGATCTTCAGCCACTGCTGCTGAAGCTCTTTCTCCTCCACCTAGGGTTGCCAAGTCTGGGTTGGAAAATACCTGGAGACTTTGGGGGTGGAGCCAGGAGAGGGCGGGGTTTGGGGAGGAGAGAAGCCTCAGCATGGTACAATGCCATAGAAACCACCCTTCAGAGCAGCCATTTTCTCCAGGGGAGCTGATCTCTGTCAGCTGGGGATCAGTTGTAAAAACGGGGGATCCCCAGGCCCCACCTGGAGGCTGGCAACCCTACCTCCACCTTTGCAGACAAGCTGCAGAGACGGAATGCACAGCATGCATGCATGTAGGCCATGGTTCTCTGATTCCATTTGTTTTCCCCACAACAGCATCCTTCCCTCCAATCAAATCCTGGCAAGGGAGGAACACAGATTGGTTTCCAGCCAGTCACCTTTGCTACCAAGGCATTAGGTTCAATGACTGGTGCCCCACAGATCCTCAAATTGGCTGTGCATTTAAAAGAATGGTGGCTGTAGTGCATATATACAGAAATGAGCTGCTTTTGGTGGGGTCCGGTAGACAAAGCCCCTTTGCTGCAGGTTCTTGGGGATGGGGTGAATAGTGCATTCCATGCAATTTTGATGATGCCGTGTTCAATGACTACTGCCCCAGAGACCCTCAAACTGGTTGTGTGTTGAAATGAAGGCTGTCTGCAGTGTGCATGCACAGAAATGAGCTACTTTTGGGGGGTCCAGTCAAAAAGAGCCACTTTGTTGCATGTGCTTAAAATGGCCAGGGGGTGTTATGATTTAATATGATTTTGGTGGTGTTAACCACTGCTCCAGAGATACTCGGGTTGAGCATTGAAAAGAACTGTGTCTGCGCAGATCCAGAACACAAAATCACCACAGGGATTTCTAATACACACTGGTAATGCCCTGCTTAAAATGAAGCAATCATGGTAACCCCCCTACTGCCCAAAAAAAGCCTGGATCCCAAACTGTAACACATTTTTTCTTAGTGCACACTCTTGTGAGGAGGTACACTTAGTGGCAACCAAACCAGATCTGGGCTCATTTGCAAAGTCTGCATTGCCAAAAGCAGCCAAACGGGATGCGAGCCCAGGGGCAGACTGTGATGCGAAAACAGTCCTGGAACTTGCTGAGCCCGGTGGCTCCCGGGGTACTCGCAGCAATTCAGGGTCTGCTTGGCTTGGACTTGGGTCACAGTGATGAAGACATTGCCATAACGTTTAATATTTAATTTTACAATATGTTATTTTAAAAAATTAAATAGGCCCCATTAAGCACAAAATTGCCTTTCCTGGATTACGGTTGATGTGGGGAATGATAGGAAGGATGACTGGTGATTTTCACACTGGATGCCAGGGAATTTTGAAGCGCCTTGGAAATTTACCAGGGGGTTCAATGAGGCAAGCTGACCTTGCCCATGCACTACCTCTCGTTCCCTACAAAATGTATGTAAGGAAGACCCATCCTCAAGTCACACCAGATGATGTTGAGCTCCAAGGTATTCAGCTAGTGCCTTGAATGAACTGAGAGAGACACATACAACAGCGATAGAATGCACAGAACAACTTCCAACTACAGGCGGGACTATCATTTTGGAATGCCTTTCAAATAAAAAGTACAAAGCTAGAACATTAGGGGGAAAGGTTGTAGGCAGAACTGCTCCCTGCTT
This sequence comes from Lepidodactylus listeri, assembly GCA_029233225.1. Lineage (NCBI taxonomy): Eukaryota > Metazoa > Chordata > Lepidosauria > Squamata > Gekkonidae > Lepidodactylus > Lepidodactylus listeri. The sequence continues at coordinate 68,266,012 of JARCFY010000002.1, forward strand.
CTCTAGTTACCAGTTTCAGAGAGCCTTTTACATCACAGAGCACTAAAATGGGATCTACCAGTGGCAGTTTATACTAGGGTTGCCAACCTCCAGGCCAGCCTGGAGTTCTCCCAGAATTACAATTGATCTTCAGAGCACAGAGATCACTTCCTCTAGAGAGAATGGCCCTTTTGAAGGACTCTGTCCTATATCACAGATTGTAGGTGAAATCTCTCCCCAAATCCACTCCCACACAGGCACCATCCTCAAATCTCCAGGACTTTCACAGACTGGAGCTGGCAAGCCTAGTTTAATACTTCAAAAGTCTACTGCCCCTCCATTTCCCTCTTATTTTGTTTCATATGTAGATCAAGGCCTACTGGAATTTATTTAACATATTTATATATTCTCTGTCCACTGGCATGTGTCCAAGACAGTTTGCAATAGTATATAATTTAATTCATAAAGCCATGTGCATACACAAGGCAGAGTAAAATTAAAGCAAAAAGCAAAATCAATCAAGTCAACTAAAATAAAAAACCCTAGAGTCTAGACCACAGCAAAAGCAACTAAAGCCACAGAAACCAGTTCAAACCATAGCGCAATTGACAAGAGAGGGCATCAATCAGTTAAGAACCTGCTGAAATTTTTAAAAAAAATTTAAAAGTCAAGGGAATTACATTCTGTAGGCAGGGGACAACAACTGAAAAGGCCTGTCCCTCATGACAAGCCTGACATTCACTTGGCACTGAGCCCAGGTAGGACTCCACAGAGGTAGGCAGTCCTTTAAATACCCAGCTAGAATACTCTGCAAAGCACAGGAGGGACTGATGGCAAACACTCAGTGGCTCCTTGGCAGGCAGTTTGATGGGGGAAAGTATTCCCTGAACTAGGGAGACAGATTTACGATTCAAGGTATCAGGAACTGGACTTCTTTTTTTAAAAAATTCCACAGTATATGCATACAGTTTTACATATGTTTTTCAACATATGTTTTTCAACATATGTAGGGAGGTTCCTTTTAAAGAGGTGAATGAATGCTGTTTAGTCTTCCACTTTCTCCTCAGCTTGCTGATGCAAGCATGTTTCTGTTCTAAAAAGTCCACTCAGCCCAAGGGGGGGAAATGAAAATGAACACAAATCTGCCTGAAAGTCCCCAACTTTTGCAAAAAGACAGAAAGCAGTGTTTGTCATTCCAGTTAATGTGGACTATCTATTAGTAGATTGCTTGGTAGATTGGCTTTAATCAAAAGCTGATTCCTCCACATCTGGGCACTGTAATGTTTCCCTCCACTGCACACACAGGTGCTTTTGGCCTACTGCAAGGCTCCATGATATTTAGAGAGCTTCAGAATATCAACAGAGAATGTAGCATTTGATATTTGACAAGCCTGACATTCACTTGGCATTGAGCTCCCCTTTTTTCATCAGTATGTGTTGAGGTTCTAAATGTCCCAGCCACACCCCAGCTGTGCAAGTGGGTAGTGGACTGAAGAGAGCTCCGAATGCCAGCTCTAAGGAAAATTTGTTCACCATGGCCATGTTTGAATGCAAAGCAATGGGAACACACCATCCACAGAACTGGCTCATGGACCCATAAGGCTGCCTTCTACTAAGTCAGGGCATTGGTCGTCCAAAGCCAAGGCTCTCCAAGTTCTCAGGCAGAGGTTTTTCACATTATCTTCTACTTGATTCTTTTCTGAAAAACGAGAGGTGCTGGGGATTGAACCTAGAGACCTTGTACATATCAAGGAGATGCTCTACCGCTGAGCCAGGACCCATCATATTACTGTTGTTGCCTTACTCTTTTTAAACCAATCAGTATGGATTGAACTGAAAGAGAATAGAATCACCACAACTAATCAAAATCCAAAGCAAATCTATCTCATTCTTTAGTAACATTATTATAACTAGTCCAGACTGAGAAATTAATGACAGCTAATAATATTCAGAAAAGGTCCTGATTATTATTCTGTCACCTGGCTGTCTGGTGTCAAGGTCAGAGACAGAGAGGAGACTAAGGAGAGAGTGACTCAGCAAGTATGTTATTGACAGAGATGTTTGCCAATTGGCAAAGTCAGAAACAGAGATCTTTACTGATCAGTACAGTTCTTGCTAAGGAGCTGCGGCGGCTCAAAGGTTAAGATGCTGAGCTGCTGACTGGAAGGTCGGTAGCTCAGCAGTTTGAGACCCCAGTGCCACGTGACGGAGTGAGCTCCCATCTCTGCTCCTGCCAACCCAGCTCCTGCCAACCTAGCAGTTCGAAAGCAAGAAATTGCAAGTAGATAAATAGGTACCACTTCGGTGGGAAGGTAACAGCGTTCCGTGTGCCTCAGCATTTAGTCATGCCGGCCACATGACTTTGGAAAAAGTCTTCGTGCAGCACTGGCTCTTCAGCTTGGAAACACAGATGAGCACCGCCCCCTAGAGTTGGATTCAACTGGCTTTCGAGCAAGGGAAACCTTATAGTTCTTGCTAGCTCACTGCCTGTAGGTGGGAGGGGAGTGATTTTATGCGATTCAAGTGTAGTATCTCCTGCTGACTTGCTATTACCTTTTAGGCTGTGCCTGCCATATGTCAGCTGCCGTTCTAAAGACACTTTTCTGGGAGTAAACCCCTCTGAATAATATGGGAATAGACCGGATTAGGATTGCTTCCCATAGGAACATGGTTTCTCCAATGCAATTGCAGGCATGTAGACAGGCAGTGCTGTGCTCTGGGTGGGTGGAGGCATAGGCCACTTTTCCTCCCCTCCAATGAAAAGCAATGTCTTCCGATAGCCAGGCACAGCAAACATTTTGCTTGCATATGCTGCCGCACTGCAGACTTGGAAGGGGCAGGTCTGGCAATTGTCCCCACCCCCACCCCTTTAATTTGGGAGCACTGCAGGAAGTACCCGGGTGAGACTGGCTAGGGGCAAACAAGACAAGACACACAGCAATGAAAATGGATCTGAAATTTCGTGACATCTTTACTGTTCCATAAAAGCAGGCTGGGGTGAGGGCAAGTGGGGTGGTGGTGGGGACAACTCTTTCTTCCAATGCTTTTTTCAAAATTCAGATTGCCCCTTCTAGCTGTTATTTCCCCCTGCAGAGAAAAATATGGACTCCTGCTCATGTGCAAATAAAGTGGCAAAATAAAGAGGCAATCTAGGGTCCCTAATTTTAAACAAAAGAAAGTGAAGTCAGGGGAGATAAATCCTCCCCCTCCCCCATATTTTACCAAACTACATGCCACTTCTTTCAGCATTTTTCTCCCAGCCGGGTTCACCTCTGGTACCTTTCAGACTTGGAGCACAGAAAAAATGAGTCATGGGAGGGGGCAGGATTTAGCTCCGCTTTTCTGCATACTCTGGCTTGGATCCTATGACTCTCTCCATTGCAGCCATTATATAAACTCAATATTCTGTCATTTTCTTCAGAAATGAAACTAGCTACTAGTAGCTGCAGACTAAAAATTCATTCCAGCTCCAACAAGCAGATGATACTGGCTTTTACCCTACCCACTTCCTCTCAGAAAAGTTGTTGAAGCCTACAATGCCTTCCTTTTCCATTGCTAGGGACAGCTTTGGACTTCATTGAACAGCCTCTTCTTCTGACAATGGAAAAGATCTTCAGCATTCCTCACAGTTCAGCATGAGAGCCAATCACCAGAAAGTGGTGTGGGAATCTGTTTCTGCACAGGCCAACTGTAGACAGCTTCCATGGAAGAGGCACACATTCTCATAATTCACCTCCTGAGCAATATTGTGATGCAGCTGCTGGAAATTCTCTTCCTAACCCTCCAGCTACATGACTGAATTATCCTGTGATATATGGCAATTGGTTCCTATCTCCACATAATTTACAATGTAGCTGCAGCAGAGGCCAGTCCAAAAATGGAATTCCTCTTTGCATGGAAAGGCAGTGCCTTTCGTGTCAAATCTGAGGTGTATAAATGGCTGTTGTGGCCCCTTGGATAAGGATTAGCGGCACTCTTAAGAGCAGGTCTTCAGAACAGCAGACCTTCATTTCCTAAGCGGGTGCTATGAATGTGTGAGCACTGCACTCAGTGAATAGGGTTGCCAACTCTAGGTGGTGGAATTCCTAGAGATTTTGGGTTTGGGGAGGGGAGGGACCTCAGCTGGTATATGGCCATAGAGTCCACCCTCCAAAGCAGCCATTTTCTCCAGGGGAACTGATCTTTGTTGCCTGGAGATCAGTTGTAATTAGGGTTGCCTGCTCCTAGGCTCTCACTGGTTGGGGGTGGGAGAGAGCTTTCCAGGAGTGAGGGGTGGGGTGATGTCATTACATTAATATCCCTGATGTGATGCCATCACACAGAAGTGGCATCATCAGGCTGGGGATGTGTCGTGATGCTCTGGTATTTTGGGCAAAACTCTATGATAATCATTTTGCCCAAAATGCCAGAGCATCACTACATGACATCCCTGGCATGATGATGTCACTTCCATGTAATGTCATCACACTGAGGACATTCCACTGGGTCATGGCTGTTGGGGCAGGGCCAGCGACAGGGAAATCAGGGGATCCCCCACTCCCACGTGGGGCTGGCAACCCTAGTTGTAATTCTGGGAGATCTCCATGTCCAACGTGGAGGCTGTCAACCCTAAATCAGTAACATGGAGCGACATTAAACCAAGATGAATCCTTTTGCTAAGATCTCTGTGGAACTGGATCTCAATATATCCAACCCAAGGCAAAACACAGACATCTAGTTTGGTACAGCACAGCAGCCATTGCCTTTCTCTGGTAAGGGGAAATGTTCTTCAAACTCCCATCTTCCCCAGAAATGTATTTTTAGGAGCACTTAGCACTTTAGGTGCAATGTTGAATGTTCAACATCAATGAAACCCTGGCAGGGACCTGTATTACTTGACATTTTGTTTTGCCCTTTCAACATGTTGCCTTTTAATCTGACAGAGCTAATTGTTGATCTTGCACTAGATTGTGAGGCAAATAGCGAAGGCACATGTAACTTGCTCTCCTGTTCTCTTCATTTTTAAATATAGTCTTTTGGCATTATCTTTACTCCTTCCCTAGAAAATGATGGTAATTTTTTTTTTCTGAACGGCTCAGGCGAAAGAGACGGCTGATAGTAAAAGACAAGCATCTGGTTAAATGCAGCAAAAATATGCTGTTGCAGGAAAGTAAACAAAAAAGAGTTAGAAGAGATACCCAGCTGGGCCAACAAGCCAGAGCAAAGCCCTGTAGCCTTGGAAACACTTTCTGAGTTGGAGACAGAAGGAGAGTGTCTCTGGAACAAGGGCTAATGAACGCGGTGAATTGAACTGACCTGAGCATTGCCTTTTAATATACTCCGAATGCCCTTGCTGTGGTAGCACTTCCACATATCAGGGTTCCTCCAGATCGTGTGCAGTGTTTGTCATCTATATCATTAGATATTTATTTGCAAGAGAAGGAGGAAAGCAAACCCCTTTGCTCACTTTTTAAGCCATGGTGAAAATGTCCAGTGGGCTGCCAGAATTTATGCTTCTGTTTTTAAAGGAATGGGGAAACGTATAGCATAGGTAATCAACCAGCACAAGGGGCAGAAGCAACAAAGATGTGGCTATGCTGGAGACGGAGGGCCTGGTTAACACACAGATTCAGGCTGCATTTTTGTCTGCCTCTCCCATATTGTGTTGCTGCCTGCTGTTTGGTCTGGATGAAAAGTCACAAGCATGATGGGGGGGGGCTCCATATGGACTGTAGCACACCCTATAGTGGCACTTTCTCATTTGCACACTTGCCGCTACTACTGCTGATATCAGAGATGGGCTTCTCATAGCAACATACAATGTACTCATAGCAACTCATAGTACAAAGGGGCAATCTGAAAAGTTTAAAAAGAACATATCTGTACCATTTTGCAAGTCATGAAAGCACTCTCTAGATATGACATACAGCCCAAGAAGGAACCTTGGTAATGCCACAGGCTATGCTCTTTTGCACATGCTCTTTAATAGGGATATGCATGCCTGTGTTTGATGGCCCCAAGTACCAGGAGTTGGGCTCAGTCTAGCTAGCCACAAAAATACCTGGGAAGGGAAAGTATAAATCTACAAATGAAAACATAAAACCATTCTCATAGAAATATATTAAATGTACTGAATATATAAATGCATACAATATTTCAAGAAAATGTAATGTACATCATAAAGTCTCACAAACCACAGAATGGTAATTCTATCCTAAATAGTCCACAAGCACAAGCCCTCCAAGGGGCAGTAACAGTCCATAGAAAAAAATATCCTGTCCAGTATACCCCTACAGTATCATACATGATGTTCAGACCATTTCGAAGAAAATTCTTCATCAAAAGGTATAATAAGTCAAGGTAAGTACAATGACCATGCACAAATCAAAGTTCTATTTTGTATTAAGTGGAGTCCAAAGCTTCTTAGCAAGTTCACAACCCAATGGTATCAAGTCTAGCAGGCAAAAAGATCCTACTGAAAATAGTGGCTGCGGCATGGGTACGTGCCCCACACTTTTGACAGTGAACCCAGAAGCAAAAAAGCCATTGAGCTTCTCTGCCATCTCCCCATCTTTCTTTAGCAACCCTTTGATTCCTTTGTCATCCAAAGGCCCATCTGCTTCTCTGGCTGGATTCCTGCTCTGGATATATTTTTTAAAATGTTTATTGTTTATCTCAATGATTTTAGCAACCTGCTCCTCAGCATCTCTTTTTGCACTGTCACAAGCATGTCCAATAGGTTCCTGTAACATTTGTGAAAATACAGTCCACACAGTACTTAAAACAGCAATGGAAGTGCTAGGCTACATGGAACAATGGATTTTCCCCACTTCCCAGGTAGTCTGGGTGCTGAGAAAATGCAATATACCCACAAGGAAAGTTAAGATGTCTGAACTCCCTCCCAACAACTGTGTAATAACTGTCCATTTATTGCACTACAAGGCAATTTGCTAGATGGGCCCACAGACTGTTTGCCTAGCCGACCTCACTCGTGGCCTGCAGGGCCCTTGAGCTTATGTACAATCAGCTTTTGTTTGTTTGTTTTGGATCTCACCTGTAATTTTGAACTATTTTGTGAAGGCAATCATATTGTACCAAATCTATTACAGGTTTCTTAAGAAGTCTGACTTGCTGCCATAAAAGGCAGCAAACAAAAGTGTGGGGGGGAAGGGCCTTATGTTAGGATGAGACCAATTTCAAAAGCTCAGTGGTTTGAACACATACGGCTACTTTATATTGACAAGTGGTCCATCAAGGTCACTATTATCTATTTTAACTGGCATCAGTTCTCCAGGATTTCAGGCAGAGATGTTCCATCTCACCTACTACCTGACCCTTTTTGTCTGGAAATACCAGGGGTTGAAACTGGGACTCTCTGCATGCCAAGCAGATGTTCTGCCGCTGAACCACAGTCCTGTAATTCACATATCCTCGTTTTAATGTTGTTAGTCTCTTATGAGAGATTATCCTAAGTATTTTTATTTGAACATGTTATTTTTGCAGTAAAGTGGCATAAAAGAAATGAGAGAATTGCCAATGACAGCAATGAAAATGGGGCAAACCAAAACCAACAATAACATACAAAATCAAAAAGAAACAAGAAGTGCCTGGATCAGCTCATTCCAAGCCACATGTAAGTGAAAGGGATCCCAACAAGTGTCTTTCAAGCCGTGTGCCAAAGAAATTGAAAAGACACAAATCAGCAAAGCTGTAAAGCTCCCATTAAAGGCAGCCTAGCCTTTCCTCCATGAATCACCACTTTGAAGGTGGCACAGTGATAACATCACTAATCAGGAGGGAATAGTCAGACGATGGACTGTGCACTGTGAATTATAATGGCTGCAAAACTTTATAGGGCCTGCTTATTGGGACTTATGGGCCTCTGTGCAGGTTTTGGCAGAATCCCTGTGAATGAAACAGTTGTGCAGCTATACAAGGGGCATATTTTTGACTGCCAGGCGTAAGTCACTTCTGGACGTCATCTAATGAGAATGAGACAAAATGGCTTTCCGTAACCTAGTTCTTTCCATTTTGCTTTATGTTTCTTTCAGAAGCCCATTGCTAGCTAGGAAGGAAGAGAAAATGCTGCTGCTGAAGGAGATTAACATGGCTGGTACATTGACTCAGGTCTCAGCTATAGGACACTTGCACATTCACCATCTATAGCTCACTCAGGGCTGCCTTGTAACTAGGGCTCATTCAGGCTTGACCCCAGGATAACCTAGGCAAAATACAGAATTTATGTGCTTTCACTGGCAGGTCCTGCAGAAATAAACACTTTTCTGCAGCCCCTGGGTTGGATTGACAGACATAGTCTGGGAGATTTTTGTTTCCATGGTATGCACAAGCCCAATTCAGATTGGGACTGTGGTGTGTGAGGAGAAGAGGCTGAAACCTTTTCCCCCAGGCCATTTTCCTAACCTGAAATGGCCTCACAGGGAGCCACTGTTTGCCCTTTTGGAGAAACTTAACATGGAGCCCATCAGTCAAATTAGGCAAGGACCGAGGGAAACATGCTGATACAAATGAAGCTAGCAAAAGGTCACCTGTGTGTGCAATATCTAGTGGTCCTTGGTGTGTCTTAGCACACACGCGCATGCACACGCACACACACACATGTCCAGCTACATCATAGATTCTGGTCAAGGATGGAGGAACAAAAACTTACCTTCACGGAGACAATTTGTCTGCAACTTGGCAGAGAGAAACCCCTAAGTGAGGGCAGCAGTCCCCGAGATTTTCATCCCAGTTAGATGGGGGGTGGGGAGGACCAGAAAACTGTTGTGCTTATTGTTGCCTTTCTAGGGGTCAGGGGGTCTCCTTTGCAATAGGATCCAGTCTTTGAAAAGGTCATTCCAAGGAGAGGCAGGTGAAGCTATGTGGCCAAATGAAGACAGTTTCAGAGGGTAGCCATGTTGGTCTGCAGTAAAACAGCTAGATCTGTATCTTGTGGCACCTTAGAGACCAAGGAGATTTGTGGGGTGTGAGCTTTTGGGAGTCCAGGCTCATGTTCCAAAAGTTCTGTCAGTCTCTAAGGTGCTACTGGACTTGAATGAGTTTCCTATTGAAAGTAATGAGAACGAGAACGTTCATTAACGACCCTGAACACGTGAGACAATGATATTAACAAATTCAAACCATTTTCTTAGTGAAACCCATTTTTTTTAGCTCAGACCCAAAATGGAATAAAATTTGCATTCACTTTGATACCCTCTTCAGCAGTAATGTATTCAAAAAGATGCTAGATGTGATTTCACTGCCCCAGTCCACCACAAATATTAGCATCAAGTAGGGGTGTACCCAAAAAAATTCCTTTTATTTCCACTTAGTGTGTCTTGTTTGTTGACTTTTATTCCTTTTCTTTAGTTCTTGTTATTACATGTGTTGAGATTCTTTTTTTCTATCAGTGGGAAATGTACTTTCAGCTGTAACTTTTTGTTGTTTTCTATCCAGTTGGGGTAAAGTTTTCAGAGATTATTCTCCTCACCCAGGGATTTCCCCCACCCCAAATTTTGGCAGATAGAAGAATTAATCTCCATTTTAGAAGCAATTAAAAGCATTGCAAATTTCTTGATATAGCTTTTTTCCCCTTCCAGCCGATCAGAATGAAATTGTCAATGTCTATCCCCCTCACACAATTTATAGACAGATGGAAGAAAGGCAATTAATGTGGGCTCTCAGGAAGTCTTTTTAAAAAAACAAAAAGGAACATACATGTTCCTCACTTCATTGAACTGAGTTCATTTCAGCATCTTTTGCCCAGCCTGTGACTTCCAAAATATGCTGCAAATATCAGAGCACAACAATGTAACATGTAGGAAGATGTGGGGTCTACCTCCTTTCACTCATACTCTTTATTTTTGTAAATAAGAGACCCAAATAAACCCTTACTTTACAAGTCATGTACACAAAGATCACCCAGTTTCACCGTAAACTAAAAAAGGATGTCTCTCTTTTCCCTCAAATTCCTTCCTGGCTTCTTTAAAATAAAATAAAATAAAAGATGTCAAAAATATCACAGATCTTCAGTCATCAGTTCTCTCTCATATAGAGAGAACTGATCCCTCCTCATTACTGATCTCTCATGTTTCACCTGGTTTGTCATGTAACAGACATTAATTGTAGGAGGCGCAAAGCCTTAGCTCTTTCCTCACTCCCCCCCCAGGGGGGGCTGTCTGTGCAACAGGTGCAAGCAAAGCCAGCTATCTGGCCATGGTTCCCCTTTCCCTTCACCCAATGCATGCAGTCCAAATTGAGGAAAATTCAGTGTATACTGTTTGCTGGGGAAATTCTACTGCCCAACCATAACCATAATAGTTCATCATAGTAACATGAATGTGCATCATGGTTTAAAATTCACTGGCCCAAATCATAAACACTGCAATCCTAAGAACACTTTCCTGGGAGTAAGCCCCATTTAATAAAATGGGACTTACTTCTGAGTAGATATACATAGGCTTGTTTAACAGATCTGAGCACAAGGCATACAGGACCTAATTCAAACCATGCTGATCTCTAGTTGTATCAGAAAAGAGCACCAGTGACAAAAAACTGAGACTAGTTGTACAACAATATTCAAAATGTTACCAGTGGGGATAATGAATGACTGGTACTTTCATTACCCCCAGAGAAAATCAGATCAGTATTTATTTTCGAGATTATGGGTTTGAACATATGATTACAGTGATCCAGTGGAGCTCTAACGTAAAATCACAATGATCACATGGAGTTACAGTCATGGATCCATGACTGCATTATGTGCAGCTTCTGTCCAGGAAACTGTAAGAGTGTAATATTTTATGTGCCACTCCACGGTAGGTCCTAGACTAGAGCCTCTTATCAGGATAACTCCAGAAGATGATGGCTGAGGGGAAAAGTTCCAGCCACATCAGCCCATGGGAAGGCAGTTTTGTGCAATCTGCTGTATTCAGTTTGTATGAGGTTTTTACCTATCTTACAAATGTGGATATAGTATTATTTATACTGGTGTGTTAAAAGCCAATACTGAATTGAATTTGGCATTGGGTAGTCACATGCCCATCATCACCTTGCTGATGTAGCTGGAATTCATCATGATTTGAGCTGTTTTCCATAACCACCACAAAGAAAGGTACCCATCAAGTAAGAAGGTAAGTATCTTGGGTATATTGCACCAAATGCCAGATCATCAGGCTCAGCACTCTATTCTAACACTAAATGACAGAAATTCTATCTTCCAGCAGCCACCAGGCCCAGTAATCTTCAAATCCATTAAAAAGAGTTCAGCCTAAGATTGTCTGCACTGCCTCAGCAAATGCCCAAAGATTTAGATGGTAGTGCCTGGGGAAGGTGGACTATGGGAAGGATATGATGTCACTTCTGGGTGACACTCTAGAAATTTCCCCATGTCTCTAAAAATTTCCCCTACTAGAGACATTGGGAAATCCCTAGAGCATCATAATGGAGACCATTTCCCCCCTCTTTCTCCTCAAATTTCTTGAGAGTAGGGGACTGGGGACCAGAACAGGGTTTACCTACTCCAGGTGGCCAAATGGCATGCCTAGATCAGCCATTTAATAGTCTCCCAAATCATGCAGATTAGTATTTTCTCCTATTAAAGATGTAGGTCTCTATGGTGCAACTCAGGCAGTTGGGTATGTAGAAAGGGTTGAAAAGCAGATGAAGGATGTAGATATCCATGGTGGACAGTCAAGGGAATGCTGCAAGTTGGACCAATTGGCAGGACCTCTCCCTTTGGAGTGTACTAATGAGCATGGATCCCACATTGAATTAACCATCAGAATAGCTCTGTAATACAGCTGATCCAATGGATGGACTACGTATTACTCACATCCATGCCACGTGTCTTTTCTCCATTACTTTTTCTTAAACAAAAGCAACTTTGAAAAGCTAAGCTTTCAGTGAAGTAATGTAAGGGGAAGGGGCTTCTGTTCGTCTGCTCCATATAACACACAGACACAGCAGTTTGTATCCCATGGGGGGAAAATACAAGTATCTATATCTGCCCCATAGGATACACAGTGGTTTTTATTTTGAACATAAAAGAAGCAGAGGAAAAAGGATTAAGGAGCTCCCTCCCCAGTTCTTCCACTGAAACTCAATTTAATGTTTAAAAATGGTGGAGAAAAGATATGTGCAGTTGTACGTAATATGTAATTTGGCCCCAAGAAACTGTGAGAACAAGGGTTGCAAAGGCTCCCTACACACTTAACAGTAGTAAGTAATGCTGAATGGGCAAATCTGTCTTTAGCTTGCCAACACATAGGCTTGAAAAAAAATATCCTGTAGTTCAGCCACAATGCAAGAATTATGGGTCAATTTCTCCAACCTGGGCTACTGAGAAGATTAGAAACCGGTTGTTCACAATGGTTTCTTCTGATCTTACAGTCTATTAATGTGATATAGGGGAAAGCATAATGCTTCAGTTATGACTACCTTAGTAAGTAACAGTAACATTTTTAGGGGGGGAATGACCTGAGGAAAGACCTGTTAAAAGAGCAAAGAATTACTGCTTAACTTGTGTTTTTATTGGTGGTACAAAAGAGTGGTTGATTGCCTGTGTCTCTCTCCCACTTTGATGTATCATCTCCATCCTGTAACTAACTGCTGTTACTGTTGAAATATGTATGCTTGCTTCTGGAATGATGGTCTGCTGCCACTGGCCCCTCCATTGCGCCTTCTGCTCTTTACCTGCCCCACCCTTCTTTCTCAGTGTAAACAGCATTATGAATTTCATACACAACTTATTAGCTTCTTGGAAACCTAGTTGAGGACATTGTGTGCCAGATTCTATTTTAAGCACCTAATAAAACCATTTTGGAATGAACTTCCTGCTGAACTTTTCTTTCACAAGGAAATAGTTAGCATTTGTATTAATGTTAGCTTTCAGAAGCAGCAGTCAAGTGAGGGCTGGCCATCCACTACACGATGTTCAGACTCAGCAGTGAAAAAGAAATTGCTGGCTGTGCTAAGGCCTGAAGCAGAGCTCCAAGGGCCTGATCCAGCTCACATCAGTCATCGCTGAGGTTCATTCTGTTCATTTCAATGGGACTTAGTCATGATTAACTTTCCATGAACAAACATGAAAGTCAGACCACACATTTATACAGGTCAGTATTGTACACCATGAAGCTGCCTTATACTGGATCAGTCCACTGGGGCCAATAGTGTCTGCTCAGACTGGCAGTCTCAGGCAGAGTTCTTTCACGTCACTGTGTTAGGGATTATTAGGAAAGGGAGTGAGAATAAAACAGCCAATATTGTAATGCCCCTGTATAGATCTATGGTGCAGCTTCATTTGGAAGACTGTGTACAGTTCTGGTCACCATATCTCAAAAATGGCATTGCACAGCTGGAAAAAGTACAGAGAAGGGCAACCAAGATTGTTAGGGAGTTATAGCACCTTCCCTATGAGGAAAGCCTGGGACTTTTCAGTTTAGAAGAGAAACGACTAAGGGGGGACATGAAAGAGATTTATAAAACTATGCATGGGGTAGAGAGAGTTGACAAAGAGAACTTTTTCTCCTCTCAAAATACTAGAGCTTGAGGGCATCCAATGAAGCTGATGGGCAGTAGGTTCAGGACAGACAAAAATGCTACTTTACACAGAGCGTGATTAAAATGTGGGATTCACTGCCAGATGGCCACAGGAATAACCAGCTTTAAAAGGGGATTAGATAGATTTGTAGAGGATTAATCTATCAATGGCTACTATCCAGGGTATCTGAGGAGAACTTCCACATTCAGAGGCACTAAACCTCAGAATCCCAGAGCCAGGAGGCAACATCAGGGGAAGACCTGAGCTGATCCCTTTAACATGGATGATGGGGGATTGAACCTAGGACCTTCCACATGCCAAGTGGATGTTCTGCCACCGAGCCACAGCCCCTCCCCAATTTTAGCTCAATTAAAGACCAGGTGTTCTGCTTACTGTCACAGTGACCTCTGCTGTGGACCTTTCCTAAACAACTGGACAGAAGCTGCATATACATTTCAGCAATCATGATGTCAACAACTCAATTTCTGACAGTGATCCTCAAAGATCACCATGTCAGAACAAGCCATGTTCATTCAAATGAGCTTTGGACCAGGAGTGCATTTAAAGAGACTGAGATGCCTATGTCACTGAAAATGCAAAAATCACATGGATTTTTTTAAAAAGAATTGTGACATTACTTAGGGTTTCCCAATCAGAGGAAACTGTGATACCTGATATAATGGACCAGTGGCCTGGAATGCAAGCTCTATGATGTCTGAGCTGCCCTCAGCTTTAATTGGCCTCTTCTGAACACTAATTTGTGTGTGTGTGTGTGTGTGTGTGTGTGTGTGTATTTCCTATTATATAAAGCCGTTTTCAAGATTCCATGGGGCAAGATTCCATGGGGCGCCAAAATCAGTTGGCTGAATGGACTCCCACTCAAAAGAGGGTCCCTGGCCACTGGCTGCATTCTCTCCCTGCTTTGCCTCAGTCCCACCCACAGAGCCACCGGCCAGCTCTCAGCCTCAGTCTGGAGGGAGCCAGCGAAGGGGAAGGACTGACTAGGTGCTGGGTCCACTCTTCTCCTCCGCCCACTGCCAGGTGGGTCTAACTGTCCCCTCAGTGGCCTGCTTCTGTCAGTGAAAAGAGACAATGGACTATCAACATTACCCCCTCCCCCGCACACTGCTAACGTGCCCAGAATAAACTGTCAGAATAAACTGTCAGAAACAGGGGGCATTTCACACAGCACCCCGTAGCACTTCAGGACCCGTACAAAGAACTGAAGAATGCTTGGGAGTAGGTTTCAAGGTAAACCAGCTCAGGAATGCTTCCCCAATGGGAGAGGCACATTTCTGTGTGAAAGGGCCAATATGTTCCATTAGGGAACCGGTACTAATATGGTTCTGTGTAAAATGCCTGACAGAAACCGTTACTGAAGAGTTCCTGAAACAGAACATATTGGCTGTGTGAAATTCCTCAGGCTCTTTCTCCTGCTTAGCTCCACCATGGCTGGCTGGCTAATGAGGTGGGCCAGCAACTATCAAACCATTCCCTTCAACCCCCTGCTGTGTGGCTGACTTTTCCCTTAGGGTTGCCAATCTCCAGGTGGGACCTGGAGATCTCCTGCTGTTACAATTGATCTCCAGATGACAGAGATCAGTTCCCCTGGAGAAAATGGCTGCTTTGGAGGGTAGACCTTATGGCATCATAGCTTGCTGAGTCCTTCCATTCCCCCCCAAAAAATGCTGCCCTCCACAGGATCCACCCCCCAAATCTTCAGGTATTTCCATCATAGGGTTGCCAGGTCTGGGTTGGAAAATTCCTAGAGACTTTGGGGGTGGATCCAGGAGAGGGGAGGGTTTGGGGAGGGGAGGGGCCTCAGCATGGTACAATGCCATAGAGTCCACCCTCCAAAGCAGCCATTTTCTCCGGGGGAGCTGATCTCTGTCAGCTGGAGATCCATTGTAAAAGCGGGAGATCCCCAGGCCCCACCTGGAGGTTGGGAACACTATTCCATCATTAGAACCGGCAAGCTTGCTTCTCTGAAAGCCCCTTTCCACACCTATGTTGGCCTTTGGGAGAAAACTCATTGGGGCCAACTGAACAGAATGCCATAGAGGCCACCCTCCAAAGCAGTCATTTTCTCCAAGGCAGGGGGGGAAGATCTGTTGTCTGGAGTTCAATTGTAATACCTGGTGATCTTCAGACTCCACCTTGAGGTTGGCTATCCTAGGCATAGCAGTCAGTGCTTCAGAGCAGGATCTGCTAGACCCAGGTTCTTGCTGAGTGGGTGATTTCGGGCCAGTCACAGACTTTAAGCCTAACCTACCTCACAGGGTTGTTGTGCAAGTCAACAAGGGGGAGAGGAGAATGATGTCAGTTGCTTTGGTTTCCATTGCATAGAAAGACTACTTTTCATCCAGGGGAAGTATGGTTGCCAATCTCCAGATGAGGGCTGGAAATCACTCAGAATTACAAGTGCTCTCCAGATGGCAGAGATCAATTCCCCTGGAGAAAATGGTGGACTCTACTTCCTTATACCCTGCTGAGATGGACCCTTTATGACAGCCAATGTGACAAAGCAGTGTGGGCTTAAGAGCACGGTGGAGGCTGCGGGGGGGGGGGGGGGAATGGAAACTTGAAGAGTGAGGTTGATGATTGGCTGGAAAGGAGATAGGGTTGCCAACTCCAGGTGGAAAATTCCTGGAGACTTGAGGGATGGAGCCTGGAGACAGTGAGGTTTGAGGAGGAGTGGGACCTCAGACAGGTACAATGCGATAGACTCCACCCTCCAAGCCAGCGAGTCCCTCATGGCGAACCATTGCTGCCAATCTCCAGGTGGGGACTGGAGATCACTCAGAATTACAACGGCTCTCTAGGGGGGAGGGGGGAGGAGATGGAGCCCTAAGCATTCAATAGGACCTCAAACAGTACTGTTCAATAGTACCTCCCCCCCCCCTTTTTTTTTGGCAGAAAGCAGCTTCCCACCATGGGGCTCAAACCAACAGCCCTGGAACAAGGAGTACACTGCTTAGCCAATTGAGCTGAATGACCGTTTTGTCTATGCAGAAGCAAAAACAGCAACTTTGTCTATGCAGAAGCAAAAACAGCAACAGCAGACTTTTCCTTTAAACATGAAGAGAACAAAACCTCCACAGCTCCTTTTAAACTAATTAAACTTTAGTTAATTGAAGCTGTTCAATAGTACCTTCAGACTTTCCCTTTAAACATGCAGAGAACTAAATAATAATAATACTTTTTTTTAAAAAAACAACCACCTTGGCACAACCCAGCCAGCCAGCTCCCTGCAGGCTGAGCTGCCCTCTCCCACCACTTGCAGGGAGGTGCTTGCTGGATGCCACTGCACAGCTGTGTGATAGGGAAATTTTGTAAAACTAAAAAAACCTGTGGAAACCCCCCACACACACACACACATTACAAGTGACATCCCACCCCAATCTAGAAAAAATGCAGTTTTTAAATTGTAGCTGCAGAATAAATATACCTGATGGTATAAGACTGATGCGGATGGCAGGCACAGAAATCCAAAGTCATGTTTAAAGGCTTGACTGCTCGGATACTGTGCAGTAAGTTGTGAGTGCAGAAAGGTCCCAGACCTGTTGAGAGTGCAGGACCATAAAAAGAGACTCAAGAATCATTTGTCCAGGTCAGAAAAACCAGCCATCTCAAGGGCCTCATAATTCCAGTGTGCAAGAAACCACTTTATGAGCTTATTTTAAATTGCATCCATAACCACTTGCCCACTGGGATGGCTTCCATACAGGGATGAGATTTTGTGGTTTCTTAGTTGCTGGTGCAGCTACAGATAAAGCAAGAATCATAGAACAGAATAATAGAGTCACAGAGTTGGAAGGAACTTCCAGGATCAGCTAGTCCAACCCCCTGAAGAATACAGGAAATTCACAGCTACCTCCCCCCCCCACACACACACACGCCTTCAGTGACCCATGCAACAGGACTTCCACAGGGCAGGTTTCCCTTCCCCAGTCCCCCCAAAATAGCCATCCCCCCTCCCCTTGGCCAACAGGACCTTTGCAATTTTTAAAAAAATGGCATCAGACTATCAGTATATCAATATACTATTGTAACCATAGATATAGCAGATGCTCTGAATTCCCAGCATTCATTGTTTTAAAGGAAGTCTCTTGTTCCTTCCCTTGGAAAGATAAGGGTTAGAGACTACTTAAAAGAAAACGGAGAATTCAAAGAAGCTGCTACACTTGTCGTTAAGATGGTATGTTGATATAACAATATCCTAGTACTAATTTTAAAAAAATAAAAAGTTCCCAGATGGCTTGGAGTGGGGGCGGCTGCTGTATGGACAGGGACAAGAAAAATATGGGCCAGAAAATCTGAGTTTGCCCATCCATACAGCAGCCATCCAGGCTTTACAGAGATCATCTTTCCCAAAAGTTCAGAGCAACACAGCTTTGAGAAAGATAAAAGAAAAGCTGGAGAAACCGCCAGAGGTGCACAAATGCTATGGGGAAGCAGGAAAAAGTCCTATGTCCCTAAAGCATTGCACTTGAGACTGGAAACTCACGAGGAAATGGCATAGAATGTCAACTTGGGTGTAGCATGTTTCTCATTCAAACATCCGGTACAGTGGGGGCCAAAGGCATAAAAGACAGAGAAGTAAAACTGAAGCGGTATTTTTATGAAACAAGTTTACTTATGTTTTTATTTATTTGAAGTATTCATACCCCATCTTTAGCACTTAAGGCAAAAATTTAAAATCATTGTCTGTGTTTTCATTGCAGATCCCCCCCCCCCCAATTTTATCAATTATTTATAATTTTCTGAGAAGTTTTGTGGTTATGAGCTACTGAACAAAAATAAATAGGGATGGAGGCCTGTGGTTTGATTTGAAATGAATCAGCTTCAAAAACTGAAGATCAGATTTCACTGGCATGAGGAGCCCGTGCTCCTGTTTGTGTCATGAGCCCAATTTACAGGTCAGAAGAGAAGCAGAGATTGATAGCTGACTATGGGTAATGGAGTTTCTTCACTGAATCTGCCTGTGGCATTTGGCTTCATCCATTACAAATGTAGAGACCAACATCCAGGGAAATAATTCGATAGCAAAGCAGAGTAAACCATGAAATATGAATGCTCAAGGACGAGGAAGAAGAGCAGGCAGAGAATTCTTGGATTTGCTGGTCCTGCATCTGATTAAATGCCAAAACAGAGGTGATGGAGATCACAGATCTTTGTCAGCTTGTAAAAGTAAATTACTTACAATGTCACCATTTGGATCAGAGCCACATAGGAAGAGGAATTTAACTCTTCAGCCTCCACTTGGTTTCTGGGATCCCTGTGTTGTTACTAGCATTTTTCAAGGGGGGGGGGTGTTCTTTCAAAACCTGTCTTGCACATTTCAGTGGCAGCAGAAGCTGCCCACCTCACTCATCCACTTCTCCCATCCACACAACAATTAACAGTTGTTCAGGTTTCAGCAATTTCATCCTTGCCTCCATTTGTTATCAGGTAGATGAAACACAGAGCCGTTGTTTTCTCATGAACATTGCTTATGAATATATTCATATGGGGTGATCTGAATATACAGGAGATCCATCAGAAGCAGATATAATAATCATTTGGAGGCTATTTCAGGGTGAAATTACGTATCAACAAATATGTATTTCCTACTGATGTGTTTGCTGCATAATGCTAATACAGTGTTACCACATGTGCTCCCTTTCATGTGTATTCTTACCAAGTATGTGGACTCTTTAACATGGGTCTGGATCACTTGCCTGAAAAGGCAACCAGTTGGGGGAAATTTAAGCTCAGTGTCAGGGGTGGGGACCCATTTCCCACTTCTGCAGCCTGGCCAGTTCGGAAACCTGATACATTCATCAGTTAGGGGGAGCAGCACATATGGTTTAGGAATCTTTACCTGATTAGTGGAGAAGCAAACTCAAAATGCCTCTACTAAGCTACCAGTAATCACTAAACAGTCAGATCTTTTGCAAAACAAAATTTAGATTTTATTTAGGGAAATACAGTGGTATAGGAGTTGAAAGGCACTTAGGTGTAAGAACAGTGAAATGGTTGTGTCCAAAGGATGTGCACATGAAGAGGTAGACTGGAGAAAAGAAAGGGAAGGTCAGACTGCTGACAGATGAATATTGCTGTGCCAGGAAATGTCTGCAACGAGGAGGGGAGAAACAGGAGATGTAAAAGCTGGAGAATGAGAGTTTCAAGAGAGAAAACAATGAAAAGGCCAAGTACAGTGAAAGAGGTTTACCTATTCTCTGTCTGCTGAGCTAGGTCCATTTAACTGGAGAGCAATGATCCAGAAATCCATACGGCAGTGCATAAGTCCGGGGGGGGGGGAATAGGAGGGGATTTAGGGAGAGCTTCCAAAAGTCCTGTGACTCATAGGGCAGCAACAGTTACAGGCGCCAGAAAAAAGGAATACCAAATAAATTATTGTAAAATATAGCACATTGGAGTTAATCCAGGATGAGCATCTGTGGATTTCCTGGCTCTGCCCGGATTTGGGGGGGGGGGGGGGGTCTTTCCAGGAGAGCAAGAAAAGATGATTGCATGAAGGCAAGGGAATATCCTGGGCGGACAAAGGAGCCTGGCAGCATGGAGGCTTCACCCATGCTCCAGGCAGGCTGGTGGGAAACATTCAAGCAAGTTCAATAAGAGTTATTATGCTCACATTGTGCCTGGGAGGGCGGGGTAGAAGTCTGAGAAAGAAATTGGTTTTGCATTCAGACTTGCTGAAATTGCATTGAAAGACCAAGGTAGGCACCTGGCCTTGTAAGTTCTGCAGGAATGAGTAGACACGCAGTCAGTTTCCTCCCATTCTGCTGGCTCTCATTAGTATAGCCTGATTAAGGAGAGCCCAGACCTCACTTTGTGAGTTATCTAACTCACAAAATGGCTGCCAAGGTGTGAGTTTAGCCTGGATGGAGTCTGGGCAGACAGTACTCTTCTAAAGGGGATCTTGGTAACAACATATCTCATGCAACTGGAAGTATGCCCCTGCAAATGTTTGTCAGCCCCATGTCATTATCATGAGGACAACATGGAATTGGGAGGCTTTTGCTTCCCTTATGACTTGCAGTTTCACCTTCAGAAGCCACATCTGTTGTCCAAACAAGGCCAATGAGAGTCCAAGATGGACTCTGGAAAAGCTATCTTGGTCTGTGCAGGTGTATCTTCTGCATCCCAGTTTGCTAGATTTGTGCCAATGTATTTGCCATGAGCACAAGGCTTTGGCAGTGCTGTCGTAGCATTATATGGGCTCAGCAGTCAATGAGTGCACACCATTCTAAGCATTCATTTGCTGTCACAGCAAGTCATAAGATCAGGCTGTGAATCATTGTAATGTAAAGAAGACAGATTAATGAGAAGAGCAGAAAATCTGAAGAAAGGGATTTTAAAAATTAATCAGAGCCAAACACAAACCCACTGCTTTCTGACTGCTGCAGCTTTTGCCTCATTCAGGTAAGGTACAAGGTTACTCAAACTTACCACAGTGCAGAGACATAAACCCTCACAGGCTCCAGCACAGTACAGTGAAATGGGAGATTATTTCTGTGACAGTTTCTTTCCCAGAGCTAATGTTTTATCAGGTAATGAATAATGGTACCTGGCCTTTGGGAATTTTAGCCTCTAGAGATGTTACTGCAATGCAATACCATCTAGAAAAGGAAAACCAGAGATTACAGCCCTCCTAGACTAAAGGAATGCCCAAAATAGAAAAGCACATGCTATTTGATTCTAAAGATAGGTGCTGGTGGAACAATGCAGAGTTAAAGAGAGACAATAGAATGAAATGCAGGCACCTTTGCTGCAGGGCCAGGTCCATTTTGCTCTGCCATGTATCAATTCTAACCTTGCACAGAGTCACACAGGCTGGTTTGTGCCAACACGGATGGTTCTAAAATGGCACTTGGGACAGCCCTTTTCATGCTCATGGCCATTTCCACTTATCTCATATGACTAGTCTCGTCCAGTTTAGAGCTGCTGCTGCTCCTCCCTGGTGGATAAATGAAAGGAAGTTCTTTGCATAATGCATAGCAAAGTTATATGATTCATTGCCACAAGATGCAGTCCCTAACTTCAGCGGAGGAAATTCAAAAAGAGGACATTCATGGAGTTTAGGCCTATCAATAGCTAATCATGAAACCTGCATGTTAAGAGCAGTATACCTTTGATTACCATATGCTGGAGAATGGTTCTCTCTTCATGTCTGCCATGTCAGCTTTCCAAGAGAGCATCTGGATAACCATTGTTAGAGCCATAACACTGGAGCAGGTGGACCTTTACTCTAACCCATCAAAGAAATATTGTTATGTTTTCAGCCTACACACATTGGCATATACGGCGTGTATGTCACGTGTGTGTGATAAGACCAGGCATTTAATTATTTCTGCTTGAATGGCAGAGGTATAACCTGCTTAGTCCCACCTAGGAGCCAAAGGCAGAAATACAAATTAGCTGACAAGGGCCAGCATCCATGGCTAACCCTATTCAACAAGAACATATTATCACTCAATCTGCCTAAGATTTCCTTTCCACATTATATGGTGGAAACAAGTATCTGTCACTGTGTGTGCATGGGAGCAGCGGCTAACCCAGCCCCTATACCAGTATACAACATGTTGCTTGCACATATTCTATTTACTGCATGAACACATACTTTTTATGTGTACTCTTTTTTTCTTTTTCTTTTTTAAAAGACTTTGAAAAGGTTCTCATCCTGAAATGGTATTGATAAGGATAAAAAATGTTGAGCAAGTTAAGTCCTAAAGAATTTTTCTTATGTTTGCTTGTTACCATGCTGAAATGTATGACTGGGAACACTAGTTCAAGGAATTATACAGCTTTTGGAGATGGGGTACAGAAGCTTCTGCCACACTGTTCTTACAAATGTCTGACCTATGGATAAAGCATCATGAGACCACAAGAAACAAAATGGGAAATGGGGGTGGTGGTGGAGGTGGAGGATCACATAAAATAATCTCCAGGATACTGTACCACCTTGAAAGGATGTGATTCCCCAACCAGAAGTGGGAACATGTGTCAGATGAATACCTGTGACTACCAGCACTGATATAGACTATCAGCTTCCATATTCTTTCTTCCAGCTGCTGGCAATGATTTTTGCACCATACTAAGATGGATAATGAAACCTCTGCAGCCCTGAGCTCAGATCCTGTCGCATTACATCTAGGTAGCTTCAACCCACATGTCACTGGATTTTTCTTTTGTCTGAAAGTGTTCTTTTCTGGGAGCTAAGCTTGTATGTTAAGTTAAGAACAAGACAAGTTTTGTGCAGTGTTACCATGGGAGAGTACCAAGCAAAGGGTAGCTCTGTATGGTTTTTTTTCTTTACCCTGCCTGTATGAACTAATGTAGTATCATAATAACCAAATTACAATGTCAACAAACAGTGGGTAGGTAGCCAGTGAAGCTCTTGCAAGGTCCATGCATGCTGGAGCACATCTGAAACAACTAGGGCTGCCAAGTCCCCCGGTAGGGCGGGGAAAACACCGATTTTTAGTGCTTTCCCCCGCTTTTTCCAAGTTGGCCACCGGGGGGACAAAATGGCTGCCTTAAAAGGGAAATGTCTGCAGAGAGCCTGCCCCGCAGTAAAAAGCCTCACCAGACATTTCCCCTTTAAGAAGTCAGCAAGAGAGCTTCCACAGCAAGAGAGGTCCGCCCAGAGATTAAGGAGGGACTGAAGGAGCTGCTTTTGCATGTGGCTGGCAACGTTGCTGTAGTAAGTTTCTCTTCCAGCTCTTTTCCTTCTCTCTCCCTCTTTCTTTTTTCTGTCTGTCTGTCTGTCTGTCTCTCTCTCTGTCCCCATCCAGCAGAGGTCTATCAGTGGCTATTATAGCCACAAGGTCTAAATGGAAGTAAGTGCCTCTGCCAGTTTTTTTCCTTCTCTCTCTCTGTCCCTCTTTCTTTCTTTTTTCTGTCTGTCTGTCTGTCTCTCTGTCCCCATCCAGCAGAGGTCTGTCAGTGGCTATTATTAGCCACAAGGTCTAAATGGAACCCTTTGTCTGGGGCAGTGATGCTCTGCATTCTTGGTGCTTGGGGGGCAACAGTGGGAGGGCTTCTGGAGTTCTGGCCCCGCTGCTGGACCTCCTGAGGGCACCTGGTATTTTTGGCCACTGTTGTGACACAGAGTGTTATACTGGATGGGCTGTACTGGATGGGCCGATCCACTGTGGCTTCTCTCCTGTTCTTATGATATGAAAATCATATTTAGCACTTGTGTAGCACTTAGTGCTTCATATTCTGCTGAGATGAGGAAGGATTCAGTAGGGCTGTTGCTCAGTGATAGAGCATCTGCTTGACATGCAGGAGGTATCAGCTTCTTCAGCTAAAAAAGGATCAGGTAATAGGTGACATTAAAGATCTCAGCCTGAGACCCTGGAGAGCCACTACCAGTCTGAGTAGTCAGTACTGACCTTGATGGACCAATGGCCTGATTCAGTATTAGGAAACTTCATGAGTTCATGTGTCAGCATGTGGAAGCAACATCACAGGATGTGACATCACAAAATGATGTCACTTCCTTTCTCCTGGCTCCACCCCAAAGTCTCCTGGCTCCACCCCCAAAGTCCCCAGATATTTCCCAAGTTTGACTTGGCAGCCCTAGAAACAACACTGGATCCCTAGTGCAGATGAGAACGGATGGAACATCCTGAAACTGGAATGCCTGGAATTAAACCAAAAAACAGTGATTCTAAATATTTAAATGATTTTGACTGCTTCTCCAGAATTCCTTTTATTTGCTTATCTCCCCTATGGTCCATCTCACTTCCACATTACTTCCTTGGAGTGATTCCCTGGCTTGTTCCCTTTCATATGCCAGAGCTACTGTAACTGGCCAACATGATGTCCACATTCAGATTTTGAAATGAACAACAACAAACTTATGTTTCATATTGGCTCCTAATTCTGCAGTAGCTTCTACCACTTGAGATTTGGGTAGCTGATAATGCAAAGAGGACCACTTGGATAACACCTGGCAATGTATTTTTTATTTATATACAACTTGTTTATACATCAGCACAATTTGCTTCTTATGGGGGCTTTCCAGAGTTTCCGCTGCAAATGCTTCTATTATGTGTTCACTGCCAGTAAGAGGCTTGTGTTGGTTTAGGTGAAAATACTGAATCCTCAAGGCAAAATACTGAATTTACACAAAGAAAGGGAACACAGAAAATAAAATAAACTCAGCCATACAAGAAAATAAATGCTGGACTTCGTGCTAGCATAACTGGTACCACTGGCTGATATGGTTACCAAGAATATTTCATCAATTTTCAGTTAGATCTTTGTAAATCCAGTATGTGGATCTGGTTGGACACAGAACAAGTTATTGATATGGGGGGGAGGGGAGAAGATATTTTATTGGCTGTTACAGGCACACAGTCTTATAGCAATGCTGTTCCTGCTAAACTTTTCATAATATCGTAAACTATGGCTCTTGAAGCCAATTACAAAGCCTTTGGTCACATGTCATATTGGATACAAAATAAATTTGTCATGCAGAGGAGGACCAAGCAAGTATATGGGGAAATCACAGGGGGCCTGGCTATCAGAAAACACTGACTGTCCCATTCATTCTTCGCCAGGAAAAATTACCAAACAGTAAAGTGAATGGATTGAAAGCTTTCTGTTGCATCACCCTATTGAAAGCTTTCTGTGGCATCAACTGAAGAGAGGAATCAGGTTTTTTGCTGATCAACTGAGCTGTGGTCTAATTATTTATGTCCTGTACTTATGTCCACAAGGCTCTGCCAGCTTGTTCACAGAAACAGGCAAGTGTAATAGCATGTATTTTTCCATAACTCAGGCTCCTTATTCAAATTCAGGCCAGCCTTGGTGGTCTGCAAAATACTATTCCAGACTGGCCACACGAGACTGTCTTATACCTTTTAGCCATCAAACTGGTGGTGGCTCTCAAAAGTCTTAGGTAAAGGTCACCTCCTTCCTGACCCTTTTAACTGGAGATTGAACCTGGAGCCTTTTCTGCATGCCAAGCAGATGCTCTGCCACTAAGCCAAAGCCCCCCCCCTTCTTGGAAAGGTGATATCCAAAAGTAGGATGCAAACTGAAATAGTGCCATTGCAGTTATGGTGGCCTAGCTTAGTGTTGAGGCATCACCATTACATGAAGGAGTCTTTCTGACTGAAGGGGCAAACTATGGATGGGCCAGTCTAAAAGGTTCAGAGGTTTTTTTTTGGGGGGGGGGGTTGTCTTGCTAATGTGGTTCTGAATGAATCACATCATCATTTTAGGTCTCCAAATATTTCATGATTAGCTACCAAACTAAATCAATGGGCATTTCATGTAGGCTTTGAGGCCATCATTTCATATATATATGAACAAGATATTCAGAGAAGTCAAATATATTTTTCTCTAGCTCTAGTAGATGTTTGGTGTTTATTTTGTAATGTTCATATTTCAATCTGTCCCTCAAATGAAAGGAAAGAACCACTGGCAAAGCCCTCGAGTCGAGGACCTGTAGCTAATAATGTCCCACATTTCAGACTTGCTTAACATGCTTACATGAGAAATATAGAGAAAGATTCCCCCCAAAAAGTCTCAGAAAATAATTTCCCAGCATGAAGATGAACAGGGAAACACTGCTTTCAAAATGTAAGCGAACTGCCAGAAGCAAGTCCGCATCTCTTACAAAGGCACAGTCAGGTAAAATAATTCACGACCACAAGTTCAGCATTTCACCTCTCAGGCAAACAAGGAGTTGTTCTTGCAGTGCTGCCAGTTCCAATCATGAGATGCAGAAGAAGCAGCAGCAGCAGCAATAGCAGCATGCATCCCTTATTTGCCAAGGACAACCAAGAAATCAGGAGCCAGCAAAAGTTCTGTTGCTGAAATGCCTTCCGGGCACAACATCCCAAAGTCTCCGATTCCCCCCTCCAAGTCCCCTGGCAGTCTGTGCACTGTTGTCTGAAGAATGCAGGACTTCTATTAATGTCATTGCTCCTGTGCCATTCCAGAGCGACATTAAATCTTAATTAGGAGGAAATCTATTTCTGATTTGCATGCACAGGGAGTGAAAGTGAGAAGGGCACTATTTGGCTTGATGAGAAATTAATATTAATATGCACTAACAATCTTCTTCCCCGCTCGGAGGGTGATGGAAATCAACACAATGCAGAAATGAGAGATGGGTGGAAAGGCAGAGAAAGCAGACCCCCCCCCCTTCCCAAGTCTCTCATAATCAGTGGGCCAGGGGTTGAGAGAGCAGGACGGAAGCACAGAGGGAAGAAAGACACGTCAGAGCTCATGATCACACAGCCTATACGAAGAACCTTTCAGAGCTAATGGGCATGAGGGCAAGGGTCAATCTGATATGGAGATGAGTTCCACTTAGAAGGGACAAACATTTAATTAAGACATGTCAGCCTGTCTTTTGCTCAGTACAAGCATTCACTACCTCTCCGCTCTTGCTCCCCCCCCCATATTTCCTTGTAAAGGTTTCTCCCCCCCCCCACTGCCGCATTTACAAAACCCCACAAAATCCTTTACTAACAGGGACAGATGTAATTACTCAGAATTATCAAGCACTCTAAGCATGGGGCTCGTTCCAGACACCCATGGCTCCCACTCCAGGGTCAGTGATTACAAGATGAAGGGGAACTGTAGCTGTCTTAAAAATGAAGATCTCAGCACCGTTCCTGCCCTGTGGATTGCACAACCCACACTGGCCCCACACCAGCTGCGGAGAGGATGGGCAGGTATGAGATCAGTGCAGGATGGTGTCTGTGTGTGTGTGCAGGCTCTGAGAGATTCATCTGTATCTTTTGAGAACTACTGCCTGGTTATACCCAATGTAGATTTTCCAAAGATCTGCAGTTAGGTACTCAATACAAAGTTCTTTTCAGGATCTTTGGCTGATGGTAAAGGCAAATGTAAAGTCTGTGCTAAAGGTCCCAAAAGTGAGGAAGGTATATGGAAGGGAATATCTGATACTCAACAAAGCCAAGCAAGCCAGAAGGCAAACACAGGAGAAGTAGCCCAGAAAATATAGAAGATCAGTCCAGAAGCCCTGGGCATTCCATAGCAGGGAGTGGAGCATCAGCACTACTCAAAAAACCATATTTGGACCCTACGGTCCTTACAAACTACTGCCCAGTTTCTGATCTACCATTCCTGGGTAAGGTAGTGGAGAAGGCGGTGGTGACACTGCTCCAGGCTTTCCTAGAGGATGCTAATATACTGGATCCCTTCCAGTCCGGTTTTTGCCCTGCCCATGGAATGGAGAGAGTGTTGGTCGCCTTGGTGGATGACCTCTGGAGACACCTGGATCGAGGCAGATCAGCACTGCTGATACTTCTTGATCTGGCAGTGTTCAGTACTGTTGACTATGATCTGTTGACCCATGGCCTCACCAATATGGGAATAAGGAGGCTTGCCTTGCAGTGGCTGACCTCCTTTCTTCAAGGTCAGGGACAGAGGGTGGCACTTTGGGGGGAATTATCTTAGTGACACCTGCTAGAATGTGGTGTGCTGCAGGGATCAATTCTCTCCCCAGTGCTGTTTAAAATATACGTGCACCCCCTTGCCCAGATTATCCGGAGGTATGGGTTGGGTTGTCACCAATATGTGGACGACACCCAGCTATACCTAATGATGGATGGCCACCTGGACTCTGCCCCAAAAAATCTGGACAAGGCATTACAAGTTGTGGCTGGATGGTTAGAACAGAGCAGACTGAAACTGAATCCACTGAAGACCAAGGTCCTGTACCTGGGTTGCAGGGGACTGGGGATCAGGCTCCCAACCTTTAATGGGGTCCTACTGGTGCCAGTGTCAAAGGTGAAGAGCCTGGGGGTGCTCCTGGATGCTTCATTAACTATGGAGGCCCCAGTCGCCACCACTGCCAGGTCTGCCTTTTTCAATCTGAGACACATCAGGCAGTTGGCCCTATATGTCTCAACCTCCCAGACCTGGCCTCAGTGACCCATGCAATGGTCAGTTCCAGACTGGACTTTTGTAATTCTCTCTACGTGGGGCTGCCCTTGATTCTGCTCCATAAGCTGCAGCTGGTACAGAATGCAGCAGCCCAGGTGTTGATTTCATTGTCTGTGAGGACGCAGATCCACCCAGTGCTGTACAAGCTGCACTGGCTTCCTATTGAGTACCGGATCCATTTCAAGGTGTTGGTGCTTACCTTTAAAGTCCTATATGGCCAGGGGCCTGCATATCTGCGAGACTGCCTCTCCCTCTATAAGCCCTGAAAGGCTTTACAATCTGCCAGCCAACAGCTTCTGGTGGTCCCAGGACCCAGGGACATCCGTCTTGCCTTGACTAGGGCCAGGGTTTTCTCAGCCTTGGCCCCTACCTGGTGGAATGAGCTCCCATATGAGATCAGGGCCCAGTAGGACCTTTTACAGTTCCGTAGGGCCTGCAAGACAGAGCTGTTCTGCCAGGCTTTTAGTTAGGGCGGTGGGAGTTCCTCCTCTCTACTGGGCCTCCCCTCAGTGAGTCAGATCTGTATAATCATCTAAGGAACCAAACTTGAAATAGACTGAATCTGTGAGGCTTTGACCATGATTTATACCATAGGATATTGTATTTTGCTGTATTTTATTGTGAGGTTTAATTCTTTTCAATTCCTTGTATATTGGTTATTGTGTCTGATGGAACCCGCCCTGAGCCTGCTATGTGGGCAGGGCAGGATACAAATCCAATAAAATAAAATAGTCTCCCATGGTCATCTGATGCCCTGCCTCAAGAGGCTTCTTCTGCTTAAGATTTTTTAGCTGAGAAGATCCAGCAGCTCCCACCTCTGGCCAGTTGTTCTGGTGATGTAATAAGTACAGGATCAGCACTGGGATGCTTGTTGAATCCCTGGCACATGTGGGTGTGTGCACACATTGCTGCAGTCAATTTGGCTATGCAAATAAGTGCTTGCTCAATTGGTCTGTTTGCAAGAAGTACAGTCTTCCAGTTTCCTCCAGTGCTCTTCCATAGTCCTTCATTTGTCAACAGCAGCTGGCTTTCTGTCAATCAGTGCAGAAGGGAAAAAACATACAGAAATCAGAGCTTTTAATTTTGGGGGTCATCTGCATTAGGAAAAGCTGGAGTCCCAATATGTTAGGAAAGAGAATGCTGGAATTTTTAGTACAAGTTTTGGTGATTAAAAAAACTACGATTCTGCTTCACATTGTATAAAGGGGTATTTTAGATGACTTCTACCTCTGTGACCAATGGTTAAAGCTATTGCACTCAGTTCACCCTCCAGTTCTACATTAGTTCATTTTTCATCTATAAAACTAGAAGCATGCTCTGCCCTGATTTTGTGCAGCATGGACTGAAAATCTGTGATGCAGAAATTTCATCATATTGGATACCTGGTATCCCAACTGTGGTTCTAGATGCTCGACACCTCCTGGCTGAAATATAGATGCACATTTACTCAGAAGTCCCATGCTCCTCGGGAGGAAAGCTATGGCAAACCTAGACAGCATAATAAGAAGTAGAGACACCACCCTGCCAACAAAAGTCCGCATAGTTAAAGTGATGGTATTCCCAGTAGTAATGTATGGCTGCAAGAGTTGGACTATAAGGAAGGCTGAGCACTGAGGAATAAACACGTTTGAATTATGGTGCTGGAGAAGACTCTTGAGAGTCCCTTGGACTGCAAGGAGATCAAATTAATCAATCCTAAAGGA
Source organism: Lepidodactylus listeri (assembly GCA_029233225.1). Lineage (NCBI taxonomy): Eukaryota > Metazoa > Chordata > Lepidosauria > Squamata > Gekkonidae > Lepidodactylus > Lepidodactylus listeri. Next base: position 68,296,153 of record JARCFY010000002.1, read on the forward strand.
AATCAAACCTGACTGTTGCCTAGAAGGCCAGATACTGAAGCTGAAGCTCAAATACTTTGGCCACCAAATGAGAAGGGAGCACTTACTGGAGAAGACCCAAATGCTGGGAAAGATTGAAGGTAACAGAAGAAAGGGATGGCAAAGGATGAGCTGGTTAGACAGTGTTACCGATGCGATGAACATGAAATTGAGCTAACTCTGGAGGACGGCAAAAGACAGGAGGGCCTGGCATGATGTGGTCCATGGGGTCGCAAAGAGTTGGACTCGACTGTGCGACTGAACAACAACAACCCATTGACTTCTATGGGCCTTAGACTTTAGAATCTGTGCTTAAGATTACAGCCCTAGAGGACCAACCCTAACAGTAATCTTCTTCATGTAAAATATTCCCCAGGGAATGCTCAAAACTTGAACGACACAGACAACCTGGGGGTCTGGGATCTTGGAAGTAGTAGCTGTGGCTTTTTGTACAAAACTGAAATCCTCATAGGCATAGAACAAGATAGGAAAGAAAGAGTCAAAACAGAAAGAAAGATGGAAGGGGAGTAAAGCAGTGCAATAGGGCTTGCAGACACATCTGTTACACATTCCTGCTCAATTATGCAGGATTCTTTGTCCTGCATTAATTTGTTAGGCAAATTATGCCGTGAATATTTCAGCTGATAGATTCGAAGGACAAGGCAGATGATTAATAAAACATGGTGGCACATCCCCTGAGCTCTCAGGAACAACAGATGCAGTATGTGACCAGTCCTTCCAGTCTTTGGCCTGACCTGGTGCTTAGCCCAGAACTGGATTTTAATCATTTATGATCTGCTAACACCAGCAAGACTATGGAGCTGACCTTGTCTCCAGAGGAAGGAGTTGCAACGCCAAAGGACCTTTCCAGGCACAGTATATCTTTACAGAATGCTGAGTTCAGTAATGCAACAAAAGGTAGGTCAGGAAACATGAATGCTATAGAGAGGTGCTATAGAGAGAATGCTATAGAGAGATGAAATGCAGCCAACAGAGCTTCTATGACTCTTGAGTGGAACTAGGCAGCTCTTAGAATGTGATGTATCTTACAGAGAGAAATGAACTGGTAGGGAGGAGCTTCCTCATTTGGTTTTGCAGGGTGTGGGTGGAGATAAGGATTCCAGTCTGTTATGGGTCCTTAATTAGCTCCTCCTTTCACTCTCTCACACACATACCAAGGTACATGTGAACATCTTTCTTATGGTGCTATCCCATGTGGCATCCCAACTGGGTGCAATTATGTAGTATTCTGTGGAACCAAAGAGCCATACAAAGGGTCCCCAATAGGTCTCTCTTCCAGACCCAGATATGCTCGGCTTCAGAAAGATTCCTATGGCTGCAGTCTTAGGCACACTTTCCTGAGAGTACACCCCACTGAAAATGCTAGGACTTACTTCTAAGTAGACCTCCTTAAGATTGCTGCCTGCACCATATGTCTTTAGACTATATTTGGTGAGGCTGTGGTGGTCACATCTGTACAGCAAGCTTATGGGATAGCACCACAGGCATGGTTACATGAGAACCAGGGAACACAGTATGTGGGGGAGTAGTGAAGTCAAGTAGATTAAGCTGGTTGGATTAAGCTGTTTGATCAAGGGCCTTATGTCTCACTGTGTTTACCCATGCCAGTGTCAAAAGCAACAGGAATATCCATATTAGACTCCAGCAGGACCTTTACCTGACATCTCAAGATACCACCAAGAATCATTCCCAACTCTGGAATGGCTCCTGGTTTCTTCTAAAGGAACCAAGCCCAACAATAATTTGCACAGCTCTCTGCACATGAATAGGTATAGGCTGAACCAATTCTTATTCAAGCTGACTGGGCAATGAAAAGATTGATCACTCTGTCACTTTGTCCACTCAGCCACCAGAGCACAGTAAAGAGTGAGTGAAACTAGCACTGGCTCCTGCCACGACAACACTTTTGAGACACGTAGCAAATTTCTCAGTGGATCAAAGCCCTTTTGCACTGGACATGTGTTCCTCAATCCAGGCCAATCAGATTAGATTATACTAGGCTAGATGGACCAGTGGTCTGAGCCATTATACGGTAGCATCTTCTACCATTCTATTGTCACTCTCTGATGATACTTTTTCTTTTAAATGGAATGAAATATGAGAGTATGAATGGAAAGGGAAAAAAGAACGGTGGGATGCTGCCAAATGTATGCCACTGCATGAGCAGGGAGATGGCAGTGGCCCCATATAAACACTGGTGATTTCCAGTCTTAATACGGAACAGCTTTGATCTTTACCAATCCTTTCTAAATCTTGAGCAGTGTCTTGTAAATCTTTAATTACAAAAAAATTGCAACCCTAACAGTGAACACACAAACTGAGTTGCTAAATATTTAAAACTGCTTCAGCGACAGATCTGAAGGGATTAGGTAAAGATATATTGGAGTGACAGTTATTAAACACTAAATCCCAGTAAATGTTACAGAGGAGATAAATAATGCAGGCCTCTGACAGCCATTCCGATGCTGACAAACCAGGAGAGACGTCTGCTCTGGGGGCCACAGGGGTGGGGGCTGGAGGTTTGCGTGATGACTGACACCTCCAGAAGCACAGGTAGGTGTTTGCTGAAAGGAAGGAGGGTGGTTTGGTGGAGTAAAAGGAAAGAAATAAGGCAGGCTCAACAAAAAAACAATGACTGTATAAACAGCAACCTTTTCTAGACTCAAATGAGTGCTCAAGTATTTGAATGACAGGGCTCCAAATCCATGTGAATGCAGGTTGAAAAGAAAGGAGAACTAGGGATTCCAATTTAGTAAAACACATTTTATTTAGTATTTTTGTTTTAGAAACTAGTACAAGTTTCAATATGCACATTTAAACAATCACAAAACAATGTCTCTTAACACCTCTCAAAACTACCACTTAAATCATTTCCCACCACCATGAAAAGATTTTAAGCATTCTTAATACATACATCAAACCTACCGGGATTCTTTTGGACCTGTCTGGTATAACCATCATGGTCTCTCCCAGAGACTCCTAGGCGCTGTAGTTTGGCCAGCATGCTGAGAATTCCCTTTATGAGGTCCCTGGTCCCTCCCCCAATCAAATTGCAATCCCAAGGGTTCCTTTCTGATTGCATTTTTTCTCATTGCTTAACATAATATAAATTTACCACATGGTCACACATATGCTGCGGTATGTTTCTCTTCCACCCACTGGAAGTTTTGTGCCTTTGATTGTTGGCTCTAAATGAGGACTTCTGCGATACTTCTTAGGACTGGATATACACGGCAAATCTATGCATATTTAATTAGAAATGAGTGCATTGGCACTCACACCCTAGAAAGTATTAAAAGGAGTGCAACTTTACCTGACTTTGGTCTTCTGAATATCCAATTCCTATGTTCATATCCTAGTAGGAAGGGAGCAAAAGAGGGTAGCCATTCAATTAGGCAACTGCTTTGTAGAGTTCATGATGAAGGAGAGACTAATCAGTGTTGCCAATTATCTCATTTCTTTTCTCCCTCTCATTTCATTGCATTATAGATTAGGGGGCAGACTTCATTCCAAATTCCCCAGAGTACTGCAGCAGCCCCCTCCCCAACACACACACACCCTTTTTGAGGGGAAAAACCAGTGTTATAGCCAAAGATACAAAATGAAATGTATACATTTTAAATTATTGGGTAAAACTTTTTTCAGTGCTGAAAAGCAGACCATCTAAAGTATTTTTAAAGGAACAAATGTGTCTTCCTTTCTTCCATTAAACAACTTGGCATTAGAGTGTGCTTCAGATCCTGGAATGCCATGGATTTTCCTATTTCCTAACTTCGAAGACAGATCTGGTAAAGGTAGAATTTAAATGAAGAGTTTGATATTTCCATCAGGTAACATGGCTATAGTAGCAATACAATTGCCCCATGGTAGGCTATGTTCAAAAATCAACAAGAATCTAAAGGTTACCTTGATGGCCTCAGTTACTACCGATAAGATTTAACTTTATAGTCATTGTAGGTTTTGGATTACAAATTTACTAATACCCAGTACTGCCTAATTTTGCATCTGTAGGAAAGGAGAAATTGAAAATCTCATTCACTGCTTCTTGAAAGGTCCCATACATATTTATTTATTTGCTTCGGTTGTAGTCCAGTTCTCACTGAGACTCAAACAATCTCAGCTAAAAATAAATTTCTTTTCCAGATGTTACAGGGTGAAGAGCTGATCAGCTGGGTGAAGAGCTGATTCTTTAAAATGTTCAGTTTTAATCGGCAAATAAGCATCGGAACATAGTTGGTGCCCTGTTCTTTAACACTGTCAGTATCCTGTGCTGCTTTTCTTAAATAATTGTTTTATGACTGCAATAAAAACTACTAAATTTTTCTCTGCTTTTGTTGTTGAGCACATGGTTTGTATTTGTTCCTTGATTCTGTTTGGTCAATGTTTAGTGGAAATAAATTTAAGCAGGGCTTTTTTGTAGAAAAAGTCCAGCAGGAATTCATTAACATAACAGGCCACACCCAACAGAAGAAACTCATTAGCATATTAGGCCACACCTGCAGCTTGCAGGGCACATGGGGAACCCAAGGTGGGGGAGGCAGTTTAAACTGCCTTCCCTCCCTGGATCAGCTTGGCTTCCCCAGGCGCCCAGCGGCTTGGGAGGTGCCTGGGGAACCCGAGGGGGGGGGAAGGCTGTAGGTGTGGCCAACTCGGAAGCCAGCCAGAACTCCATTCCTGTGTGTTCCTGCCCAAAAATAGTCCTGAACTTCAGACTTGGATACTGTAGTAAATTTCTATCAACAGGAGGCCAGCTTTTGCCACCTCCCCATCCCACTGTGTACACCCAATTCACCCTTCATGCAGTTGCATCACTTGTGTAAGAATTTTTGGCTGAAGCAGGAGAGGCAAGGGGGAAAAGTCTCATTCCACTAACAGAAATGCCTTCCATCAGGGGAAATTTTGAACCAAAGGTAAAGAATATTGCACAGAAAATTAGGAAGCAGCTTTCAGTCCAAATACTAAGACCAAGAAAGTCCTTCCATTATGCCCGGTCACAAGAATAATCTGAAATCCAGAGTGTTGACTCCCTTCATATTTTTAAGTCATATTCGCAACCTTAAAAAAAAAATCTGGATCTTGCCCATTGCTGGCATTTAAACTGCAAAGTATTTGGGGAGTCCTTGCCACTTGGCTGTGGAGCTGTTACAGCCTTCTGTCAAGGCTGGCTTTGAGGGACAACAGAAGACGTCAAGTCTGAAAGGTTCTTCTTTTTGACTCTTAAGATAAAACTAATCAAATTCTCAGGAGCCCTGACCAGGAATATTAGCATCACAGGACTCTTGTTTTAAATAATATTTAGTTCAACTGAATGCTAATTTGGCAAACAGACCAAAAAAATCTACAATTTAAACTTCAGACTGTGTGGATTGTTAGCCTTATAGGTAGGAGTGGTTGTTGATTTAGAAAAAAGGGTATAAGCAAGGGGGGGGGGGTGACAGTGTTTGGCTTTAGAAATGTTTGGTTTCATTCACATTGAAAGCTCAGTCGGAAGTCCTTTCTTAAAGACAAAAGGCACTTTTATGACCAGTGACTGTTCAATAAATGTTTAGTCAAAACCAAGTTTCAGAAATGGCAGGTTTCCATTCATATAAGAACTTGTCATGGTGATGAGGTTCACAAGTCACAGCCTTGCAATATTAATTTCCACTGCTTATAAAACTTGTTTCATTATGAATCGGGCACCCTTGCCCTAAAACTCTGACTACATTTGTAACTGGTAAGAAAACCCTGTTTCAAACTGATGTCCTGCTTTTGCCCCTCATCAGACCAGTGGGAACCTATTGCCAGTGCACACTCAACAGCCACCTTACCCACCTCTGACTGGATTTCTTGATGTCTTCTTTAACATTACAGAGCAGCTGACACAACTTGGATCACAGCCACACCACTGGGGGAAAAGGAGTCAACCTTTCGCTCTCCATTGCTTTCTCTGCAACAGAGAACATCCCTTCTATGAGCTGTGCCAGGGGGAAGAAAGAAAGAGTACGACAACTTACATAAAACATAGAACGCTTTTCACTGCTGCATCACTCATAGCAGCTCAGAAGCCAACTTCTGTTGAGAAAACTACAGGGGTGGAAGGGTTATATCCTTAAATCCCCCCTTCCCCCATCCCATGGCTGCTGAGCTAAGGAAGCAATCCTAAGCAAGTCTACTCGGACATTCTACTTTATGCAATACAGTTTACTCTGAGAAAAGCGTTCCGAGGATTGCAACCTGAGTAACTGATCTCTTTTTTAGCTTTTAATCTCAATAAAAACTATTCTTACCTTCTTGAGTGCTCAGATTGATTAGAGAGTTTTTAAAAGGCACTGTAGCTTACAAAACAATGGCCCAACTTCACTTGCAGTTCAGCAATCTAATCATCCTCACATGGCCGCTTCAGTGATGTGCAGCCGCAGGCTCTCCCCCCCAACGCTACAGTTCTCAAGCGGCACTGCAAAAATGCACATGCATCAAAATATTACAAGCTCATTTAGAACCCTTTGAAAATAAAAACGATCTTTTCGTGATCATTCATGGGGAAAGCACGTAATTAGCAACCCAAATACCATTTGAGATGGCAAGGAGGAGGTTTGACCACAACTAAAAAAGGAACATTTCTGAGAAAGGAAAACTTGTGAACTCAGGCAAGTACAAAGAAACTTTATACACTCTGATGTCGAATGAGGCTACAGTTGGTGGTAGAATTACTTTGGGCATAATAATCAACTATTAGGAACACCACCAATTTATAATTAAAGTGCCTTCAAAGCTAAGTGCCACACAGAAAAGTTTAAAAGGCATGCTCCTGAACACATGAAGCAGCCTCATATCATGCCAGACCACTGGGCTATCAAGATCAGCATTGCTATTGCTCTGATGGGCAGCTACTCTCCAGGATATCAGGCAGACGTCTTTCATATTACTTGGCCTGCCTGAGGCTATTAAAAAGCCCCCCACATTTCTGTCATTTCACAGAATGCGCAAAACAGAAATGTCAGGAAGGCATTCTTATAAAGGGATCATTATACTATAGTATAATGGATTGCCCCTATCAGGTTGCTTCTCTATGGACGAAACCAGACATGGCAGCGTCCTCGTGTGAACTATGAAGATGCCGCCACCATTTAAAAAGCTAAAATGGGCTATTTAAACATGCTGTGAGAGCCTGATCTAATAGGGCTTGCAGTGCAGTGATCTTAAGAACATTACAACATAAGAGAAGCCAGTGTTGGATCAGGCCAATGGCCCACCCAATCCAACACACAGGTGTCACACAATGGCCAAAAATACCAGGTGCCATCAGGAGGTCCAGCAGCAGGGCCAGGACACTAGAAGCCCTCCCACTGTTGCCCCCCCCCCAATCAAGCACCAAGAATACAGAGCATCACTTGCCCCAGACTGAGAGTTCCTCTCTATACCTTGTGGCTAATAGCCACTGATGGACCTCAGCTCCATATGTTTATCTTGTTTGCCGCCCCCATGCCTTTTTAAGTGCCAAAATGGATGCAGGGGCAACAGCTGTTGCGGCATTTGAAAAGGCGTGGACAAAGACCTTGTCCTGCTACACCATGGGCTGATCAATGCTGGGCCGTTGCAGCAGTTTTAAAGCACCAGTTATTTATTTATTTCTATCCCGTCCTCCCCCACAAGTGGGCTCAGGGTGGGTCACAATAGGAATGTGAGCAATAAAACCACATCATAAAACCATAAGTTATGCACTGGCAAATACAGCAGTTTCACAAGGGATGGGTTGCCCAGATCTGATCAGAACCATATGACATATCGGTATATGTTCTAGGCTTTAAAATGATGGTGGCATCCCTGCAACAAACACAAGCTTGCTGTCATGTCTAGTTTGGCCCTATGAGATAGCATCAAAGTACACTGCAATGCTTATTATAAGTTTCATCCCCTCCTTTTAACTTCAGTTCAGTGTCTTCTACATTTGTAATCTTCCCTGCAATCAAACTTTAGACGATATGTTGTCAAAGGCTTTCTCAGCCAGAGATCATTAGTTGTTGTAGATTTCCCGGGCTGTATGGCTGTGCTCTTGGCACTGTAGTACCTGACGTTTCACCAGCAGCTGTGACTGGCACCCTCAGAGGTATACCTCATACCGCTGAGGATGCCAGTCACAGCTGCTGGTGAAACATCAGGTACTACAATGCCAAGACCATGGTCATACAGCTTGGAAAATCTACAACTAAACTTTAGACAGTTTTATTGCCTTGACAGTACTTTGACTTCATTGACTATTTTGTTGTTTCAACATCTGGGGGGCGGGGCGGGCAGGGATTGCATTGTTTCCAGTTCTTTAATCTAGTCCCACTGCATTGTTTTGTTCATTAGAAATCTTTGCTGATTTCCTGAATTTTTTTCATAATTTTAATCCAACTTGACCCTCAGTGAGAAAGGCAAACTATAAATGAAGATGGGAACAACATACTAACTAATCCTCGTAGCTGGAGATGCCAGGGATGGGACCTGGGACTTTCCACATGCGAAGCAACAGGTGATCTACCTCTGAGCCACAGCTACAGACCCACCCTGGGATGGACAAATGGGACAGTGATTGAGTACTGATAACATTCCCCCATAGTATACAGCTTCTGGGACTGATTTTGAATATAGTGAAAAGGATGTCCTATAATACCCATACGTCACATGTTTCTGATTGGATCTGGGCAACCCATCCCTTGTGAAACTGCTGTATTTGCCAGTGCGTAATTGCTGCGTGTACTTTTCCTCTTGGCTATCAGCAGGGTTCCTTTTCATCCCGTTCTACCCAACTTTTCCTCTTCCTAATCCCCACCTCCCATCACCTTTTCTCAACCGCCTCTCTTTTAAATGTTGAGCAAGTTAACGAGAGTTTCTTTATGGAATCCCTCAGTTAACATTAAAGATTAATTCATTCACTAAAGGTAAGTAGCAAAAAAAGTTAATTATTCCTAACGGTGTGGGCTGCAGCCCCGTGCATGAAGATGCCATAAGCAAAAATTACTCCATCTCCTTCCCTAATAAAATATTGATTTTCCCCACAAAAATTGCCAATTATAAATATGAGGATAGAGATAGAAAAGAACAGGCTGGAGGGTTTGTATGCACATCTATAACTGCCTGAAGCCTATCTCCTTCATTAAAGGATAAGTGCTTTGCCACTATAACTTATGGCTGATTCACACATCACTCAGACTTTCAGGACTGGATGAGTTGCATTTGAATGTGTGATTGACTTTTATTGTGAAGTACGGGGATTGTGCAAGTCCTTGTTTGAGACTCTGCTATTGCTAGCTGCTAATATTTTATTTACTTAGCTGTTTATACTTCACATGAACATATGAAGCTCCTTATACAGAATCAGAACCTTGGCCCATCAAGGTCCTATCTACTCAGACTGGCAGCAACTTTTCAGGATCTCGGGTAGAGGTCATTCACATCACCTACTACCTGATCCTCTTAACTGGAGATACCAGGGATTGAACCTGGGACCTAGATACTCTACCATTGAGCTATGGCCCTTCCCCTCCCTCACTTTTCTTCCCAATGAGGGATTAAAGAAGCTCACATCATTGTCCCCCTTCCACTTTATTGTCATAACTTTCCCCTGGGCAGGGATTGGGCATCACAGGTTCCTGGCTCTGTTGCTATCAAGTAGCTGTGGCTTTCTCCTCCTACTCCCCAGAGCAAGAGGAAGGAGATATGTGATATACAATTGCATATGTGGACCACTACTGCCTGTGAGGGTGGCATCATGTACTTCTTCCCTTTCCTGCTCTGGCAAGCAAAAAGGGACAAAGTGGGTACCAGCAGCCACATTCCTGCTAAGCCAAGAAACTTACTGAGTGACCTCAGGCCGAAGCCTACTCCTACAACTCACTGGATTTTTGTGAGAATAAAATGAAGGGGCAAATCATGCATACCACCCTGACCAATTTAGAGGAAGTGGGGGATACAACTGTGATAGACAGTTATATGCTGCCTGTGTAGCCCCTCCTCCATTTGCATTTATTGACCTCCCACTTTTCTCCCCACAGCTGGGACTCAAAGCATTTAAAATATTGTTTTCCCCTCCTCCATTTTCTCACAACAGCCCATGGAGGTAGGCCAGGCTAAGAGTTTGTGATGGGCTCAAGGTCACCCAGGGTGCTCCCATGACAGAAGTGGAGAGTCGAAGCCATGTCCACCCAGGGTTCTAGTCCACTGCTCTGTCCATTACACCCCATTGGCTCTCACCCTGTCTTCCTGGGAAAGAACAGGTGGCACACAGCAGAGTAGCAAGTCAGAGGTCAGCACCTTGGCCCTCAGAGCCCTGCAACCCTCCAAAAATGCCCCTGATGTGACCAAACCCACAAGGGCCAAGAGGGTGTCTCTGGGAGCGCAAATGCAGGTCATGAAGGCAGCAGTTCCACCCCCACCTCGCTGTATTCCAGCAACAGATATACAGTGGCATATTGCTTCTGAGGATCATAAACTGGTGATGCAAGAAACAAAAGTGGGGATTCCACCTGTACATCACCACCAAAGTCTCTGGTACAGAAACAAACTTGCCTTGGTTACAACAGTGGCAAAGCCAGCTCTTTCTCTCTCTCCCCCCCCCCCCCCCCGGTACAGCAGTTGTTAGGACACTCAGAGAGGCAGCAAATGTGGTGAAATTAAGATTCTCAAAAAACAAAGGCAATCTGTTCATGAAAGGGGTTGTTTTTTATTTATTTCTAAAATAATATTTATATACCACATTTCCAGTTGCCCAATGACAAAAACAGTTACAGTGCTTGGTCCAACGTAAACTTTCAATTCTATCAGTCTCGTTTAATTTTGCATTATGAACTGTACAGCATTGAATGTTGAGACATCTCCTGAGCTAATTTAGGCTGCAATCCGATACCCACTTACCTGGGCGTATGCTTCATTAACCACAATTACATTACCTTCCAAGTGAACTTGCATAGGATCAAGGTGGATGATTCACCTGAATTATGTTGCAAATCTTTTTATTCATTTAATAATCAACTAAATCATTTAATAATTAACATTTAATAATTAATTTATTATGAATTTTAAATGTTATTATTTCATTAAAATAAGGCCTATGGCATGATCCAGTCTAACACAGTAACCTGGCTGCAATGAAGGCTGAAATCATGTATGCCTTTTAAAGCATAGGAAGGTCAAGATGTGACTGTAAAACTCAACCTTAAGAACATAAGAGAGGCCAATGTTGGATCAGGTCAGTGGCCCATCCAGTCCAACACTCCGTCACACAGTGGCCAAAAACACCAGGTGCCCTCAGGAGGTCCAGCAGTGGGGCCAGAACTCTAGAAGCCCTCCCACTGTTGCCCCCCAAGCACCAAGAAGACAGAGCATCACTTGCCCCAGACTGAGAGTTCTTATCTATATTTTGTGACTAATAGCCACTGATGGACCTCTGCTCCAGATGTTTATCTAATTCCCTCTTGAAGCCGTCCATGCTTGTAGCCGCCACCACCTCCTGTGGTAGTGAATTCCACATGTTAATCACTCTTTGGGTGAAGAAGTACTTCCTTGTACCTATTCTAACCTGATTGCTCAGCAATTTCATGGAGTGCCCATGAGTTCTTGTACTGTGAGAAAGGGAGAAAAGTACTTCTTTCTCTACCTGCTCTATCCCATGCATAATCTTGTAAACCTCTATCATGTTGCCCCTCAGCCGTCATTTCTCCAAACTAAAGAGCCCCAAGCACTTCAACCTTTCTTCATAGGGAAAGTGTTTCAACCCTTTTATCATTCTAGTTGCCCTCCTCTGCACTTTTCCAATGCTATAGTATCTTTTTTGAGGTGTGGCGACCAGAACTGTACACAGTACTCCAAATGAGGTTGCACCATCGATTTATACAGGGGCATTATGATACTGGCTGATTTGTTTTCAGTTCCCTTCCTAATAACCCCCAGCATAGCACTGACCTTTTTCATTGCAGTCGCAAACCGTCTTGACATTTTCATTGAGTTATCTTCTATGACTCCAAGATCTCTCTCTTGGTCAGTTTCTGCCAGTTTGGATCCCATCAACATGCATACCAACGTGTATTTATAGTTAGGATTTTTGTGCATCACTTTGCACTTACCAGGTATCAACGTCAGACTGACTGGCCTGTAATTTCCCGGATATCCTTTTTAAAGATAGGAGTAACATTCACTACCTTCCAGTCCTCAGGAATGGAGGCAGATTTTAAGAAACGATTACATATTTTTGTCAGGAGATCCCCAAGTTCACATTTGAGTTCTTTCAGAACTCTCGGATGTATGTCATCCAGGCCCGGTGATTTATTTGTTTTTAAGTTGTCTATCAGTCATAGGACCTCCTCTCTCGTCCCCTCAATCTGATTTAGGTCTGAATAAAATAGGCCTTATTCTTGGCGACCTTGTTCTTGGCGAAGAATAGATTTTTAAAAAGGATACAGCCACATTCAAAACTGCCATTCAGTTCTGCACACAACAGAAACTTGATACTTAAGCAGTTAAATATGCACACCAACAACCAGAGAAGGGCCCAGAAGCACTAAAGGAGCCATTCCTTACTCAGCAAATAAGGCCTTTTTTATTCAGTCAGGCTCACTTACTCCCACAAAAGTATTCTTTGGATTGCTGCCTGGCATAGGAGAGACTCACTTTCAAATCCTTGCTCAAGTAAGAAGCTCACTGGGTGACCATGGGCTACCCCTTCTCAGCCTAACCTGTCCCACAGGGTTGCTCACAAGAGAGTAGCATGAACATAGCCTTGAGAAATTCAGCCTGGGAACATAGCCGTCTCCCCCACCCCCCCTTTAAAGGAGTGCTTCTGGATATATGCAGAGAGGCAGCCCACTCCTCAACCCTGAGTAATCACTGGCAGGTCCCATGCTTCTGGGACTGGCAGAAGAGCTTCGAGGTACAAGAGAATAGCTTCAGGTTGGACTTGAGCCACGGTCCTTCTCTTTCTGCTCAACAGCCACTGTCCCCTCCCCACTCATGTCCATCCTCCCAAATAGCCCTCTCCTCCAGCTACTGCAGAAATGTTATTTCGTAAACATTTATTTGGAAATATGGAACTCTTTCAATCCCACTTGAGAATCAACCTTTTCAGCATTAAATGATTGCTACAGAAGCTCTGCCCGGCATGCAATACATTTCTGTGAACCTCGTATGAGGGAGGCACCAACCCAGTGAGGAAGTCAGCCCCTTTGGTACATTTCCACAGCCTCTGCTGAGGTAGGTAAGAGCTGGAAGTTCTTAGCATCTTGTGAGCAGATGCTCAGCTCTTTGCAGAACTGGCCCCTTGCCCCATTTATATCTGAATTATTGCTATGGCCTTTCAATTTGCTGCCTAAGGATTTCAGGGGATAATGACCCTCATTCAAGCTCTGACTATATTTTCATTTACAGTGGATGGAGGAGACTCCAGTGAGCCTAAATGGACTCTCTGCTCTGTAAAAGCAGTAGGCAGCTGCAGCAAGGGAAACAAGCTGCAATTGCTCCCTGAAGCTTATCCCTGGCAACAGGGTCTCAGCTAATAATGTCAAGACATGCCTTTTGCCTGGCTTGATCATTGTCTCCTTTTGCTTATTTGGGTCATAGGGATCTGCTATACGAGTGACTTGATGGAAGGCAAACACTGAGTGAATAAGAAAAGAAGAAGAGCGTGCCCCATGCACCACAGAGTCTAGGATAGAATACTGCTTCCTGAAAATTCAGGCTGGTTCACACCTGTTTTAAGCGGTAAGTAACTTGCACATATGAATGAGCCACAACAAATCAAACAACATCGCCAGAACATTCATCACCCCAAACAAAAGGCTTTCCAAGGAAGACATCTCTTACATTCAGCTGTACACACACCCAAGAAGGGGTTCCAGAGGAGCTTGAGGACATCACGTTTCCCCTTGCACCCTATTCCCCCACTCTTTTCTTTTTCCCTTCCCTTGCAGTCCCCACAGTCTCTCCCCTTTTTGTTCTTCCTTCTCTTCTCCCCACACACTAGCCAACCTACATTTATTTACCCATCTTCAGCTTTCCCTCCTTCCCTCCCCCTGGCAGCCTTTCCTCAGGAAAAGTCTGGTCTAGTTGTGGCTGCTGCTGGGCCAATCCCAGTGGCCCAGGGTCCACTACCAAGCTAAGTTTGTGGGTACTGAGACACTCTGCAACAGGGAACATGGCAGGGGAGGCAGACAGGACCTTTCCAGGGACTGTTTTGGCCTTCACATCTACTCTTGAGCCCTCCAGGGTTGACCCTTACTCAGCAATATTGTCATGGTTGGTTGCCTAGCCACCTCCCAAATGGTCACCAAGAGCTTAGTGGGCATTCTTTCCTTAAAGCCAGAGGCATTTATTATGGGGGGGTTTTTAATCCCCCAATGTATTCTTTTTTTACATTTCAGATTTTTCTGCAGACTTGGGACTCTCTCATTTCAGCAGGTGACTTGCAAGTCCCCTAGAGGCATCTTATTGAATTGGCCCTTCCTACAGCAAGAGCCAACGGAGGCTGATCACCCCATGCAGAAATGTTTCCCTCTTTAGCCTAGCCAGTGCATTAAATATTTCCTGAATCCACATCTGAGCAGCATTTTTCCTCTTAAACCATGGCAGACAAGCATGGAACGCAAAGCTCTCTTTCCCAACAGAGACTAATAATATTTAAATAGAGAGAGAAAGCTCATGTTTGCTTAGAGAGAGGGGCTGCCCTCCTGTGGGACTGAAGCAGGACTCTCTGTGAGCGTATTGTTACAAGCAGATTGTGAGAAGCTGCAGGAAGGAAAACATCTGCAGTCTGTGTTCTCTGTAAGCAAAAGCAGGAGCTCCCTCTTGCCTCTGTTTAGTGAGAAAGGAGCAACTGGATGCAGTAGGTGGCAGAGCGTAAAGGGAGAGGGCAGCAAGTGATGGCAATTCGAAGAAGCTAGGTCCAGTCTCTGCATGGGTTGAAAGGAGGGAGAAGAAACAAGTGAGTAAGTGGTGGCTACTGCTCTTTCCACTCCTCCTCCTCAGCACCATCAGTCCAGGAAGGGAGAAAGAAATGGATAGTGATGGCGAGAAGGGACAGCAGTAGCTACCAACACTTGCCCATCATCTCTTTCTGAGCCAGAAAGGGGGCAAGAGTGCTACTACCTCCTTGCTTTCCCTGAAGTGAACAGATGGCAAAGTGGACCAGGGCACTGTGTGGGAGAGGGACCCTGTACAGGGCCACTTCTTGCACAACATGCCCCCCCCCCGGGAACCTAAAGCCAGCACTGCTCAAGGCAAAGGCATACACTCAGTCCCAGTGGAGTACGACGAGGCCCAATGTTCCTCTCTAGCATTCTGTGCAAACCAAATATGTGTCTAAGAACAATCCTTGGAATCCTCAGCAACACCCAGAGGCTCCTTGGCAGGTGTCAATGCAGGGGAAAGTGCCCTGCAGCAAGGAGGATTGAAAAACACTGGCTTTGATGAATACATCAACCAGTGTTTGTAATGCCAAAGTCAATATCATTCTATAAAACCTGGAGAAGGGGGTGGGAAGAAATTTGACTATTAGCCACTTACCTGTGAGAATCAAGTCAGAGCAAGGGGCAGGGTTCTCAGAATCTGAGAAAACAGGCATAGCACTGCTGTGAGATTAATACTAAATTTTATGCATTTAAGGAAGTATGACCACTGAACTCAAATGGGACTGGCTTCTCAGTAAATGTGCCGGGGTTCAGGCTGTATATCTCCAGGTACAGCTGCCCATAGCCACAGTGATGGAGAACTGAACCAGCATTAGTTTTCCTGCCCACATCACCACTGGGAGACAGTGTTCTCTGCGGCACTCTCAGAGAGTGCCACAATGTACAGAAAATCTCTGGTAGCTGTTTCACCTGCACTTGACTATCCTGTCTCACTGGAGTGACATACAGCTCAATGTACAAGCATACAGATGACCTGACATCTATGCATGCAGCCTGGCTCACTGCATCTGGATTGTTAACTTGCTGTTCCCTAGAAAGCAACTCTGGAGATATAGCCCATGCCTCAAAAGGAAGCTAGAAAGCAGATCTGTTTGCAAACATTAGAAGGACAAAAGAGAATGAGGTTACAAAGCCTCAGTTTCTAGGATTCTAGTCTAGCTGCAGAATCAGAATGCAGATACAGAGTGACCATCAGGATTCAATCCTATCCCCAGCTAGTGGAATCTATCATTTCCTTTATTTGAAATAGTAATTATGTTGTGTGTTTTATGCTGACATTTATATTGCTGTTTTATCTGCTGCTATTTTTATGTAAGCTGCCATGAGCCTGCCTTGGCAGAGAGGGCAGGGTACAAGTCAAATAAATAAATAAATAAATAACATTCTTTATCACCTTCCACCCCCAAGACAGCGATCGTCAATACATTTCATTATAGCATTTATAATAAAGTGTATGTGAAATAACAAAACAATTCAATAAAACATACAATACAATAAAACATATAAACATACAAACACATATGAGGGAGGAGGACCAATAACAGTTAATGGAGGAATGCCAAACAAAACAAAAGGGAAAAAAAGTCTTCACCTGCTGGTGGAAGACCATGACAGAGGGAGACAGATGAATCTCCCTGGGGAGGGAGTTCCAAAGTTTTGATGCTACAACTTAGAAGGCCTTTCTTGGGATGTCATCTTCTAGCCTAAGATGGCAGAGGGACCAGAAGCATGGCCTCCAAAGATGACCAGAGTGGACAGATAGGTTTATATGGGAATAGGCAGTCCTTAAGGCATTGTGACTCCAAGCTCTATAGGGCTTTAAAGGTCAATACCAGCCTGCTGAATTGGACCTGGATGCAAATTGGGAGCCAATGTAGATGGAACCAGACTGGACTGATATGGTCCCTACTACCCACTCCAGTCAACATTCTGGCTGCAGCATTCTGTACCAACCATAGCTTTTAGACAGTGTTCAAAGGCAGCCCCATGTAGAGAATTAATCTAATCTAGATGCCACTGGTACATGCAGCTCAGTGGCAAGAACTTGCCCAAGAAGGGTGGCTAACCAGCCAAAGCTGGGGAAAGGCACTGCCAGCCACCACTGCCACCTGTTTATCCAGCAGAAGGCCTAGGTCCAGCAGCCCCCCCAAGCTACGAACCTGCTTCCCCAATCAGAACAGGTGATATCCCAATTCCTGAGTCAAACCTCCTCTGCCCCACCAGTAGCACCTCCATTTTGTCAGGATTAAGTTTCAGTTTGTTAGCTTTCATCCATTCCAAAACAGCCCTCAATCACCTGTTCACAGTTTCCACGGCCTCCCTGTGGCATGCTGGAAGCATCTGATGGAGGAGTGTCAGATGGAGGAGAGTGTCCTCTGCATATTTGGGGCAGCTCAGCCCTAATCTCCAGATGTCCTCTCCCAGCAGTTTTCCACTGGTGGTTAAAAAGCATGGGGGACAAGATAGAGCCTTGCAGGACTCCATAGGCTAGAGGCAGTCCCCCAGCATTACACTCGGAAACCTACCTTTGAGGTTAAAGCCACCTCAGAACAATGCCTCCCAGTCACAACCCTGAAAGGCAGTCCAGAAGGATACCATGATCAATGATGTCAAAAGCCACTGAGAGAGGTCCAGGAGAATTAACAGGGCTGCACTCACCCTGTCCCTCTCCCAGCGCAGATAATCCACCAGGGTGATCAAGGCTATTTCAGTCCCTTAAGTAGGCTTGAAATCAGGTTGTAACAGATCCAAACAATATGCTTCATTCAGGACTCCTAAAGTTGGCTAGCCACCGCTTGTCCAATCACCTTGCTCAAGAATGGTACATTTGAGATTAGACAGTACTTAGTTAACTCTCCTGGATCCAGAGCACGCGACTCTGAGGGAGGCCTTTACTGTCTCCCCCTCCCCCACAGATTTAAGCAGCCAGGAGGGGCAAGCATCATACAAACAGGTGGTAGGTCTCAAACTTTGAAGAATCCTATCCTCAGACTAGACAAGATTAAATCAGCACCCTGGGACCATTAGAGGCAGAAGGCTTGTGTCTGCCATTTATAATTTTATTAGCTCTACTGGCAAGGAAATCTGCAACCCAAACCAGAATTTGGAATTACAGAAACACAGCAACACAATTCTGCAGAGAAAGTAGCTTGGCCTTTACCAAAATTGAAGATAAAATGTCAGGGTCAGAGTGTCATCATCCAAATCTGCTTACTCCTACCACCATGAGAAAGCACTGCAGGGAGCCGTTTGTAATGGAGAAGGAGAGAGAGACAAGCAAGGGGTTGCCCAGGCAGAACGCTGTAATGCTGAAAGGAGACTGGTTTTCTCCAGTTCCAGGCAGGACCACTGTAATCACCATATTACTCTCAGACAGATCCCCTGAGCCACCATGAAAGGGTACAGTGGTTTGATGAATGGGTTCTACCTCCATGTGCTATGAAGCCTGTCTCACTGTAGCAAAGCACAGAATAGTGAAACTGAGGTTGGGAAGCAGATGGTTAGGTTTCACCACATACTTTTATTTCTTAAATTTGTATCCCATGTTCTCAGCTCAATGGGATTATGAAAACTGCACACAACATATTAAAAACAAACAATTAACATATTTAATATTAAGTAACTAAAACAATAAAGCAACCTTGTTCATAAAAAGAACCCCTTGGAAAAATCTGTTTCTTTCTGCCTTTTGCAGTCCAAAGATAGACAATGTAAGTAAGATCAACTTGCCTGACGATTAGTATCTCATCGTGGCATTCAGAAACAGCAGCAGTTTCCAAAACATCTTCAAAAGCAACCCAACGTACATAATGCTGCTGTCATCCAACCTAGATGGGTGCACTGGGGTCCAATCCTGCCTCTCCCAGGAAGGATCACAACTGACTAAATCAACTGAAACTGATTAAGGATGCAGAGACTTGCATCTGTGAAACTGCTTCCTTTAAGTAGAAGTATGACTCTGTCCAAAACAGGAGGACACTTCAATCCTGGGTCAGGACCAACAGCATATCCATCTTATCTAGACTGAGCTTCCACTTATTGGTCCTCATCTAATCCTTTGCTAGCTCCAGGAACCAGTTCAGAATGTCCACTGTCTTACCTGACCAAGGTGAAAATGAGAAATAGAGCTGGGTGCACTGATTACCTCTCCCATCAGCTTCATGTAGATGTTGAAAAGCATGGGAGACAGATCATTCCCTGAGGAATCCCATAGCATAAACACCATGGGCTTGAACAACAGTGCTTCAGCACCACCTCCTAAACTGATCAGCCAGAAAGGAGCAGAACCACCAGAATGCAGCACCCCTAACCTCCATCTCAGTCATCTGGTCCAGAAGGATACCATGTCTGATGCTACCAAAAGCTGTGTGGATCAACAGGATTACACTTAGCCTCTCTTGTCAGATAGATCACCCATCAAGGCAACCAAAGCAATAGACTAATGAACACCAAGAGCATGAGATAAGGAGGTCTATGATCAGTGGTAAAAATCTTGTTCTACTGAAGTCAGCTGCAAATTCAGCACTCCTCCCATTGGTCTCCTACTCGATAGAACCAATACGTCCTGAATATTTCTCATAAATCATAAAATATTCAGAGTTCAGGATGTACTTGGTTAGGAAAATTGAGGCAGGAATGCTGGTAATCTAGTATAAATCTGGTTCCAGGTCACCGATAAAAGGATCGAGCACCCATCAGTTCAACTTACAGTCTGCTTGCCAACTGCTCAGTGAGCCATTTGGATGTGTCCAAATGAATTTGTGTTCATTTTGTGTGATTACACTGTCTTCTTGCATGTGTTGGAACACATAGTGCCAGTTGTCAATCTCCATGTAAACTGCTTGCCATGGTCACAACGTGTTAAAAAAAAATCTGAAACACCCTTGAACTATTTCTAGCATTAGCCAGTATTCCTGGTGTCATGGTGTAATAGCATTAATTCACTCAAAATAAAAGATTACTGAGTATTCTTCACCCCAGTTGGGCATTATTATATTTAGACATTCTTCTAGGTGGCTTTATTAGTAACTAATCAAGGCTGCCTTGTTGGTCCCTCATATATGTCGACTGTGCCTAGTTTGAGGCATAGTACCTGTGAACTAGTTTGAGGAGGAAAGGCCTGTCCTTGTATTGTATTTTCATCTCATCCTTTCACTTTTTTTCTTCCAGTTCATACTTCCTCAACAGCTAAGTGATTCATTTTCTGTGTTCGTAAGTTGCTGTTAAAGTTATTACAGTGTCAGTCTACTTTAGAAAAAACACTGTGAGACTGGATGTGAATTTAGCTGCCTGGATGTAAGTAAACACGGGGTGCTGCGCTATTAGGTCACCATTACAACGCTTTTCTGCAGTAGCACCCCTCCCACACACACCCCTGCCAAAATGCCCATACTTCTGAAGAATCTGTTTGAAGTAAGAGTTACTATTTGGGTGTTTCGTCCATTTCCCGATGGAGATGGGAGTAGCTCTGTTTTGAGCAGATTAGTGATGTTAAATCATGACAACAGGAATACTGCCTAACAGTAGAAATAGCAGAGCAAATTCTGAGTCCAGCGGCACCTTTAAAACCAACAAAGTTTTATTCAAGGTACAAGTTTTCATCTTCTTCAGAAATGTGCATGCACACAAAAGCTTATACCTTGAATAAAACTTTGTTGGCCTTAAAGGTGCCACCGGACTCAAACTTTGTTCTGCTGCTTAAGACCAACACGGCTACTCACCTGAATCTAGTAGAAATAGTGTAAAGGCCAGGGGTAATTTGGGGCCGGAGCTAGACAGAGCTGAGCTCTGCCAGCCCAGGAGTGGCCAGTAGGGCAGCCATGGGCCGAATCAGATTCTCTGATCTGATTCAGCCCACTGCCGAACCGGCGGTGGCTTAAAAAGCAGCTGGATGGGAGGGAGTTTGAGGGAGAGGCTCCAAACTTGCAGGGTAGCTGCTGGGGCCTCTCCCTCAAATACCTACCAAGTTTCAAGATGATTGGACCAGGGGGTCCAATTCTACGGGCCCCCAAACAGGTTGCCCCCATTCCCTCCATTGTTCTCTATGGTGGGAAAAAAGTAATTTTTTTCCCACCATAGAGAACAATGGAGGGGATGGGGCAACCTGTTTGGGGGCCCATAGAATTGGACCAAGCTTCTTGAAAGTTGGTGGGTATTTCAGGGAGAGGCCCCAGCAGCTACCCTGCAAGTTTGGGGCCTCTCCCTCAAACCCGCTCTCCTCCAGCCCCTCATTTACCCTATGAGTTTTTGCCATTGACTTCAATGGTCCATAGGGTATAATGGGGCTGAAATTGACATTCAGCTGGTGATGTCAGGGGGTGTGGCATATGCTAATGAGTTATGCTATTAGGTATGCTAATGAGCTCCTGCACCTCTTTTTCTACGAAATGACCCCTGGTAATGACACAATAGCAGCAATTTCTTCTTTAAAAATTGGCAATGGCGGCAAGCAATTGAGAGGTTCACAGCTGCAAGAACTGAAGAGCAACAGTCTGAGCTTGCAGATTAAGCAGGTACTACATAAGCTCAAAGCTGCTCAGCAAGAACTCTGGAGCTCCTTGATGGCTGCTGTTGAACAAGCATTTGCTCATGGGAGTTCCTTCAAATAAGTTAGCCTGGTGATCACATTCTTGTTGAAGTTCACAACTTGCCAAGTTATAATGCCAGAGAATCTTTCAAAGGGTAGCTATGTTGATTAGAGCAGGGGAGAAATGCTTGTGGGAAGAACATTTTCTGTCCCTAAGCATTTCTTCCCTGCTCTAATCAAGCTGATTACCTTTGGAATTGTACCTCTGCATCCTGAGCCCCTTCTTTGCAACACCCCTCCCCACCTTCTGACTGGGATACAAGGACTCAGGGATCTCCATTCCTACTTGCATGTGGCAAAGGGAACTTTGACTCTCGAAAGCTTATACCCTCCAAAATCTTCTTGTCTCTTGAGATGCTACTGAACTCAAATCAAACCAGAGAATCACCCTTTAAACAATACATGTGCAGCAGAAGAAGCCACTACTGTATATCCTGCCCCCATTCCTTCATAGATCCCATCACTCACTGTCCTTATCCACCTACTGAAGAAGACATCAGCCGCTGAGAAAAGCAGAGGAGAGTGTGCAAATGAAACCCCAAAAGTAAGAGGGCTGCTGAGCAACTGCAGCAACCTCTCTTCTTAAAAAAAACATAATAAAAGCTGAGGTATTATCTCAGGGTGGCAGCCTGACACCACTACATCAAAGTAAGCACAAACAGGATTCTCTCATTGTCATTTTATGAAGCTGACAGGCCATGTGAGGCCACTGGAGCTACAGAGGAAAATGCTGTCACTGCAGTACACACACCCACAGCAACCAACACAGGTATGACTGAGCTACCATCTGCAATTTTAACACAGACAGGAGAACTGGAGAAAGTTGGCAAGGATGATGGGGAAGGGAAAGAAAGGCTAATGTAACTGTAACTAGGGATGCCAGCCTCCAGGTGGGACCTGGGGATCCTCTGAAATTACAGCTCATCGCCAGACTACAGAGATCAGTTCCCCTGGTGAAAATGGATGCCTTGAAGGGTGGACTCTATGGCATTGTATCCTTTTGAGGTCCCTGTCCTTCCCAGGCTCCAACATCAGATTTCCAAGAGTTTCCCAATCCAGACCTGGCAACCCTACCCAGTCACCCCTGCCAGTGGCCAGTGGGGATGTGGTAACCCTATGTAACCCAGAATTTGTTATTTCCACAGTCCTGAGGATCTGTGCAAGAAAAAGCTAGGCTATTGACTGGAAAATAAGCCCACTGAAATCCATACAGAATTCTTTGAATGAGCCAGTAACACCCCTATAGTATCTCTGTGTTATGTGCCCAGAATTCAAACTATCCTGATCATGTTCAGCTGCATCCCTCCCAGACTGTGCTATTGATTCAGCTGAGTGGCTCTGGGAGAAGTGTTTTCAGTTGCCATGGCAATAGCTCTAGTTCAGAATCTGAAGTAGCACTGCCATCTGCTGGCTGTTTAGTAGAGAGAGCTGTACTGCTACAGCATAATTATGCAATACCATGGACTAGCTCCTATTTCCCTCGTTTCTGCTATTTTTAAAAAGCATTTCATTTGTAAACATTGTTACTGATGGGTTGTGGAAGAAAGGAAACAGGACAGAACTAACTGAGTGGTTTTCACAATGGGGAGGGGAGCTGATGCTTGGGTCCCCCCCATCAAGCATTTGCAGAGAGCAGATTTAACCTCTTAAACTGAGAGTCAGCAAAGTAACATTTTTAGCAATCTGTAAAGAGTTCCAAAGGGAGTTTTCCAGACTGGGAGATGAACAGCAATCATCAGCCTAAGCATCTGCAAAATGAAGGATATTAGGGCAAAACGCTGATTGCCTAATCATCCTGCCACTGTACTTGGGTATCACAGAAACAAGCAGCAGCAAAAAAGGGGTGGGTGGGATTCAGTGTTGGGAATTATTAGTAAAGGGACTGAAAATAAGTGAGTTTAGTAATACGGTTATAGACTTGGTAACCCCAAATCCAGAATAGCATGCTGTGATGCACTGTTTAAAAGCTTAGAAGTGCTGTATAAACAGATAAAGGACTGTGAAAGTTTAATTCTTTACAGAGCCAGAGAGCCTTGAGTGACAGGCTGTTCCAAGAGATCTGATTGACTGGCATTAGCTGAACATAGAAAGATTTCTGGATGCTGAGGAGAGAGGCAGTCTGATTTCAGCCCTAGCCGAGAAGGGTCAAGTACTGACAGTTTTTGTACTTAGCCCTGACTGAGAGCAATTTTAACACAGACAGGAAAACTGGAGAAAGTTGGCAAGGATGATGGGGAAGGGAAAGAAAGGCATTTAAATACACCCCCACACTCACACTTCCCCACATTTCTCCACAAAAGCAGAGAGGCTCAGGGAAGAAAGGGGGCGTGTCTGCCTGCCCACCCTTCTCTTCCCCAGCCAACCCGCCACAGCGGGCTGGCTGGGGAAGCAAAAGGCAGACATGTTTAAAATGCCTTTCTTTCCCTTCCCCAGAAACACCCCCCCCTTTTCCTCCCCTCTCCTTCCCCAGAAACACCCCCCCCCTTTTCCTCCCCTCTCCTTATTTCTCCGCAGTAGTAGAGAAGCTCAGATAGGGAAGTGAGGAGCAGGAGGCTTCCCGCTCCTCCTGGCCTGACTGAGGGCTGCTGGGAGCTGGGGACGGGGCTTGAGGGCTGGTTCTGACTGGAAATGACCCCTGAACAGAACTATGGCTTGACCAAGATCATCCGGCAGCTGCAACTGGAGGAGTGGCAGGGGCGTTGACTTTCTAAATCCCCGGGGGGGGCAGGGGCTCTCTCGTGCGCGCGCGCAAAGCACGTGCGCGTGCACGGGACCATGTCTCTGCCGCTCCCTCCCCCCCCCGGCCCAGGGAGGCAGACCCGCGGCGGCAGCCAGCTGGCCGGGACTGCCGCCCGCGCGAAGCGCGCGCGCGACTATGTCCCGGCCGCTCCGTTTCCCCCCCCCTCGGCCCAGGGAGGCAGACCCGCGACGGCAGCCAGCTGGCCGGGACTGCCGCCCGCGCAAAGCGCGCGGGCGACTATGTCCCCACCGCCTCTCTCCCCCCCCGCCTCAGGGAGGCAGGGCAGGCCGGGGGTGAAGGAGAGGCGGCGACGGCCGGCTGGGCGAGCATTTTGCCGGGGGTGGCTGAGCCCCCTCCGGGAAATTTCGGGGGAGGCTCAAGCCCTCGAGCCCCCCCGTAGTTGACGCCCATGAGGAGTGGGGAATCAAACCCGGTTCTCCCAGATTAGAGGAGTGGGGAATCAAACCCGGTTCTCCCAGATTAGAGTCCACACACTTAATCACTACACAAAACTGGTTCCCACCTTCTTTGGAGAATAAAGGTCAGAAGAAGCTGAAGGTGTTTGTTCAGGTGAAAACATACAATGATGTCTGAAGTAGGTAAAAAAAAGAAAGTATGAAAGGCACAGAATCATTCTTACATGACATAAAACACAAGAGACCATTCTCCAGAAGTTGGGAGCAGAATTATCAGCACTCTTCAAAGTCCCGCAATTGTGACACATGTCCCTCCAGCTTTTAGCTCCCCCTTTATAGCCTCTATCCAATCAGGGCACCTTGGGCTTTTCTGAGGCTTACAGGGACCTTCCTTGCCACTAGCTGTGTTTGTGAGGTTATTCTTCTATTTTGAGCATTTTAAGTCCCAGAGAAATCTGAAAAAATAGTTAATCATACCCACTGAAAATCTTGGTAAAGGTCAAAAATACAGCAGAAAGGACTATTTTTCCCTTGATTGCTACGTTTCCCTTGATTGTCACTTTTATGGATGGATGCCCTCCAGCATAGATGCATCTCAGAAAAAGGAAGTGGGGAATATGAGTGACTGTTCTTCCCTTAGGAACACGGTGCCCCATTATGCCAGTCTTAAGTGTTTCATCATAGCTAATGGACTACTATATAGCAGAACCTGCTAACATAACCTGGTCAGAAACAGAAAGTGAAAACAGGGTTGCACTTATCTGTAACTGTTGTTCATCGACATCTTCTGTGCAGACATACATTGGGACTGCATTTGCTCAGGCCGGCCTCAGACAAATCTTTCATAGCTAAAGTTCTGATGGGGGTATCTCAGCTCGGTCTTGGATAGGGTTGCCAAGTCTTCTTTACTTACTGGCGGGGGGGAGTCCTCCATCGTCCGGGAGCTTCCTTCGCACGCGCACCCGCTGACGTCACCCGGAAGTGACGTCAGCACGTTGGGGGCGTTGCCAGGGCAACGCTCTGGCAACGCCCCCAACATGGTGACGTCACTTCTGGGTGGCATCATTACGTTGGGGAAGTCGTCCTGGCTGGACGACTTTGGGGGTGGGGTTCCCCTCGCTAGTCAAATGCTGGACGGCGGATCAGGAACCCCTGTAGTGGGGGATCCCCTGCCCCCTGGGCTGACTTGGCAGCCCTAGTCTTGGAGCATGCGTGGGTTTTTCTGCCACAGGCGTCACAAGATCGGGGGGGGCACCCCTCCTCCCTCAAGTTTCCCACACTGTTGCAAACGTCCCAAAGAAACCTGTGAGAGAACTATGGCGGGGTTGGAGGGAGGTAATGTGTGTCCGCACAGAAGACGTCAATGAACAACAGTTACAAGTAAGCGCAACCCTGTTTTCATTGTCCATTTTCTGATGCAGCCCCGCATTGGGACCACTGAGTAGCTTAACGTCTGGAGGCAGGGTAGTTCTCTCCCTGGAAAAGTGAGTGAAGCACTGTCTTGCCCACATTCGCATCTCTTCCAGCTTGTAGATCCAAAACATAATGTCTGGCTAAAGTCCCTTCTGTCGCCGATGTGGCTGCCCTGCAGATCTCAGTGGGGCCCAGTGATGGAATGCAACAAGTGTTGTCTGCACTCTAGTAGAGTGCACCTGCACTTCAAGTGGAGATCGCTTTCCCAGAGGCTTGTAGGCAGAACCGATAGCCTCTGTGACCCATCTGTCAATGGACTGAGAAGACACCTCCCATCCCTTCTTAGGGCCCCAATAACAAATAAAGACTTGTGTGACAGAATAGCACAGAAAAGCAGACTTTTTAAAATGCTGCTTGGTACAGAGAGTCAGGGAGGCTAGGAGTTCCCTGGAGTTAAGAGATTAGGTGATTGGCTGCTCTACTCACTCTGTGATTGGCCAGCATCAGCTGGCGGAGAAAATAAAACAGCTGATCTGAAGGGGAAATTGGTTTTTTGCCTTTAGGTCTTTCACAATTTGATCTTTTGCCTTTTGAGACACTTTTGGTCTGGGTCTGAAAACCAACCTCATCAGTAGCCAGAAGGTGGCTTCTGAGAGAAGAGACATTTGGTATTCAATGTTTTCTGACAGGCAATAGTCAGAAAAGTGCTTCTACAGAAAGAAGAAAAACCCCATTAAATATATTAACACTGCTCTGAGGGAGAACTTAGATTCTCAGTAAGCGAAGCTACAAAACAACCTTCTATAGACAAGGATACTGGAGAAGGATTTGGCAGAAGGTCTGGGAAGGTAGAGAGAACTCCTGGACAAGCCAAATAGGTAAAAGGAGTTATTGCTTCTTCGGAACAAGGAGAATAACTTCCGGCTAGTGAAAAGGGGCTGGGAAGAGAACCCTGGTCTGTAATAAAGGGGAGAATCTTAGACTCCACAAGACACCTTAGTGAAAAGCTGTATTATCTAAAGGAAAACCTGTAATATCTGAAGGAAGAAATCTAGAAACATCAATAAGAGCTGTGTTGTACTGAAACATACTAAATAAAATACCTCTCAAAGAAATAGAAAGCCTTGAAACAAAACTACAAATACACTCTCTTGAATGTTCTATGACCTCAGCTCTGTAAATATTAGAAAGTTTTTACCTCAGCAATCTCAAAATTCCATTTATACATATATTCCCCGCCTGTTTAATAAAATCTTTATTCTGTTTTTAAATATTAATTTTCCTCAAGTGCCATTTCTCAAGGGTTTACAAAACTGGACAGCTCCTGTATTTTCAGTAGAGTTCCTAAACTGAGAAAAAAGCCTAAACTAAACATCTCAAACATAGGGTGGGACAGTCAAGTCTTTCATGACAAAGAATATATACACACTACTGTAGGGGTACTTAGTCACTGAGTGGAACTGAAGATCTGATGGGGAAAATCTTCCAGACAGTTGGGGAGATTTGGCATACCTTGTCTTTCCTAAATTCTTTGGCTCTGTGTAAATAATAGAAGAGTGCCCTCCTGATGTCTGCGGTATTAACACAGTTCCCCCAATGTGTGTATCTTTGTAATTTCGCACAGATACCCCTTAACACACAGCTTTTCAGTTGAAGCACAGGGATGCTTCCTCTCCGCTGGCCCCACTTTCCAGCTCAGCTACTTGGAGCAGGGGCTTGGAGAAGACACTTAAAGACTGGCCTCTTTAAGTGCCTGCTCTGAGCTGCCCGGGCCCCTGGTGGACAGCTGCCTTTCCCCTGGAGCCAGGACAACACTCTGTTTACTGGCTCAGCTGGGACAGATGGGGAGAGGTTCCCAGCTTGGAGTCGCCACGCACCCTCCTCTGTGGCCTTCAAGTTAGCCAGCATCTGCTCCCTACCTGCCTTCCCAGTTCACTTGTCCGTTGGCTCAAGTCAGCAAGTGAAGGGAAGCAGAGTGAACTGGGAAGGCAGGTAGGAAGAGGAAGCTGGCTGACTCGGAGGCCACAGAGGGGGGTGGGCGATGACTCCAGGCTGGGACTCTCTCCCCAGCTGAGACTCTGAGTTCCCTTTGGCCTCCAACCCTCCAGTAAGTTACAAGCCAAGGCTAGGAGACTTGGGACCAACATCCAACAAGGGGGGGGGGGGGGGGAGAGAGAAAACTATACCAAATGAGTCTAACTGAGAACAAGTAATCTAGTTAACTAGAAGCCCCAAGCAAAACTTCATCCCATCCCTGCTACTTTAGCTTGGGAAAAAACCACCTTCCAGAAATTGCAGGGAGAACACATTGTATAATTCAAGGCTATTCCACAATGTCTGGCTTGCTTCATGACGTTACATTGCCTCCCTTCTTGCACAACCACTTTTTCATTTTTGGATTGGAAAACTGCAGCCTCTGGATTTCAAATTTGGTTATGAGCACATCAGGAATAAAAATACAGTGATATCTCCAGCCCTAGGTGGGCCATCTCAGTGGCAGATAAATACTACTTCTAGCATGACATTTAGTGTTCACTGAGCTTTCAATTCAGTGATGTCTAGATAGATTTTAATAGGAACCAACTGTTTCATTAACTAAGGCAGAAAGGATGAGGCTCAACAGCACTGGGTGATGGGAACAGCCACAGATAGTGAAAGCAATCTTGAGAACTTTCTTTTTATATATATAGCCAGCAGGAGCAACAAAATTAAACATTGTTTGTGAAGCTGTTAGGAGACTTTGTTGGTTACAATGACACATCACTATTTGGCAGAAAAGCAAATTGGCAGCTCTGCTACAGAGCCTCTAACTTAGAAAAAAAGGATGGGGAATAGATCCTACAGGGTCCAAAATAAAGCAATAGGCAAAATGTGGAAAATATCTTGCCACCTCATGCATTAATAGCAGCCAAAATATATTTACATTTAATGTTTTCTGTTATTTTTAGGCTGAATCTGCAAGTCAGTCTCAAACAGCTTACAAAGCTCTTAGATATTAATAGAAGATTGTTTCCCATATAACAACAAGCTCATATATCAGCAGCTGAAAGGCTGTGTTGTGTGTGCAGGAATATTATGAGGTGAACTTGGTTTCATTGATACCCAGAAGGAATTTGACATTTGTTACAAACTTATGACTGAATGATGCTAGATTACAATTAAGGTAGCTTTGTTCCTAAATGATGTGAATAAGAGGAGTGATTAATAATAATAGATCTTACAAGAAGCATTGAAGTTGTAACAATGGAAGGATATTTTAATATTTGCAGTGATTGCAACAAACATGTTATGAATAATAAGGTATCTACTTGATTTTTGAGTTTGTCCTCTGAGGCTTTGCTATGCACAACAACTGGTCTTTTACAATTCCTACCCATTCTTTCCCCCAACTTCTTTGTCCTCCACAGCAAGGTAAGGAAATGGGCGGCTTTGTTCCCCATTATTTTTTTTTACAAGGTTATGGTAATTTATGTGATGGTCAGGTGTGGGCTTGCTCATGGCCTTGATACTGGTGGTTCCTTTGGCTCACGAGATTGATTTTCTGCTCATGAGACTCCGCAGCTTACAGGGAACATTGGGTACGAAGTGAAATTACTGCCTCCGAACTGGGGGAGAAGAATACTGGGAGTACTACTTCCTGTACCAGGTGGAATTTAAGTAAAAAGTTGAGACTAGGGTGAAGGACAACACGTTCCTTGAAAATCTTTTTTTTTTTAAGTAAGTTTTATTAAGCTTCACATACAAAGAAAACACACGGACAACAACAAAGTTTGAAAGTCTGACATTATCACAATATCTGCCTGTTACTTCTAACAGTCTCTAGGATAATTAGTTTATCTAAAATCCGTACATATTTTTTGTCATATTACAAAAGAAAATACAAAATCATGCCTTTCTCTAATTCCATACAAGTCAAAGAATATGTAAATTACGTCTCTCTTTTGACCCCTTGATCTATAAGTTCTCTGTAAATTGCGTCTCTCTTTTGACCCCTTGATCTATAAGTTCTCTGTCGTTATATTTTAACAAATAAAGAGTAATTCATCTATCTACACTATTTAGTAAGTTTTTGTTTTTATTTCTTCCCTCAGTAAAAGCTATACTATAAATAATATAAACCTTGATATTAGTAGTTGAGCCAACAAATCTAAGGTTGGTATGAAATAAAATGAAAACCTTTTATATATGGTCTCAAATATTGTATGTGGGATCGACCCAAGTTCAAGCTTCTTTAAGACTTGATAATGTTTTAACATTATACAAAAATCTGCCCTCCATTTATCGAGCCTCCATTTTTAGATCATCAAAAGATATGGGGTATTCTCAATACAAGTTAAGGTCTCAAGAAATCCTTAAAAAGTCTCCCTAATTGTCCAATTTAAATGTTTCTCTTCTTGTTATTTTTAATCCTCTGGTTTCTGGCAATAAGTGCCAGAATTTGCACTTGCAATTTCAAATGCTGAGTTTCTGGGATGGTCAAAAACAAAGAAATTACATTTATTTCAGAGGCCTCATAGAAAGTGTTTCCTTGGTAGGGTCTGAGTTGTTCATTCAAAGAAGTCTTCAGTTTCAAAAATGACCATTGATTTCTGTAGGATCTTCCAAATTGATTGTCAATATACAAGGTTCCCTCAACACAGTCCAGTATCTTTTCTTCCTCTTGTTCCTCATCGATTGTCGTCTGTTGGTCCTCTTCCTCAAGAGTAGTCTGCTGGTTGAAATATATATTTCCAAGTTGATCCGATTGAAAGCTTTCATGGAGTGCTGTTCTAACTGCCATTTGAAAAATCTTCAAAAAATCCTTTACTGAAAGTTGAATAAAATCAGGATCCATAAATATTGGGTCTGTAAGTAAAGCCTCTGAAGAAATCTGCAGTCTGTCTGAGTCATGCATTTTCCTGGAGTATGCTCATACAAAAGGCTCACTGAAGTGTTTTCAAGACTGCTGTTTCAAGGTCAGGTTATGAAGTCATACAGAAACAACACAGTAGAAGGAGTTATCAGTTGTTTAAGAACACAAAGTTAAAGCGAAGCCAAACCAACTCTTATCTTTCACAATAAGAGTTATTATGGGTCGAGAGAGGGAGAATCCATTTTCGTTTCCAAGTTTCAGAAATTTCAATTGAAACAATCTTTTTTGTTCCCATAAAGCCAGTCCATAGGTAACAGAAAAGTTTAGAGATTAGCTCAGTCCAGTATGATCCCAAAAGAATCAGACCATGAAGGTTATTCCACACAAAAGAAGGGGAAGTATTTAAAGATATTCCAAAATCTTCAAGAAGAGAGAATCATAAAGACTCCAATATTCAAGATAAGTGAATTGTGTATTTAGTCAGTCGAGAAAGAAGGTAAATCCACAAGTGTGACACGTAAAGGGGAAAGTATTTCAAAATTCAAAGACTCCGTTCCTTTAAGGAGCCCACCAGATCGTTTTTAAGAGTCTGAATGGTCTTTGAGAAGCCGCTGAGGGGAGAAGGGGATGGGGAACTTCCTCCTCTCTTGTGATGGTAATTTAAGATTTAAAGAGCTCAAAAAAAAAAAGATCAGAGAATCTACAAATTGCTTTGCGGGTAGGAGTACTCACAAGGTTTGCCTTAGTTGAGTGTGCAGAAGTAGAAAGAAGGTAGCCCGGCACTACAGGGGAGCTACAGCTTCGCCTCCGTGAAACTGTTGTGGAGGATCTTGACGATCTCGTCCATTGGAGCAAAACTGGGCTACAACTCGCTGTTACCACATGCGAGGAGCTCGATTCAAGCTGCTTGGATTGGGTCCCTCTCCGGGGGAAACCCAAGATACTGGAGAGCCCTCCAGACCCCTAAAGAGTCAGTCAATTCAGGCACCACATCGGGAGGGATTCCTGTGTGTGTCTGATCTTGCGGCAGTGCTACCCAGAAGCCACATTCCTTGAAAAACTTAAGGAATGGTGGGCTATCTTAAGGTCATTAGTTCACTGACCTTCTCACCAAAGGGATCACCACCAGAAAGGCAACTTTCCTGGACAGATGGGCCAACTCGCAAGATGACAAGGGTTCAAATGGTGGTTTTATAAGGCCAGAAAGAACCAAGGGGAGGGATCATTGTGGTATAATAGTGGGGGATGGGGGGATTGAATAATCCCTTAAGGAACCTCTGTGCTAGTGTGTGAGAGAACAATGAGGTCCCTATAACTTCTTCATGGAAGGCAGATAGCACAGCTAAGTGTGTTCAGACCAAAAAGACAGCAAGCCCCTCACAGCTAAATTTAACAGGTAGTTGAGACCACCAGGAGGTGGCAGGTGAAGGGGCACTGGTTCCTATCCATGCACTAAGTTAACTCGACCGCAAACATAAGCCTAGGAGGGCGTCACAAGAGCAAATAAAATTAAAAAAAAACAGCAAGGGACAAAAAAAAAGTCCAAAGAATGTGGTTCAGGCCAAGGCCTGGGAACACATCTGCGGCGCTTCACTGAAAGACATCTTGTCCTCGTGATGGTAAAAATGAAACTGAGGGAAGAAGCAGCACCCACCCTGGATCTTGAGATGTCTGCAGTGGGAAAAACTGTGCATGCTTCAGGACTAGGGAGGACACCCCCTAACAGAACTTTAGCTATGAAAAATTTGTCCAAGGCAGGTCTGTGCAAGCACAATCCCAATGTGGGGCTGCATCAGAAGACAGACGATGAACAAAATGTTTTCAAATTAATGGAGAAGCCATGGGTTCCTATTCACTCAATTTAATATATTCATGGTAGGCTTGAATTCATCTGACAAATTGGTATGATGACCTCTCCCCCCCCCCCCCCATTTGTTTGTGAAATCCAGAGGGGGCTTGGGTCCTTTCAAGTCCATCAAATTACTAAACCAGATATTTGTGATGAAGTTTGTAGCAAAGCTTCATGCTTGTTCTAGGAATGTTTCCTTCACAAATTCCCAGCATGTATATGATTAATATATTTCTAGCCCACTCGCTGGTACAGACTGATCAAGAGCACATAGGCATGTGTGTTTATGTACATAATAGCTCCAACTTCAAGCTTGCTCTGTCAGTTCTACTATAACAATTAGGCATTGAAAGCCTAGCAAACAGCATCACACAGACACCACTGCCCACCTACTAAATCTTTAATTAAAAAAGGAAGCAGGTTAGGGGTGAGAACACCAATTAAAATAGTAAATATTTTATCTGGGCACAGTGATAACACCAACGAGATCAGTGGGTAGAAGGAAGAGAAGTGGCACCTACAGAACACTAAATCCTGCCAAAGCCACCAAGGAGATAATTAAAGCCCCTCACTGAGGCAGGGATACAAGTGCTGACAACACCCCAGACATTGATTATAACTGTACCGGCAACAGTTCACAAGGAAAGAATTAGGACTTCTTAAGATCATCACCTCTTGTGAAGAAATGCATGAACACGCCACAGTCACATGCACTGAATACACTCATTGGGATACCTACCCCTTCTATGAACATCCCAGGTACTACCCAAGAGGCGTCAGTGTCTAATATAGAACTACATTCCCCACAACAATTTTATTAGTACTGATTGAACCAGAGCGAGAAATGAGTTAAGCAACAAAAAATGCTATGTAGGTACTGATGGAAATTAAATACCTTAGCAACACAAGAATATTCTTGAAGGCAAGCATTTGTAGTGGCTGAAACAGATGTATTTCCTGTTTCTACCCTTCAATCAACTGGGTAAAATAATTCTATTATGTAATCCAAGAACTAATCCCTAAGATTCTCTCTGTCTCAAAGAATCTAAACAAGTCAGCAGCTCCCTTGCTTTTCATGTTGTGAAGATAAAAAAACATGGCCAATGCAATGCAGCCCAAAAAAAAGCCCAGGGGGAGTTTTAAAAAAACCCAAATCAATAGTAGCAGTGCTTGTAGCTTTAAGAGATAAATGTCCTCAGTGGACACTGCTAGGCAACCGCAACACTATTGGCACCTTTAGCCCTTGGTCTCTGCCAGTAAAAGGCAGAAGGGGCAGTGCCCTTTCCAGAGTTATTTTGGTCTCTGAGGGAAGACTCATTGCAGCCAGGCCAGCCAGCAACCATCAGGCAACTTACTACTTGTTTGACTCACACCAAATGCTTGCTATTTGTGTAAGCTACCAATACCTTTTAGACCAAACAGGTTAGAAAACATACACCTTTCTTGCAGCACAAGCTACAGTTTGCTAACTTTGAATGTTTACCAGTCTCCCAAATTTGAACAAGTTCAAGAATGGATTTGAAGCTGGAATACTGAAATTCAAATCAATGCCAATGACATTAACTTAATCATTCAAGTAACTAAGTCAAGTCAGTTTTAAAATACATTTTACACAATTAGCTAATTATAAGGTACATAACCCTACAGCATAATGTGATGTGTTTGTAACTAGTAGCTCTTGTCCATAAGAACATGCATAACTACTGCAAGTTCTTAGTTGTTCAGATATTTTTGCACACGCTCTTTGGTACCTGCTTAAAGGGGAAGACATTCTTGTTGCTCTTTCTCAAGCCCAGCCTACTCACTGGACAAACAGATACCCAGTGAAGAGCGGAAAGAACAGAAGTAGCAACAGCAGGCAGGTCAGCAGGAAACCTGGAGTGGACTGCAGTCATTATCATTTGCTCAAAGCCTCCTAGCTGCTCTTTAAAAAGGAAATAGTCTGAGAACCACAGCAACTAAAGAGATGCATTCTATTCACACACACCCAGCAAAACAAATGAACGCAGCCTAATGACAACACTGTTAGATGTCTGGCTTTCCTTTCCTGGGCAGTTTGTTGTTTGCTTCGTCTTTTTCTTTTTTTTTTAACAATCCTATTGCATAGGTTTTTTTCTTTTTCTTCTGCAATCTGTGTTGTATTTGAATTCTTCAACCCTAGCTTGACTGCATTATTCACTGGATGCCTTGCGCTGTATGCAGGGGTCCATTGGGGCCGGAGCGAGGCGGAGCGAAGCTCTGCCAGCTCAGGACTGGCCAGTAGGGCAGCCACAGGCTGAATCAGATTCTCTAATCTGATTCAGCTCGCCGCCCAATTTCGGCGGCAACTTTAAAAGCGACTGGAGGGGAGGGGGTTTGAGGGAGAGGCTCCAAACTTGCAGGGTAGTTGCTGGGGCCTCTCCTCGAAATACCCACCAAGTTTCAAGAAGATTGGACCAGGGGGTCCAATTCTACAGGCCCCCAAACAGGTTGCCCCCATTCCCTCCATTGTTCTCTATGGTAGGAAAAAAGTTAACATTTTTTCCCACCATAGAGAACAATGGAGGGGATGGGACATTCTGTTTGGGGGCCCGTAGAATTGGACCCCGTGATCCAATCTTCTTGAAACTTAGTGGGTATTTCGAGGAGAGGCCCCAGCAGCTACCCTGCAAGTTTGGAGCCTCTCCCTCAAACCCCCTTTCCTCCAGCCCCTCATATACCCTATGAGTTTTTGCCATTGATTTCAATGGCCCATAGGATATAATGGGGCTGAAACTGACATTCCCTTTCTGACACACTTCTGGGGATGTGGCATATGCTAATGAGTTATGCTAATGAGTTATGCTAATGAGCTCCTGCACCTCTTTTTCTACGAAAGGACCCCTGGCTATATGATTACCTTGGTTTTGGTTTTAAATTCTATAATCTGCCTTGAGTTTCAGCAAAAATCAAAATAAATAAATATATTAAAAATGAATGCCTAAATATTGGCACTATCAGAGCTGAAAAACAGCATTTTCGTCTCTTAATCCTTTGTACAGACACCTTTTCACTTCACTTCTTTGAAAATCCCTATTTCTGACACAGGTTGTATCAACTTGGGACAAAAATGTAGTCACATTTTCCCCTCTGGCTCTAACAATTTTAATAGAATCACTATTTAAAATGGACTTGTGTTTTTGCATCAATGGCATAAGAGAAAAATTAATCAGGAACAGCAGCAATAGAAGTGGGCAAAATGAAGAGTGAAAAATCACCTACATGGGCCAAGATTCAAAGAGCAGATTTGACCAAAGCCAAGAGCTCGGAATTCCCCAGAGAATTTTGGCATATTTTTCTTTGAACAGCCAGTTCTCCTACCCCTCCTGTCATATCAAGCTCCTTTTGCAATGGTCTATGTGTCAAGGGAACTGACACAGAACTAATTTACAATTCTTTGGATCTTGGTCAAAGTCATACCACAAGTTTTCCTACTGGCCTTCTGACTGTTGAGCTACAGGGAGAATTCTGCCTACATATTTGTCTCCAATTAAAGTTTTTTTTTGCTGATGGATAGTAAAGAAAAGGCTTCTGATAGGAATGAGGTTTAAATAACCTGCTGTTGTCTTTTATTAGCATATCACTATTGCTGCTTTCTACCTGTTGTGAATACTTTCCCGTGGGGCTTGTGTTACCTCAGGCTATATTCCTACCATCTATACTTGAGGGATTTGAGATCTCTCTACAGACCTTTATTTCGTAGAAACAGGCCTCTTGTACTGTAGAAATTCTACTGCCAGCTAACTTGCATGCAATATTCATCTACAGACAGCAAATCACTTTTGTTTAGAAAGATTCTGGTGACACCAGAAACAACAAACAGAGGGATATAGCATCAACATTAATCACAAAGCCATCAATGTAGCTGACAACTCAAAAGCAGGAAATAAAATGGAACATGGTATAGCTTCAAGAACACACATTACTCAAACAGACTCATTCCTCAAAGATTTCTATCACCAAACAAGTTCCTGCTTTCACTTTTTCAGTCTGTTCAAACAGGAGATGTCAAGGAAGCAGCAGCCCAACCTAAACACAGTGTAACATTCTCCCTTGGCACACAACCCCTTTGAGCATCTCTAATCCCCTGGAAGTGCAAGAACTTTCAGCACATCTCAGATGCACAATTGTCACATTCACAGTGAGGACAGTAACACTGCTTAGAACTGAAACCACTGGTCAGTGCAGCAACCACATTAGTGTAGCTCCCAAAACACTGCAGATAAAGTTACAGATCAGCCTCAGCACCCACTTTGGCTGCAATTGAAGCAGTACATGCATATGGTTTCCTTCCAGGATAAAAATCAGGGCTTTCCCTCTGAATGTCATTTACAAGAGTTAAACAGAGTGCAGGAGGCTGCTGTCTGAGCGTACCTAGACTGGCTTTACTGCTTACATACTACTTTTGCTTAAACTCTTAATACAGTGGGGTCCCTGCTAAATCAATAGGGCCCTTGGGAACTTTATAAATCACTGTAGGAGAAATACAAGCACGTGGCCAAACACACTGGAGTTTAAAAAACAACATGCTACTCTTTAAAAACTATGGCAATAGCACTTCAGAGCACAGACCTGTGCAGAAAATCATTGTTGTGTTTTGCTGTCCTTAACACATATAGTAAATATGCCAAAAACATTAGGAAGTATTTCTTTGAAAGCCCTCACTGCGAAGAAACCAGATGTAGAGGTGAACATTTTCAGAACACATCCCCCGTTTTCAAACAAAGTCACTGTGACTACAAGGCAATTCATAGAGAGATGGCTTCTTTTCAAGCAGGAATGGAAAAACTGAAAAGCTTTTAGCAGAAAAGCAAATTCACAGAAATACAGTTCTTCCCACAGACCAGACTTACAGTCAGCAGTAGAAAACTGAGACAGAAAAATACCAATCATATAGATGTAGTCAAGAGAAAATAGAAAAAAATGAAATGGGCCTGTAGAGATTGTCATCCTGTCTTTCTAGCAGTAAGAAAAGATTCCAGCCATTTCAGCCGTTGATTTCTGGGAAGGCGTTTCAGAGGCATGAGGAATGAACATTATTCACTTTAATTTTATTTATTTATTTATTTATTTCATGAGACTTATATCCCGCCCTCCCGCCAACAGCGGGCTCAGGGCGGCTAACAGCACAAATTAATACATACAATGTCAGTTAAAACAATTAGACTAATACCACAAAATCAGCAGCTTACAAATTATCTTCACAGGTGTATCGGAACAGCACTCAGATGAAATCCTGTGTGCATTCACACAGGCTGGCAGATGGAATTGCCGACAGATGGAATTGAGCCAGGGCCAAGGTGTATACATTAGGCGGCCCCTACTTAAAGGCCTGGTGGAAGAGCTCCATCTTGCAGGCCCTGCGGAACTGTAACAAATCCCACAGGGCCCTGATGTTCTCCGGGAGCTCATTCCACAGCATGGGGCCGCCACCGAAAACGCCCTGGCCCTTGTAATTGCCAGTCGCGCCTCCTTCGGCCCTGGCAGGACCAGTCGGTTTTGAGATCCAGACCATAGTGCTCGCTGGGGAACATATGGAGAGAGGCGGTCCTTCAGGTAAGTAGGTCCCAGGCCATATAGGGCTTTATAGGTAAGAACCTATAATTAAATTTATATGCTGCCTCTCACCACTAGGTGGTCTCAAGTCGGCTAACAGCAATTAAAACATTGTCAGTTTAAATTTTAAAACATCTTTCCTTATTATATAAATTTCAAGTGGCAAGATTCCATGGGGCGCCAAAATCAGTTGGCTGGAAGGACTGCCACTCAAAAGGGGTCCCTGGCCACTGGCTGAATTCTCTTGCTGCTTTGCCTCAGTCCCGCCCACAGAGCCACTGGCCAGCCTCTCAGCCTCAATCTGGAGGGAGCCAGTGAAGGGGAAGGACTGGGTGCTGGGTTCACTCTTCTCCTCCACCCACTGCCAGATGGGTCTAACTGTTCCCTTAGTGGCCTGCTTCTGTCAGTGAAAAGACAATGGACTTTCAGCATAACCCCCCTCCCCCAACTGACTTTCCTGTCAGAATAAACTGAATATTCCTGTCAGAATAAAGGCTCTCTCTCTCCTGCTTGCAGCTGACTTCCCCCTAGGGTTGCCAATCTCCAGGTGGGGCCTGGAGATCTCCTGCTGTTACAATTGATCTCCAGATGACAAGAATCAGTTCCCCTGGAGAAAATGGCTGCTTTGGAGGGTAGACACTATGGCATTATACCCTGCTGATTCCTTCAATTCCCCCCCCCCCAAAAATGCTGCCCTTCACAGGATCCACCCCCCCCCCCAAATCTCCAGGTATTTCCCTAATCAGAGCAAGCTAGGTTGCCAAGCTGGCAGTGGGCAGGGGAGGGATTATGCTGAAAGTCCATTGTCTTTTTACTGATAGAAGCAGGCCACTGAGGGGACAGTTACACCCACCTGGCAGTGGGCAGAGGAGAAGAGCTGCTAATCTCTAGGTGAGGGCTGGAGATCACTCAGAATTACAAGTGCTCTCCAGTTGGCAGAGATCAGTTCCCCTGGAGAAAATGGCTGCTTTGGAGGGTAGACACCATGGCATTATACCCTGCTGAGTCCTTCCATCCCCCCCCCCCAAATGCTGCCCTCTGCAGGATCCACCCCCCAAATCACCAGGTATTTAGGGGCTGGCAACTTTCCCCTCAGTGCCTGTTGCTAGGCAACCAAGCTTGCTTCTCTGAAAGCCCCTTTCCACACCTATGTTGGCCTCTGGGAGAAAACTCACTGGGCCTCTGGGAGAAAACTCACTGGGGCCAGCTGAACAGAATGCCATAGAGGCCACCCTCCAAAGCAGTCATTTTCTCCAGTGGGGGGGAGATCTGTTGTCTGGAGTTCAATTGTGATACCTGGTGATCTTCAGGCTCCACCTGGAGGTTGGGTGCCCTAGGTGTAGCAGGCAGCGCTTCAGAGCAGAATCAGCTAGACCCAGGTTCTTGCTAAGTGGGTGATTTGGGGCCAGTCACAGACTTTGAGCCTAACCTACCTCACAGAGTTGTTGTACAAGTTAAAAGGGAAAGAGGAGAATGATGTCAGCTGCTTTGGTCCCCATTGCAGAGAAAGACCACTTTTCCTGCAGGGAAACTATGGTTGCCAATCTCCAGGCGAAGGCTGGAGATCAGTTCCCCTGGAGGAAATGGTGGACTCTGTGTTCTTATACCGGGCTGAGATGGACCCCCTATGACAGCCAATGTGACATAGCAGTCAGGACTTCAGGGCACGGTGGAGGCTGCCGGGGGGGTGGGGGGGAGAGATGGAAAGTTGAAAAGTGAGGTTGATGATTGGCTGGGGAGATAGGGTTGCCAACTCCAGGTGGAAAATTCCTGGAGATTTGAGGGATGGAACCTGGAGGTGGTGAGGTTGGAGGAGGGGATGGGACCTCAGACAGGTACAATGCCATAGACTTCACCTTCCAAGCCAACAAGTCCCTCATGGAGAACCATTGTTGCCAATCTCCAGGTGGGGGCTGGAGATCACTTAGAATTACAACTGCTCTCTAGGAGGGAGGGGGAAAGCTGGAGCTAGGGGGCAGATAACAGTATGTTGACGGTTGGCTGGGAGGGAGAAAGGGTTGCCAACTCCAGGTTGGGAAATTCCTGGAGATTTGAGGGGTGGACCCTGGAGAAAGTGAGGTTTCAGCGGGGGGGGACCTCAGACAGGTACAATGCCATAGAGTCTACCCTCCAAACCACCTGTTCCCTCATGGGGAACAATTGCTGCCAATCTCCAGAGGAGGGATGGAGATCATGCCGAATTACAACTGCTCTTCAGATGGCAGAGATCAGTTCCCCTGGAGAAAATGGTGGACTCTTTGTCATTATACCCTGCTGAGGTCACCACAGCAAAATGACACTGAGTGCCCAAGGGTGGGGCACTCTCCCAGAGCCTCTTTCTAGAGCCCGTTGTATTTATTTCCACAACGGGCCTTATTCCTAGTAATACAAATAAAACTAAAAAGCAGCCCACATAACAAACATCATTTGTAGAGTAAAATGAATCTGCATGACTACAGACTTTGGAGATGCCCTTGTTGAAGAACTTAATCCCTACCACCCTGTCTGATTGTGTATGTGTGGGTTTGTTTGTTTTTTAAAGCCAAACGAAAGCCAAGCAGATGTGTTTGCACAATCACAAATATAACATTCTATGAGTTGAACATTTAAGTTTATATTTGACAGACTAGTGTGCGGCAGTGATATGTACATCCATAAGGCAGTATTTTCAAAAGAACTGAACTAGGCTTCCCAAAACCTAACACCACTCTCTTAAAAGACCTTTGCACAGAATGCCAGCAGCTATTGAAGTCAGTCTGGTTTCATGGAAGTCATTTTACAAGCCCGCACTTTTCAGATGTCTGCAAAAATATGTAATTCAAGACATCTTGATTACTTCTACCAAATTTAATGCAATTGATCACACAGATTTCTGTATTGATGCATTGAGGTTGCTTAGAAAACAGAAACTGTCCAATATTACAAACCTTTGTAGCTTATACCCACTTGTAAGCAACTGGTGCCACCTAGTTGTGACAGAGCAATACTTCAGATGTATCTGCAGAGTGGCAAACCTGATGCAGCTGACTATTTCTGCTCTTCCCTCGCAGCACAGAAGACAGTGTAGGAGAAAATATTGTGGCTTAGTGACTTTTTCATAGAGGCCTGTTGAGACTAATTGTAAGAAATAGAAAATATGTGCACCAAAGCTTGCTTCAAAAGTGCCTCAGAACAAAGATCTAGAAATCACCCGAACTTTTAATGAAATACATGATCTCCAAAGTTCCCAACATCCCTTTTAATTAGCTATAATGGCATCTTCTAATCAAGATTGAGAACAAAAGAACAGGAAGTAGTCAAACCTCCAGAAACCCCTGTAAAGCTATAAGCTTTCCAAATGAAAGTTCCACTTATATTTTCATGCAGCCAAAATCAATTCCCTCTCCCTGTAATGACTTATGTTTTAATTTCCCACCTTCAAACACAAGGGGGTTGGAAGAAATTCAGATTAACCACTAGAAGTTTACACCGGGGAGGGGAGATAAACACAGCTTTTGTGCAAGAGATAAAAAATGTACCAACACACATGTGCATGCAACAATCACATCTGACATTACTCTGAAGTGAGACACCTGGGGCAATACATTTAGATCAGTTCAGATGGAGTTACATGAATAGCTGTAAAGTGTTTATGACTGAATAGAAAGCCAATGCATGTTTCTCAATCACAGGTACATTTGTATTTAAACTTAGCCTCACTCCAAAAATATAAGGCAGTGCATTCTTGCCATAACCATCAAAATTACTTGGACTTGTGTCACAAAGGATTTTCAGAGCTAAATCGGTATTATTATGATCCATCATGGCCTCTCATTCAGAGCTTCCTAACAGTCAACATTAATATGCAATCAGCACAGTGGAACACCTGAGTCATTTGGATAGTTAAGCACACACCCACCTGCAGGTCACGAAGTGGAAGTTGTATATAGCCAGATCATTACAATATGAGGGCAGGGAAAACTGAAGAGTTTTGACGTTAGTTTGCCAAGTTAACATAAGAACATAAGAGAAGCCGATGGTGGATCAGACCAATGGCTCATCCAGTCCAACACTCTCGTCACACAGTGGCCAAAAATACCAGGTGCCCTCAGAAGGTCCACCACTGGGGCCAGGCCACTAGAAGCCCTCCCACTGTCGTTCCCCCCAAAGCACCAAGAATACAGTGCATCACTTGCCCCAGACTGAGAGATCCTATCTATACCTTGTGGCTAATAGCCACTGATGAACCTCTGCTCCATATGTTTATCCAATTCCTTCTTAAAGCTGTCCATGCTTGTAGCCGCCACCACCTCCTGTGGCAGTGAATTCCATGTGTTAATCACTCTTTGGGTGAAGAAGTACTTTCTTTTATCTGTTCTAACCTGACTGCGCAGCAATTCCATTGACTGCCCACGAGTTCTTGTATTGTGAGAAAGGGAGAAAAGTACTTCTTTCTCTGCCTGCTCTATCCCATACATAGGCTGCAGTCACACACACTAAATAATCTACTTTCAGTGCACTTTCCAACTGGATTTTACTATGTGAACTGGCAAAATCCAGTTGGAAAGTGCATTGAGAGTAGATTGAAAGTGGATTATTTAGTGTGTGTGACTGCAGCCATAATCTTGCAAACCTCGATCATGTCACCCATCAGTCATCATTTCTCCAAGCTAAAGAGCCCCAACCGCTTCAACCTTTCTTCATAGGGTAAGTGTTCCAACCCTTTTCTCATTCCAGTTGCCCTTTTCTACACTTTTCCCAATGCTATAATATCCTTTCTGAGGTGTGGTGACCAGAACTGTACACAGTATTCCAAATGAGGTTGCACTATTGATTTATACAAGAGCATTATGATAGTGGCTGATTTGTTTTCAATTCTCTTCCTAATAATCCCCAGCATAGTATTGGCCTTTTTCATTGCAGTTGCACACTGCCTCGACTCTTTCAGTGAGTTATCTACTGTGACTCCAAAATCTCTCTCTTGGTCAGTCTCCGCCAGTATGGACCCCATCAATGTGTATTTATAGTTGCCTTTTTTTTCTAGCCAGACATGTAACAGAACATGCTAATTATTTTTCATTGCTTAACCTCACTCATTGCTTAACCTCACTACTGCTCAGTATTTAAGACTTCAAGTGTTAATCGCCATCTCAGATGTGAACAGGTCCTTCTAAGACACAAAATCAGAGTAGTCACACACTTCCATTTTATTTTAAGACAGAAATATTACAACGTAGATGGTCAACTCAGCCTACGGGATCATTGAAAAAGCAAAATAATTTTCAACCCCACCCCCTCCCACTTCTACTGAACCCATAACTTCCCACTACGTAAGAAAATGAAAAACAAAAATAAAAAAATACAAAATGGGCTTAATGACTTGGTCTGGGTGGACTAGACAAGTAGCTACTGCTGGAAACAATTTCTCCCTCACCCCAGTAATGTTTAGACATGCTTGCCCATGTTTCCTCACCTTCACTGGCATCATCCAATAATGCAGAGCAAAAGTAACCATGTGATCACATCACACGACAAGAGAAGGAAGCTACAGAACCAATTCTAAACAATGAAAGCCACATATTGAACAATAACATCTCATCATATCCTTAAGAGTCTGATTTGTTAGATTATTTCCATTAAAAGTAAACATCTAAAGCAAAATGGAGATTTATTACACACATTTAATATGCATAGTCAGCCTGGTTTAACAGTACTTTTAATTATCCTGAAGTGAAGCTGACCGAAGACTCTCTCCGTTCATTTGCTTGAAGCTTCATGTTCACGTAGCTGCATTTTCAGAGATGGTAGGTATAATGTTGGACTGATATTTGATGTGAAGAGTTAGAAATCACTTTCCACCCACAGTGTAGTATGCAGTGACTTTTTGACTACACTTGTATCTAAGCATTTATTTCAATACCAGCCCTTATAAGCTGCAACTCTGAAAGACCTAGGCAGTCAACCCTCCTGGTTATTTGACAGGTTACAAAGGGACCTAATTTTATGCTCCCATCTTAGCCTCAGTACTGCATGCTAGATATCTCCTTGACGTGGATGATGGAGATAAATGAAAAGTTTTGAACTTTCTAACATCTTAAAATCTATTAGGAAACTTGGCAAGCCCAGGTTAAGCCAGCCTTCCCTCCACATTTAACTAACCTTGGTTAACTATACATTTATAAAGTTATCTTTAAATAACCGGTTCTCATTTAAAAAATAATTTTCTTTCCTGAAAAATTCTTAGCTTATTTAACTGCTGTTTTGATTAGAAATGAATAATCAGCATCACATAGAATTAAAGACAGTACTATAAATTAAATTTAATAACTACCCC
Source organism: Lepidodactylus listeri (assembly GCA_029233225.1). Taxonomy (NCBI): domain Eukaryota; kingdom Metazoa; phylum Chordata; class Lepidosauria; order Squamata; family Gekkonidae; genus Lepidodactylus; species Lepidodactylus listeri. The sequence goes on from JARCFY010000002.1 coordinate 68,340,856, forward strand.
ATTAACTATGACCCAGCAACTGAATATTATGAATATACCTGGTGCTTTCCCTAGTGCTGACTGTGGGCTGACCTGTATTTTCAGACTGTTGTATGTTGCTGCCAACAATAGGATCTGGGTGCACACCTGTTTTCTGGACTAGGGTCATCTGAAAATTCTTTTAAGTTACAGGTAAATGTATAGTTTTCACCCACAAAATGAGAACAGACATCTGATATTCAACCCTTGGTATAATTTCAATAAAAAATATAAATCACTTGCACCAAAACTGCATCAGAAATTTATCCCCAAGGACCAACAGGAATCTCACAATGTGCATTTCATAACACAAGTAGACTGAATGGTTTAAACAGTAGACATCTGTGTAAAAAACACTTTATAAAAAAACCCACAGCTCACAGGATCCAGAGGAATACTGAGCTACTGCTATAAGGTTTGTGAGGCTGAACATACAAGACACAAAGCAACAAACTGATACCAGCTCACTCATCTGTTATCAGAAGCTATTCCCAAGACACCTGACCTAGTGATCAAGGTGCATCAACATTACACAAAAACCAGTACGCAAATGAAACTGCATAGATTCTGCGATTATGAGATCTATAAAGTCACAGTGGGTTTATAGCAACACAATGCAAAAACGGGAAGTGGAAATTTAGTACATACATAGCACAGGGTTATATCATATGGCACTATCAGAGGAGGGAATGAATTGCCCTTTCCCGTTACGCAAAGAGAAAACATGTGCATCCCTTTCATGGAGAGAAATATAATCCTTCCAATACTTTTACATGGTACCTTGAAAACAACTCTCACTACTCTCCAAGTAATGTTCAAAGCTACTTTTAGACTATCATTAGACACGCAAAAAAATCCAAATAATTGTACCATAAAGCAATATTAATATATCTGCAAAACGGACAAAAATGTGCATTTGAGCAATACTACTTCTGCCCCATTTATAGGTGAATGCTGCATTTTCACAACCTTCTCCCATGATCAGCTGATCAAGAGGCAATTTCTTCGAAGGATGAGGTGCAACAACTTGTATTTTCAACTGTTGTTCAACTGCGCAATATTGTTACTAGCTCAGTCTATTCACCTCCAAGGGTTTTTTGTTGTTGTTTGTTTTAGTTTGACTTCTCTACTGTTTAATGTATTGCCTTGTTTAGAATTTTACTATTTGCATATTATATTTGATATAAGTATAGATTGGTTATTTTCCTTTTTAAAAAAGATGATTCGCAGGAAAGTAAATAGCAGAATAGAACTACCTACCAAGATATTAATTAGGTAGTAGAGGGGTTCCTAGTTCCAATCTTGTGCTCCCCCCTCCAATAAATTTAGAACTATGCTGCAAATACAGAAAAGAATTTCAAAGAGTTACAGATAGGAAAAGGATCTATTAGTAAACCTATTTTTAAAAGTGGCCTAGGACCAAGCAGAAACAATCCTAATGTGATCCCAATGAGTCCTGCAAATGAAGCCTAAGATGCTGACCTGTATTTAAGGTTCAAAAGTGCTGCAAGATGCCTCACTTCACTGATCTCCCTTAACATGCCTCTGAAGCCGGAAGTAAAAGGCTCAGAACAGGGAGGAATGGGCAGAGATTAAACCAACCTGCATATCCTGAACAGTTCCTAGATTCCTTCCTGTAATTTGCAGGCAACTTTTTTCCTTTATACCATTTGCTCCTGCGAAACCCAGACCTGCAGAAAAGGTATCCTAGAACCTAAGCTTCACTCTGGAAAAAAGAATACAGTGAGAAACCAACTAAGCAGAGGAAGGCTCAACAACAAGGCCCAGATTACAGAGCAGGAACCAATTAGGATAACCAAGGATCGACAGCAAGGTCATATTCTCCAGCCGTCACCCCCAGAGAGAATTTAAAAATCCATCTTAAATTCTACTCTATGCACCGTTTCTCTGGGCAGCTGAAAATGCAGTAACTGCAGCAGAGTGGCTATTTGAATTACACTGGGTGGTGCATGTGAGTTTGAGAAGAGTGCCTATTCTACCTTAAATACAAGACTATGTGAGGGTATTTGAAAATGCATAAATATATTTTCCTCACGCTACTAAAAGGGTATTGGCAGTGAGGTTTGAAAAGTCGAGTAGCCTGTACTTAATAGCACCACACTAAACAAGAGCAAATTCCTTCAGATATCACACAGACAGTTATGTTAGTTAGGGAGATGATAACTTATCTGGTTTTACAACATATTAAGATGTAAGAAAATATAAGACACACTATTTTGGCCCTTATAAAGTCATGAACAGTTTAGAAAACTGGAAGAAGCCCTGAAAACTTGAAGTCTACAACACCTAACTCTCACTCAAAATAGGACTAAACACATTGGTTAGCTGAGTCTTTAAACCCTATAAAAAACATTGTCAGCACATCGTCATGCAGCTTCATTCTTGTACCTGATTTAAACCCTATTCAGACATGGCTCTTTGTACAGCCTACATAAAATGAGAGATTGAAGGTATGGCTACTCATGGACTTCAGTGGCAACAGACACAAACAGGCACCGCCAGAGGGACTGTTATTCCTCCACTGCTGAAAGGTAACAATTGTAGAATCAGAACATAATTCCCTAATTCCATCAGGAATGTCTGTTGCACGGATAAGAGGAAAGTGTGATCCTAATCACAAGTATGCTCTACAGAGAATAATATCTGAATAGGGTTTGGGGCTATCAAGGTACAGCTTACAATCTGAAGTTCAGGTATAATATTCAACATGAATGCACGCAATTTACAGTAGGAAATGACTGTGTTTAAACCAATAAACCAAATAAAACAGCAACGGTCCTGAAGAACCTTGAACTCTTCAAAGAGATACTCCCTCCAGGTAGATTTTCTAAAAAGCCAAAGTTAATATTGATAGATTTTTCAACAGTACATGGAAAATGCATGCTCTTTCCTACAAGGACTGCAGTAATCTTCAGCCTAAACTGCTAGCATTCAGCAACTATATTTGGTTTTTTGTTTTATTTTATATGAGCAATGGAGAAAAAGCAAGATTTGTGATCAAGCTTCAACTTGGTAAGTCTTTTAAAAAACCTGGAACAGTAACAAATTCAAAATTCGGAATGACCTTTCCAAGAACTGACCAGCATAATCAGATAGCCACCTTCAGCCTTTTGCTTTTAGGGGTGTGCAAAGTATGCTGTTTCAATAAACATCCAACCTAAGCCCTCTTTAAATTAAGGTGCCTTCCAAAAGGTTTGGTGCAGTTGTGCAATCAACCCCTGGACTTTAGAAATATCACTATTCTACATAACTGAGCACTGTAACTTGTTGCCATGTCACACTGAGTAGTAATAGCACAACAGCTTGATTAAGGAAGTCACATACAAGCTTTTCCAACAAAAAGCAAACTATATGGTAGTTCTCATTTGGTATAAATTGTTAAGAACACTGGATGTTTTGTATACAATATGAAACACCTTGAAATGCCTCTTTTTGAATTCACAGTTAACATTTATATCTAAAAATATGACAGCACCCTCTGGCAGTTGTTCATGGACTGGCCACCATTATTTCTGCATCAAGTGAGAAAGTTATGCTATGAAAATTTTGATCACCATCTGAATCTGCTTCTTGCACACTGGGCAAGGCAAGCGTCCCTTCTTCAGCATTTTTGCACAAGTGAAACAGGCCACTAGATGAGCAGTCCTTCCATGGACAATGTTCCCATTCCGTGGCCTCTTCTGGCACACTAGGCAAGGCTTCAGCAGTTCTTTGCTACTCTCAAGGGACTGGAGTTCCTCCTCTTCCTTTTGTTTGCACTTGCTAAACTGAAGCAATGACGGTTTGACTTCACACCCTTGTGTCAGATGCATGGAGCCTGCGGGGCCTCTAGGGCCTTGGTCGGGTTTAACTTCTGCTCTGCACAGATCTTTGGGTCGTACAATTGGAGCAGAGACTGTCCTGCGGCAGTCTGGGACATCCATCCCTTCTGTGTCTTCTTTACTTTGCATTGTGGCAATATTGGATGTGGAGAGAGAGTGAACCAGCACAGGGGAGTCAGAGAACCAATCTTTCCGTAAGGCCCAGCAACGGAAACAATACCGTTTGATGGGAGAGTTAAACTTCTTGCATTTGGTGCACTGCCAACAGTCCTGATAAACAAAAAGGCAGTTAAATAAAACCACAGATTAGTGCATTCTCACCAATGTTCCCTCTGAGCTGTGGAGTCTTGTGAGCAAAAATTCTACTTTGTGAGCTACTGGCATTAAGACTGAGCAAGTGATTTGGCTACTGTATAAATCAGTTTGCTCTGGAGCCATCCTTCCTGAGCTAAGACAAAAGTGTGTGAGCTGGAGACTAAAAAACAGTGAGCTAGCTCACACTAACTCAGCTTAGAGGGAACACTGATTCTCACATACTGCTCTTCTTCCTCTGGAAGGCGAAGGAATTTAAGAAGCACCATCAGTACTGGCACTCTGTCCGTAACTCAAGGCTGACATATAGGTCTTAGCTAGATACCCCTTCATAGAATGTTCATTCCACCTGCTTCTCAGATATCCTTGGAAAAAGACCATTTCTCATTCCATTCACTATATTGTATTTCTAATGCCGCATTCTAAATTCAAAGGTAGGTGTCCTTTGAATCAGAAGAATATTTTTCCGGCACTATAATTATATAACTTATGCTGAATCATAGCAAGGATAATGGCTTTTTTAAAAGTTATAATTCAGTTGTCCAATGTCAGGGACAGTCTAATTTGTTAAACTGGCATGTATGTATGTATATATGTTTGTGTGTGTGTGTATTGTACACACACACACACACATACATAAAAACACATGGAATCCACTGCCACAGGATGTGGTGGTAGCTACAAGCATGGACGGCTTCAAGAGGGAATTGGCTAAATATATGGGGCAGAGGTCCATCAGTGGCTTTTAGCCACAAGATACAGATAAGAACTCTCGGTCTGGGGCAAGCGATGCTCTGTATTCTTGGTGCTGGGGGGGGGGGGGGACAGTGGAAGGGCTTCTAGTGTCCTGGCCCCATTGCTGGACTTCCTGATGGCACCTGGTATCTTTGGCCACTGTGTGACAGTGTTGGACTGGCTGGGCCATTGGCCTGATCCAACATTGGCTTCTCTTGTGTTCTTATACTCTAAGCTGTTTTATTTATTTAAAACATTTTTATGCTGCCTTTCTACCCTCTCAGCGTTCTGGTGGCAGTGCATATAAAAACAATGAAACATTTGAATACTTAAAAAAATATTTAAAACTAGAAAATTATTCAATAAAGACACACAAACAATACCACTAGGACCAAGGAGGAGAGCCAATAACCATTATTGGAGGTATGCCAAATGAAACAAAAAAAAAAAAGCTTCACCCGCTAGTGGAAGACACCAACAGAGGGACAAATTCCCCTGGGGAGGGAGTTCCAAAGTTTTAGTGCCACAACTGAGAGTCTTTCTCAGGTTGTGACTCATCCAGCCTCTGATGGCAAGGGCAACTGAAGCAGGGCCTCCAAAGATGACTAGAGTGAAATGGGTACATTCATATGGTAGAAGGTGGTCCTTAAGGTATACTGGCCTCAAGATATATAGTACCTTGGAATTGAGCCCAGAAGCAAATTGGAAGTCAATGTAGGTGGGACAAGACTGGTCTGTACGACCCACTCCAGTCAACACTCTGACCACAGCGTTTTGCATCAACTGTAGCTTCTGGATTGTCTTCAAGTGCAGCCCCATGTACAGCACACTGTAGTAATCTAGCCTAGCTATTACCAGGGCATGTACCACAGTGGCAAGATCTTTTGTGCCCAGAAAGGGACACAGCTGGCTCACCAACTGAAATTGGTGAAAGGTACCCCTGGCCACTGCTGCCAATTGTTCATCCCACAGGAGGCCCAGGTCCAGGAGCACCCCCAAGCTATGAATTTGCTCCTTCAGGGAGAATGCAACCCCATCCAGAACAGGGGATAATCCATTTCCTGGGTCAAACCTTCCCCCACCTCTGGTTTGTCAAGATTAAGTTTCAGCTTGTTAGCACACATCCATTCTAAAACTATCTCCAAGCACCTGTTCACAGCTTCCACAGCCTCCCTAGGATCTGCTGGTAGCACAAGATAGAGCTGAGTGTCACCTGAACATTGGTGGCAACTCAGCTCAAATCTCTGGATGACCCCTCCCAGCGGCTTTACATAGATGTCAAAAGCATACGGGACAAGATGGAACCTTGGGAAACCTCAGAGGTCTTTGATAAGGGGAAGAACAGCAGTCCCCCAACAGTACATTGAAACCTACCCTTGAGGTATGACCAGAACCACCACAGAACAGTGCCTCCCAGCCCCCATCCCAAAAGGCAATCCAGAACCACAATCAACAGTATTGAGAGCCAACAAGAGGTCCAGGAGAATTAATGGGGTTGCACTCCCCGCATTCATCCCCCAGCACAGATCATCCACCAGGGTGTTCAAGGCCGTTTGTCCCATAATTAGGCGTGAAACCAGACTGGAATGGATCCAAACAATATGCTTCTTTCAGGAATCCCTGAAGTTGGCCAGCCACCACTCAATCACCTTGCTCAAGTATGGTACATTTGAGACTGGAGGATAGCTATTCAGTTCTCCTAGGATTAGAGTAGGTTTCTTTAGAAGTGAATGCACCACTGCCCACTTCAAGTCAGGAACAACCACCCTGTCTATCAGGGAGGCATTTACTGTCTCCCAGACCCAGCCTGCCAGCTCCCCCTGCCCCCCAGGGAAATAATCTAACCTGGATGTAATCAGAGTTATTTCCAAGCATTCAGGAATTTATCTTTAGATGCCTCCCCTAACTGTGGAAATAACAATTAGCAGCCTTGATATTTTCCTCTCATTTAAAGGCTTGATCTCACAACAGACATGGGTTAGGAAACACTAGTTTGTGATTTATTATTACTTCACTTATTCCCATTTGTCCTTTGCTAAGAAGAAGTCACTGAGCACCTGGGTTCTAAAGCTGTAAGACCCTGATCAACCTTGTTCTATCAGAAGTATGAACTCAGACTCTCCGTGAGAAGAGGGTGAGGAAATTAGAAGCACAAGATACAACTGAGCACCCTGTTTGTGATTTCTGAGCTACGCAGATCATTGTTTTTCTTTTTCTTGAGTTCAGCCTGTGTTTGACTACTTGAATCCTTACAGAATAACCAGTTACCATTAGTTCAGAAGATCCAACAAAAATCCTAGAAATAATACACAAGCCCAGCATTTCTGAATATATTACCAAACGGACAAGAAATACACTGTATTTTGTTGCTCAGAGCATTTAAAAGGGATGTGGTAAAGAAGTCTGACAAAAAATGCTTTCTACTTCTATAATGGACACAACTCAAAGTCGGAACTCTACACCTGAAGTATACATACCGTGGAGGGAGCATCTATGTCTGTATCATCGCTTAAAGAATGCGAATCTTCAAAGTCATCAGAAGATGCAATTTCACTTGCCTGCAATTACAAAAAAAGAATATGCAAGCCATCCTAATGTCTTTGAAACACACCAGCTCTATGTACCTCAATGATCAATAATAATGAAACCCACAATGACATTATCAGCTTAATGTCCAAGTTTAAATCAGTATTTTATAAAAACTGTTTTCAAAAATTTCTGTATTTATAGTTGGCCTCTCACTGACACTCAAAGCAGATTACACATTTTCTAAAGATCCACCGCTCCCCATAGTTCCACAAATTATTAATCTCTCCTGACCACTACAGTAAAATCACAGGCACTGCATTATTGGTGTACATGTGCCAGAAAGCTGCAGATGATCACAGGTACTCAGGAAACTAGACACATGCAGTTTCCATAAGCACGCAATGAACTAGCCACATGTGAATTCATTATCATGTACACCCCATATTTTTATACTCTTCTAAACAAAAGCAGCTTACATTTAGGAAATTCACGACACCCAAATCAGCCCTCAATATAAAATATGCTAGCAACAAAACCTGGTCTTGAAAACTCTATCTGTACCACAGACAATTTCAACCCAGTGACCTGCACATTTTACCCTTTAAATGGGCATGCGAGTAATCTAGTTATCCTCAAAATGGGTCCCTTTGTCACAACATTCATTTTACAGAGAACTAATTTCAACTGGCCAAAGATCACATAAAAAGACTAGCTCTCCCAGGGCTAAAGGTCAAACATTACTGATCTATGGCAGTTTTCAGATTCTACTCAACTCTACAGCAGACTCTCTATAATGGTCTGCGAAGTTAACTCGGCTCCAGTCATGAAATTACATTAATCTTATGGACTGTCAAATCACTGCTATAAGATTTATCTTATTTTTGTGTTAAAAACTTAATGAATCATGCAAAAAGCTAGCAAAATACCCCCTGCCAATTACTGCAACATAGAAGAATGGTTGTGAGATTTCAACACTGACCATAAATCAAGTGATTTGTCAGTCACCTCATGTGTGGCAAGAATCAGAACATGGATATAAATGTGTCTCTGCTTTTTTAAAAGCATTAAGTACAAAGGTGCCATCTATATACATTAGGACACACAATGCAGCCATAGTTTTACTGGCCTTACCGATTTGCTACCCTCTTTTCCTTCTTCATCAGCTTGTTC